>CM058236.1:43084867-44284867 GCA_030180135.1 Orychophragmus violaceus
TCTCTCACATATACAACTCAACATATATATATATATATACCTTTCTTCCTCCATCACAACCACTCGTCAGGCGTCACTCTTCCCTATTTCTCAACATCCTATCACAAACACATATATTTACATAATTGTTTACAACACGTTATCAGCACGGCGTTCTACCCATCCATTCTTTGTCCACCGACTTTCCGTCCAATCAATCCCACATAATTTTTTATTTATTTTACTATTCACTATCGAAAATATGAGATTTTAATTATGTTTAATTTATTTACTAAATAATGACTCTACCTATATTTATTATGATTTATGGAAAGATGTGTTAAGCCTTCTCCATGTATATATTATTATTATCTCGGGAAGATAGGCGTTGCCTTCCCCGAATTAATCGTTATGGTGGACTATGTCTCCTCGGATTTTTTTATGGAGTGGTAGGTTAAAACCTCCTCATTGATTATATATTTATGGAGTGGTAGGATAAACATTCTCCTTGATCATATCTTTATGGAATGGTAGGTTAAACCTCCTCCTCCATCATATTTTTATGGAGTGGTAGGATAAACCTCCTCCTTGTTTATATTTTTATGGAGTAGAATGTTATACCTCTTCCTTATATTTTATGATAACGACGCCTCATTAAATATTTATAAAATTACGATTTGAAATTTGGTGCATTAAAATTTCTGTAAATTATTCTAATATGGATGAGTTAAATCACGATAATTTTCTTTATTGTTTTGATAATATTATCATCATAAAATCAATGTTAATTATATTTCGACCACATGAATTTAAATTTATGAATGACAATTAAATTAAATAAATATTTTTTTTTGTCTTTTATCACCAACGGTCATGAAGACAATTTCAATTTTTTTTTAAAAAAATTCGAATATTTTCTAACTGCCATGAACATTATTTTTCAGTCTATAAATACACTTATGATTCACTCATTCTTTACACTCAAATATTTCACATTTTCATAAAAACATTTTTTCTATAAAAATGATTCTCTTGTTGTTAATTTATGTACGGTCGCAATTTTTGCTTCGATTCATGGTATTTTTATTGGAGAATTTACTTCGGAAGAATTCGTCACAATTGTTGCAATAATTTTCTATGCTTCGATTTTTCTTATAATCACTTTCATCATTTATGTTAATGGTTCATATTAACCTATTATCATCAAATAAAATTGTAACGATTATTACTGTTTTATAATAATTTTAATTATGAATTTTGAATTGAAATTAGTGAATCGTGAGAACAATAATCGTTGTATTCATCAATTAAAATTTATCGATAAATTGTTGGCTTTATAATAATTTAAATTAAAAATTTGAGTTGAAATTTTATTAATTTTTCGTTAATAAATTGTTATTTTATTGATATAGTTATCATGTCGAATTTGGTAAAGATTGAAATTACTGTCCTCGACATATCGGGAAAGAATTATCTGACATGGGCAGTAGGTGCAAAAATGCATCTAAAAGGAAATGTTCTCCTTAAAACAATCAATAAGACAGAAACAACATCATATGAGCAAAAGGCAAAAGCCATGATATTTATGTTTCACCATATCCACGATGACAACTTTGAAAGAAAGATTCGATCACCAAAAATATGTGATCCTACCGAAAGCCAAACATGAGTGGATACACCTCCGTTTTCAGGATTATAAAAATGTTAGCGAGTATAATTCCGCCTTGTTCGGAATCACCTCGAGGATGGTGTTATGTGGAGAGAACATAACTGATTATGATTTCATAGAGAAAACTCTCACCACATTTCTGTTGGAACTTGAACCATTCTAAGCGCCATTAGAATCCTCACGAGTTCCAGATTGCCTAGGATCTAGGGTTTAAGTAATTGAATCATTAAAGATGATCTCGTGTTTACCTGGAGATTTGCAGCGGAATGATGAACATGTAACTGAGATCAAGAGCGCCTCAGATGCTGCGCCTCTACTACAGTCCACACGCACACAAGCTGGAATCCGCCGGGATGCTAGTGCCAGGAATCGGATCTACTGGGAATCCCTCTGTTTAGAGAAGTGGCTAGGTTTTGATTCTACAAAAACATCAATGACGGCTCCTTTTCCAGGTCGTGCATATAAGCCTATATATAGACCTCGGATGACCCAACCATTCATTGGATTAAAACCCAAAACGTTTAAGTCATAAACTGAAACGTCAGTTTCGGAACCAGCCTTGTGTCGATCGACACACCCAATGGTGTCGATCGACACACTTCTTAAAACTCGAATTCAATGTGTATCCAATACACATTGATCAGACCATATGCCAATGATCAATCCCTTACAAAGTGTATCCAGCTTGCTTAGGTGCGTGACCCTGTAGGTTCACATAATACTAGAAATGAGTTACAACTCATTTGTCATAAGCGGCTTCTAGCAAAACGTTATGACCACCTAGTATCACATGAATTGTCCGATCTCGACAATACAACTATCTTGCTGAGTAAGTACAATATGATTTCAGGACATAATCCCAACAATCTCCCACTTGTACTGGAATCATCTATTCCCATAATCCCTTTATCGCTGTATCTCGATATGGCATAAGGCAAGAAACTGTGTCATCCTTATTATATCCAACATCATGTTCATCGAACTCCTGATCTATACTGATAAAACAAACGACTGACAATCACCTCGTTTGAGCACGGCCATGCTTTTTCTCAGTATCAAATCTTCGATGGGCCCTGAGATATTTATCTCCTGTTAAATAGGAGGGACAAATCCCTTCTTGTTCCATCCCTTTTTCTTCACACACTTCATGATACGCCTAAGCAATGCCTTTATAGCCGCCAGTTATGGAACGACGTTTGACAAGGTCAAAGCGTACCAATTCACATGCTAGAAAGCATGATGAACTCAGGTCTAAGGACTATACTCTATAGTCATAATGAGAACCTCTCATGACACTGATATAACTATCCTGTAGAGTTCTCATTAGCGGGTCATGTCCGATCATATGTTCACCAACATATATCTATGTGATTGACGTTGATACTCATATCAATGACTCCATGAAACTTAGTCATACGTCACCTCACATACTAGTCTTAACGGTTGTTAGCGTCCCACTTTAACAACTTACGACCAGGGACAAATATAATTTTATGTCATCTTTCACTTATAGAGTTTCATGATCAAGTCCTCAACTTGATGACCTATAAAATGAACATAAAATACTTTGAGACCATTATTTAATTATCCAATAATCAAATAATGCTGATGTCAGTTTTTCATAAACATGGCCATAGCATGTCTATGTGAACATCATAACTAACATAACTCCCACTAGAATCAAGACCACGTCTTGAGATATCTAATACCTACAGCAACAGTACAAAACTCGTGCTTAGGTTGTGAGAGATGCTGCGGTGTTCTTGGTTGGAACCATTCCAACAAACCACACCGCTATTCATTAATAAGCACTATTCTACAGTCCCCTGCTTGGAACCCTTCCAACAGATAGCACCGCTACACAGACAAAGAGACATAATCAGGTGGGAACCGGAAATCGTCTTTGTTTGTCTAACTACCCATAACAGATTCGTCACTTTCTCAGCTGAACAAGAACCTATCCTTAGTGTTCCTGAAACACCTGGGGATATTCCTTACAACTGTTCAGTGACTTTTACCGGAACATATTGGTATCTTCTCGTCATGCTTTATGCGTAAGCTGCATCTAGACGAGCGCAAAATATGGCATTCATGATGGATTCTATTTCAGAAGCATAAGGAATCACACTCATAAATTCTAGCTCAGCCAGTGTCCAAGACACTTCATCTTGCTAAGATTATTGCCATAAGACCTTTGGTGTGAAGCCATTCTTGGAATCATGCATATTGGAACTGTCCAATACCTTATCAACATAAGGATTCTGACACGATCCAATCAGCTTACCCAATCTATTTCAATAGATATTTATTCCAAGAACTCACACGGCTTCTCCCATGTCTATTGTTGAAAATGCCTTCCGACCTAAGTCACATAAGACTTAATCGACGGAACGTCGTTTATGAGAATAAGTATGTTATATACATACAGTGTGAGAAATGCAACTACGCTCCCACTAGTCTACTTGTAAACGCACGGTTTCTATTCGTTCCTGATCAAGTCAAAACTTTTGACCGTTTTAACAGAACGTAGATTCCAACTCCAAGATGTTTGCTTCAATCCAGAAATGGATCGGTCAAGCTAACATGCATACCTAGCAAATTTTCGGAGTTGGGGCTCACCATCGCTCCTTGAATTTCGCAAGCTCGTCACTTTTCAATGATCAACAGATCACGGCAATTGGTTACGAGAAATCACTCTCGGGTTAGTGACGGATCCATTCGGATATACAAACTTCAGGCTCCACAGGTGTAGGTCCTACATCACTTTGTAGATCCAACCGCTGCTCTCCCTCAACAGGTTGAGCAGCCTCCTGTGTTTCTCGAATTTCTTCGAGCTGTACTTCTACTCCCACTGTTCTTCTTGGAAAGAAACTTTCTATCTAGAAAAACAGAGTTCCGAACAACAAAACCTTGTTCTCGGATTGGTTGCAAAAGTAATATGCCTCAGTTTCCTTTGGACAACCAGCGAAGCAGCACTTATCAGATTTGGGTTCAAGATTGTCTGTTGACAACTGCTTTACATAAACCTTGCAATCCCAATTAATCAGGAAAACATACTTGGAAAACTCCCAGTCCACATCCAATGTGGTGTCTTTCAACTGATTCTGATAGAAACCTATTTGGCGTAAATACAGACATTTCTAGAGCGTATTACTAAAAAGATAATGGAAGATTCGTGTGACTCATCATTAATCGGAGCAAATCAAATAAGGTCTGATTCATTCTCTCGGAAACACCATTCATGTTTTCCAGGAGAAATGAGCTCTGAGACGACTTCACACTCACTCAGATGATCACTCAATTCTTGACTCAAGTATTCTCCTCCGCGATCCAATCGAGGATCTTTAATACTTCTGTCAAATCGGTTCTATGCTTCATTCTGGAACTCCTTTCATCATTTCAAAAGATTTCGACTCGTGTCTCATCAAATGAACACAACCATACTTACTGAAGTCATCAATAAAGGTAATGAAGTACATAAGATTTCCTCTGGCACTAATACTCATCGGGTCACATACATCAGTATGTGTAAGGCCCAATAAGCCTCTGGCCCTTTTTCTTTAGCTCTGCTAAAGAAGCCTTAGTCATTTGGCCCAGTAAGCAGAATTCATATTTCATATGATTTATAATCAAATGAGCCCAAAAGCCCATAACTATGGAACTTCTGAATCCGCTCCACTCTATGTGGTTGAAACGACTATGCCAAGGAAAAGTCGAGTTCGATTCATCAGACTTAAACCGTTTGGTATTTATGTTATATAAAGGCGTACATTGGTTTAAGATATAAAATCCATTTTTCAAAAAGGGGTGCTACCATAGAATATTTCATCAAGATCAAAAGAGCAAAACTTGTCTTTTATCAAAATGAAAAACATCCAAATTCTTACAAGAAAATGAAAGACATTTCTGCTTATAGCAGGTACATAGTAGCAATTACTTAATTCAAAAACCAAGCTTGAAAGGCTCCTACAAGTAGAGAATTTCTATGGCTAATGCAGCAATCATTGCTCCATTCCAAACGCGCAGTTCCACTTGTCCTTTCTTCAACGTTCTACTGTTGCTTAGGCCCTGCATATTTCAAAAATATCAGTACCACAACTAGTATCCAATACCTACGTAGAACTTGAAGTGATAACACAATACCTGAAGAAGAAGTCCCGTACATCTCCTTCATCTCTTGTGAATCTTCCAAGAATTTAATGCAATCTCTCTTCCAATGCCCAAACTCTTCACAGTAGCAGCACTTACCAACATCAGATGGGCCGGATTTGGGCTTATGAGAAGACACAAGCTTATCCTGATTCCAAATCTGGACGGCCTTGCCTCTACCCTTGTCTATACAAGATTTCTCAAATCTTTTACCCTTTATGATGTTTTGCTCGGCTGTCTTGAGCATGCCATGCAGCTCAGTCAACGTCTTCGTCAAGCCATTCTTGATATATCTCTTGATAAACTTATCATAACTTAACGGCAGTGACTGCAGAATGATCTCAGTAGCCAACTCAAGGCTAACAGGACAATCCAGTTTCCCAGGTTATCAATGTAACCCATCATTTTAATGACATGAGGACTCACTGGAGCATCCTTTGGTAGCTTGCACCCAATGAGAGACTTAACCATCTGGTATCTCTCAATTCGTGCATGTTCCTGAAACATCAGTTTCAGGCTGGTGATCATCTCTATTGGCGACTCCACGTTCTCGTATTGACTCTTCAAGTCCGAGTTCATGGTAGCCAACATCAGACCACACACATTTACCACATCAATATAATGCTTATTCCAAGCATCATATACTGCATGCGAGGCGTTGGTCCCAAGCTTCTCGGGGAGAGGTTTCTCAAGAACATAGTCCTTACTCTCCTGCTTGAGAACAATTCTCAAATTTCGATACCAATCTAGGAAGTTGGATCCATTTAACTTGTCCTTCTCAAGTACGGATCGCAACGAGAAAGTAGTTTTAGACATAGGCTGAAAACTAAGAAAATAAAAGATTTAGTTATGAAGTTCAGGAAATGAGAAATCTTATCTAATAAGAAAACTCGCATTATATTCACTCAATGTTTCCTCTATGAATATAATGATTCAAGACCCATACTTCACCAAAATCTGAGTGGACGACTCGCCATCACCCAAAGTTTAGTTATCTAGGTAAGCAAATCATTGCTAATTTTACCCAATACAACTCTTGGTCGCAGATAAGACAATCCATGTCTTATCCACTCTGATGTCTCTGGGCCCAAAACTTCTGATAGTCCAGTCAAGTAAACCAATCTTTTTCAGTCTTGTGATCATTGACAGTCGCACTGCAAGTCTATCAATGATTACCTGCCTTACTCATGTAATTGTGGATACCAAGGACTCCGAGACTATCCAACAACGGAACGAGTCTTGACAGTAGACAAGATCGGGCAAGACATCAAGGTCACTTGATATTTAGTTGAGGAAACGAAACTCTAAAAGGTTAGTAAATCGATCTCTTAGGTCATGTAATTGTTGATGTCAAGCACTGCAAGTCCATCAACACGATCACCTGCCTTACTCATGTAATTGTGGACACCAAGCTCTTGGCAAGACTATCACAACAACGAAACGAGTCTTGACAGTTGACCATATTGAAAACTAGGCTTTGATCTAATACACATCCAATGTGTATCCAAATAGATTTAGAACATGTTTAACTTCTAATTTTAATTGAGTTTTTAATTGTTCTAATAGAATATGTTTAAGTCGAGTTTGGTTTTGCAAATTTAAGGCTCAATAACCAGAATTGTGAGCACTGTGTCGATCGACACAGACCAAGTCTGTCGATCGACACCACCAAACATACCGGACTTCAATAACCGGTTAATCCAATTAACTCGGTTCATTGAACCGGTCATGTCGATCGACACAACCAATGTGTGTCGGTCGACATAGACCTAAACCAGAGACAATTTCGATAACCGGTCAATCCAATTGAACCAATTTAACCAGTTTTAACCAATCGCGATAACATGTCCAATCCAATTGAACCGAATTATCCAATCAAACTGATCTTAACCAATCAAATCGGTTTATACTAATTGAGATAACCAGTTCAATCCAATTGAATCAATTCATCCAATTTAAACCGATCTGATCTAACTTAACCAAGCATGATAACCAGTTCAATCCAATTGAACTGATCAACCAATCGCAAGGCCTGTGTCGACCGACACTTAACCTGTGTCGATCGACACAGTTGGGCAACAGGAATCATTCGATCCTTTGATCGAACCCTAAAATTTTAATTGGGGTTTTTTTTTTTTTTTTCATGTGTCGGTCGACACTACGCGAAAAACCCTAGCCGCCGATTTCAAAAAAAAACCCTAATTCATTACGATTTTTCTACGCAGCATCGACCGACACAAGACGAAAAACTCAGAATTCGTTTTCATCAAAATCGATCTAACAAGCTTCCTTTTTCATACAATCATATGAGCGAATTTAAATCATCAAATTCAATTAGCATGCTTGATTCAATGGAAAAACCCTAAGGCTCTGATACCACTGTTGGAACTTGAACCATTCTAAACGCCATTAGAATCCTCACGAGTTCCAGATTGCCTAGGATCTAGGGTTTAAGTAATTGAATCATTAAAGATGATCTCGTGTTTCCCTGGAGATTTGCAGCGGAATGATGAACATGTAACTGAGATCAAGAGCGCCTCAGATGCTGCGCCTCTACTGCAGTCCACACGCACACAAGCTGGAATCCGCCGGGATGCTAGTGCCGGGAATCAGATCTCCTGGGAATCCCTCTGTTTAGAGAAGTGGCTATGTTTTGATTCTACAAAAACAGCAATGACAGCTCCTTTTCCAGGTCGTGCATATAAGCCTATATATAGACCTCGGATGACCCAACCATTCATTGGGTTAAAACCCAAAACGTTTAAGTCATAAACCGAAACGTCAGTTTCGGAACCAGCCTTGTGTCGATCGACACACCCAATGGTGTCGATCGACACACTTCTTAAAACTCGAATTCAATGTGTATCCAATACACATTGATCAGACCATATGCCAATGATCAATCCCTTGTTGGGATTGTGTCCTGAAATCACATTGTACTTACTCTAAAGATAGTTGTATTGTCGAGATCGAACAATTCATGTGATACTGGGTAGTCATAATGTTTTGCTAGAAACCGCTTATGACAAATGAGATGTAACTCATTTCTAGTATCGTGTGAACCTACAGGGTCACACACCTAAGCAAGCTGGATACACTTTGCATGGGATTGATCATTGGCATATGATCCGATCAATTAGTATTGGATACGCATTGAATTGAGTTTAGAAGAGTTGTGTCGATCGACGCAGGTTTTCGAAAGGGTGTGTCGATCGATACAGTAAGTGTATCGATCGATGCACATTGGGCCTCGAGACTGACGTTTCGAGTTGATGAATTAAATGAGTCGGGTTTGATCCGACAGTCGTTAGGTTATCCCAGGTCGATATATAAAGTCTTATATGATCGACCTGAAGCCTAGCCGTCAGTGTTGCTTTTCAGAGAGAAAGCAGAGACAAAGAAACTCATAGCATCCCAGGAGATCCGATCACCGGCACTAGCATCCCGGCGGATTCCAGTTTGTGTGCGTGTGGACTGCAGTAGAGGCACAGCATCTGAGGCGCTCTTGAGATCTCGTTTATCTTATCAATCATTCCGCTGCCATAACAAGGTAAACAGATCGGTAAGAGATTCAATATAACGAACCCTAGATCCTAGGCGATCCGCAGTGGTATCAGAGCTATTAGGGTTTAGTCTATTGAATCTAAGGCGTTTAAATCGAATACTGATGAATTTGATTAGTCAAAAGCCTATTAAATCGCGTTTTCAAGAATTTAATCTCGGATTATGACTCTGTTGAAAAACGATGAACCTGTGTTTTCCGCATTGTGTCGATCGACACAAGTCTGTGCCGGTCGATGCATCGCGAAAACGCGTAATTAAATTTTAGGGTTTTTGCATAGTATTGATCGACACAAGTTTGTGTCGGTCGATGCACCGCGAATTCGCCTATTAAAACATTGGGTTTTCGATTTAGAAATTGCACTGTGTCGATCGACACACTGGGTGCATCGATCGACACAGGCTGTGCGAAAGGATAGATCAGTTCAATTGGATTGAACCGGCTATCTCGCATGGTTATGTCGGTTTAATTCGATTAAAAAATTCCCTGATACCCTACTGTGTCGATCGACATAGATTAAGTGTCGGTCGACACAGGCCTTGCGATTGGTTGATCGGTTCAATAGGATTGAACTGGTTATCATGCTTGGTTAAGGTAGATCAGATCGGTTTAAATTGGATGAATTGATTCAATTGGATTGAATTGGTTATCTCGATTAGTATAAACCGATTTGATTGGTTAAGATCAGTTTGATTGGATAAGTCGGTTTAATTGGATTGGACCGGTTATCGCGATTAGTCAAAACTGATTGAATCGGTTCAATTGGATGGACCGGTTGAATTGGATTTGATCGGTATCTAAATTGGTCTAAAACCGGTTCAGTTGGTCATTTACTGGCTCAATTGGATTGACCGGTTATCGGGTTTGTTAAGGTTGGATGCGAACCGTAATCGCTTGGTTTTGAACCAAATGATTAAGAAACCGAACCAAATGACCTAACCCACTTGAATTAGAACAATTAAAACTTAATTAAAATTAGAAGTAAATTTGTTCTAAACCTATCTAATACACATTGGATGTGTATTAGATCAAAGATTAGTATTCAATATGGTCAACTGTCAAGACTCATTTCGTTGTTGTGATACTCTTGCCAAGAGCTTGGTGTCCACAATTACATGAGTAAGGTAAGTAATCGTGTTGATGGACTGGCAGTGCTTGACATCAACAATTACATGACCTAAGAGATTGATTTACTAACCTTTTATAGTTCCGTTTCCTCAACTAAATATCAAGTGACCTTAATGTCTTGCCCAATCTTGTCTACTGTCAAAACCCATTTCGTTGTTGGATAGTCTTGGAGTCCTTGGTATCCACAATTACATGAGTAAGGCAGGTGGTCATTGATAGACTTGCAGTGCGACTGTCAATGATCACAAGACTGAAGAGATTGGTTTACTTGACTGGGCTATCAGAAGTTCTGGGCCCAAAGACATCAGAGTGGATGGGACATGGATTATCTTATCTGCAACCAAGAATTGTACTGGGTACAATTAGCAATGGTTTGCTTACCTAGATAACTAAACTCTGGGTGATGACGAGTCGTCCACTCATATTTTAGTGATGTATGGGTCTTGGATCATTATATTCATAGAGGAAACATTGTTTGATAAGATTTCTCATTTCCTGAGCTTCATAACTAAAATTTTCTTTTATTAAATTTTCAGCCTATGTCTAAAACTACTTTCTCGTTACGATCCGTCCTTGAGAAGGACAAGTTAAATGGATCAAATTTCCTGGATTGGTATCGCAATTTGAGATTAATCCTCAAGCAGGAGAGCAAGGACTATGTCCTTGAGAAAGCTCTTCCAGAAAGGCTTGGGACCAATCGCTCGAATGCAGTATATGATGCTTGGAATAAGCATTATATTGATGTGGTAGATGTGCGTGGTCTGATGTTGGCTACCATGAACTCGGACTTGAAGAGTCAATACGAGAACATGGAGTCGCCAATAGAGATGATCACCAGCCTGAAACTGAAGTTTCAGGATCTGGCACTAGTTGAGAGATTCCAGATGGTGAAGTCTCTCACTGGGTGCAAGCTACCAAAGGATGCTCCAGTGAGTCCTCATGTCATTAAAATGATGGGTTACATTGATAACCTGGGGAAACTGGAATGTCCTGTCAGCTTAGAGTTGGCCACTGACATCATCCTGCAGTCACTGCCGTCTAGTTATGATAAGTTTATCGAAAGCTATATCAAGAATAACTTGACGAAGACGTTGACTGAGCTGCATGGCATGCTCAAAACAGCAGAGCAAGACATCATAAAGGGTAAAAGATTTGAGAAATCTTGTGTTGACAAGGGTAGAGGCAGGGCCGTCCAGATTTGGAATCAGGATAAGCCTGTGTCATCTTATAAGCCCAAGTTCGGCCCATCTGGTGTTAGAAAGTGCTTCTACTGTGATGAGTCAGGGCATTGGAAGAGAGATTGCATTAAATTCTTGGAAGATTCACAAGAGATGAAGGAGATGTACGGTACTTCTTCTTCAGGTATTGTGTTATTACTTCAAGTTCTACGTATGTATTGGATACTAGTTGTGGTGCTGATATTTTGGAAATATGCAGGGCCTAAGCAACAGTAGAACGTTGAGGAAAGGACAAGTGGAACTGCGTGTCTGGTATAGAGCTTCTTCACTTGTAGGAGCCTTTCAAGCTTGGTTTTTGAATTAAGTAATTGCTACTATGTACCTGCTTTATGCAGAAATGTCTTTCATTTTCTTGTAAGAATTTGGATGTTTTTCATTATGATAAAAGACAAGTTTTGCTCTTTTGATCTTAATGAAATATTATATGGTAGCACCCCTTTTGATAAATGGGTTTTATGTCTTAAACCAATATACACCAGAATATAACATAAATACCAAACGGTTTAAGTCTGATGACTTGAACTCGATTTGTCCTTAGCATAGTCGTTTTAACCACATAGAGTGAAGCGGATTCAGAAGTTCCATTATTATGGGCTTTTGGCTCATTTGATTGTAAATCATTTGAGACATGAATTCTGCTTGCTGGGCCAAATAACTAAGGCTTCTTTAGCAGAGCTAAAGAAAAGGGCCCGAGGCTTATTGGGCCTTGCACGTACTGGTATATGTGGCCCGATGAGCATCAATGCCAAAGGAAATCTTTAGTACTTCATTACCTTATTGATGGCATCAATAAGTATGGCTGTGTTCTTTTGATAAGACACGAGTAGGAATCCTTTGAGGAGTTCCAAAATGAAGTATAGAACCGATTTGACAGAAGTATTGAGATCCTCGATTAGATCGCGGAGGAAAATACTTGAGTCAATAATTAGGTGATCATCTAAGTGAGTGTGAAGTCATATCACAGCTCTTTTCTCATGGAAAACCTAAATGGTGTTTCTGAGAGAACGAATCGAACCTTATTAGATATGCTCCGATTAATGATGAGTCACAGGAATCTTCCATTATCCTTTTAAAATACGCTCTAAAATGAATATGTTTGCGCAAATTAGTTTTCTATCAGAATCAGTTGAAAGACACCACATTGAATGTGGACTGGGTGATTTCCAAGTATGTTTTTCTGATTAATTGGGATTGCAAGGTTTGTGTAAGACAGTTGTCAACAAACAAACTTGAACCCAAATCTGATAAGGGCTGCTTCGCCGGTTGTCCTAAGGAAACCGAGGCTTAGTACTTTTGCAACCAATCCGAGAACAAAGTTTTGTTGTTCGGAACTCTGTTTTTCAAGAAGAACAGTGGGAGTAAAAGTACAGCTCAAAGAAATTCGAGAAACACAGGAGGCTGTTCAACCTGTTGAGGGAGAGCAGCGGTTAGATCTACAGAGTGTTGTAGGATCTACACCTGTGGAGCCGGAAGTTCGCTGATCCTAATGGATCCGTCACTAAACCGAGGGTGATTCCTCATGACCGATTGCCGTGATCAGTTGATCATTGAAAAGTGACGAGCCTGCGAAATTCAAAGAAGCGAAGGTGAGCCC
The DNA here is from genome assembly GCA_030180135.1 of Orychophragmus violaceus. Classification (NCBI taxonomy): domain Eukaryota; kingdom Viridiplantae; phylum Streptophyta; class Magnoliopsida; order Brassicales; family Brassicaceae; genus Orychophragmus; species Orychophragmus violaceus. The sequence goes on from CM058236.1 coordinate 43,098,187, forward strand.
CAACTCCGAAAATTGACTAGAAATGTATGTTAGCTTCACCGATCCATTTCTGGATTGAAGCAAACATCTTGGAGTTGGAATCTATGTTCTGTTAAAACGGTAAAAGGTTTTGACTTGATCAGGAACGTATAGAAACCATGCGTTTACAAGTAAACTAATGGAGCGTAGTTGCAATTCTCACACCGTATGATTATGACATACTTAATCTCATAAACGACGTTCCGACGCTAAAGTCTTGTCAAGATTTGGGTCGGAAGTCAAATTTAACGATGGACATGGGAGAAGCCGCGAAAGTTCTTGGAATAAGGATCCATTGAAATGGATTGGAAAGGCTAATTGGATCGTGTCAAAATCCTTATGTTGATAAGGTATTGGACAGTTCAAAGGTACTTGATTCCAAGAACGGCTTCACACCAAAGGTCTTATGGCAACGATCTTAGCAAGATGAAGTGTCTTGGACACTGGCTGAGCTAGTATCTATGAGTGTGATTCCTTTTGCTTATGCAATAGAATCCATCATGAATGCCATATTTTGCACTCGTCTAGATGCAGCTGACGCATAAAGCATGACGAGAAGATACAAATTTGTTCCGGCAAAAGTCACTGGACAGTTGTAAGAAATATCCCCACGTGTTTGAGGAACACTAAGGATAGGTTCTTGTTCAACTGAGGAAGTGACGAGTATGTTAAGAGTAGTTAGACGGACAAAGACGATTCCCGGTTCCCACCTGGTTATGTCATTTTGTCTGTGTAGCGGCGCTATCTGTTGGAAAGGTCTCCAAGCAGTGGACCATAGAATAGTGCTTATTAAAGAATATCGGTGTGGTTTGTTGGAGTGGTTCCAAGCAAGAACACCGCAACTTCTCTCAAAACCTAAGCATGAGTTTCGTATTGTTGTTGTAGGTACTAGATATCTGAAGACATGGTATTGATTCTAGTGGGAGTTATGTTAGTTATGATGTTCAGATGGACATGACATGGTCACGTTTATGAAAAACTGACATCAGCATTATTTGATTATTGGATAATTGAATAATGGTCCTAAGTATTTTATGTTCATTTTATAGGTCATCAAGTTGAGGACTTGATCATGAAACCCTATAAGTGAAAGATGACATAAAATTATGTTTGTCCCTGGTCATAGGTTGTTAAAATGGGACACTAACAACCGGTAAAGACTAGTATGTGAGGGGACGTATGACTATGTTTCATGGAGTCATTGATATGAGTATCAACGTCAGTCACATGGATATATGTTGGTGAACATATGATCGGACATGACCCGCTAATGAGAACTCTACAGGATAGTTATATCTGTGTCATAAGATGTTCTCATTACAACTATAGAGTATAGTCCTTATACCTGAGTTCATCATGTTTTCTAGCATATGAATTGGTGCGTTTTGACCTTGTCAAACGTCGTTCCGTAACTGGCGGCTATAAAGGCACTGCTTAGGCGTATCATGAAGTATGTGTAGAAACATGGATGAAACTAGAAGGGATTTGTCCCTCCTATATAACAGGAGATAAATATCTCAGGGCCCATCGAAGATTTGATACTGAGAAAATGCATGGCCGTGCTCAAACGAGGTGATTGTCAGTCGTTTGTTTTATCAGTATAAATCAGGAGTTCGATGAACATGATGTTGGCTACAATAAGGATGACACAATCTCTTGCCTTATTCCATATCGAGATATAGTGACGAAGGGATTATGGGAATAGATGATTCCAGTACAAGTGGGAGATTGTTGGGATTGTGTCCTGAAATCACATTGTACTTACTCTAAAGATAGTTGTATTGTCGAGATCGGACAATTCATGTGATACTGGGTAGTCATAATGTTTTCCTAGAAACCGCTTATGACAAATGAGATGTAACTCATTTCTAGTATCGTGTGAACCTACAGGGTCACACACCTAAGCAAGCTGGTTACACTTTGCATGGGATTGATCATTGGCATATGATCCGATCAATGTGTATTGGATACGCATTGAACTGAGTTTAGAAGAGTTGTGTCGATCGACGCAGGTTTTCGAAAAGGGTGTGTCGATCGATACAGTAAGTGTATCGATCGATGCACATTGGGCCTCGAGACTGACGTTTCGAGTTGATGACTTAAATGAGTCGGGTTTGATCCGACAGTCGTTAGGTCATCCCAGGTCGATATATAAAGTCTTATATGATCGACCTGAAGCCTAGCCGTCAGTGTCGCTTTTCAGAGAGAAAGCAGAGACAAAGAAACTCATAGCATCCCAGGAGATCCGATCACCGGCACTAGCATCCCGGCGGATTCCAGTTTGTGTGCGTGTGGACTGCAGTAGAGGCGCAGCATCTGAGGCGCTCTTGAGATCTCGTTTATCTTATCAATCATTCCGCTGCCATAACAAGGTAAACAGATCGGTAAGAGATTCAATATAACGAACCCTAGATCCTAGACGATCCAACATCCCTTACAAAGTGTATCCAGCTTGCTTTGGTGTGTGACCCTGTAGGTTCACATAATACTAGAAATGAGTTACAACTCATTTGTCATAAGCGGCTTCTAGCAAAACGTTATGACCACCTAGTATCACATGAATTGTCCGATCTCGACAATACAACTATCTTGCTGAGTAAGTACAATATGATTTCAGGACATAATCCCAACAATTTCATCCCGGAAATTTTGTCCTGCAACAACAATATCGGGCTAATAGTTACACTCAGTACTCGGAATTGATGGAATTCCTTCTCGTTGCTGAACAAAATAATCAATCGGTGATGATGAATCACCAGTCTCGTCTAACTGGATCCGCTACTTTTCCAGAAGCGAATGCTGCAGTATCCATATATAATAATTGACAAGAATATGGACGAGTACGTGGACGCAGTCGCAACCGAAGTCGTGGTCGTGGACGAGGACACTGACAAGGATGAGGAAGAGGATTCTGTCCCAATGAGTACAACAACAGACAAGCTAATAAGTTCCCTCCAAGAAACAATAACAGTCGTGAAACTAAAAATCAAATAGAAAATGCTTGATACAAATGCAGTATGAAGGGACATTGGCTACGTACATGTCGTACGCCAAAAAATTTAGCTGATCTGTACCAGGAATCACATAAGGGGAAAGAGATAGGAGGTGAAATCAACTTTACCACCAATGAACATGGGTCCTGCTCTCACGGTCTAAATTATGATACTCATTTTGATGTTTCAGATTTCCTTATTGATGATGAGAACATCAACACATGAAGAGATAGAAAAACAATCTTGTGAAATAATGTATCAGAATGTATAAATGGCTTGTCGGATGTGTGTTTTGTTTGAAGTATCTTTGTGTTTATGTATCTTTGTCAAAAATTGTAAAATATTTTGAATGTAAAATAGGTATTTGTATAATATAAATAATTATGGTTTTATTAACTTTTATATAAATGTTTAAGTTCAGAAAATGACAGAACTTGCGATTCATAACGAAGATATATGCTTGGCAGACAGTGCTACAACGCATACGATAAATCGTGATAAAAGTATTTCTCTTGTTTCAAAATAAAAGACTCTGCTGGAAACGTGAGTACTAGAAATGCAAAAATTATAATGGGATTTGTAAGCCATTTTTTTCAATGCCAAGGGGAACAAAGTTTGAAATACATGATACATTATATTCCACAAAATTTCAACGAAACTTGTTAAGTTTTCAAGATATCCGCAGAAATGGATATCACATTGCTATGAGTAAAAATGGTATTGAATATCTTTGTATTACATCAGAGAGGAAACATGTATTAGAAGAATTGAAAATGTTGTCCTCCGGATTATATTGCACAAAAATAAATACGACTGAATCATATGTTACAATAAACCCGAATTTACTAATACATTCAAAGTTTGGCATGAAAGGCTAGGGCATCCTGGTTCAGTCATGAAGAGAAAAACTGTGCAAAATTCTAATGGTCATCCGTTAAAAACCCAGAAGATTTTGAATCGAGTGAGTTTTTATGTAATGCATGTTCTCAAGGAAAACTTATAACTCGGCCATCACCAACTAAAGTTGGGAATGAATCGCCTATATTTTTAGAACGTATATATGGTGATATATGTGGGCCGATTCACCCACCATGCGGACCATTTCGATATTTTATGGTACTAATTGACGCATCCAGTAGATGGTCACATGTCTGTCATTTGACCACAAGAAATACGGCTTTCGCAAAATTCGTTTCCCAAATAGTCAGGTTGAGAGCACAATTTCCTGATTTTACAATAAAGAAAGTAAGGCTTGATAACGTTGGAGAATTCACTTCAGTGACTTTTAATGACTATTGTATGTCATTAGGAATTGATGTTGAACATCCGGTTCCGCATGTTCATATACAAAATGGCATGGCTGAGTCTTTGATAAAACGATTAAAACTCATTGCTCGACAATTAATAATGATAACAAAACTCTCGATTTCTATATGGGGTCAGACTATCTTGCATGCAGCAACACTACTCCAGTTAAGACCAAGTGTGTATCATAAGTATTTCCCGTTACAATTAGCATTTGGCAGAGAGCCAAATATATCTCATCTCCGTGTGTTTAGATGTGCGGTTTATGTTACAATAGCCCAACCGCAGAGAACTAAAATGGGGCCACAAAAGAGACTTGGCATATATATTGGGTATACGTCACCAAGTATAATTAGATATCTTGAACCGCGAACTGGTGATATCTTTACGACACGTTTTTCTGATTTCCATTTTAATGAAGATGAATTCTCCGCGTTAGGGGGAGGATTAAGAGAATCACCAAAAGATATCATATGTTGTACACAATCTTTAGCTTATCAGAATCCTCCTTCGAATCAACGGGAGATGGAAGTTCAGAAAATTGTGCACTTACAAAATATAGCAAACCAGTTACCAGATGCATTTACATATACAAAGAAAGTGACTAAGTCATACATACCCGCTAAATTCTCCATCTAGAATTGAAATTCCAAAAGAATAATATGATGGAACCATTGCTAAAGAACCTAAGGTTCAATTGAAGAGGGAGAGGCCAATGGACTCAAAAGATAAAAATCCCCGAAAGAAAAAAAAAGTTGGGAGGACAAAATAAAAATGTTGAAGAAGAACCACATCAAGAAAAATTTCTAGAAGACATTTATGAAAAGGATCTCGGAAAATAAGAGAGAAATGAAAGACTCGAAATCGAACATGATCAAGAAAAATGTGAGATTTCCATTAACTATGCCCAATATAAAAAATTATGGGCAAGACATGATATTGATGACCTGGATGAAGTATTACCCTTTTATGTATCTAAGGAAGTTGATCATGAAATTGATGATTCGGATCCAAAATCCATATCAGAATGTCAGAAAAGACATGATTAAAAGAAATGGAACATTGCCATACAAACTGAATTACTCTCCCTCAATAAAAGAAATATTTTGAAGGTACAAAACCAGTTGGATACATATGGGTGTTTGTAAGAAAGAGAAATGAGAAAAATATAATGACAAGATACAAAGCCAGACTAGCTGCCCAAGTTTTTTCTCAAAGACCGGAAATTGATTATGAAGAAACATATTCCTCATTTATGGATGCAATCACATTCAGATACTTAATGAGCCTAGCGGCATCTACAAATATTGAAATGTATTGTGAAATATTTGTGAGACTAAACTGTTAAGAAATTTCTTGTTTTTGGGTGGTAATTTTACAAATTTATATTACTTTAATTCGTAAAGGGATCATGTTTATATGAATTACATGTATGTGTTGCAGGCTGTGGATTACGGTGTTCATAAGCTGTGGGAAAGCAAGAATGTTGGGGTATGTTATGTATCTGTTTATGATTATATCTCTCTTGTGTGTTGTGATTTCGTGATTCTAGCCCAGTCCTGTCTAGTCCTGTCTATACGCAATCCAATACTGAATTTTGTTGATTAATTGGTTGATGAAGAATGATTACTATGTGTTTCATTCTTTAACTTTCGATTCTCTGCATCTAAGTTTACCTGTGATAATACCAGCACATCTTTTCTTTCTATTTTACCATCATAATATAACCATCGTCTCCACCCTCTGCTTTGTTGTGCTTATTTTAGAGTAATATAGACTAGCTAATTGATTCCTAGTTCACCTTTTTAGCTAGTTTAATAATTAACTTCATGATCATTTTTCTATCTCAAATGAATGTATATACTTGACTATCTCGGTTCAGCTTATTTAGTAGCCTTGTTTCTGAGTAGTCAGTTTCAGAGCTTTGATTCTAGAACTCGTGATTATACTCATTTGATCCGACTTTATAATTAAAACTTTGATTTCAGATAATGTAGAACTCTTGAATTTGATTATGTATGTTTCATTATTAGCAGATGGATTCATCACCTCTACGAACAACAACGAAGCAGGTAACACTCTTAATAGCCGAGATAAGAGAAAGGACGTACATGGATCAAGCGGAGCTACTTCTCAGCCAACTAAATTAATGAGGGTTCTTGATCCGAATCTTGTTATCAAACTTTCTTAGGTTTCTATTGATCTGAATTCTCAAACTTATTTTGGATTCCATTGTTAGTCTTTTGCATTTGCAAACTCAGTTAATGTTTGATTCCATGGTTCTTATGTCTTATTTTTAAGCTGTTTTACTTTGGTCAGTTCGGTTTTTATAAGTACACATCGGTTTAAAACAAGATAATCCGAAACCGATCCCGAAATAATCAAAATAAACCGAAAACTACCGAACCCGAAAACCGAATCCGGACCGAACCGAACCCGGCGCAACCGTACCCGATCCCGACCCGATATTGATAAATACCCGAATGGTTAATAGATCTTCATACCCGAAAAACCGAAACCCGAACTAACCCGAACCGAACCCGAATGGTTACCCGAACGCCCAGGCCTACGAGTATCACAAACACAAATATCCACATATATTTACATAATTATTTATAACATAAAACATATATTCTTGTAAATATACTTAAATATTTTTTCTCTATATCTTGCTATCACATGGTCTTCTTAAAATATCAAACTCCTTCATAATTTAATATTCTAGTGCACCTACTATTTCAACATATGCATTTTCCTTTTAATATAATACCACAGTTCCATTCTCACCTTTTTACTGAATTAAAAAAATATATTTTATTTTATATATATTTTTTTATTATATATATATATTTGCACAAAGTTCCTAAAAAATATATTTTATTATTATATATTTTTTTTTTCGGATCCTAAAAAAAAAAAAAATTAAAAAAAAAATTTCAACCAATCACGAGGCGACACGTGGCATGCACAGTTAAGAGGCGGTCCTTATTTAAGAAATTTAGCAACTCGGTTGTTAATTTATTGTGGAGTCCACATGAGACCCACACAATATTTTATATTTTTTTTGTTAAGAACCGACGTTAAGCAACCGCGTTGCACATGCTCTAAGCATTCATGCAAAATAAGTCACATAGACTATACCAACCAAGAGTAAATGCATATTATACTTACGAAATTAAGGATTGTATTTTCTTTAATCAAAAACAAATTTACTCCCCATAAATTAATTTCTCTACTCCCCTTAATGTAAGGATTCATTTTTTTCCAAATCAACAACATAATTTGCTCATTATTTCATTTTAAAATTTTTGTCATTTGAAATTAAATTCATAACCCATAAATAACTATTTATCTACTTCCTCTGTTTGGTTGGCCTAGTTAAATCAAAAACCAAATTAACCATATACAATTCCCAAAGAAATATAAATAGAAGCACATCATTTCAACAATAATTTCATAAAACAATGAGATATCCGAACAAAAATACTCATGAGATCAACTTAATTTTTTTTTAGAATCCCTTGAGATATTTCTTTGAAAACGCTCAAGAACTCCTCTCCCATGTTTGAGGTATATCGTGGAACTTGATCTAGGCTCGTTTGTACAGTGTGTAATATGCATTTTGAGATTTTTTTTTTCGTATTTAGGGTCATGATAAAAGACTGATTTCATTTCAACCACCATTAACCATAATCAAAATTGTGGATGTGCAGTTTTGCAGAGGACAGTGATGTCATTATTATTCTAAGCATAGGAAGACACTAATATGTATCGTGTTTAAATCCCTGTTTTCAGGCATCTGGTCTCTCATGGACGCTTGCTAAAGGACAAGATACTTTCACTCCAAGAAGCTCTGTGGTAAGTATTGTTCTCATATCTATATGCTAAATGCTACTTTCTGTTTTCTGTAATGGACCCATTTATTATCTTCGTCTGATTGCAGTATGACCAGATTGTAGCATGTGCGGTTAGGGGTCCGACCACAAATAGTTTGCTCACGCCTGTTGTGGTGGTGAATTTTATATCTCACTGCAGGAGGTTAATGCTTTCACAACCAATTTGACATAAGATCATATGCCTATCTGTTGGAGTTTGAATAAGTCAATTGGCTGTTCTAGTCAAAACATGCCTGAGTCTGTAGGAGTTGAAACTAATTCGTTGCTAAATTAGTTAGTTCGTAGCTAAATCAGTTTCCTTATTTTTAGCTTGTTTCTGTTATTCTTTGTAAGGCTATTTAAAGCCATTGTCGTTGATTCAATAAAGTATCACTTTCAGCTTATATTTCACATTTGGTATCAGAGCTATTTCAAAGAAAAAGAGAGAAAAGAAAAATACAGAACCTGTGTGAGAGAGTGATCGAGAGAGAAAACTAAAAGGGAAGAGAATGTCTGAGAAATATGAGAAGTTTGTGCAGCCTGCCATTCCAAAATTCGATGGGTATTACGATTTTTGGTCTATGACAATGGAGAATTTTTTGAGAAGCAGAGAATTGTGGAGTCTTGTAGAAGACGGAATTCCGGCGATGTCGATCGGAACGGGACAGGGGAGTGAGACGCAGAGAAAGTCTGTTGAAGAGGCAAAGTTGAAGGACTTGAAGGTCAAGAATTTTCTCTTTCAGTCCATTGACAGAGAAATTTTGGAGACTATCCTTGACAAAAGTACGTCCAAAGCGATATGGGAATCTATGAGGAAGAAATATCAAGGCTCGGCGAAGGTGAAAAGGGCGCAATTACAAGCTTTGAGAAGTGAGTTCGAATTGCTGGCCATGAAAGAAGGAGAGAAGATCGATATCTTCCTTGGAAAGGACCTTGACGGTAGTAAACAAAATGAAGGTGAATGGTGAATCGATGAACAGAGCACGATCGTGAGTAAAATCCTTCGATCGCTGACCCAACGATTCAATTATGTGGTGTGTTCGATTGAGGAATCGAACGATCTGAGCACGATGAGCATTGATGAATTATATGGCAGCTTGCTTGTCCATGAGCAACGAATGAATGGACGTGTGCAAGAAGAGCAGGCACTAAAAGTGTCTCAAGATAAAAGACCTAGCAGAGGAAGAGGTCGTGGTGGTCGCGGAGCGTTCCGAGGAGGACGTGGTAGACGAAGAGGAAGAAACGCATTCGATCGAGCCCTGATCGAGTGCTACCATTGTCACAAGTTAGGACACTATCAGAATGAGTGTCCTGAGTGGGAAAAGAAGGCAAACTACGCTGAACTAGAAGAAGAAGAAGAGATACTCTTGATGGCTTACCTAGAGGAACATCGAGCAAATAGAGAGGAGGTTTGGTTTCTTGATTCGGGGTGCAACAATCATATGACCGGGTGCAAAGATTGGTTTTGCGATTTGGAGGAAGGTTTCAATCGATCTGTGAAACTTGGAAACGACACAAGAATGTCAGTGGTAGGGAAAGGAAGTGTGAAAGTACAAGTCAATGGTGTTACTCAGGTCATATCTGAAGTCTATTATGTCCCGGAGCTCAAGAACAATTTGTTAAGCCTTGGACAGCTGCAGGAGAGAGGCTTGGCGATCTTGATTCGTGATGGAATCTGCAAGGTATATCATCTAGAGAAAGGCGCAATCATGGAGACCAATATGAGTGGAAACAGGATGTTCTTTCTCTTAGCATCCAAACCGCAGAAGAACACGATGTGCCTGAAGACAGAAGAAGTGATTGAGAAAGAGACAAACCTGTGGCATTGTCGTTTTGGGCATTTAAATCATGAAGCCCTAAAACAACTTGCACAAAAGAAGATGGTTATTGGGCTGCCAATGCTGAAGCCCACGAAGTAAATATGTTCGGTATGTCTGACCGGAAAACAACACCGAGCATCAATGTCGAAGAAAAGCTCCTGGCGTGCTTCGAGACAGCTGCAGTTGGTACACTCGGATATATGTGGGCCGATTACACCGATTTCACACAGCGGAAAACGGTATATTCTGACTTTCATCGATGATTTCACTCGGAGAACCTGGGTTTACTTTCTCCACGAGAAATCGGAGGCATTCACCACTTTCAAAGATTTCAAAGCAAGTGTTGAAAAGGAGATTGAAACCTTCATCACTTGCCTGAGGACGGATCGCGGAGGAGAATTCACGTCTAATGAATTCGGAGAGTTCTGTAAAACTCATGGTATCACTCGACAATTCACAGCTGCATTCACGCCACAACAAAACGGAGTAGCGGAGAGGAAGAACAGAACGATAATGAATGCGGTACGATCGATGCTGAATGAGAAGCGAGTTCCAAAGGAGTTTTGGTCTGAAGCGACAAAATGGAGTGTACACATTCATAATCGATCTCCGACAGCAGCAGTAGAAAACATGACACCTGAAGAAGCCTGGAGTGGAGTATTTTAGAATCTTTGGATGCATAGCATATGCACATATACCGGATCAGAAGAGGAGGAAATTAGATGACAAAAGCAAGAAGTGTGTTTTCTTGGGAGTCAGTGAGGAATCAAAAGCATGGAGGTTGTATGATCCGGTTATGAAGGCGATCGTGATCAGCAAAGATGTAGTGTTTGATGAGAACAAAAGCTGGGATTGGGATCAAACTGGTATAGAAAAGAAAACACTCGACTGTGGAGACGAAGAAGAACAGAACACAGGAGAAGGAGACGAGGACACGATGCATTCTCCGGCTCAATCTCCGACAACTACGAACTCGTCATCTTCTGGATCGTCTTCGTCAGGTGGTGATTCAACGCCCCCAAGCCCAATCTCGTCTCTGTCCAGTCCAACTTCGTCATCCCCATCAAGATCGGTTGAGAGAGAAGTGGTTGCAGGCTCACGATCCAGGAGAACACCGAGTTATCTGGCTGATTATGTCACAGGAGAAGGAGAAGATGAGGAAGAAAGCTTGTCAGTCATGCTTTTAATGATGATGACAGAAAGCGATCCGGTTAAGTTTGAGGAAGCAGTGAAGGATAAGGCCTGGAAAGAAGCAATGAGCAGTGAGATCGAATCGATCGAGCGAAACAACACATGGGAGCTAACTGTTCTACCTGAAGGTTTTACACCAATTGGAGTAAAATGGGTGTATAAAACAAAGCTAAATGAAGATGGTGAGGTCGATAAGCACAAAGCGAGGTTGGTGGCAAAGGGATATGCTCAATGCTATGGCATAGACTATACTGAAGTCTTTGCTCCGGTTGCAAGGCTCGATACAATTCGAACTATACTTGCGGTTGCAGCACAATCAAATTGGGAGATCTTCCAATTAGATGTCAAGAGTGCATTTTTACATGGGGAACTAAAAGAGGAGGTATATGTAAGACAACCGGAGGGATTCATAAAGAAAGGAGAAGAAGAAAATGTGTACAAGCTGAGAAAGGCTTTGTATGGACTTAAACAAGCTCCAAGAGCTTGGTACAGCCGTATTGAAAGCAATTTTCTGAAAGAGGAGTTTGAAAGGTGTTCAAGTGAACATACCCTGTTTACCAAAATGAAAGGAGGTAAAATTCTCATTGTCAGCTTGTATGTTGATGACTTAATATTCACAGGAAATGATAGAGCTTTGTGTGATGAGTTTAAGAAGTCAATGATGCTTGAATTTGAGATGTCGGACTTGGGCAGAATGAGACATTTTCTTGGAGTGGAGGTAAAACAGATTGCTGAAGGGATTTTTATTGGTCAAAAACGGTATGCTCGTGAAGTTCTAGCAAGATTTGGAATGGAGGAAAGCAATGCTGTCAAAAATCCCATAGTTCCAGGAACAAAAGATGAGAATGGTGAGAAGGTTGATGAAACCATGTTCAAGCAGTTAGTTGGGAGTCTCACGTACCTAACAGTGACCAGGCCTGATCTGATGTATGGAGTGTATCTTTTAAGTCGATTCATGGCGAATCCAAAGATGTCACATTGGGTTGCAGCGAAGAGGATCTTAAGATATTTAAAAGGTACAATGGAACTTGGAATCTTTTACAGGAGAAGTGAGAGCAGCAGTACTGGACTTATGGCCTTTACGGATAGCGACTACGCTGGGGATTTAGATGATCGGAGGAGTACGACGGGCTGTGTGTTTCTGATTGGATCCGGTGCGATCTCTTGGGCATCGAAAAAACAACATGTCGTTGCTCTTTCGACCACTGAGGCTGAATACATTGCAGCTGCGTTTTGCGCCTGTCAATGTGTGTGGATTAGAAGGATTTTAGAGAAGATTGGAGCTGAAGAAGAGTCTGCAACCGTGATACATTGCGATAATAGTTCGACTATCAGATTGTCCAAGCATCCAATTCTCCATGGGAAGAGCAAGCATATTGAAGTAAGGTTTCATTATCTCAGAGAGCTGGTGAATGGTGAGACTGTTAAGCTGGAGTACTGTGCAACAGAAAATCAAGTCGCAGATATCTTTACGAAGCCATTGAAGCTGGAACAATTTGAGAAGCTGCGTGGTTTACTTGGAATGGTTAACTTGTCTAAAGTAAGCTTAATTCGAGAGAGTTAAGCTTAAGGGAGAGTATGTTGGAGTTTGAATAAGTCAATTGGCTGTTCTAGTAAAAACACGTCCGAGTCTGTAGGAGTTGAAGCTAATTCGTTGCTAAATTAGTTAGTTCGTAGCTAGTTCGTAGCTAAATCAGTTTCCTTATTTTTAGCTTGTTTCTGTTATTCTTTGTAAGGCAATATAAAGCCATTGTCGTTGATTCAATAAAGCATCACTTTCAGCTTATATTTCACACTATCTTGCTAAGAATCAAAATTACTTTTAATCTCCTAGTTTCAGATTTGTTTCTCTTGCCATGTCTCAGCTGCCAAAGGCGATGGTGCATGATCCCGATAATCTAAAACTTTGGCTCCCCACTTTCTTTCTCCTGTTGTCAGTTATTTCCCTCAAGAATCTGCAAAGGCCAAACTGAATCTATTTTGTGACAGGTTGATGGTGAACACAAGACAGAAGGGTTTGACAAAAGATATGATCTTCAGGGTCCCGTACTTATCAGCTACATAAGTTCAATAGTGACTCTATACGAAGGAGATGTCATCTTGACAGGTATTCTTCGGAACCAAACGTAAAAGCTTATGAGACACTGGCTTCAAATTTATAGGTACATCTTGTTTCATATAGTGATCAAAATGTCAATCTTTTGTGGTAATAAACCATCTTTAGGTTTTTCTCGGGCACCTATATATAAATCAATATAACCATACTGAGAACGTTTAAGTAACTCGAATAGCGTTTCTTATTTTAAGATATGGTCTGTAGCTTTTTCCTCCTAGTAATTGAGAAGGGATATATCTATATAGTTTTAGTTGTAGTCCCTAAAAAGTGAGGAAAAAATCGTGGATGTGTTTACTGATCTCATCAGGCCTTTCCTCATGGAGAAAGTGACCTACGTCTTTAATTACCACAACTTCGTCTAACATAGGGACGTGGCTCTTAAACCGGCCATCGTGGATGTACTTCTTCGTCCCTGGAATGTGATATGTCAAATCTTGGTCCCCAATTATGAACTTAACCGGTACTTTCACCTGAGCGTTTGAGAATGCCCCCATCATCTCCCATGTTCTGCAAAGAGCCAAGCAGAAAGAGTGATTGTCACACTACAAAGAAAAGAAACAAATCTTTTGAACTATACCAAACGTTTCAAGCTTTAGGCTGTTATCATCTCCCATAGTCTTTTCTCAGACTATTGCTTAAGAACTCATCACATCCAATCAGAATTATATGTTCAAAGATATACATACATGCAAGTGAGTGTATTCAAGCAAGTTTCATGGGGGCGTACAGATGAGTCATTTGAGAGTTACAAGAAACATACCGATCCATATTTCGGTAGTAGTTTATTGGTCCACTGAAGCCACTCTTCTTGTACTTGGAAACGTAATATTTGAAATCCTCCTCGGTTAGCCAAGATGGCAGTGAAACGGAATCATCATAGCTTTTCCCTTTAGGTAAGAGTATAGGACCAGGTTTACGATACGCTAAGATCTCTAGAAGAGCGCGTTCTGTACCAACTTTAGCAAATTCCGCCTCTATCTCCCCATATTCCTGCAATGTAAGCCCATTCTTCTGATTAGAAACAAACTACACAGAATCGGAAAATACAAAGCATCATTCGTCTCTGCTTTGATTCTCGCCATGTAAAAACCTCAAGCAGAACGTTCCAATGTCTATACCACACACAAATCTTGATGAAACTTTCAATTCAATAGCGAACAAACAATGTTTGGAGTGTGAATATGATCAGCTCCATGTTTCAACCTGATTCAGTAGCATACACTACAGCCAAAATATTAAATCCAGACAGAAAATTCATCTCTTGTTCAGATATGTCCAACAATATCAATACTCACTGTGTTCTACTGACAGATTCATTAGAGTCAATTCAATTGAGCTAAAGAATAACATGGGACCTGAAATCTGCAGATGTAGTAGTCATCTCCATAGAAGGATTTAAACATCGAGATCGGTTTTCTCTTAGGATTCCAAGGATCGAACACCACACTCATGTTCAACAGAGCCTTAACCCTATCCGGTCGGAGAAGACAGAGATGCCAGGCGATAATAGCGCCCCAATCGTGTCCCACCACGAACACTTTCTCCCGATCTCCGACCACCGAGTCGATCAATCCAATCAGATCTCCCACCACGTGGAGACTTGTGTACGCGTCCACGCTCTCAGGAGCGTCGGTGTCGCCGTAGCCGCGTAGGTCCGGCGCGATTGTCCGGTAGCCTAACGAAGAGAGTGCCACCATCTGATGTCGCCATGTGTACCAGAGCTCCGGAAATCCGTGGAGGAAGAGTATCACCGGACGACGTAAAACTCCGTCACTCTCGGCGACGGAGGGGCTTTTCTCGGCGACGTGCATATTGATTCCATTAACCTCTAAAAATATGTGACTGAAAGTAAGATCCATCCGTAAGCGAAGCTGATAAATTTTCTTCAACAAATGATCCCAATTTTTAAATTTGGGGGATAATTGGTCTTATCTTGCTACTGATTGTAACTCGCGAGTGGCAACATAGTCAAAGGGCACTCCAGCCCGGCCCGATCAAACTCGGTTAAGGAGTCAAGGATTTTCAAAATTATGGATGATTATCTTTTCAAAATTAATAATTAGATAAATCTACAACTTTTTTAGGATCTT
This sequence comes from Orychophragmus violaceus, assembly GCA_030180135.1. Taxonomy (NCBI): domain Eukaryota; kingdom Viridiplantae; phylum Streptophyta; class Magnoliopsida; order Brassicales; family Brassicaceae; genus Orychophragmus; species Orychophragmus violaceus. Next base: position 43,113,595 of record CM058236.1, read on the forward strand.
TCCATAACAATATACTAGGTGATTCCCCCACACCTTGTGTGGAGTGGTAATAAATATTTAAATTATATTTTTAAAATTAATAGTTAATATAATTTATTTAAATTTAAATTAAATATGTTATATTTTGTGTTAGGTTTGACTTGTATGTTTTTCATTTTATAAAATTATTTTTTTATGAAATAATATAAATTTATAATTCATAATTCGTAACTCATAAAAATAATAAAACGAAAGACTTGTTTATTTCATTAAACAATGAGATAGATAATATATATCATTAACGGTCTATTTTGTGGATTTCATTTATGTTCTTTTATTATGAAAACGTACATATATATTCTTAAATACTAAAAGTTAAAACTTTTAAATGAAAAAATAAATCATTAAACGAAAATATATTAGACACATAATATTTTCAACAAAATAAATAAATTAAAATTTGTAATCATATTTCACATTCTAAAACACTTTCGTGTAGACAACATTCGTTGTTTTTGTAATGTTTTTCCATATATATCATTTATTAGAATCTTAAACCTTTTTTTATGTAACTCTTGAAAGAGCTACATATAATTCCACATGAATAAATCATAGTGTCAGATGATATACACGATTTTTTAAGAAATTGTTTATGACTTATTATTTGTCATGGCGAAAACAATTGAAATATAAAACTAAATTAAATATATTCTAAGATTAGTATTTACTCATGGATAATTATATCAACAAACCTTCTACCCCGTTTTAGTTTAAAACTTTCTTTGTTTAAACACGATATTTTTTCGTAACAAACCTTCTACCCCGTTTTAGTTTTCACACACAAAACACAAAATGAACAAATAGTTTATATCAACTTTCAAATAACATAAAAAATCTAATGTCCGGACATACGTGTGAGTCGATCACCCTCGTATGTAAATGTAACACAAAAATGTTATTAATTGTTTTTGTTTTATTTTATTTATTACCACAAGGTTCTGAGCTGAAACATATAGTCTACTTACAGAGCCGGATTTGAACACTTTCTTTTGAAACTTTTGAATGGGATCTCGATTTATATAAGACTCCCAAAATTTAAAGAAAGCTTATAAAACTTAATATTTCATATGTTTAGTATAGAAAACTATATGAATTGTTAGTGTATGAAATTATATTTTCAAAATTGTTTTTTGTTTTAAGTTTTTTATATGTTTTATATTATTTTCTTTGTTTTGTATATTTTTATATATAAGTTTTGTTCGTATAAAAAAAAATTGTAAAAAAAAATTCCGAATAAGGCCCTCCGGCTGTGTCCCCTTACGTTCGAAGCCACATAGTATCTAATCTTACTTTTGTCACAAAGTTTACTCAATCATATCACGCTATGTGTATAATATTTTCTCCAGTTGACCTAACGACACTTCACACTTGATTGTTATTCTATTTTATTTGATCGTTTCAATAACGATTGTAGATTTTGATTTCAAAGGAACTTTTGAAAGAAGCTGTGAATGTGTTGATTGACCTCCTTGGGGTTTTCCTCGTGGAGGAAATGTCCCAAACCGTTGAGCACGACGGTTTCATCGAGCATCGGTACGTCTCTCTTATCTTAAATCCGCCACCATTTATGTATTCCTTAGTCCCCGGCGAATTGTATGTCAAATCCTGATCTCCGACGAGGAACTTCACCGGTACACGAATCTTAGCACCGGTCCAAGGTGCAGTCAGCTCCCAGTTTCTGTTTTTAAAAATGCAAACCGAAATTTTAGACCGATTGGTTAAAAACTGAAAATCTGTGATTATACTTATTGAACCGAGTGATATACGTAAAACGTACCGGTCAATGTTGCGGTAGTAGTTAATTGGTCCATTGAAGCCTTTGTTCTCGTACTTGGTGACGTAATAGTCAAGGTCTTCTTGTGTTAACCACGCACACATCGTTTTCGGAACGTTTGAAAACTTGGCCTTTGGGGAGGTAAAGCGGGCCAGGCGTTTTGTAGGTTAAGAACTCTTTCAACACATTCTCTGTTCCCAACTTTTTAAACTCTTCTTCTATCTCTCCAGGTTTCTTAATTACAAACACGAACACCGCCTCGTCTCCACCAGTCACAGCGTCGATGAGTGCAACCAAGTCTCCGACCAGGTTTAAGTAAGTGTAATCTTCCACTTTCTCCGGTGCGTCGGTGTCTCCGTACCCTCGAAGATCCGGCGCAATCGTCCGATATCCCAAGGACGAAAGCGCAGTCATCTGATGCCGCCACGTGTACCAAAGCTCTGGGAATCCGTGGATGAAGAGGATGATCTGATCTCGTCCAGATCCGGGAAGGTTAGCCACGTGCATGTTTATGCCGTTGACCTTGAGGGTTTTATGGTTACGCGGTCGAGTCCTGACATGTTCACGGTGGTTGCTTTCTTTGGTGAGTTTGTTTGATTTGGGGTAAATGTTGGAGATTGGATCGTTGGATCTGGTTGTTTCCCGAGAAAATGAAGGAATCTAAAAAATAAATTGTTTAGATAGCTACGCAAGAACATGAGTGGGGTTTTAGGTTGTGATACGGCGCCGTATGGGTAAGCCTCTTGCCATTTTAAAGACAAGAAAGGGAACAAATTGTCCCACTCAAATGTGTCTCACGAGGAATAAAGAAGAAAGAACAGAGTATCGTATACGACAAATTAATAATGTTTCTTGTATATGTTGTTTTTATTTACGCTGTTGTCGATTTTATATTACTGTTTAAAACGATGCTCCAGTATTCAACCAGTTTTATTTATTATCAATAAAGACATAATACTATATGCTATTCTACCAATATCATACTAGCATGTCTATGCAACATCTACGTTCATAATCTAAAAATTAATCAAAGTTGGTCCTTGTTTATTTGAATTTAAAACAAACTCACAAATTCGTTGAGCGGTCACATCATTGGGTTGCAAGTCCGAAGGTGTACGTGGTCGGGGAGGAAAAGTATCTAATTATTATTTAGTTGCTTGATGGTTACACATTCACTTTTTGTATCTTAGTTTTGGTAAAGTCGTTCACTTTTCTTCCAGCGCTAGCTAATGTGTTCCGGAGAACCAATTTGTATGAATTAATCAGTATTATTAATTTTCTTTGCACTAGACCGCAATAGATATCATGATATGAAATTGACTGTATAATTTTTGTTTTATTTCAAACTGACTGTGTATTTCTTTTTCCAATAAACAAAACGTATTAAATCATTTTGTTGAACGGTTTTATGCTTAAATATGTGTACCTCGGTAACCTTGTTTACCTTGGTAAATCTGTAATGAGTTTTAAGGACAAAACATATTGGTTTGGTGAAGTTGAGGGCATGGATCAGTTAAAAAAGCCACATATAAATTTATTATATGGGGTAATTGCATTCTATATGCACATAAGTTGAAAAAATTAAGTACCCAAATAGTATGGCGAGTGAACATCACCTCAACATATGTCATTACCTATATACCCCTAGTCATCCGAAAACCAATTGCAAAACCTACTTCTATATACATCAAGTTATCTCTTTCTCCTTGTGCCTTTTGTTGTAAAACGAAGAGCCAGGTAGAAGACTTTTCTTGAGATCTCTCTTCTTTCTTCTTGCTTCTTGTTTCTCTTCTTTCTTCTTCTTCACTTAAAAGATCCTTCTCTTCACCTTCACAAAGCAAACAATTTCTGCTTCTCTCTCTCTCTCTCTCTCTCTCTCTCTCTCTCTCTCTCTCTCTCTCTCTCTCTCTCTCTCTCTCTCTCTCTCTCTCTCTCTCTCTCTCTCTCTCTCTCTCTCTCTCTCTCTCTCTCTCTCTCTCTCTCTCTCTCTCTCTCTCTCTCTCTCTGTTCTAAATTTTCGGTTTGAGCTAAAATTAATTGATCTGGATCTGAATGAACTGCTTGAAGTTCTATATATATCTGATTTTTGTATTTGGATATGTAACTATATTTTATTTTATTTTTATAGGAAAGCATGCAAAGAGTTTGATGTTTCTGCTTTGGAGTTGGAGTCTGAGATGCTAGTGGGGTCTCTCATTGATGATCCTCTGTCTTGTATCTTTCAGCTTTTCATGCATTGCAATTAACGATTATTTGTGTTTATGGATTGGGATGTGGCTTGAAACTGATCCTTCTAAAAAAATTATCTGTTTACTGTTTAAATTGGTTGGCTTGTGACGGTCAAATCAATTTCATTTTGCGTTTTATCAGTTTGTTGTTTGCATTTATATTAGTTGTCAATTTTGGGTAACGTTTCTACATAAGCTATTTAGCGTGTATAATGCATTCAAATGTATGCTATTATTATTATCAACTAACAGATCACCCAAATTAACATTTGAGACATATATGCAATATCAATCCACGTAAATAGTTTTTTTTCCCCACGTAAATAGTTAATATTGTAGAACTTTAAATAACTTAAAATATTATATATTTACTGTACAAAACTATTTCTCCACAATTTTATAAGAATCATGGTGGTCCAAGCAACAAGATTTTCTTTGTTAGCATCTTTTTTTGTTATTCGCTAATTAAGTCAGACTACATTATCGTCAAACAATAATAACAACCATAAGTAATATTAAGTTATCGTCTAACTATGGTTTTCGTGTAATAACCATGATCATATTTGTTAGTATTGTTAGCTTCTAATAAATTAGTTGGCTAACATACTATATGTATGAGTTATACTATATCATTTGTTAGCTGATAATAAGATGTTAAAATCTTTTAAAAATGGTTGCTACCGAAAACAATTAAATATAGTCCAAAGTTGGGTGGTTTACCGATATTAACTATTCACTTCTTGTTTTTGTGGTCCACAGTTACCATATAAAATACAACCGAATCAATTTATATGAACGTATGTTGGGACTCGTGACAAAGAAAAATAACATTTGTTTGGGACAAGAATCCTCTTCACCTTAAATGCAGCTGACACACGCGCTTTCTAGGTTGATATAGGGTTATTTTAGTCCATAAAATATTACATTTCTAATTTATGAACTAAGACCGCCAGATATTTAATAAAAAATTTATCCATGTAGATTAAACAACATCACCCATATATATGTTATTAACCATAAAAACGTAAGACATATTTTTGTCACAAAAGTGTCGTTTATACAACTAACAATATAAGTATATTCTGTGTCAAGTTAAGGCGATACACGTGATGCTAGTACGTGTACCACTAATATAAAAGTCGATTTATGTAAAACAATGGTGGTGACTATACAAAAAACTAAAATATGATTATGAATATGTGTGTTGAAGTGTAAATCTCAACTAAAAAAAATACATGGTGGCGTGGAAAGATGTTTCAAAAACCAGAGGAGGAAGGAAGTTGAGGTCTAAAATCGATCACTGAAGCAAATAAGGTTTACTGCTTAAAACTTATATGGCAGATCCTTTATGAACCTTCATCACTATGGGTTCAATGAATTCACATATATCTTATCCAGAAGGTTTCTTTTGGTCTATAAATCAGAATAGTTCTTTGGGATCATGGATGTGGAATAAGATCTTTAAACTCATACCTATCACTACTACTTTATCTAAGGTGGAAATACATGCAAACACTTCATTTTGGTTCGATTCGTGGTCACCTTTAGGAAAGATCTTTGATATCCAAATGGCGAGGGAAAATATTGATTTGGGGACTAGGCTTAATGCAGTAGAAGAAGAAGGAACCATAGGTCTGCTGTGTTGAATCTTATAGAAGATGAATACACATACTAAGGGTTAAAGTTTTATCTCACGTGTTGGACGAAATACTTTTGAGATTCAAAGATGATTTTAAGATGCTATTTAGTATAAAAGAAATGCTACATCAAACTCGATCACAACAACTTCACGTTCCCTAGCACAAAGGCATCTGGTTTTCTTTTTCGGCACCAAAATACATTGTGCCGTCCAAATAGATTGTCCATCGGAGATAGGATTGCGTGCTTTGTAAACATGAAGCAGAATTCCAGGACCATTTGTTCTTCAAGTGTACCTATGCAGTTTCGGTTTGGAAAACCTTAGCTCGTAAGTTGTATGGGGTGAAATATTCGGAACAGTGGAATAGCATTCTACAAGTTCTAGTGGATTCTAGCAATGGAAAAATACAGTTTTTACTCAATAGATACCTTTTCCAAGTGGGAATATACACTCTTTGGAGAGAAAGGAACTCCATAAAACATTGGGAAAACCCCTTCCCTCCTCAGTCCTCAGTAGAAACATCGACAAGCTCATCCGGCTCATTAGAAATCCAATTGAAAGCTCTGATTCTTGGCTCAAATGAAGTTACAAAATTTGTAAAAATATAATTTTTGTTTTTGAATTAGTATATTCAAAATAAAAGTATATGGTGAAGTCGAGCCGCGAACTAAGATTGATATGTACTAAACAACACTGTCAAATCTCTACGATCATACCAACTATCAATCTGTATTAATCCGGATTACATAATCTGCAAACACCAAAATAAATTTACTTACGGGGTCTGATTGGTGAACAAAAGCGGAACGATAAGATTAGCGATAAACGAAAGTAGTAAGCGGTTAGAGAATAGTGCAAAGCGGTAAGAACAAGCGGTTGGAGAAAGCGGTATGAAAAAGCTGAAAGAAAAAATTTTAATATTATTTTTGCTAACGCTTTGATGATTGGTGACCATCAAAGCGGTAAACCCCTTACCGCAGCGGTAAGGGGTTACCAATCACAGCCACAGTGTTCTTATTGGCGCATTAACTCTGGCGCTTCAGTCACTTGTCACATCTTCCGAAGTGTAGAATAGACTACTATTGTGATTTTAACTTATGCACTTAGGTTAACTAGTTTTTTTTTTTGTTAGTTCATTTGTTTACGAAACAAAATGACACCAGAATTTTTTTTTAATATGTGTTCACCAAGTGGCTAATCACAAAAGTGAAAATGGTATCATACAAGTGATTCACAAAAGTTTTTTATTTCAATTTGTTAGATAAGATATTAATTGTATCTTTAAATGCTCATAATATCCTTCGGTATAAAATCTATTTCGCTTGTACAGGTTCAAACCTAAATCATTTATAGATACTCAATCCATTGCATGTATATTAGACACATATGTGATTAATGATAACACATATATTATCACAATCCTACATGGTATTATAAACAAATTAGATCCTCGTCGAAATTCTTCACCTCTTTTCAATTTTTCCTTTTCTCATCTGACATCTCTTTCTTTTTAATGCGCCCTTTTTTATTCAGGGTTTTCAAAATTTAAATTTAAACCCCGAGTCAGCAAGTGCATTGATGTTACTGAGGTTGTCAATCCACATAAAAGCTATGCCTATTTGAATAGTCAAGCAAGGCTAGAGGAAAACTAAGACAAAAAGAGAGATTGTTTGGGTATCAAGCAAACTAGTTTTTTAATAGCAATAAGTGTAAAAACGAAAATGCAATAATAAGGAAGGCATTGGGTCGTCCAAGGTGTATCTAAGGTGGTTTAGAATGATTCTAATAAGTTTAAATTATATTCTAGTTGTTTCCACCAAGTTCCACAAAGTCGAATACGGAAATATGTCTAACCTAATTTCATATGACTACACACCTAATCTCTTCAACTTGACCAATCAACTCTCGCAGCTGGCTGATATGCTTAAAGTTTACTATCCCTAGAGCTACACTGCAAGTGCACAGAAAGTGATTGTAGTATATAGGAGTCGGATCCACAGAGACTCAAGTTTCACACAATAGACTATTTGTAATCGAATTAAGCTAAGAAAAACATATTGTAAGCAGTAAAAGCAATGTAAATTAAAGTGGAGTGTAAGCAATTAACGAAGACGTCAGGTTTCGAGATCTCAGGAAATCAGGGAATCAAATAACAAATTAATCATGATTCAATCTATTAGCGTTCTTGAACTAGAATCACAAAAGTATAACTAACCAGCTTTCGCTGCAATAATTATCTATGTCTAACAACCTAGTAAGCCAACTTTTGTTGCGAATTATAGAGTTCTAAACATGCATTAGATCCAAGTTCGTTCGTTTACAATTTCTCTAAACCAATTTTTTTTGCAAGAAGACAAATTGCTCATCTAGGTTTCTTTCTAGCTAATCAACCAACTGTCATTACGATAATTAACTTAATATCAATAATCTAAATGGACAATTCAGATTAAGCATTAAGAACAACTTAGATGAAGAACTAGACGATGAATCCTAATTAATCAGTTATTCTAACATTCTTTGAAATCCCTAACGAGAATCCCTAAACCAAACAAGAGATCTACTTAGACATGGAAATCATAACAAAAGACATAATCAAAGTAGATATCATATAAAATCCAAAAGAATAAGAACAGGGGTTCGAAATCTCTTCTCTCCCGAGTACAATACCAGCCCCAAATCTCATAATCTCTGATAAATCAAGCTTAACCTAAACAATGACTTAAAAACCTTAATATAAAGTTAAAACACGATTTAGGTTTTTTGTAATTATAAAAAACTTCTGGGCCAAATTGCAATTCTCCAAAGTCTTCATTAATCAGCGGAATCCTTGTTCAAAGCAACGAACTCCGCTCTCTCCCATGATAATACTCATGATCCGCATCCGTGTCGACCAACATAAGTGGAGCGTCGATCGACACCAGTCTCAGATAATCATACAAATTCCTCTGCTATCACATGAAGATTCTAAATAGCTCCAAAATGCGCCATAATGTCTAATATGCTTCAAACGTGCTAAAACTTGTAAAACACCTGAAAGAACTCGAAAGACTCTATTAAAGACTCGATTATGTACATATATCATGACTCAAAACACCTAAAAACCATGATATATCACTGGCTGCAAGGTGGATCATGCCTTAATATCAAGTTAATCATAACGTTCATAGTGCCCTACAATTCAACTCTCACAGCTTGCAACACAACTACTCTTCTAAGCTAGGCCAGGTTAACATATTCAACACTTTGTGGTTTTATAAATCCAAAGATCAGATTATAGTTCCTGACTCTAGTCTCATGCATTAAGAACAAAATTAAAAGAAAGAACTTCTAGAAATCAAGCATAAGTCTAGCAGTAATCCTAATCAAACCGATATCATTCCTCCGGGTTAACTACCTTTTTAAAACCCAATAAATGAAATAATCAGCCATGGAATAGCATATCATGTCTATATGCAAATTGCTAAGACTAACTAGAGCGTATCAGATCTATGGTTAGATGTTTATGGTCTCTCTCAAGCTCCCTAAAACTTCTAAACCCTAATACTAAAAAACTAAGAATAAAGGACTAAAACTGAAAATAAAAGCTTTATAAAGTATATTTCGTGGTTTTTGGTGTGTTATAAGGATAGGGGTGCATCCCTATATATAGTGTTCAAAAACTTATAAAAACTCTCAAACTTTCGATGTGGTATGTGCAAAAATAAGGAAAATGAGTTGCAGATCGAAGAATGGCTCAAATGGGCCATTGAGTAGGGCAACCGCGAGTGGGACGATCTGGGCCACGACCATGCACGGCCAGCGGACGGAGGGGGCTTGGTCATGGAAAAGGCATTGGTCGCCATTGTTTTTGCCGCTCTTGGTACTGTTTTGTGTCTCCGTTTCCTTGAGTTTACACTGTTGGATCTTCGTGATGTCAAGTGGAGATTTAAGCTTATAATCTCTCAATCTTTGGTCAAAATTTGAGGATGATCAAACGGTGAGAATGTATTCATTTGATGCTGAATTTATGACAGAATGATTAAGTATCGAAAAGTAGAGTTTTACTCCATTTGACTCGGATTAAGCTTGAGTTTCTTGAAAAGAGTCTTGACACTAGAAATAGGCGAAAATACTACAAAACAACATTTAAAAGTACTTGAATCACTAACTGAAGTGCCCTAAAAGATGTGATAAAATGGGTAAAATCTCGGTTATTTCAATCCCTCATACTTAAACCTTTGTTTGTCATCAAACAAAACCGAGATCAAGTCTTAAGTAGTCTAGTAAAAATTGAATGGGAACTCAAAATATCAGTGAACGTGCTTTCAAACCATAACTAAGAACTACGTCATTAAGAACTCATCCTAAAAATTTCTCACCAAAACACATGCAATATGGTAGTCATAAATCAAACTTTGAAACCTTTCAAGATCTAAATTTTGGTCAACTAACTCTCTAATTTCATTAAGGTGTTTCATGTGATTCTCATCAAAAGCATTATTCGATTCAAACGAGGCGAGGAATTGAAGAAGGCTTTTTATAAAGTGAGGCTAATAGTGTTTCTGGTTACCATAAGTTTGAAGAGGGTGCTAGATATCTCACAAAACTCCAAGATAGAATGGAACTGTTGATGTCTACAAGTCACTTGTTACTTGCACATGTGATTATGAATGCTCTTCTTTTCTACACTCTTCATTACTCCCCCAGACTTGTCAGTGTTGATCTCCAAACAAGTCAGTGTTCTGCTTCAGAACAAGATCCCATAGAAGCTTCCAGACCCATAAGTCTTTGTACTAGTCTATTCCATCTTTAAGGACAACTTCAAGGATTATGTGCGTGATTTAGGATCTGGTATGAACCTCATGTCATACTATGTGGCTGTAAGATTAAGATTGATGGAATTCCAACCGACTAAGATCTCTTTTATTCTAAATGATCGATCCTCTGCTACTTGGTGTGAGGTGCGTTCTGATTGATCACCATTTGGGAGACAAGCCTCTGCATTTTAAGATGCATAAGCTGCAAAGTTCCACCATTGATGGTCAGACCTTAAGGTTGAGGTGGACCAAAATTTCAGATTGGTGATGACAAATTGCTTGATACCAAAGAAGAGAAGATGGTGGTTCGTCATGAATCTTCTCTAACATCTTCAAAACCTGCAACTTCTCTTAAGCAGAAAGCTCTAGACATCACACTTCCACCAAAGCAAAGGTATGTATCCTCTCAACCTTCGCCACCTAAATCTATTGTTGTGAATGCAGAGAAACGCTCTATCCCATTCATGCAATCCTTGCCTTTGTCGAACCCTACATGATCCTGATCTTCTGCCATAGTCAAGCTAATGACTAAAAACAAGCGCTTAATGGGATGCAACCCATATGTGAGTCTATACATACTTTAATTTTTGTGTTAGTTTTAGTTGATTTGATTTTCTTTCTTTGGTGTGTCAAAAGTGCTAGGAACATGTCACAAATTATCAGTGTCGGTCAACACCAATTTGGTGTCGGTCGACACCCGACTCGAACAACAAATGACTGTTGAGCTTTCTCGACACGACCCGAACTAGTATCGACCTTAGCTGGTGTCGCTCGACACTCATTCCGTATGCAGGCAAGGATTCTGACCTTATCAGTCTTTGTTCGTTTTGACTATGTTTTTCCCTAACCAAAGCTTGATAACACTATGGATAGTGTTGTTTAAGTTTGGGGGAGGTTGTTACTAACACACCATTTTCTGTTTTCTTAGAGTCAGTTTGAGTATGTTTTAACCTTTGTAGGAAACCATGATTTTTCGAGGAATTAGTACATCTGCAGAAACCTAAGTGACCATTGGAACGAGCTTGATAGACATGTGAGACTAATGAAAAACCCCAAGACTGATCGACCTACCAAGGACACCCATATAGTTTTTGGTATTAATTGGATCCATTACTAGCTTCACACCTAACCTGACTCAATTCTTCTTACCTTGGGACTTTGTATACTTTGGATCCGACTCCTCCTTTAGACTTAAAAGACTTGTCTGTGTGAGTATGGTTTCCCTCTCTCTTCCCTTCAAGCAAAAAAGAATAAATCTATAGAAAAGCTAGTAGCATCAAAGTGATCATGGGAGTGGAAGTGCCCCATTTTACCTTATGTTCTTCATGAAAACATTTCCAAAGAAACAACCCGGATAAAAAGGGAAGATCAACTGATAAAAAAAAATGATACTCAGTGGGGAAAATCAGCAGCTGAAGCAAGAAAAGAGAGAGGAAAGAAACCATAAGTATGACAGTATGTGTCATCATAGGCTGACGGAGTAAGAGTCCAGGTGTTCTCTGATCGATATTCTCTTGGTGAGACCGCACTTAATTATTATAGAAATCAGTATGGTTAATTTGGATTTTTCATCTGGATTGTGGAGTTTATTTGGGACAATTTCTAAGTGTGGGGAGATACATGGAGGTCTGGATCCTACCAGGTATGTCTTTTATGTGGCTCTACTATGGAAATTTTGGAATGTGGTATTCTAACAATGAAACGAGTTTCTATGTTTTCAAACCTCTTTTTCATGATTTGGTTTTGTGTTTGATTGACGGCAATCAAAAGCTAAGTTTGGGGTACTTGATATATCATGGTTTTTCGGGTTTTTAACTGTGATATATGTTTGTATATAGAGTATTTTACCTGGTTTTTCGAGTCTATCGAGTCTTTTACAAGTTAGCACATGACTGAAGCTAAGTTGGGAGTTTTGGAGCTATTATGGAGCAAGGCACATGGGGTAAACTTGAATCTGCAAGATGACACTGGTTTCTACCGACACCTCGGTCGAAACCGACCCCGAACCAAGACTTCCCCGCAAGTTTAAAAGATTTTTTTAAAATTACGAAAGTGCCCAGAAGTTTCATTATTTGTAGTTAAGTCCCTAAGAATGTTTATACTATTAATTTGGTTTTAGAGTAGTTTTGTATCTAACTAGATCTTATCATACTTTGAGCTAGAGAGATTTTTGAGAGCTAGGGGCTGCTCCGATACTCTTTTTATCCGAGAGAAGATTTCATATTTCAGTTTTTATCTATTTTATCTATCTTTTCATATTATCTTCATGATTATGAATTTTGTTATGATTACCATGTCTGAGTAGTTTAATTGTTAGGTTTAGGGATTCTCGTTAGGGTTTCCATAGAATTTTAGGTTGATTGATTAATTAGGATTCATAACTTCTAGTTCTTTGCTTAGGTTGTTCTTAACGCCTAATGATGAGGACATCGGATCCTCCAGAACCGACCCGGACGATCAGTACGTACAAGCCTCGACCACGAGGCTGACCGAGCTATTCCCGACCCTGCGGAACGTACCTGAGGAGGTTCAGAAGGCCACTGCAAGTTATGCCAGACCAGATGACGTGATATCAGGAATTCATAAGCCAACAGCATGTTTCAGGAGTGATGATCGTTCAAGAACCCAATTGGAACGATCCCATTTGGAGACGGTCGACAACCGACCTCCCGGAGCCCTAACCGTGTCCTAGAAGATGTCCATAGGAGAGATGATTTAAGCCAATCATGCCAGGCCTGATATTCATCATAAAGTATGCCATTTGGAAGAGTTTGGTCAGAAGGAATCAGCTTGGGTTCGAGATCAACTAGGAGGATGTCTAGAAGCTGTCCAGTTAGCCCTGTCCGCGGATATAGGTGCATTAAAGAAAGGATTGCGAATGTACCAAGAGGAATCAAGCTACAACTCAACCTGTTCTAGAAACCTGACTCATAAAGGAATCTGCACGAAGTTGAATCACCTCAAGAACATATTCTATGAAGAAGTTATGTCCGTTTCAAAACAGATGATTTTCAGGGAACGAGATAAATACCGACTTGCACATTTTGGAGTGCTCAGAATGAACGAGGATGAATCAAGGAGTAAAGAAACTTGTTCTGGATTCTTGATTCATCAGGGAATGAATGAGAGTTAGAATCACACCAATACCAGCTCGGACCAAGAAGATATGCAAGATCAAATCCGAAGGTTGCTGGACCTGCTTTATTTGGAAGCTCACGGACTTAGTGGGCTTCAGACTTATGTTTGGCGACCATGAGTACGTGCAACATCTCCTTGGGCATTGGTTTATACTCTTTTTCCCTTAAGTGTGGTTTTGTCCCAATTGAGTTTTCCCACTAAGGTTTTTAATGAGGTAAACCAAGGCCCGCTTCAAGAGAAGGAGAATCTGGCCCGTCCAACCTTCTTCCTTGCTTTCTTTTTTTAATGATTTCGACCAGGCCTCTTTATAGCCCATTCTTAAGTCTTGTAACCCTATTACTTTGGCTTTTTAAAGCCACTCTTTGTTTTCAATAAACTCAAATAAGTTTTAAGCAAAAGAAAACCCTAAAGGTTTGTCGATCTCTTCCTCCTTGTGTGGCTGCCCCATGGAGATTAGATATCTTCTTGCTTCTTGCTTACTTGTTCTAATTGTTCCTAGTGCTCTCAAAGTTCTGTAGTTCTCAGACCATCACCGACCATCCACTGACGAGGAAGAGAGCGCCATCGGCCAGCTTCCAACTCCCACTCGTTTCATCGATCCGCCTTCGACCATCATCCCGCTCATCGCTTCTCTACCGCCCGACCACCCGCTCCGCGTCTCATATCATCTGGTATCAGAGCTGAAAAGCTCCTGACCAGCTCGGTTATTTCGCACCTTGATCTATTTTCTTTTCGTTTCTGTTGTTGTTTCATTTTAAAAATCAAAAATCAAAAAAAAAAAGATAGGTTGTTAGTCTTGTTCGGCCGAGTTTAGTCTTCTTTTTGTTTCTGCCCATAATTGTTGCGTGATTGTTCTGCTCAGATTTCTTGTTTGAAGGTTCTACTAGGTTGTTAAGAATCGCTTGTTAGATAGTTCTTTGGATGATTGTATTCTCGCCGATTGATATAGCTAGGTCCGAAAGCATCTAGGCATTACATTCTGAATTCAGGCATCCACTGCTCCTGTTTTCATTTTGTCGTGCATTCATAACAAAAAAAAAACGATTTTAGATTGCATAGGAAATTAAGAGGCGGCTGCTTTCTCATTAGCATATAGCCTTAGGGTTTTAATTAAACCGAAATTGGTTGAGAATCAGTGGCTGGTTCGATTTAAGTGAACATTTCTATTTTTGAAATCGGTTAAGTAGTTTCCATATTTTGCATTTGCATATTTTATAAAAAAAAAAAATCGATTGTCTTTGTTTCTTTTTTTTTTTTTTTTTGTTCTATCTTTTCCCTTGTACGTTTGACCCGTTGTTAAGTGTGTAGGATACATGGCCGAAGAACAGCTCAACCCACCGAACGCACCACCGGATCTCAACCAGCTCCTGGCTGCGATGCGATCCAAGCGATCGGACAAACGCTCGACGCCTGAATCGACCGCATGGAGCGACCGCCCGACCCATCTCGACATGGTCAAGTAAAGCAAGGTCAACCAAATCGAGGTCACGACCTATACAACTGTGGAGACGATCATGCTGTGAACGAAATGGATCCCGAGCCACCTGACCAATACCGGCCCCATCAATCCTCCAGACTAAGACATTCAAAACCCAATAAATTTCAAAATAATTATTGTGTCTTAGACTCACAACTAATATCTTTCTCAGTTACTGAAGACTACTTTCAGTGGGAAGAAGACCTAGAAGATTACTTTTGGGATTACAATATCCCAAGGAACGAACATGCCTCGTATGCAATCCAAACCCTGACCGGAGATGCCTATGCTTGGTGGCAGCTCGAGGAGAAGATACGGAGACAACTGAAGGAACCGTCAAGGACGTGGAAGGAGCTGAAATGGTTAGTATATGAGCAGTATGTTATAATAAGACCAAAGACCCAGGGCCGTCCACGCCTTTCGACCGCCTCGACCAAAGTCCCGATGCTCGAACCGCCTCGTCCAAAGGTTAAAGTGTCCCAACCCAAATCTTTTCCATCTGATTATAATGAATCAAAAACTGTCTTAATGCACTTGGGATTGGTCAAAAGTGTTCATCAGGATGCAGGAAAGATAGAGGGTCCCATGGACCGCACAGGTCAACAGACCGGGGGCGAGACCGAGAAACCGAAGGAACCGGTCGAACGAGAAAGTGATCCGACTAAAACCAATGAAGATCACGACCCAAACCCGACTGAAAGTGTTAGTCAGAAATCAGAACATGATTTGAGACCACAACTAGATGTTGGAACCAAAGAGGCGAACCGGAAAGAAGTGCCACGCTCGCCCATTTCTCGACCACGACCCTCGACCGCCTCGACCAAGGTTCAAGTATCCCAACCCAATTCTCTTATATCTGATTATAAAGAATCAAACACTGTTTTATTGCACTTGGAATTGGTCAAAGGTTTTGAACAGGGCGCAGGAATGAACAAGGCTCTGATGGACCGCACGAACCGACGGACCGGAGGCGAGAAAATAAAGGAACCGGCCGACCCAAAGATTGATCCGACTAAAGCCAATGGAGATCACGACCCAGAGAGTTTCCCATGGAACCCAGACCAAGAAAAAGGCGTGATACTGAGTTCCCAACCCAACGGAACACGCATGGAAAGCCATTGCACCAGCCGTCCACAAATTCCTCAAGGTAAGGCCATGAACTCACGAAACCGCATGAAGGCTGACTTGCTTTCTATTGGTGCAGGTTATGCATATTCGAGGTCAAATCCTCTTCAAGAGAGAGGGTATGATGAGGACATCGGATCCTCCAGACCCGACCCGGACGAGCAGTACGTACCAGCCTCGACCACGAGGCTGACCGAGCTATTCCCGACCCCGCGGAACGTACCTGAGGAGGTTCAGAAGGACACTGCAAGTTATGCCAGACCAGATGACGTGATATCAGGAATTCATAAGCCAACAGCATGTTTCAGGAGTGATGATCATTCCAGAACCCAATTGGAACGATCCCATTTGGAGACGGTCGACAACCGACCTCCCGGAGCCCTAACCGTGTCCTGGAAGATGTCCATAGGAGAATTGATTCAAGCCAATCATGCCAGGCCTGATATTCATCATAAAGTATGCCATTTGGAAGAGTTTGGTCAGAAGGAATCAGCTTGGGTTCGAGATCAACTAGGAGGATGTTTAGAAGCTGTCCAGTTAGCCCTGTCCACGGATATAGGTGCATTAAAGAGAGGATTGCGAATGGACCAAGAGGAATCAAGCTACAACTCAACCTGTTCTAGAAATCTGACTCATCACGGAATCTGCACGAAGTTGAATCATCTCAAGACCATCTTCTATGAAGAAGTTATGTCTGTTTCAAAACAGATGATTTTCAGGGAACGCGATAAATACCGACTTGCACATTTTGGAGTGCTCAGAATGAACCAGGATGAATCAAGGAGTAAATGAACTTGTTCTGGATTCTTGATTCATCAGGGAATGCATGAGAGTTGGAATCACACCAATAACAGCTCGGACCAAGAAGATATGCAAGATCAAATCCGAAGGTTGCTGGACCTGCCTTATTTGGAAGCTCACGGACTTAGTGGGTTTCAGACTTATGTTTGGCGACCAGGAGTACGTGCAACATCTCCTTGGGCATTGGTTTATACTCTTTTTCCCTTAAGTGTGGTTTTGTCCCAATTGGGTTTTTCCACTAAGGTTTTTAATGAGGTAAACCAAGGCCCGCTTCAAGAGAAAGAGAATCTTGCCCGTCCAACCTTCTTCCTTGCTTTCTTTTTAATGATTTCGACCATGCCTCTTTATGGCACATTCTTAAGTCTTGTAACCCTATTACTTTGGCTATTTAAAGCCACTCTTTGTTTTCAATAAACTCAAGTAAGTTTTAAGCAAAAGAAAACCCTAAAGGTTTGTCGATCTCTTCCTCCTTGCGTGGCTGCCCCTTGGAGATTAGATCTCTTCTTGCTTCTTGCTTGCTTGTTCGAATTTTTCCTAGTGCTCTCAAAGTTCTGTAGTTCTCAGACCATCACCGACCATCCACTGACGAGGAAGAGAGCGCCATCGGCCAACTTCCAAGTCCCACTCGTTTCATCGATCCGCCTTCGACCATCATCCCGCTCATCGCTTCTTTACCGCCCGACCACCCGCCCCGCGTCTCATATCACCTAATCTGAATTGACCACTTAGATTATTGATATTAGGCTGATTAGCTCAGCGAGAGTTGGTTAATCTCCTAGAGAATAATTGTGAGCAATTTGTTTATTCGCAAAGAGATTTTGTTTAGGGAAATTGTGAATGAACGAACCTGGAATTAATGCATGTTTAGAACTCTAGGATCACAAAGATATTTAGATTTATAGGCTGTTAGACATAGTTAATACCCGCAACGAAAGTTGGTTTGTTATAATCTTGTGTTTCGAGTTCTAGAACATCGATAATTTGGATCCCGATTTGTTGATTTGCCTAAATTCATGATGTCCTGAGAACTTCCCTGGACCTGGCGCTTTCTTTGACTGATTTTACACCCATTTATTTACTCGCATTGCTTATTTCATTCACCACATTCTTCTTAGCTTAATTTGATATATAATAATCTATTAAGTGATTTGAGGTTCATTGTTCGATACCCTAAGTACAACATCGATATAGTTGTATACTTGCAGTTATATATTAGGGATAAAACTAGATCTATCAATATATAAACCATATTCCTTTGCAGGTAGCTATTTAGCTCACCTAAGATTCTTTCAAATCATCAATAATACTTTCATGTATATAATGTAACCTAAGATCTTAGTTCCATGTAATCAGTCTAGAACTAGCTTTGAGAACAACCTAAGGTGAAGAACTTAATAACTTATGAATATTTAGCTAACCGGTCAATCCAACAATCTATGAAATTACTCATGAAAACCTTAAACCTAACATGCAAACTACTCATACATGGAAATTGAAGCAATAAACATGATTGAAATATATTGCGTAAAGATATTATTAAATAAGAATAAGCGTTCAAAATCTTCTCTAAAGCAAACCAAATCTTAGTTTTGTCTCCCCAAAAGCTAAAAAATCTTTAAATTTCGAAGTATGAAAAAGATAGCCTAAAAAGTGGCTGTAAAACCTAATTAAACTCTAAAACACGTTTGGAGCTTCGTTGTGAATGTTGTGGTTCGAACTCAACGTGAACAATCAATATGGTTTTCTTTATTACTTTTAGAAAATGTTTTTGTGACATTTCTGAAAACATAGTAAAGCATTTTCTTGTTTCTAAAAGATGTTGGTCTAACTAAAACTAACACTACAATAAAACTCGGCCATAGTTACAGATTCAGTCGTATCTATGGCCATATTTTGTAGCTATTTTCGCTATAGCTACGGATAGCTACGATGTGTCTCTGCGCCTAAACGCTTGTAGCTATTGAACCTTTGTAGCTATTCGTAGCTACGTGCCTGTGGAATAGCTACGAACATACCTTTAGCTAATAATGGATATCGACAAATTCTTGTTTTTTTAATTAGCGCCACCTTTTGGGTATGCCGATGTTTTGTAGCTATATTAGCCATGACTGACTACGACAACGGTTCGTAGCTTTAGCTACGAGTATCTACGATTATTGTCGTTACTATTTCATACCATTAAAAAAACAAAAAGAAAATTATTTTATTTAAATTAATATTTATAATACAATAAAATACATTAAATAATTAATCTTAAAGAAAAAATACATAATAAGAAGAAGAAAAAAGGTTCGTCTCCGTCTTCTTCTGACCACGCCGTCGGCTCTGGCATAACAGTCTGGTGACCACCACAGTCCGGATCCGGTGAAAACCGTTTTTGGCTTCTCGCTCTCACCTCGTCCTCGTGTTATCTCTCTCACCTTCATCTTCGTCTTCTTTTCACCACCTTCCTCCGGCTCCGGTAACACTTCTGTCTCTCACTGCTGTCTTTACTTATCCAGAGTTGTCTTCGTCTGATGGTGGAGAAGGGAGATCGGGTCTCTTCATCTTTGTCTCTCTCTCTCTCTCTATTCCTCTTCGTCTTCTTCCAGCTATCGAGATGGTGGTATGAGCATCGGTGAGTTGATACGGCGCGAGTAACATATTTGATGACGGAGTCAACGGCTCAAATTTGATGGCATGGTACGAGCATCGGTGAGTTGATATTCGACGTCTTTTCCATTCCTTAAACAAGGATACAAAAAAATTAAAGACGAAGGATATTTGACTCCCCTTCGTAATAGATCAGAAATGTTTTAGAAAAAAATGAAGAGGAAAGTGTTTAACGGTGGACGTGAGGCATGAGGGAATAAGAGGTGATACACTTAATTAATTAGGTTAAAAGTAAATCAACGGTTGAGATTTAAAATGAGATGGAAATCTAACTGCTTAGAATGTGTGATCTACATGTCTATTAAAAGGACTATGAACCGTTGATATGTTTTAATCAACAGTTCAAAAGTGTGATCCGTGTGATTGGAGTTTTAGCCAACATGAATTATTTGAGTATAATTAATATATAATAATTGAAAATGAATAAAATAATACAAATGGTTAAATTTTTTTCTAAAATGTTAAACTTAAAACTGTAAGAAATATTTTTTTAAAAAATGTTAAATTTTATAAATGATTTAAAATAATAAAATGAAGATATATAATAGCTAAAAAAATTAATTTGATTTAATTTTTGTTTACATTATTTTTATTGATGTTAAATTTAAAAATATAGAAGATGAAACTTTAACAAATTTTAAATATTTAAAAATAATAAAAATGAGTATAATTTTATTTTAATTTATTATTGTTTAAAATAAGTTTTAAATTAATTTTATGTAAAGTATATAATTAAATGGTTTAAATATTAGATTTATGTATATATTATTATTTTTTATATTTTTATTTTTATAGTTTCTGATTTACATTAATGTTTAGAGTATGATTATGGTTTAGAGGATAGGGTTTGAAGGGTTGTGTTTAAGATTATAAAATAATAGATTTGAATTTTTTTTATAAGTGTTGAATCTTAGGTTTGGATATGTTATAGTAATTATACTTTTGTGAATTAGAGTTTTATTTATACTTTAGAGTTTAGGGTTTGTTTAGGGTTTTGGGTTTAGAGTTTTAATTTGTTTTATGTAAAACATATATGTAAATGTTTAAATATTAGTTTTATGTATGTATAATTAATTTTATAGTTTTTGATTAAGAGTAAGGTTTAGAGTATGATGATGCTTTAGGATATAGGATTTTAATTTTTGTGTGTTAGGGTTTTAATTTAATGTTTGAAAATAATAGATTTGAAAAATATTTTTAATATATAAGTGTTAAAACTTAGTTTTGATATGTTATAGTAATTACAATTTTCCTAGTTAGAATTTTAGGGTATGTTTAGGGTTTGAATAACTACGGATATATTCATAACTATCCCTAGCTATGTCATAAAGCCATGAATAGCTATGAATAACCGTAGTTATACTTATATATTTATATATTCGTTCAATATAGTTATGAATAGCCACAGAAATATATTGGGCTATATTTCTGCGTTTTTTATCGTAGGTATTTGTAGTTATATGTTTCCACGAATGTGTTGTAGCTATTTGTAGCGATTTTGCTATGAACAGTTACAAAAATTATTTCGTAGCTATATAGCTTCGGATAGTTACGAAATAGCTATAAATATTGATTTTTTTTTCAGTTGTAGCTAATCCGTAGCTTAAAATAAATAGCTACGGAAAAATCCGTAGCGAAACCGTAATTATCAGTTGGTTTTTTGTAGTGTAATACTAATTTTGTAACATATGAAAAAAAACATGTGTATATACATTGGAGAAAAAAGGCAAACAAAAAAATAAAAGGTAAAAGGAGACCGTTTTATATTGGGGATGAGACCACGCGGATAACTCTCGTCAAGATGGCTGACGAGATACCTGTCCTCCTGAACAACCAATACACGAGTGATAGTGATAAGTCTATGTAGAGTAGTTTTAAATGGGAAAACTTATAAACGTAGTCTATGATTTGCTTTTATTCAGTTTTTTTTTCATCATAAGGCTAATAACATAACTGGAGGAGACGGAAAATAAATTACATGCCCAAGTCCCAAGTCCCAAGTCCCAACCATAGTGTATATTGGGTTCAACGCAATATTAGTCGTAAACAAGAAATAACTCAATATCAAGAAACCGGTGGATGAAGAATCGATGCCGCAGGCCCAAGTCCCAAGTCAGAACCAGTGTATATTGGAGCCGTAGATGAAGCATCTCCGATTTTTCCCTGTAGTTGATAAGACTCATTATGGTTGGAGCCTAACTATAACGTTTTATATAAAGTCAAGCTTTCATTTATATCTCAAAGTCACACGAGTTTAAGTTCTTTGACATTTGGGATTAAATTTACTTCATTTATACCAATCGCGCAAATGTTGAAATAGTATGAAATAAGACGTTTGGAACCATAAAAGACATGTTACAATTTATTGGAAATCTGACTTAATTCACGCTGTTAAGATTTAACATCTACTCTAAACTAAACTATGACATGTCTTATCTTCTAAGGAAACTCCATCAGCCAGTCACAATACATTAATATCAAACACAACTAGTAAAACATTCAACAAAACAAAAACTAACTAAACAGAAAAAGAAGTAAACTACACTTGTGATATTTCACCAATCTTTTAGTAGTAGTCTAGTGATACTTTCTATGTTTCTTAATATTTGGCATTTTAGAGATTTTTTGTCTCAAATTAATTGACATTTTCAATTTTCAATGTAAAATTTATTAAATTTTTATGTTTGTGACTATTTGTATTTTAAAATTGATTTTACTATTTGTTCAATTGTTTTTAGGTAAATAATTAATGATGTTTTTGTTTAGAAAATGTAAAAAGATATATGTTTTTTTATAATATGTGTTTAAATCTAAAACATTAAATAATAAAAAACGGAAAGAGTAGTAAAAAGGATTTTGTTTTTTTTTGTCCATCAGGGTTAAACCATCTTTAATATAGAACTTTATTCTTTAAATATGATTTTTTGAAAGTTGACTCTATGATTTGGGAAGAGTATAAAACTATCTTTAATATGAAGAGTTATTCTTTAAATGTAAATTTTTTAAAAGTTGATTCCAAATCTAAAAAGATACTAATATAGGTCGAGAATTTTGATATTTTATTTTGATGTTAACATGGTTGCACTACAACAAATATGTTTACTGTCAGCGCGAATATTATGCTATCATATGTCATCCATAGCGTTTTCACAAATGCTATGACATCCGCAACTATAATAGATGGTACCCATACGATAGCGTTTTGTTCGTATGCTATGATATATTAGTAACGATAGCAGTAAATAAATGCTTTTGTTTATATTTTTATAGCGTTAACGATTTCTCAAAAAAAAAATACGACAGTTTAAATTTAGCGCTATTATTGGTCTCTCTATAATAACAAAAATGTATTGCATTTACATGGTCTATAATAGTGCTTACATATGCTTATTATTATACTTGGTACGAAAATTAGATCAATTTATAAGTTCTGGACATTGCTATAGTATATGCTTTTGACATCTTATAATTGCAATTACTAGTTCATTTATAGCTTTAAAAAAATGTTGTAAAATTTTAACCCAACTGTTTTTTAATGCTATGATTGGGATATATGGTTCGTTTGGTGCTATTATATCGAATGTTAAACGTGCTATCTATTGTGTTACAAAATTTACTCATGAAAAACATGAAAGTCAATATGATTCCAACCAACTTGCATTACACATAGTTTTAAGATTCATACAATCTGAAAATAAAAGCATGATATCCAAAAACATACCACATCATGCATTACATAAGTTTTGGAATCAAAGTACAAAAGGCAAGATAAGTTCATTAGCCTAGTTTAAACTACTTAAGACTAGCTAACCTGGACCATAGTTTCTTCATCCCCAGCACCTAGCAACATTCAACAATTTTTAATGAATCAGTAATGTCTACTATAACTTTAAACAAATATAATGATAACAGATTATGCATCACACCAATTAGAACACTTACCACAGTTAGTCAAACTCAGAAGATCACCAATTTATCAATCGGCCAAGCAATAGATGAGCCATCTGCATCTCTCATATAATCAATTTCATCTGAAGGTCTCCAAACTGCAGCATCATCTATCTTCACAATGTCTACCCAAACTCTAGCAGCATCATTCCCCAAGAGGACAAAGTGGACCTTCTGTTCCGGGTCAACGGAATGCACACGCTCTTCAGCAACAACTCTCTTTTTTCCACCAATATCCATCAACTTGCACTTCTGATTCTCCTTGATAACTTCAGCTCCTTTTTTACGCTATCAAGGGAACAATAACATACCTTTAACATCAGAGAGACTATTAACAGAAATCAAAACACATTGCCAAATCAATTACCGGAGATCTTCTTGGATGAGATTTTTCTCCTATTTGAATTTTCCTGATTGGAGATTTTAGACAAGCGGATGGAGGGTTCTCAGGAGACTTCGAGATGGTTGCTGCAGATTTGGTACCCGCGTCTGGAGATGTCTCTGTAGGAGTCTTAAAACCAGTTGCACCTGATGCTTTCCCTCCTGAAGATTGTGCACCTGATACAGCTTTGTGTATAGGAGAACTCTTATATGCTGCATCTGAGTTGCTTCCGAATACAACTTTGGTGACTGGCCAAGCAAACAAAGACATTAAACAATCATTCAGGTGTGACATATCAAGTGTAGGCCTCCATAAAAATGTTTCCGGAATATGCACGACATCCACAAAAATTTTCACTGCCATTGGTCCGAGTGGAAGTCCATTAACCAAGGCCTTTGGCTCTTTCGTTTGCCAACGTCCCTCAGCAACAACAACATCATTTGAAGACAAATCTAGAAACTGGCATTTTTTGTAAGAACTTGTTCTCGGTCCCTGTATACACAC
Organism: Orychophragmus violaceus; assembly: GCA_030180135.1. NCBI lineage: Eukaryota > Viridiplantae > Streptophyta > Magnoliopsida > Brassicales > Brassicaceae > Orychophragmus > Orychophragmus violaceus. The sequence continues at coordinate 43,138,098 of CM058236.1, forward strand.
AAAAGATAAACAATCAAACTATTATAGTCAAAACTACAAATAACAATCAGTTTGACAAAAACTAAAATCTGAAAACAATCAATCATATATAATCAAAACCATGAAAAACTTATATTACCAGTGGTATAATTTCTTCTGTTTGTAGTCCCTGCTCTAAGTTAACACAATTAGAAGTAGGCCAAGCAATCATCTGTCCAACAACATGTTTAACTGTAAACATATTAGTCGCAAGTCGCCACAAGAATGCTTCTGGTACCGTAGCTATCTCCACCAACACTTTAATATATGTAGGACCTAAGCGACTGTCATTGATCAAGTCTTCAGGATCAGAAGAAATGATACGACCCGTGGCAACTTCGTCATTTTCACCAGTCCAGTCAATCAAGACACACTTAGGTAGAGATCTTTTGTTCACACTCTACAAAAATATTCATTCGTAAAATAGAGTGCTCAATAAAACCAGACTATAAATTAAGATAAACACTATCTTAGATAAATGACTTACTCTCGCAGCTGAGTTTTCACCAACCTCAGGCTCTTGTCTCTGAATCATAGAATAAAAACTCAGTCAAAAAAGCAATTAATAACCATGAACATATTAACATCTGAAGACAGAAGATGTATACCTGTTTTCTCAATTTAGCAAGTTCTGTTTGCAGCTCATTGACCTTTTTCTCTAGATGGATTTGGTTCTCTTCCATTTTTGCCATACATTTGTTCTTCACTTCGAAGCAGGCCAGCTTAGTCTTACTCATATTCCTACCCATAGCCCTCATACGTCCAGGGTTATCCGGTCCCAGAAGTTGGCTGAGTGCATCATCACCGTTAATTGTTGCATTTTCAGGTCTGTCACTGTGAATAAGCTCAGCTGCCGTTTTCTGCATATTTAAAATTCAAGTTTTCATGGTAATTTATTCATTAATCTCTATAATTAATAAGTGATTCTACTTAAAGGGCAGATTGTATAACTCACAAGTTTCTCAGCCGCATTAGTATTCACTGGTGTGCCATCTTTTTTGGTCCTTGACTTAACCCATACTTGTAGCCTTGTCACATCAGATGGGTTAGCACTTTCATGTTTCTACAACCAAAAAAAAAGTATTAGACAGACTGCAAGTATTAGACAGACTACACTTCCATGAAGCAACACAAATGTATCGTTCTTACCATCTCTTCTGTTAGTCTCACCATTCCCTTGCGACTACAAGTATGAGGAATCTGTTTGCGTCTTCTCTCTTTGTAGCTATCACTTATAACCTAACATATAAAGTAGAAAATAATCATATAACTTATAGATTAGTCTCAACTATCTTAAATCTCAGAACATATATGAGAATACCTTGAATGCTTGTCTGGTTTTAAGCTTTACAAACTTACGCCAATCTACTGGATCGATGTTCTTAGGCCGTAATTTCATCCGCTGTTGGTTATTAGCAGCATCAATAATTTGGCTAACTAGCCGTGACTTGGAGGACCTCCACAGACAGCTCATTTGCCTTAACACTGCTGTCTTCTGATACTCCTCATCAAGATCAAACCTCGCCTGTCCACAAATGCAGATTATTGGAATTCTATTTGTTTACATAAGTCTACTATATATGTAATCCAAATCAACTATTACCTGGACAGATTTCCATAGAACAGTCTTGACTTCTTCTCCAAGATGTTTCCAGCCATCAAGTGTGACAGGAACATGTTCACGAACCAGAGGACCTAAGTATGAAGACAACTTAACAGATCCAGGACCATATGGTTCTCCCATCATATTGAAACTAACTCGTATTCTGCTGTGTGGATCCTTTGCTATGTCCTTCATCTTTGTTGGACCACGCTGCTTCTTACGTGCAGGCTCAACGACCGTGTCATTATCTACGATGCTGTCTGGCATCACATTTGTTTGAGGTTGAATCTCTTGCTCTGGAAGCTGCTGTTCGTCTAATGCATCAGTGTATGGTACACCCGTCCCTTGTTCCACAGTCTGTGGCTCCAATACATCAGCGTCTGGTACGTCAGTCACTTGGTCCACAGTCTGTGGCTCCACTGTACAGACGAATTCAACCTCATCTTCTGTCTGTTTCTTCTTTCCTCTGCCTTTTTTTCTCGGACGCCCCATTTTTAATCACCTGAAACATTAGACAAGAGATATCAGAAATAATTAAATAATACATCAAAGTAAACACATAGAAACAGAACACATAACAACATTCATATACACAAAAAACCAGTCAAATAACAAATTAACATAGAGATAAAGAAGATGACCAAGAAACTACATTTCAGACATATATGCCTTCACAATCAGTTCGAGCATTTTCATCCTCATCCATATCAACATTGATGCCAACATCCATGTCCACATTAGTAGGTAGTGGTCCAATTTCAGCATGCCCATCTTGATAGTCTTCTTTACTATATTTTCTTGAGGGACCATGCATAACAACATACCAACAAGAATCCTCATCCTCCCTTGAGTAGAATACTTGTTTTGCCTGCGAGGCTAATATGTATGGATCTTTTAAAAAAGAGACTTGATTCTGGTTCAAGTTTACTAGTGTGAAACCATCTTATATCTTCACTCCATTCCCCATTACTGCCCATTGACACCGGAATAAAGGAACGTAGAACATATTGTAGTCCAATAAGATTATCTCTGTTACTCTGCCGTAATAGGACACCAGATCAACCACTTGTGAATTGTCTCTTGCACTAGATCTGTAGACTGCCGTAGCCTCATAAAAAACACCACTATTCTGGCTCTTTCTATCGACAGTAGCTGTGTGAAAGCGTTGCCCATTCAATACATATCTTGTATATGACCGTGCACTACTACGTGGACCATATGCCAACCACTTCAAAGTTTCTCCATGTCCAGTTGAGTCTAGTGGTATCTATGACAAATAATAGTGAGTTAGATACTAAATAATGTACACTAACATCTAACATTCCAGCTCAATTAGGACTTGCCTATTTTTTAAGCCAATCTGGAAAATTTTGAGTATGCATACTCCATAGCAATGATGCATCTCGCCTACATCTTACATTTGAGTCTTGTAAAAATTGCAGATGCTCACTAGTACGCAAATTGGAGAGAAACAGTCAGTGTCATATGTGAATATTAATATATTCAATGGAGTATAAACATATGGTACTTACTCCACATAGGGGTCTACTACAGCCATATTTTGTATGACTGCTAGATGGGCTATTTTCTTCTCTGATTCAGATAGAGTGATTTGAATGCCTGCTGATATTGGACGACCATCTAGGATTGAGTTGTTTTCATATTCAATGTTCCTAACTTGTTTCTCTTGCACACATGTAGTCTTCTTCAAAAAATCACTACAAAACTGGATGCATTCTTCAGCAAGATAAGACTCCGCAATACACCCCTCTGGTCTTGCAGGGTTTCTAACAAAATCTTTCAGCACTTTCATATATCTGAAAGAATTAACAATGATATCTTAGCATCAAAACAACTAACGTTAAAACAAACAAACGTGTTGTGAGAAGGAATTATGACCTTTCGAATGGGTACATCCATCTAAAGTGGACTGGTCCACCTAGACGAGCTTCCCTTCCTAGATGTATTGTCAGATGCACCATGATATCAAAGAAACTTGGAGGAAAAAATCTTTCGAACATACATAGTGTCTCAACAATTTCAGCTTCCATCTTCAAAATTTGTTCTCTGTCAATTACTCGCTGACACAAGTGATTAAAGAAGGCACATAAGCATCCAATTGCCAATCTAGGGCCCTTAGGCAACAGACCCCTAAGTGATATCGGGAGAAGCTGCTGCATCAAAACGTGATAATCATGTGATTTAAGCCCTCCGACCTTACAATCATCTAATGATACACCTCTTGCTATGTTTGAACAGTATCCATTCGGGCCTTGGAAGTCAAATAATCTCCTACAGAAGGTTTTCTTCTCTGTTTTGGACAAAGACCAAGGAGCTGCGGGTAAATATGTTCTTTTCCCTCGGATATTAGGGTGCAGATCCTTCCTAATACCAAGCTCTTCCAAGTCTTTACGAGCTTGAAGACCATCCTTTGATTTCCCACAATGCAATAATGTAGCCACAATACTTGCAGCCACATTCCTTTCCACATGCATAACATCCAAGTTATGTCTAACCGGGAGCTCCTCCCAGTAAGGCAACTTGAAGAAGATTGATCTTTTTTCCATCTAGACAACTCCTCCTCATCTAATATGTGTTCTTCCTCTTCCTCCTCATCTGATTCATCTGAAAAATCATCACTGTCTAAATCTGCCAAAGTCATTTCCATCTTCTTTCTCTTCTTTAAATTACCAAAGTCATTTCTGAAACCTCTCAGATTTTTTGAAATTTCTTGACCAGATAATATTCTTCCCCTTCTTTTAAGTTCAACCTTTCCATCAAACCATGACTTCTTTCCCCTATAAATTTGTCCTGGAGGCAGACCCTTTCTGTGACCCATATACACATGTTTTCGACTGTGCTTCAACCACATACTTTCTGTGTTTTTGCCACATAACGGACATCCCATTTTACCCTTGACTTTGCAGCCTGCAAGATTCCCATACGCAGGGAAATCACTGATCGTCCAGAGGAGCATTGCCTTAAGAGTAAAAGTGGATTTACTTACAGCATCATATGTTAGCTCTCCAATGTTCCATAACTGGCTCAGATCCTCTATGAGTGGTTCTAAATAGACATTGATGCTATTACCAGGCTGTTGTGGACCGGGTATCAAAAGTGTAAGCATTATGTTCTCCTTCTTCATACATAAGTCTGGTGGCAAGTTGTAGTTTACTAATAACACAGGCCAGCAATTATACCTTGTATTCTTCATGTTGAATGGATTAAATCCATCTGTTGAAAGTCCTAGTCTCAAGTTCCTTTCTTCAGCTGCAAAGGAAGGGTATTTGTCATTCATCTGGTCCCATGTGACTGAATCAACAAGGTGACACAGTTTTCCATCACTGCTCTTGTTATTAAAATGCCACCTCAGATCCTTAGCTATTTCCTCAGTTCTAAACATTCTCTTCAGTCGTGGGATAATCGGAAAGTATCTTAAAACTTTTTGTGGCACACCTTTTTTCACTTCACCAGTATGGATATTAGTCTTCCATCGAGATGCACTGCATTTTGGACAGTTATCGAGCTTCTTGAACTTCTTTCTGAATAGGCAGCAATCGTTGATACAAGCGTGAATCTTCTGGTAACCCATATCAAAGGATTTTAAAAACTTTTTAACATCATATCGTGATGTGTGTAACACATTATCCTGTGGTAGCATCTCAAGCAATGTCTCTAGCAGATCATTGAAGCTCTTGTCAGACCAGCCATTATGTGTCTTAAGCCTGAACAGCGAGACAATTGCCGATAACTTGTTGTGGTTTACACAAGTTGGATATAGAGGCGTTTCAGCATCTGCAAGCTTTGCTAGAAACTCATCCTCTTTCCTGTCCTCACCCTCTGCAATTTCACCCAAGGCATCTCTCGTGCCAAAGTCTTCATCCATAAAATCCGCAGCTCTATAAAGCCCGTATACTTCTTCATTCCACTGACTTGATTTGCTTTCACCTCCAACCACCGAGTTCGTCTCTCCATGATGAAACCAATCCGCTCGCCTCTTATAAGCCTCATGTTGGAATTGTGTCCAGTAATCTCGGTACTGTCTCTAGAAAGTAAGAGTATGTCAATGATCAGACATAAGTCATATAATACTGGGGGTCATGATGGCTTGCTAGAGTCCGCTCATGATCTATAAGTCTTGGACTTATTGCCTTTATTATATGATCCCATATGGGTCACACGCCTAAGCTAACAGGAAAGATATAGGAACGGCTTAGCAGAAGTACGGTAAAAGTGCTAGGCATTTACTGTACTTAGAGAGAATAGAGGGTTTGGCCACGGTGTGTCGATCGATACATAAGGTGTATCGATCGACACAGTGCAGAGGAAACCGGACGAGTTTTATAAATAAAACTCGAGTCTGTTTTTCTTCTTTAACCCTAACCAGCCGCCTCTCTCTCTGGCTGTCGCCTCCCTCCTCGTGGTCTAGCAGCCAGCTTCCTTTGCGTGCGTGTGTGAACCTCTGGAGGAGTTACCTCTCGGTGGCTCTGTGATCTCTGACATACCATCCCTTTCCGCTGCACAAAACAGGTATAAGGTGAGATCATCATTTGTTTCTATTCGAGAAGAACCTAGATCAGCATGTTTAGGATGATCTGAATCTGGAATTGAATCAGGATTCAACTAAACAATCCTTCAGTGGTATCAGAGCCAGGTTCTGGTTTTTCTTGTTTAGATTCATGTTTAGGATTGTTTTCTTGTTTAAGAAGTGTTTTGAATCAACTATTGATAAGAGAAAACACTTAAGCAACAAGGAATTGAACCTTAAACACACTTGAAATCGCAAATCCAAGCTATATTGATTTGGAATTTGCGATTTTCATAAAGAAGTATCGACTGTGATCGCATTGCATCGATCGATGCAATGGATGGATCGGTCGATACAACCGAAAGAGAATCGGCCAGAATCGCATGGATCGATCGATACGATCGCATGGATCGGTCGATACAATCGGAGATCGCATGGATCGATCGATACGATCGCATGGATCGGTCGATACAGTCTATCGGGTAACCCTGTTAACGCGTGAAGGCATCGATCGATGCAGGATCGATGCAGGTTCGACATAGGTGCATCGACCGATGCGGTTGGTGCACATCGATCGACACGGTTAGGGTTTTGGCTCGGTTCAGTGCATGTGAGAGCATCGATCGATACAGGATCGATGCACGATCGATGCAGGATCGATGCTGAGAGCATCGACCGATGTGGTTGATGGATCGATCGACACGGTTGGTCCATCGATCGACATGGTTGGTTTAAGGCTCGGTTTAATATTTTGATTAAAATTAAACGTCACGGTTTAATAAACAGATTTAATAATTTTATTAAGTCTGGTTAAACCGGGACAAGAAATCCAATGTCGAAAGAATTATTGGATTTAGTGCCTAAACCAGGATTTTCTAATTTGATTTGGTTGGACCAAATAAATTGAGAAAATCCGGTTTAGTAAATAACCGGTTGACAATTGTGGTCATCGTAGTAATTAAAATTTGGTTAGACCAATTTTAATGAACCAGACCGGTTATGTCATTTAATTGGACAATTGGGTCATGTCTTGGACATGGACCAGTTCTTGGGCCTCGGGCCAAGAAGTTAAAACAATTGGGCCAGTTATTTGAGTCTTTCTTCAGATTAATTTAAAATTTATTTTATAAAATTATAAAGTCGATTTTAAATTAAAGTTTCCGAAATTTTGAAATTAGAAAGTTTCTTAAATTAGAAGTTTCTGGATTTGCGGGTTTTGGATTTTAAAGAAATTTCTAAAGTTAGAAAGTTTCCGTTTTTAGAAAGTTTCCAATTTTAGAAAGTTTCCAAAAATAGTAGGTTTCCAAAAATGGAAAGTTTCCCGAAATAGTAATCTTCTATTTTGGGAATGAATTTTTTAAATAAACCTACGAACCTCAAATAATATCAAGCGTTGGATGTCTTGTCCATTCTATGTCAGCTGTCGAAGCCCATTCAATTGTATTCATGGCCTTACAGTGTGAGGGTGTCTGCTTTTGCGTGGATAAGACGGTTTGTGATTCATAAATGTCATTGGGAGTCCCAGACATTAATGATTACATGACTGTATAGTCTGGTTTTCTTGACTGGGCCATCGGGAGTCCCGGGCCTTGAGACATCAGAGTGGATTGGGCCTCGGGCCCAGATTCACAACCAAGAGTTATATCACGGATATAATTAGCCGATATAGGGCTTACCGATATAAGCTAAGGTTGGGTGACGGCCAGTGGCCCACTTTAATCTTAGTTATATGTGGATCTTGGAATCATTATATTCTATTGAGGGTAACTGATGTTATTGAATATAATGCATGATTAATCATATTAAATTTAATACGAGATTAATCATATTGAACATATTAACTAAAATCCTTTTATCTTAATTTTCAGTTATGACTAGCACAAACAATCAAAACACTTTCTCGATCCGGTCTGTCCTTAAGATGGACAAGCTGAACGGATCAAATTTCTTGACTTGGTCGCGGAACCTGAGGCTAGTCCTCAGACAGGAGAGAAAGGACTATGTCCTTGAGAGAGCTCTCCCCGTGAGGATCGGGTCCAATGCTTCTCATGCAGTATATGATGCTTGGAATAAGCATTATAATGATGCGGTAGATGTGCGTGGTCTGATATTGGCTACCATGGACTCAGACTTGCGGAAGCAATATGAGAACATGGAGTCGCCAATAGAGATGATCAGCAGCCTGAAATTGAAATTTCAGGAGCAGATAAGAGTGGAGAGATACCGGTTGGTTAAGTCTCTCACTGGCTGCAAGCTACCAAATGATCATCCAGTGAGTCCTCATGTCAGTAAAATGATGGGTTATATTGATAACCTGAGGAAACTGGATTATCCAGTTAGCCAAGAATTGGCAACTGAGATCATTCTGCAGTCACTGCCGTCAAGCTATGATAAGTTCAGAAGGAACTATATCAAGAAAGGCTTAACGAAGACGCTGACTGAACTGCATGATATGCTCAAGACAGTTGAGCCAAACGTGAAGAGTACCCTGTACAATCTCATGAATGAGAAGGGTAGGTTTACTAAACCTAATGCTGACAAGGGTGAAGACAAAGTTGTCCAAATTTTGAATCATGGCAAGCGTGTGTCTTCTGAGCCCGAGTCAGATACCTCTTACGTTGGTAAGTGCTGCTACTGTAAGGAGACAGGGCATTGGAAGAGAGATTGCATTAAATTCATGGAAGATGATGAGGAGTTAAAGTTGATGTATGCGACTACTTCCTCAGGTATTCATGTTATTACTTCAAGTTCTACCTTAAAGGTATTGGATACTGGTTGTGGCACTGATATTTGTGATAATATGCAGAGCCTAAGCAACAGTAGAACGTTGAAGGAAGGGCAAGTGAAACTACATGTCTGGAAGGAGCTTGGGATGCTGCCTCAGCCGTAGGGTTTTAACTTATAGATCCCTTTTAGGTTTGGTTTTGTATTAAGTAATTGCTACAATGTACCTGCTTTAAGCAGAATTGTCTTTCATTTTCTTGTAAGAATTTGAATGTTTTTCATTTTGATAAAAGACAAGTTTTGTTCTTTTGATCTTAATGAAATATTAATTGTAGCACCCTATTCATGGAATGGGTTTTATATCTTAAACCAAAGAGTGCCTAAATGTAACATAAATACCGAATTGGTTTAAATCTAATGAATTAAACCTGATTTTTCTTGGCATAAAAGTCTTGGTCACATAGAGTAAGTCGGATTCAGAAATCCCATAGTTAATGGACTGTTGGGCTCATTTGATAAGATATCTTATGAGACTTGAATTCTGTTTACTGGACCAAAAAGAAAAAGGGCCTATCTTAGCCGAGCTAGAGAAAGGCCCAAAGGCTTATTGGACCTGGAACATACTGATGTATGTGGCCCAATGAGCAGTAATGCCAGAGAAAAATTTCCTGTACTTCATTGTCTCTACTGATTACTTCAGTGAGTGTGACTGTGTTCATTTGATAAGACACAAGTCGGAATTCTTTGACATGGTCGAAAGAGTTCCAGAATGAAGTATAGGATCTGAATGACAAAAGTATTAAGACTCTGGATTAAATCACGAGTGAGAATACTTAAGTCATTGATTGTGTGATCATCTTAATGAGTGTGAAATCGTTTCACAGCTCATTTCTCCTGAAAACCTGAAGGTGTTTCTGTGAGAAAGAATCAGATCTTATTAGAAATGATTAAAGATGAGTCACACGAATCTTCCATGATATTATTTAAGAATAACGCTCTAAAATATCTAAGTTTACGCTGAAATAGTTCCACAAATATCAGTTGAAAGACACCACGTAAATGTGGATTGGAATCGATCCAAATTTGTCTTTACTGAGTATTTGTAGTTGTGCTACTTCGCTGGTTGTCCTAGAGAAACTAAGGCTTGTTACTTTAACGTCCAATCTGTTTTCTAAGAAGGGAAGTTATTTTCCAAGAAGAACAGTGGGAGTAAAAGTATAACTCGATGTTTTCTTAAGGAAACCAAGGCTCGGTACTTTTACGACCATTCTGTTTTCTAAGAAGGGAAATTACTTTCCAAGAAGAACAGTGGGAGTAAAAAGTATTTTTACGATCATTCTGTTTTCTAAGAAGGGAAGTTACTTTCCAAGAAGAACAGTGGGAGTAAAAGTACAACTCGAAGAAATTCGAGAAATACAGGAGGCTGCTTAACCTATTGAGGGAGAGCAGCGGAAGGATTTACAGATTTCAGTAGAATCTACACCTGTGGAGCCTGAAGTTCGCAGATATGAATGAATCAGTTACTAATCCGAGAGTGATTTCTCGTCATTAGTTGAACCTGATAATCATTGAAAGTTCGCATGATCTGATGATCATTGAAAGCGACGAATCTGCGAAATTCAAAGAAGCGAAAGTGAGCCCGGACTCCGAAGAATTACATTTTATGTAAGTTAGCTTCATCGATCCATTCATGGATGGAAGCAAACATATCGGAGTTGAAATCTTCGTTCTGTTGAAGTAGTCAAGGTTTTGACTTGAACAGGAACGAAGCGGAACTGTGTGTTTACTAATAGATTAGTGGGAGCGATATTGCATTTCTCAAAGTGTATGTCGATGACATACTGATTCTCGGATATAACGTCCCAACGCTGTAGTCGGTAAAGGACTAACTTGGGAGTTGGTTTAATGATTGACATGGGTAAAGCCACGTAGTTCTTGGATTTTGGATCTAAAGATAGAGATCCAAAGGAGCTGGTAGGACAAAGTCAGGATTCTTAAATTGACAAAGTCCTACACGTTTTGAGCAATCCAAGAAGGGTTTTATGCCAATGTCACATGGCGATAAGTTAAGCAAGATACAGTATCCTACGATAACTGCTGAGCTTAAATGCATGGATGAGATTCCATATGCGTCGGAAATTGGATCTATCATGTATGCCATGAAACATACTTGTTTAATGTTGCTTTAATGTTAAGCAAGACAAATAAAGACCAGTCAAATCCAACAAAGAATCAAGTTTCCTAAAGTATGTCCTAAAGTATTTGAGGAATACTAAGGATAAGTTCTTGATTTACGAAGAAAGTGAGGTGCTATAAGTCGATAGAGTCTGAAAGGCAAGTTTCCAATAGACAAAGATGATTTCCGATCACAGTCCGGTTATATCTTGTGTCTATCTGGCGGTGCAAGGCACTGTTGCTGACTCCATGACTTAAGCTGAACATTTCGCAACTTGGGAAGTCGCGAAAGAGGTTGTTTGGAAAGAAGAGTTCGTCACTGAACTTGATGTGATTTCCAGCATAGATGTGACTAGCTGCACATCAGAGGTCCAAACACCTTGAGGATAGGTATAACCTATTCCGTGAGATAAATGACAGAGATGTTAAGTAGATCAGCAAGTTTCAACGAATGAGAACGTTGCTAATCTATTAACGAAGCCACTCCTTAGGCCTAAACACGAGTCGCGGACTGTTGCTGTAGGATAAGTGAAATTAAGATATAGTCTTAATTTCAGTGGGAGTTATTAAAGGGCTTTATTTAGTTATTGAATATGTTCTTGAAATAACATTTATGATGTTTAATGAAATTATTATTTCAAGATTATTTTAACTGTGATGAAATAATCGTTCCATAGTGATATAAACCATTTTATAGGTCATCAAAGTAAATGACTTGATCTTGAGTCATCGAAGTCATTTAGCTTGATCATGAGACCTTATATTTGATAAATGTTTTATATCATCCTGTCCCTAGTCGAAGGTTGTTGAAATTGGAACACCAACAACCGTGAGAGACTGGATTGGTACGTGACTTATGACAAAGTCTCAGTGTGTCATAGATGCGCGGCATCAAAGTCAGTACATAGGTGTATGTTGGGGAACATACGACCGGACATGACCCGCTTATAAGAACTCTTCAGGATATTTATATCTGTGTCATAAGAGATTCTTACTACGACTATAGAGTATAGTCCTTAGACCTGAGTTCGCATGCATGTGACTGCACATGGACTGATGCACTTTGATCATTGTCTAACGCTGTCGTTCTGCGATAGTTATAAGGATCTTGTTTGGGTACATTATGAAATGAGTAGTTTACAGTGATGGAACAAGATGGAATTTGTCCCTCCAATATAAATGGAGTGAATATCTCTAGGCCAATCGGAGATTTGAATACTGGAAAATGCATGGCCATGCTCAAACGGACTGTCCCGAGTCGTTTGGATTGTCAGTATCGAATCAGAGTCCGATGAACAAGATTAGGCTTTATAAGGATGACACCAATCTTGCCTTATGACTAATCGAGATATTGTGACAAAAGGATTATGAATACAGAGATTCCAGTACAAGTGGGAGATTGTTGGAATTGTGTCCAGTAATCTCGGTACTGTCTCTAGAAAGTAAGAGTATGTCAATGATCAGACATAAGTCATATAATACTGGGGGTCATGATGGCTTGCTAGAGTCCGCTCATGATCTATAAGTCTTGGACTTATTGCCTTTATTATATGATCCCATATGGGTCACACGCCTAAGCTAACAGGAAAGATATAGGAACGGCTTAGCAGAAGTACGGTAAAAGTGCTAGGCATTTACTGTACTTAGAGAGAATAGAGGGTTTGGCCACGGTGTGTCGATCGATACATAAGGTGTATCGATCGACACAGTGCAGAGGAAACCGGACGAGTTTTATAAATAAAACTCGAGTCTGTTTTTCTTCTTTAACCCTAACCAGCCGCCTCTCTCTCTGGCTGTCGCCTCCCTCCTCGTGGTCTAGCAGCCAGCTTCCTTTGCGTGCGTGTGTGAACCTCTGGAGGAGTTACCTCTCGGTGGCTCTGTGATCTCTGACATACCATCCCTTTCCGCTGCACAAAACAGGTATAAGGTGAGATCATCATTTGTTTCTATTCGAGAAGAACCTAGATCAGCATGTTTAGGATGATCTGAATCTGGAATTGAATCAGGATTCAACTAAACAATCCTTCACCTCATCCATTCCCCGTCTTACTAGGTGATCCACTACCACACTGCCTGGATGACGATCTATATTACGGCAGTCTATGCAAGGACATATGATCATGTCGACACCTTCCAAAACAGCAGCAACATCCCGTACAAAATTGGAAGCTCCTCTCTCATATGCAGGATCAACTCTTCATTGCAGAGTTTGAAGGAAAAAAAAACAACTTATAAATACCTTAACTCTTACTGAAAACTAAACTATTCAATTATAATCCTCACCTGCATAGATGAACCCATGTCTTGTCCACCATTATAAGTTCTAGCTTTATTACCTTTAGTATCATATTAACATATCAGAGATATATAAAAAAAAATGTATAGCAGACAAAAATCAATCAATTTCAGACCAAAACACAAATTACTTTAGCTTAAACATAACTCATTACAATCGGTCTCAATAATCATTCTCAATAACAGAAAATACGATACACGACCAGTGTGCTAAGTCTCACATTTAACGGCATGTTAACAACAAAATAAATTGACAACCAAACACCAAATTATAAAGACACAGTGTATATTGTTATTACAACTTTGAATTAGAGATTGTACTAACCTGTCATATGGTAAGAGCTGTAGAGCAGCTTCAGAAATCACATTATTGCACACATCAACTCTTGCAAAAACAGAAACACTTGAAGTTATATGATGTTATATTTACTAGATTTCAATACTATGAAACAACATAATGTATTTCAATTCATGTTCTCGGTTACATAAGATTACAGTAGGATGACTTTCCAATAACATACGACATGCATTGAACAGTTTTGTTTAAAGGTTTAATCAACAAATGGGTCTAAGACTAAATGAAATCCTGTCGACAAAACATAACTATTCTGTCCATACAATTTTTCATCCAAAATCAACAGTTAATACAAAGCATCAGTACAATAGAAGAGTTGTAGCCCAGGGATCTAAGACTAAAAGAGATTCAGAGCAAATTTGTTGACTAGTTGTTTTATAAGAACATAACAAAAGCGAATAAAACTCTTAAAGATAGACATGCAAACAATCAGAAATCTCTAATCGAGGCTTAATAGATTCAAAATTAAAGAATGATGAAGTTAAGATTCACGATAGCTACACGGCGAAACTGAAAGCAAAGAAAAGAAACAGGAAATCGGCATGCAAACAATGAACATTCCAAATCGAGCAGCTATACATTCGAAATCTCTCAGATTTAAAGTTAAGATTCATGAAATATACAGTGAGTAAGTGAAATTACAGGAAGAAAAAAACAGAAAATCAGCTGGTAAGAAATACTCGCCGTCTATTTGAGCTCAATTCCGACGGAGATGATCGGAATTTTGGCCGGAAAAGGTTCGACAGTGACGGCGACAAGACCAATTGCAGGTTTGATGAAGCTATTCGTGGTGTGTGAATGAGAGAGGGAGAGATTAGATTATGCTTAGGGTTTTTCGATAAAAGGGGGGAAAATGATGGTTAGAGCAAAAAAAGCTGAAAAATTGCTTAAGTGTTTGGCGGTCTTGAAATGTCATCTTCTCGCTTAATGAAATTAGGGGACAGCGTTAATAAAGTGCTATGATAGAAAACCGAGTATCTGAAAATCATCAACGATAGCAGTATAGTAAAATGAGCTATAATCATCTGCTATCAATGGGTACTTTTTTGTGGTGTTGGTATAAAGAGAAGTCCAGATCTTGGCTTGTGTGCGGAGTGTTTCACTAAAACCATCTTCAATCATATTTTCTTATTCCAAATTATATTTTGCAGTATAATTTGTTTCATTCTTACTTCATTTTACAGTGTAATTGAAAATGAGATTACACCATATTTAAAATAAATTATAAGATTATTCTATTTTTGTTTATTATTCTATTATTATTTTATTTTAAGTTAAAGTAGAATTGAAACAAAACAAAATTACATTTTAGAATAATTCCATTTTAAAATAAAAAATACAGTTTTAGGTGAGATGTTCTAAATCAACATGAGTTTTAGTAATTATTGACGTCAATATCGATTACTTATCAGATCGGTCCGACTGTTATCAATTAAAATAAAATAACATGTATACAACGTAAGTCTTACGCATTAGTACATAAAATTTATAAAATTAGTAGTATTACATAAAGAATTTGAAACGGAAAAAGAAATATACAAACAGATAAGAAGTTTACTTTTAGATATAAATAAACATTGTATAACTTTAAAGGTCACTTTACAAATTAGAAAACTCAACACAAAAATGAGATTGTGAATTTTTTTTTGTCAACCCTATATATTCACAAAAATGAGATTGTGAATATAGTGTTTCTTCAAATATAAATAACTATTTTTGTTACTTCTTCTTTTTTTGTCATAATATTTTGTATCTTTAAAAAGATGTACTATTGGAAAGAGTTTTCCTCATTTTAAATGTTTTTTCTTCAGAATGAGTGATTATGGGAGATGCTCAACTATCAACATAGCGTAGGAATTTAAAGAAAATTAATTATGACAAACTTTATTACTGTTCTTTTCGCCAATCTATAAAATATGGTGTGACAAAAATGTTATTTGATATTATGAATTTTGAAATTGATTGAAAATTAAAGAAAGTTGGTGTCATAACTGAATTTTAAAATTAAAAAATTACTACATATATTTATACATATATTTATGACCCCGTATTAAACTTTGTTTCAAGAGTGTTAATATTGCGTTTGACTTTTAGAAAACAGTACTATTTGTATTCCTTAAATATTTAGACTCTAAAGAAAAAAACTAAAGCCTATAAAACCATCTAAAACCCCAAAACATTTCATTCCTTCATTTACCCAAACAAACTCTCTTTCTCAATTCTCACTCGAGAATCATGAGTTTTAGAGACCCGAATCAATTTACAAGCACACCCGGATCTTTTTCCGATGGCTTCCCTATAGACGGCAGAATCATTCTCACGGCCATAATCGTAATCTTATTCGTCGTCATTCTCATGGTCTCTTTTTATCTCTACTCTCGTTGGTATCTCCACAGCTCTCGCCGTTTCCATCTCCGCCACTTAAACCGCAGTAGTCGTCACGCAGCCGCCGCTATCATCTTCTTCGCCGACCCTTCCTCCACCCCTGCCATCACCACCCACGGTCTCGACCACTCCGTCATCAAATCTCTTCCTGTTTTCAAATTCTCCCCCGCAACTGCCTCGTACGCGATTGATTGTGCGGTTTGCCTCTCGGAATTTAAGGAGAGCGAATCGGGTCGGGTTTTACCGAATTGCATGCACACGTTTCATGTTGAATGTATTGATATGTGGTTTCATTCTCATTCCTCTTGTCCTCTATGTCGATCGCTCGTCGAACCTATTGATACAGTAGTAAAATCAGCGGAGGAACTCGCGAGTTCGATTTCGATTTCTTACCCGGCTTCGAGACTTGAATTGTGCAACGCCGACCACGACGTAGGAGCTGGGACTTCGGCGAATTCGGATCTTGAAAATTCCAGAGAAAAACAAGCACCGATTGAAGTACAGAGGAGGAATATCAGAGAATCGGAAAACGAGATATAATGCAACTCGTACTCTAGATAATCAATATGGGTGATTAATAATTTTATGTAGAAAATGGTGTAACGACCAGGTGTTGGAGTATTTTTATTTTCATCGAAAAGAATTATGAGAGAGTTCTGTTAAAAAAAAATGAAGTGTGAGAAATACTTGTGATGTTAGATTTATGAAGAAAAAGTTATTTTTTTGGTGGAGTGCTTTATCATTAGAAGGTTTTGGAGCCGATATGATGATGACTGTAAAAATAGATAACGGAAAGGTCGGATCCATATATGAAAAAATGAACCCAATTAGTCATTTAAAGAAGGATCGATCAGTGAAGTGAGATATACATAATGCAATTAAGGCAAGGTTTTAGGCTTTTAGCAAACCAAAAGTAGCAGGAATGTAAGAAAGAAAATTGGGTTAGCGTCTTAGCGGAATTGATTATGGAATGTCTAGTACATGATGAATCAAGATTTAATGGGGATAATGACGAGCCAAGTAAATAAATTGTTATTGAGTGTCCAGCTTGGTGAATGAGTCCAAGAATCTTATGAAAAGGATTCTTAAAGAGAAGTCACAGAGGAAAAGGATTTCTGGAGGATCTCAAGAACCCCCCTTGAAAAATACCATGAAGTTCAGTCTTCGAATCGTTGTGACAGCTAATGTTAGAGCGTGTTTCGTGGTAACTCAATATTTTTGAATTATATTTTGTATGTATATTTTTGATATGTTTATGGAAAATTTATTATTTGTTTTTCGAAGGTGATTCTTCAAGAACTGAGAAACATTCTTTGCGTTCAAAGGATGCCACATCATTATATGCTCCATTCTACTCACTCCCTAACCCGTAGCCCAACAGACACACACACTAGAATTGACATGGGAGGACTTTGCCACCCCGTTATACCACTGAGACCATCGTGAATATAGGCATATAAGAGATCAACTTCATCATCATTTGGTCTTTAACAACTTCCTAATGATGTGTTAACATGACACATTGACAGTGGCGGCAGACCCATGAGGTTTATACCGGGTCCAAAACGTAAAACTGGATGTTAAAAATAAAAATACAGGGGGGTTCAAAGCTTATAAACATGTAAGAAATAAGGGAGAAAACAAAATTTATAGTGTCACTTGAACCGCCTTCATTCATTATAGGTCCGCCATTGGTGTACTCCCATACATAAGAGATAGATATGTGAATACATACCGGTCCGCTATTAAGTCATGCTTAACGAAGAAATATGAAATCTATGCCCATACAAAACACTCGAACTCTTAACATGTAAGGCGTGCTTTAATAGAAATTACCAATACACTATAGCTAACATTCTTAAAATAGAATTCCTCTAAATTAATCATATAGTTTGATGCCTAAAGCGTATTTTTCATGGAGTTTGACCCAAGGCCGACCCTGCTCCACCCAATACGACATTAATATGGATATAATCCTAGGCTAAAAGTACCAACCCATTATTTGTATATGAATGACCATTTATATTAAAACACCATTACATTACATAGAGAGCTCAACTCTAGAGCAAGATCTCTCAGTCAACCATTACTTACCTTCCCATAATCTGAGTTATTCATGGACATCTGACTTGGGCGTTGGGAGCTTAATTTTGGTCTTTAGAAGGGAATCCATTAGCTCAAGAGATCATCCTAAAAGCTATCAAAGATGCTAAGGAATGGAACGAGATCATGCAAAGCCCTCAACCACATTATCAGAAATTGTCAAAGATGGATGCTTCACCTATCTCTCCAGCCGTCTGCTCCTTATACATCGACGGTGCTTGGAACCCTTCGAACGGAGACGCAGGGATGGGCTGGTTGGTGGAGACTGGCTCGAAAACACAACTCTGTCAAGGATCCTCGAGTAGGACTTATACTCCCTCTCCTCTTGCAGCCGAAGCTCTTGCTGCTTTTGCTGGGTTGAATGCTGCTCTTGCCCTCAGCATAGATACTCTCCAACTTTGTTCGGATTCAGAAATCCTCATCAACGCCCTGATTTCAGGGAACGAAGTCCTCGAGATTGCAGGCCTCCTATTCGATATTCGAGCCCTTGTTTCTCTCTTTGCTTCTCTATCCTTCCATTATGTACCGCGAGCCTCTAATAGCTCAGCTGACTCTTTAGCTAAAATTGCCTTGTATCAGTTAAGCCCCTCGGGCACAAACAGTTAAGTTTTAATGAAGTTTCAGACCAAAAAAAAAGAAGGGAATCCATTAGTCTTTTTTGAAAGCCTTTTGGGGTCATGTTACATGTTTATATATATATATATATATATAGTCCAAACTTTATAAATTAGTAATATTGGAACACTAATATTTTATTATTTAAAGAGTTATTAAATTATAAAAATCAATTAGATAAAAATGTAATTTAAAACTAAATAAATTTAATTTATTTATATTAATTTATAGAATTTCTAGTGTATAAATCCTTCGGGATATATCTTTTGGCTTCCTCCCTTGAAGGAACCCTTTCTGAACGAACGCTTCTCATCCCTCGAGGAGTTGAAACCCCTATTCTATGATCATCTATTATATCACCAAGACCAAGACCACCTCGACCATCCACGAGATCATCTGTTTAGAGAATATAAATTCCAATCTGGAAAATTGTACTACTTAATTTAATTTTTGGTGATCATCTCAATGCCTGAAGTAATTGTCATGCCACTATTATTTGTTTCTTGTTTTTAAATACTCCCTCCGTTTCAAAATGTAAGAGGTTTTAAGGATTTTTCTTTGTTTCAAAATATAAGGAGTTTACATTTTTTTAGACAACTTTAACTTTATTGAAAACTGTGTGACCAATTATATTTTACAGCTTTATTTGTTATTGGCCGAATTGTTTCTAATTTATTTATTTAATAGATATTTTATGTAGAAAAGTAAATTTCTTAATATTTGTGCTTTTAGCCAAAACCCCTTACATTTTGAAACGGAGGGAGTAATGAAAAGGATTGGGAGGTACACCAATTATAGTCGTTGCATGCATGAGACTTGAGATTTTAGGGATTCTATTCAAAATAAATATACAACAAATATAATTTTCATGGCATAAAATATTTTATAACAAAACTATAATAACAATTAATATAAATCATCTTTAACAAAACCTAATTTTTTGTGTTAATATTTTATACAAAAATTAACTTTTAAATATATACAACATATTTTTTTTGTTAAATGTGAGGCTCATAAAAATGGGATCCCGTGTTCAAATATTTCATATAAATGTTTTAGGCTCCGATTATTATCGTTGTGAGAAGTTAAAGAACATACTAATTTAATTTTGGCAGAGAATTAAAGACAGCTGGAAAAAACTCCGTGGGTAATTTGGAAGAAGCTGTGTACATCGAAAGAGGGAGGGAAAATTGGATTTCTCCATATCGAAAAGTTCAAACAAATTCTCCTAGGGAAACAAGCATGGATGATTTTAAATCAACCGGACTCATTGCTATCTCAGATATTGAAGCACGAGTACTTGAATCGCTCTTCCTTTCTTTACATTACGCTGGGTCCGAATTGACAAATGGATAACTGATAATATTCCAAGAACCCCTAACTATTTTTCGGACAGGCTGGTTAACTTAACAATGAAAGTTTCTGATCTTATAGAGGTACACTCAGGTTGCTAGAATATTATTGTACTGGGAAAACCTTCCCGGCATATGATGTGGATTGCATCCTGAAGACAAAAATATGGCAGAACGTTCAGGATTTGTTGGTCAGGGGATTCTCAAAAGATGGTCCATACAACAATAAGAGCGGGCACAAACTTCTTGGTACTATACATGACATGCAAGCTCAATCTTGCTCCAATCGAGAAAGCTTTGTGGAGAAAAATTTGAAAATCAAAGGCTCCGCCGAAGTTAAGACACTTGTTGGAGCTCTAGTGTTTAAAGATAGATTGGCTTTGCGAGGAATAAATGTTGACTCTACATGCACATACTATGGAATGTGTCCGGAAACTATTTGCCATGTACTATCTAATGTTCGCAGACCAGAGAAACGTGGGAGTTGTGTGTATTTTCGAGGCAATCTCACGGGTTCGCACCTAATTTTGTCTTTCTAAACTTCCACCACCTAATCAAGAGCAGTTAAAAGTCAGCGATTGCAAAAATGTTGTGTCTCTTTTCCCTAGATTTTATAGCAGATTTGGAAAGTTAGGGTTGCTGTTACGGGTAATCTAGAGAAACCAAAGGAAATGAAAAAGGAACTTGTATTTGATCAATAACAATGATTACAAGGAGAACATAGAATATTCATGAGTTTTCTTTCTCCACATGACATGTGATCAATCCAATTGATACCCTCTCCCTCTAAGGACTTATTTAAGCTAATTCTCTAGTCCCAACATACACCCGACAAGTTGCGTGTCCTTGTTGGTCAAATATATCAGATGTTATTCCCTTCCTCTTCTCTAGCTCATTCCACGTCACCACTGCTCTTCTCCCCATTTACCTCCTTCTCACAGTTTTTCTTCATGGGCTGATGTGTTGCAATGGGCCTTGCGCTTGTACTAATAAAGAACTGGTGGGTGTGAGGCCTCATAGCTAACAATACAACCCCCATTTGAACTAACTTGTCCTCAAGGTCAAAATCTGGAAACTAACCCTTGATCACTGCCAACCATTCCCAAGAACTTTTAAACTATGGTAATCATTTCCAGCGGATCAATACCTCCTCTTATCCAGTCCTGTCATTAAATCGCCTCCCCAAGACATCATATGGTTTTGTAACAAACATCCCTTAAGAGTTCAGCTGCGGAGGTAGGGCTGTTGGTGTTATTGATTCTCCCACCGCATTCTTCAGCTGGGATACATGAAATGTATGTTAACTCTAGCATCTTCTGGTAGTTGCAGCTTATAGGCCACATGTCCAACCTAAGAAACGACCTTATACAACCCATAAAACTGTGCTGCCAGCTTCTCATTGCTATGTCTAGCCAGTGACTTCTGCCGATAAGGCCTTATTTTCCGAAAGACCATATCTCTAACGGCAAATTCAACCTCCAACCGGTGATTGTCTGCTTGCTGATTCATGAGTTGTTGATTTTTATGAAGCTGGGCGCAAATGAATTTCAGCATTTCGTCCCTCTCCAAAGCTTTTCTTCTAGCTCAGCATTAGTGGTAGATCCTCTCTCATATTTGAGTAGAGCTGGAGGGTCCCGTCCATACATCGCCTTAAAAGGGAACATTCATATAGGAGAGTGATATGATGTGTTATAGCTCAGCTCATCCCAAGGAAGATACCTCGCCCATGCCCTCAGCCTTTCACTAGAGAAACACCTCAAGTAAGTCTCTAATCCTCAGTTGGTTACCTCAGTTTGGCCACCTAACTGGGGATGGGAAGCAGTGCGCTATAGCGGAGTCATGTTCCAGCCATTTTGAACAGATCCTTCCAAAACTAACTTATGAAGATCATGTTCCGATCACAGAAAACTAATTTCGAAAAGCCATATAACCTTACCACCTCTTGAATATATGAGAGCAAGGTCAGTGGCAGTGAATGGACGATGCAAACCGATAAAGTGAGCAAATTTCGTAAGTTTGTCAACCACCACTCCAATCGCATTGTACCCGTCTGATCGTGGCAGTCCCTAAAATAAAAATACATGGATATGTCCTCCCACACTTGTTCTGGAATTGACAAGGGCTGTAGCAATCCTCCAGGTGCCCGAGTTTTATTTGTGATGTTGAAAAGTTACACATGACGTCACATATCTGCGAATATCAATCATCATTCCAGCCCAGTAGAACATATCCCCAATCCTCCTTTGTGTTTTGAGTACTCCACCGTGTCCTCCTATAAATTGCCATCATGCGATTCATGCATAATTACTCCAATTAGCTTTGAATTTCTGGGTAACACCAACTTTTCCTTGCCTTAGTAACTTCGCATTGACCAGAGAGTAGCTGAGTCATCATCTTTCCCTTGCTTCAACTTAGCAGTGATGGCTTGCAACTCTGGATCATTATCCACCTCACATCAAATCTCTTCTAGTTGAATGGCGAATGGAATAGATAAGGCCATCAACTCAGGGTCTCCACTTTTCCGTGAAAATGCGTCAATTGCCTTGTTTTCCACTCCTAATCTGTAGTGAATATCGATGGTGTATCCCAACAGCTTAGTTAACCACTTTTGATACTCCAAGTTTATCTCGCTATGCTCGAGTAAAAACTTGAGACTCTTTTGATAAGTCCTTACCAAAAATTTCCTTCCCAGTAATTAGTGTCGCCACTTCTACACTGCGAACACTATCGCCATAAACTCCCTCTCGTATACTGATTTGAGTGTATGGCGTTATGTGAGTATTTGACTAAAGTACGCAATAGGCCTTTGATTCTGCAAAAGAAACGCTCCCAATCATGTACCTGAAGCGTCAAACTCCACCATAAATAACACAAAAAATCAGGAAAGGCCAAGACATGCACCGTGGACATTGCTATCTTCAGTCTATTGAAGGCTGCCGTCGCCTCTTCTGTCCATTTGAATTGATCCTTCCACAGCAGACTTGTCAATGGTCGAGCTATCATCCCATACTCCACAAACTTCCTGTAATACCCGGTTAAGCCTAAAATTCCACGCAACTCATTTGACATTTCTAGCTTTCTGCCAATTCATCATGGCCTGAATCTTCCCTTTATCCGCATAACCCCCCCCCCCCCCCTCCAGTTATTATATGACCAAGATACTCCACACTTTGACTCGCGAATTGACATTTCTTTCGGTTGTAAAAGATTTGGTGCTATTGTAAGAGCTGTAACACGGTCCTTAGGTGCCCATTTTGTTCTGTCTTCGATCGACTATACACCATTATATCATCAAAGAACACAAGAACGAACTTCCGCAAATGTGGTATGAATACTTTATTCATCAACGACTGGAACGTGGTATGAGCACTGGAGAGCCAAACGACATGACAAGGAACTCGTAATGCCTATCGTGAGTCATAAAGGTTGTCTTGGGTACGTCTTCAGTTTTGACCAAGATCTGATGATAGCCTGACCTTAGATAGAGTTTTGAAAACACCCATTCTCCATGAATCTCGTATAAGAGTTGATCTATCATTAGAATGAGATACTTATCTGCCACTATAACTATGTCAAATCCCTTTAGTCCACACATAATCTCCAGCTTTCATCTTTCTTCTTCACAACAGTACGTGACTCGAAAATGGGCTGACACGATTTCTGATGATTCCAGTTGCTAACATGCTTTTAATCTGCTTCTCAAATTCTTCCTTTTGCTCTTAAGAATAAAGGAAGGGACGAACACACACCGGTTTCTCCCCAGTATCCAGTGTGATCCCATGTTCCATTCTGTTAGCAGTAGATAGTCCCTTAGGTTCTGCAAATACCCAAGAACACCCTGTCAACATATCTTGGATTTCCCTCGATACCGTCTCTAGTTCCACCACCCTTCCAGCTTGTAGTCCCCCAAACTCTAGTACCACACCTTCACCACCCTGTTCTACAAACTTCTATAATGCCTTCAAGGATATGGTTGTTGTGTACAGGGTGGGATCTCCATGTAGCGTCACCTTATCCTTTCCAAATCGAAATCTCATCCGCTGCAATTTCTAATTCACATTCATATCTCCCGTTGTCTCCAGCCATTGACAAACTAAGATTACGTACGCAATTCCTAGTTCTAGAGGTAAAAAAACTAGTAATCTCATAGCAATCTGTATTTTCAACTCCATTCCATCATATATCCCCTTCCCTTTAACTGTCATACCTGATCCGACAAGTAGCCCATATTTGTTCGTCTCTTGTGGTTGAATCCCCAAATTCGCCACCAAAGCATCGAAAATGAACTTATGGGTCGCACCAGAATCAATAAGTACCACTACTTCCAACTTGTCAATCTCAGTCTTCAACTTCATAGTCTGTGGCGAGGTCAGACCCACCACTGAATTGACCGAGAGCTTGGCGACTACCTTCGAATCTTCTACCTCCACCAGCTCGTCTGTCAGATCTGTTTCAGTACCATTATCGTGTACCACGTGAACCAACAACTCATTTCAAGGACATTCATGACCCGCATAAAACGTCCCATCACATTTGAAGCAATGACCCTCGCCTTCCACTCTGCGACTTCCATCGGCGTCAGTCTCCTCTACAGCGGTTTGAGACGGTGGTGATTGTTCCCCGTTATTGTGTTTTGATTTCGATACGTCGTCGTGTTACTAGAGCTGTTGTTGGGCCTGAGTTTGAATGAGTTTGGTCCATTTCCTCCTAGCATATTCAGATTTGGGCTGTTGTAAGTCGGCATGTTTGAGGTCACCTTCTCCGGTCGAGAATCCGACGACCTCAGCACTGGATCATCGTATCCGACCATTCTTCGACATGTTTAGCCATGCTTCTTGAGATTTTTTGGTTCCATCATATTAACACCCGCTCGTATTTTGAGTTTAACACCGTTCATGAAAGCAATCTTCAATACATTCTCAGTGATTTCAGGTGCGTTAGTTGCCAAGGATATGAAATCCTTGCAGTATTCCTTTACCGAGTCATTCTGGTGTAGTTTCAACAACTTATCACCCGCCGTCATATCATGGGTTGTCGAAAACTGCTCCAGCACTCGTTGTTTCATCTTGACCCATCTTGAGAAAGGATTCCGATCCTTTTCCCAACGGCACCACATTAGAGCTTCTTCCTCGAAACACATCCTCATCGTCTGCAGTTTTTCTTCTTCGGTGTAGTTGCTTATTTCGAAATACTTCTCCACCTTCAATACCCAGTTATCCGCATTCTCCCCCATCAAAAATCGAGATCTCGATCCTTCTGGTGAGCCGTTGGTTCCTCGTGTCCATGAACATTTTGTGAGAGCCTTGGATGGCGTTTGTCATCCCCATCGATACCACCCCATCTTCTGGTTTCGATGATGATGCAGCGACCTATTGGCTCATGGCTTCGACCACTGTTACCCCCACTCCACCGATCTGCTCACTGTTGGAAGACAGTTCCGTTTGGATCTTTTTCCCATTTCGTATTTCCATCATCTGTCGATGAGCCTCAGCCTCTTCGAGCATCCATTTCTCCATCCGATCATGAACATTGAGCTTCCCCATTTGACGCTGGATGTGCTCGATCGTCTTCTCCATAGCTGTGATCTTCCCTGACGTCGCTTCTACGATCACCTCCATGTCTTTCTTAGGACCCATTTTTTGTTCCCAGAAATATTTGCTCACTCTAATACCAAGTTGTTATGGGTAATCAGAAGAAACCAAAGGAAATGACAAAGGAACTTGTATTTGATCAATCACAACAATTACAAGGAAAATAGAGAATATTCATGAGTTTACTCTCTCAACATGGCATGTGATCAAACCAATTGATACCCTCTCCCTCTAACGACTTCCTTGTTTAATCTAATTCCCTAGAGTCCCAAAAAACATCAGATAAGAGGAGATGTTACTCCCATAACGTTAGCCACAATTTTCAGCCATCATTACTTACATCAAATACTTCTTTCATCTCATTCCAATTTGTTCGTTGGACCACGCTTGAGGGAAATAGGATGATCTCATTCCAATGTATTGAAGATGCACCGAGCTGGAGGTTGAGTTACGACAGCAGCTGGATCAGTCAATCCGTGAAACAGCGATTACATCAATCACAGAGTACGCATGGAGCGTGAGCTGGATCTGAACAACATCGAAGCTAAGGGTGCTAGTAGCTGACTAGGATGAAACCAAAGGAGAATAGCTGAGTTGGACGAGAGGATCAAAGAAGAGTCATGTAAAATATACGCTAGAGGGTAGGAAAATAGGTTTTTTCCTAAACAAAGATTAGTGAAAATATTCCTAAGGGAAATTAGGAAAGTTGTAAGATGACCTATGAAGTATAAATAGGTCATCTAGGGCATATGTGCTTGGTGCACTATTAAGAGATAAATTTCTTTTAACAAGGGTTTGGGTGTTCTTGAGAGAGAATCAAGCTTAGGTGTTAAGGGTGAATCTAAGGAGCTGTGTGATCATCGTTTGATCGAAAGTAGGTAAGAGACTAGGTTGTTAAGGTGAAACTGATGTTTTCTTTGCAATAAAAAGTCTTTGAAAAAGAATACCCTTGTTTCACATCTTGTATTACATAAGCTCTCTCATTTTCAATTGGGATCAGAGCGGACACTTGTTTGCTCATATATACAAGTGAGATTATGTGGAAAAATGGAGAAATACAATGAGCTAATCAATGGCTCTAGAGTAATACTGGATTCGACCAACTATGGCTTCTGGAAAGGAAGAACAAGATCACAAATCAGTGGCATTGACCCACTGGCATGGAAGGCAGTAAAGTCAGGATGGAAAGCTCCTACTGCAAAGAACGATGAAGGGTTTGATTTACCTAAACCAGAAGAACTCTGGACAGAGGTAGAACTCAAATTGTCTAAATACAATTCCAGAGCACTTACCGCAATTCACTATAGTGTAGCCAAAAAGAAATTTGAGCTGATACATGGGTTTGAACTGGTCAAGAAATTTCCGAGGTGCCTACCAGCTAAGTACATGCCATACAAGGAAGCACTAAGTGTATCAGCCAACACTGAAAGCATTAGCTTTGATGAGTTATTCGGAATGCTGCAAGTTCATGAGATCGATGAGGAGAATCCAGTGAATCTCATTCTTCGACGATTTGATCATGCCCTAAGAAGGGGAGAACAAGGACAAAGCTCATACAAGTATAACAAGTGGTCCACTAATGGCGAAAAGACAACTAAGAAAGCTAAAATGCAGTGCCATGAGTGAAAGGGATTCAGACATTTCAAAACCGAATGCCCAACAGTCAGGAGATGAGAGATGAAGTGTTTTGATTGCAAAGGAACTGAACACACTCATCTAGAGTGTGTCAATGATCAGAAGTGAAGACAAGAAAAATCATTGCTAGGAGTAAACAATGATGAAACTGACGAAGAAGAAGTCAACAACTTCGCATCATTTCTGAGAATCACAGAAGTTGAAGATAATGAGTCTGAATCAGATTCAAAAACCGAGTTAGACCTAGTCAGCAGCTACAAGGAAGTATGTGATGCTCTAATCAAAATTGGAATAGAAAACGCAGCATTGATACAGATGAAGCAACGCCTTGAAGCACATATTGAGTCACTATAGGATGATCTGAAAACTAAACAAAAACTCAGTCAAGAAAGTGTTAACTTGATAAGAAAAAAGTTGACACTAGCCAAGAAATCAGAAGAATTGGATTTGATATTGAGGAAAGAAAAGGAAGTGACAAAGAAACCATAGTCCAAGCTAGTTCAACATCAGCGCAAAATCAACATGTTTGCAGGAATTAAGCAATTGAATAAGATTCTTAGTTATGGAAGAACTGAAAACATCAAGTCAGGACTTGGTTACACTGGACGAAATGCGTCTAACTCAGGAAAAATGAAGTTTTTACAAGCAAGCACAACGAGCCTTACTCATACAGTGTACGACACATCCTCAAGGGACTGCTACTTTGTGGAAAGAGAGGACACATCAAAGCATACTGCTACAGATTCTAGGAAAGATTCGACAAATCAAGCAATTGGAAAAATTCAACTGGAACAAGGACATGTACCAGATATGGGTGAGAAAAACGGATCTGTATGGAACATGAAGTAGTACAAAGGGTACTACAGAAAAACATGTGCGATGCAGTATGGCTTTCGTTAAAAATACGTATAAACAAGAGGATACGAGTCAGTGGTACTTTGATAGTGGTTTCTCAAGACATATGAGAGGGACAAAAGATCATCTTAAAGAAATTAAGGTGATCAAATCTGGCAAGGTTCGTTTTGCATGCTTTGTATCAGTCATAGAGCCTAAAACACATGTTCAAGCCTTGAAAGATGAGTTCTGGATTATAGCAATAGAGCAAGAATTAGAACAGTTTATACGAAATGATGTGTGAGAACTTGTACCACGCCCTGAAGGAGTGAACATTGTGGGAACCAAGTGGATCTTCAAAAACAAGATTGATGAGAATGGAGTGGTAGTTCGGAATAAACCTCAGCTTGTGGCTCAGAGTACTCTCAGATTGAAGGAGTTGATTTTGAGGAGACTTTTGCACCTGTCGCACGTCTTGAGTCAATTAGGTTGTTTCTTGGAATGACTTGCATCATGAACTTTAATGTGTATCAGATGGATGTGAAGAGTGCTTTTCTAAATGGATTTCTACAAGAGGAGGTGCATGTTGAACAACCAAAAGAATTTGAGGATGCAATCAATCCTGGATATGTGTACAAACTTAAGAAAGCGTTATACGGTCTAAAGCATGTAGGAATTTCTAGCAGTTCCTAATCAGGATTAGCAACCCTAGGTATAAATTCCATTCCCTAAGATCTGGGATTCATGTAATTGAATCAAGAGATCTCATGATTACCTGGTGATTAGCAGCGGAAGGTTTGCAAGTAATCGAGATCTTGAAGCACCTCAAATGTTGTGCCTCTACTGGTATCCACACGCACACAAACTGGAACAGACGGGATTCTAGTGCCGTTAGAGATCAGATCTCTCAAGAGGTTTTCTGTTTCTTTCTGGTGGCTGTCAATTAGGTTAGCTTTCGTAAAAGTCGTGCATATATCTCATATATATCAACTTTTATGATGACCTGATTAACCAAGGATTAAACCGAAGTTAATCACGTCATCCGCGATCTGTGTCGATCGATGCACCTCTTGTGTCGATCGACACAACCTCAGAAACTTGTTATTGAATGCATATCAAATATGTATTCATTAGATCATTACATTAATGATCAACCTCACATTCTACATCCAATTTTCTTAGGTGTGTGACCCTGTAGGATCATATAACACTAGCAATGAGTTCTCAACTCATTGATCATAAGTGGCTTCTAGCAAAGCATTATGATTGCCCAGTGTTATATGACTGTCTCATCTCGACAATACAACTTTTACTTAGAGTGAGTACAATAGATTTCAGGACATTCCCAACAATCTCCCACTTGTACTGGAATCATCTATTCCTATAATCCCTTCGTCTCTATATCTCGATCTGACATAAGGCAAGATCTGTGTTATCCTTATTTAGCCAAGATCATGTTCATCGAACTCCGATTTATACTGACAAGACAAACGACTGACAATCACCTCGTTTGAGTGTGGCCACACATTTCTCAGTATCAAATCTTCGATGGGCCCTGAGACATTTATCTCCTATTTTTACAGGAGGGACAAATCTCATCTTGTTCCATCCCTGTTTCTTCACACACTTCATGATACCCCCAATCAATGCTTTTATGATCACCAGTTATGGCTGACGTTTGACAAAGTTAAAGCGGACCAATTCATATGTAAGAAAACATGATAGACTCAGGTCTAGGGACTATACTCTATAATCGTAATGAAAAATCACATGACACTCTTTTAACTATCCTGTAGGTTCTCATTAGTGGGTCTTGTCCGATTATGTGTTCTTTAACACATATCTATGTGATTGACTTTAATACTCTTATTAATGACTTCATGAAACTTAGTCATCAGTCACCTCACATACTAGTCTCGCGCGGTTGTTAGTGTCCTACTTTAACAACCTTGACCAGGGACCATCATAATTTATGTCATTTATCATTTATAGGGTTTCATGATCAAGTCACATACTTGATGACCTATAAAATGTCATAAATTACTATGCGAGTATTATTTAATAACCATAATTAAATAATACCGAGATCAGATTTCATTAACATAATCAAATTATGTTTACATGAACATCATGTCATAACTAAAATCAACAATAACAACTCCCACTAAAATTAAGATCACATCTTAAGACATCTAATGCCGGTAGCAATTGTCTGAACCTCATTCGCTCTTGCTCAGCGTGTGTCGAAAGACACTGCGTCTTGCTAAGAGTAATGCCAACAATCATTGGCATGAAGTCCTTTTGGAATAATTTATACTGGACCTGTGCAAGACCTTATCACCATAAGTATCTTGACACAATCCAATTGGCTTGTCCAATCTATCTCTATAGATTCTTATTCCAAGAGTGTACACGGCTTCTCCCATGCTTTTCATCGAAAAACAACTTTCGACTCAAGTCTTAACAGACTGAAACAATGGAACTTCATTTCAGAGAAGAAGTATGTTATCAACATACAATACTAGAAATGCAAGTACGCTCCCACTAGTCATTTTGTAAACACACGGTTCCTATTCGTTCCTGATGAAGTCAAACCTTTTGACTACTTCATCAAAATAAAGATTCCAACTCCGAGATGCTTGCTTCAATCCATAAATGGATCGATGAAGCTCGCATACCTTCCTAGAAGCATCAGGATCAATGAAAAACTTCGAGTTGTGTCATGTACACATTCTCTTCCAGAATTCCATTAAGGAAAACTGTTTTCACATCCATCTGCCCGTCCTTATAATCATGACGAGTGGCAGTTGCTAGGAGAATCTGAATGAATTCAAGCATAGCGACTGGGGAATAGGTTTCTTCATAGTCAATACCATGAATTTACTTGAAACCTTTTGCCACCAACCTAGCTTTGTATATCTGGATATTTCCATCCATGTCAGCTTTTCTTCTTGAAAATCCATTTACTCTCAATGGTTCTTATACCATCTGGTAAATTCACCCAAATCATACTTGGTTCTTTGACATGGATCCCATTCGGATTCAACGGTTTTCAGCCATTTTCGGAGTCATGGCCCATTGTTGCTTCTTCAAAATTCGCAGGCCCGTCACTTTCAATGATCAACAGATCATGGCAATCGGTTATGAGAAATCCACATTTCTCGGGTTCGTGATGGATCCTTTCAGATCTGCGAGCTTCAGGTTTGTGTAAAAGTCGTGCATATATCTTATATATAGACTTTTATCATGACCTAAATAACCAAGGTTTAAACCGTAGTTAATTAAGTCATGAACCAAAATCAGTATTTTGATTCGCGATCTGTGTCGATCGATACACCTTTGTGTCGATCGACACTTCCTCAGAAACTCGCCATTTGAATGTATATCGAACATACATTCACCAGATCCTTTGCAAACTTTAGGCACCACAGGTGCAAGTTCTACAATTCTTTGTAGATCCAACTGCTGCTCTTCCTCATCAGGTTGAGCAGTCTCCTGTGATTCGAGTTGTACTTTACTCCCACTGTTATTTCTGGAAAGAAAATCTTTCTCAAGAAAACGTAGTTCCGAGCAACAAACAGTTTGTTCTCGGACCGGTTGTAAAAGTAACATGCCTTGGTCTCGTTAAATAACCAACGAAGTAGCACTTATCGGATTTGGGTGTGAGCTTATCAGAGATTAAACGTTTAATATAAGCCTCACAACCTCAAAACTTCATGAAAGACAAATTAGGAACATTTCCAGTCCACATCTCATGTGGTGCCTTTGTAACTGATTTTGATGGAACCCTATTCATTGAAAACGCAGACGTATCTAGAGCGTACTCCTAGAAGGATATTGGAAGATCTGAGTGACTCATCATTGATCGAACCATATTTAATAAAGTCCTATTCAGGATGAGTGATTTGTGAAACAATTCCACAATCTCTCGGATGATCACTGAATTCTTAGCTTAAGTATCCACCTCCACGATCTTATCGTAGAGCTTTAATACTTTTGCCAGGTTGATTCTGTACTTCATTCTGGAACTCTTTGAACTTTTCAAAAGATTCCGATTTATGTATCATTAAACGGACATAACCATACCTGCTGAAAATATCAGTAAAGGTAATGAAGTACTGAAAGTTTCTTCTAGCACTTGTGCTCATCGGGCCATACACATCCGTATGTATAAATCCCAATAAGTCTCTTGCCCTTTCACTTTGCTCGTTCGCGACCTATGTCGATCGACACACCTTTAGTGTCGATCAACACTACCCTTTTTGTTGAAATGGGCCTCAGTCATTTTGCCCAATAAACAAGATTCTCGTTTCTCACATGATTCACAATCAAGTGAGACCAGAAGTCCATCACTATGGAGCTTCTGAATCCATTTCTCATTTATATGTGGCCCAAATGACAATGCCAGAGAAAAGTCTGATTCGTGTCATTTGACTTGAATCTCTTGGTACTAATGTTATAGATAGGCACGTTTTTGTTTTAGAACATAAAGTTCATTCTCTAATGGACCGCTACCATAAAATATATTATTGCAATCAAATGAATAACACTTATTCTTAATTTGAAAACTGATATCCTTCTATATCCAAACAAGGAATAGAAATAGTGTTTCTGCTTATAGCAGATACATAGTAGGAGTTCTTAAAACCAAGCGAGAAGGCAAAAAAAATGAAATGTTCATACGGCTAATGCATCAACTCTTGCTCCAATTCCCACACACAGGTCCACTTGTCCTTTCTCCAAAATCCTACTTTTGCTTAGGCCCTTCGCATTTTCACAAAATATGAGTACCACAGCTGGTATCTAATACCCAATAAGTAGAACCGTAAGAAGTAACATTTACTTCTATAACATAATACCTGAAGGAGAAGTATCATACGTCTTGTTCAGCTTCTCATAATCTTCCATGAATTTCTTGTAATTTCTTTTCAAATGCCCATAACCATTACAATAACGGCACTTAACATCTTCAGAAGGACTGGATTTAACCTTAGGAGCATGGTTAGACTCGCTTGGATTCACAATCGAACTCGTCTTGCCATCACATTTGTTCTTACCAAGTTTCTTAAACTTCTTACCCTTTTGTACCATAAGGACATTTGGGGTGTCCTTCTTGATGTTAGGTTCAGCAGTCTTGAGCATCCCATGCAACTCAGTCAAAGTATTTGTCAGGTTATTCATGTTATAGTTCATAACAAACTGATCATAGCTTGACGGTAGTGACTGCAGAATGATGTCAGTCGCCAACTCTTGGCTAATGAGACAATCCAGTTTCCCCAGGTTATCAATATAACCCATCATCTTAATGACATGAGGGCTGACTGGTCCGTCCTTTGGTAGCTTGCACTCAATTAGACACTTAACCGTCTGGTATCTATGAGTTCGTGCCTGCTCCTGAAACATACTTTTCAGGTTAGTGATCATCTCTATTGGCGACTCCACGTTCTCGAATTGCTTCTGCAAATCCGAGTTCATGGTAGCCAACATGAGACAACACACATCGACTACATCATTGGAATGCTTATCCCAAGCATCCTTTTCTGACTGCCATGCATTGACTCGGTACTTCTTAGGGAGAACTTTCTCAAGGACATAGTCCTTCTTCTCCTGTTTGAGAACAATTCTCAAGTTCTGATACCATTCAAGAAAGTTTGATCCATTTAACTTGTCTTTCTCAAGGACGGATCGTAGGGAGAAATTGTTGTGATTGTTTGTGCTAGACATAGCTGAAAACAAGAGAGGTTGAGTTATGATGTTCAAGAAATGAGAAATCTTAACTTACTAAGAAAACTCGCATTATATTCAAACAATGTTTCCTCAAATGAATATAATGATCCAAGACCCATACTTCACTAAACTTGAGTGAGCCACTGGCTATCACCCAAATTTTAGCTATCTAGGTAAGCAACAACTTTGCTAGTTATATCCAATACAACTCTTGGTTGTGGATTGACATCTCATGTCCAATCCACCTGATGTCTCTGAGCCCAAAACGATTTTGATGGCCCAGTCAAGTAAACCAATCTATTGAGTCATGTAATTGTTGATGCCTTGCACTGCAAAATCATCAACATGATTACCTCCTGCCTTACTCATGTAATTGTGGACATCTCGCACTGCAAGTCTATCGCACAATGAAATGAGTCTTGACAGTTGACAAGATTGGAAAGACATCAAGCATTACTTGATATTTAGTTGAGGAACGGAACCTTTAAAACGTTCAGTTTTATTAAGTTTTAATTTTTTTTTTTAATTTAAAAGGATTTATCTTGGTTTGGTTCTGTGATTTCAGGTTCAATAACCGAAACCAGCGGACCCTGTGTCGACCGACACTACTTTAGTGTCGATCGATACAGATTTACCAAAACCAATTTGCGATGACCGATCAATCCAATTGATCCGGTTTTTTGATAACCGGTTAGTGTCGATCGACTCTACATTAGTGTCGGTCGATACCAACCTTATCAAAACGATCACAATAAACCGTTTTAGCAGTTTAACCAATTTTAAACAGGCTCAATAACCGGTCTAATCCAATTGAACCGACTACCTCGATCGTGAGGTCTGTGTTGACCTACACAACTCTTGTGTCGATCGTCATAATTAGGTTAAACCTAAATTTTATTTGGGTTATCATTATGTGTCGATCGACACCGGATTGGCATCGATCGACACAGTGCGATAAACCCTAGAATCGTTTTCAAAACAATAACCTAAACTAGATTGCTTTGATCAAAACGAGTTTTAGCATGCTTGTATCAATCATATAGAGATCAAGATTCAACTAATCTAATCATCATGATATTGATTCAATAGAACCCTAAGGCTCTGATACCACTGTAGGAATTTCTAGCAGTTCCATGTCAGGATTAGCAACCCTAGGTATAAATTCCATTCCCTAAGATCTGGGGTTCATGTAATTGAATCAAGAGATCTCAGGATTACCTGGTGATTAGCAGCGGAAAGTTTGCAAGTAATCGAGATCTTGAAGCACCTCAAATGATGTGCCTCTACTGGTATCCACACGCACACAAACTGGAACAGACGGGATGCTAGTGCCGTTAGAGATCAGATCTCTCAAGAGGTTTTCTGTTTCTTTCTGGTGGCTGTCAATTAGGTTAGCTTTCGTAAAAGTCGTGCATATATCTCATATATATCAACTTTTATGATGACCTGATTAACCAAGGATTAAACCGAAGTTAATCACGTCATCCGCGATCTGTGTCGATCGATGCACCTCTTGTGTCGATCGACACAACCTCAGAAACTTGTTATTGAATGCATATCAAATATGTATTCATTAGATCATTACATTACTGATCAACCTCACATTCTACATCCAGTTTGCTTAGGTGTGTGACCCTGTAGGATCATATAACACTAGCAATGAGTTCTCAACTCATTGATCATAAGTGGCTTATAGCAAAGCATTATGATTGCCCAGTGTTATATGACTGTCTCATCTCGACAATACAACTTTTACTTAGAGTGAGTACAATAGATTTCAGGACATTCCCAACAAAGCAAGCACCTAGAGTATGGTATGAACGACTCACAAGTTTTCTGCCGGGAAAAAGGTACACAAGAGGAAGTGTGGACAAAAAAAATCTTTGTCCTAGAACAAAAGAATGAAATTAACATAGTACAGATCTATGTAGATGACATTATTTTTGGAGGTACGGCTCAAGGACTGGTTGATATGTTTGTACATGACATAACTCAAGAGTTTTAGATGAGTATGGTTGGAGAGCTGTAGTACTTTCTTTGATTACAAGTCAGTCAAACCAGTGATGGGGTATTCATCTCTCAGAGCACATATGCTAAAAATCTGTTAAGCCAGTTTAAATTGGATCAATGTAAGGAGGCTAAAACACATTTGAGTACTACTACCAAGCTGTCAAGATATGATGATGGAACAGTTTTGGATTTCAAGTTGTATCGAGGAATGATTGGCAGCCTATTGTATCTAACAACCATCAGACTTGACATGTGTTTGAGTATAGGGATATGTGCAAGATATCAAGCCAAACCAAAACAATCACATCTTGAGGCAGTGAAGAGGATTATCAAGTATGTCAAGGGAACGATCAATCTGGGGATTTGGTATTCAAAAGGATCCAATAAACACTTGGTTGGTTGCTGTGATGCAGATTGGACAGGAAGTTTGGATGATAGGAAGAACACTAGTGGATGATGTATCTTTCTGGAGAATAATCTGATTGGTTGGATGAGCAAGAAGCAGAATTCTGCGTCATTATCTACAACAGAAGCATAGTATATTGTAATGGGAAGTTGTTGTGCTCAGCTCCTCTGGATGAAACAAAATATCAGCTGATAGGTCGAGTTTTAATCCCTATACTAACTGCAAGTGCACAGTAATGTCAATGTAGTATATAGGGTATCGAATCCACAGAGACTCTGGTCTCGATAGATCAAAACCGTAGAGATTAATACTAAGAATAAAGCAAGTGGTGAATGAAATAAAAGCAAGGCAATAAAGTAAATCAGTAGCAAGAATTTGTTGTGAAAGCAATAAACTAAAAGCGCTAAGTCTAGGAAATTCTCAGGAAATCAGACAAGCAGACAAGTTAATCAGTCAGGATCAAATTAAACTCAGTTCTAGAACTCAAATCACGGAATTAGAATTAACCAAATCTCTTTGCGAAAATCCTCTAAGTCTAAGTGCAGCAATCCAAATCTCTTTGCAATTACTAACAGATTAAACCAGCATTAATTTCAAGTTCGATATGTTCACAATTAAACTAAACCAAATCTCTTTGCGAATAATTTAATTGCTCAACCTAAATAGTTCAGATTCTAAACCACACTCTCGTGTCGTATTTAGCAACCTAAGATCTAGATTCTAATTGATCAGGTTAGAACTAGCATTAAGCACAATTTAGTTTGAAGAACATTCTAATCATGTGAATCCTTAACTGAATTAAACAAGTCTAGCAAGTCATCAAATCCTTAATGAGAAACCCTAAACTTAACTACGAATCTACTCAGACATGATTAATGAAACAAAAATCATAGAATAAATAGATTGCATATAAGAAATTAAATAGATAAAGGGGTTCGAAATCTTTTCCAAAATAGATGAAGTACAGGATTAGATCAGCCCCAAAAGCTCTAAAAATCTCTTAGCTCTAAGTATGAAAGCGTATGTAAAATAAAAGCCAAAACTCTATATTTATAAGCATAATCTCGGCTGGGGCTTCTGTGTAAATACTGGAACTTTTCTGGGTTTTTCTGCAATTCTTCATATCTTCATTATCCGCCGTATTTTGGCCCATCTCGCTAGTGTGTCGATCGACACCAAAGGTGTGTCGATCGATGCATGATCATCAAATCGGGCAGTGAGTTTAAACTCTCGGCCAAAATGCTCCAAAACTCCCAAAATACTCCAAAATCTTCATTTTAGCTCCAAACCTGATTAAACCTGTAAAAGACTCTAAAAGAACACAAAAGACACTAAAAACACAACTATATCATGGCATAAAACCGGTAAAAACCATGATATATCAACTCCCCCACACTTAGCCTTTGCTTGCCCTCAAGCAAAACAGAGAACTAGAATGTAGTGAAGAGGTTTGAAAACTCTTCAGAAACTCTTTTCATCCTAGAAGCAGTAACACTCAGATTCCCCTTAGTAATCCACATGAAAGAATCAACCTGCAGACATCAAGAGCAACATATACTTCCCCCACACTTAGCAACTATCCTAAGTAAACTCCACAATCACATTCAAGCATTCAAATTCTCCCTACTGACTTCTGCAAGTATTTAAGTGCGGTCTCACCTAAGGAGTATCGATCAAAGGCACATGGATTCTTACCTTATCAGCTCTAGACCACCATACTATCTTTCTCTAGTCCCTTTCTTCTCTTTTCCCTTCCTTAGCATTTTGATTTTTCCCCATTGGGTATCATTTTTTTTTTTATCAGTGCTCTTCCCGTTAAGGGGTGTACCTTGGACACATTTCATGGATGCACAGGATATGAGAGTTTTAGCTATCATTCCCATGACCACTTAGGAGTTACTAACTCATCCTCAGTTTATTATTATTATTTTTTTTTATGGAAGGGGAGAAGGGAACTAGATAGGACAAGTTTACAGGCTGTGTAAGAACTAACAAGGGAATCCGACACAAAGTATACCAAGCCCTTAGGTGAGAAAATCTAAGTCAGTATTAGGGTGAAGTCAGTAAAAGATCCTCTGATACCTGAAGTGATGTGGGTGTCCTCAGTAGGTTGATCCATGTCTGGGTTTTCTAATAGTCAGAGATAATCTGCAGCTTCATCCCAATGGTTATTTAAGTTCCTGCAAGTGCTACTAATCTTCTCAAAAAATCATTGTTTCTTACTTAAACAAATTTTGACTCAATAAAACAAAAATTTTGAAAATTTTTTAATGACTCTAAGAAAACAAAAGAAAGAAGTTAGTAGAACCTCCCCCACACTTAAGACATACTGTCCCCAGTAGTGTCAAGCTAAGGATTGGTAAAAGAAAGAAATAAAAATTTGTTAATGGAATGGTTAAGTTCTCTCGGGTTTTACCTCTGTCGCAATCAGGTATCGATCGTTGCACTAAGTGCATCGACCGTTACTGTGCGATTTTTCGTTGTGGGTCGATCGTTGCTCAGGACCGCAACGATCGCTGCAATGCGATTTCAGTCGTGTTGTGACGATCGACACAATGGTGTGTCGATCGACGCACTGCGTTTTAATCCGAGACCTGCAAACATAAACTCACCAAAACCAGAAACAAGCGTAAAATCCTATAAAACACTAAAATGCAAAAACGAGAACAGTGGGTTGCCTCCCACTCAGCGCTTGTTTAAGGTCATTAGCTTGACGCTTCAGCAGATTTATGTTGAGGGTGCATCATCCAGAGGCAGAATCTGCCCTCCTGGAATCTCGGCCTTAGCCCAATAATGTTTCACCCGCTGTCCATTCACAGTGAATTCATAACCGTCCTTACCAGTTAGAACGACAGCTCCATACGGACGCACCTCTTTGATTGTGAAAGGACCAGACCACCTTGATTTCAGCTTACCTGGAAACAAATGCAAACGAGAGTTATACAAAAGTACCTGATCATTGGGCTCCAACTGTCTGGAGACAATCTTCTTGTCATGATATGCCTTAGTCCTCTCCTTATACAGCTTTGAGTTCTCATAAGCAAAATGTCTGATCTCATCCAACTCATTAAGCTGTATAAATTTCCTCTCTGCAGCAGACTTAAGATCAAAGTTCATCTGTTTCACAGCCCATGCTGCTTTGTGCTCAAGTTCCACTGGTAGATGACATGCTTTTCCATATAGCAGATGGAATGGAGTGGTCCCAAGTGGTGTCTTGAATGCTGTCCGGTAGGACCATAATGCATCATCCAACTTTGCTGCCCAATCTTTCCTTGTCTTTCCAACTGTCTTCTCAAGGATCTCCTTAATCTGCATGTTAGAAACCTCAACTTGTCCACTAGTCTGAGTGTGATAAGGAGTAGCGACTCTGTGATGAACTCCATGCTTCTTTAGCAGCTTCTCGAAGACCTTATTGATGAAATGAGATCCTCCATCACTAATCACTATACGAGGTACTCCAAATCTGGGGAATATGATGGTCTTAAACAGCTTAATGACCACTGAAGAATCATTGGTTGGACTAGCTATTGCTTCAACCCACTTAGACACATAGTCTACAGCAACCAAGATGAACTTATTCCCATAGGATGAGGGAAAAGGACCCATGAAATCTATACCACAACAATCAAAAACCTCAACTTCCAGAATGAAATTCTGAGGCATCTCATGCTTCTTGCTGATTTTCCCTCTCCTCTGACAGACATCACATTGAGTGATGAAAGAATGAATGTCTCTAAACATTGTAGGCCACCAGAAACCGGCCTGTAAAACCTTAGACACAGTCTTAAATGTAGCAAAATGTCCAACATAATCTGATCCATGACAGTGGAAGAGGATGTCTTGAACTTCAGATTCAGCAATGCATCTCCTGTAAAGACCATCTGAACAGTGCTTATAGAGATAAGGCTCATCCCAGTAGTATCTTCTAAGCTCCCTAAAGAACCTTTTCTTTTCATAACCCTTTAAATCATCTGGTTCAGTCTCAGCAGCAAGGTAATTAGCTATATCTGCATACCAGGGTCGATCAGAGGTTGCTACAACAGCAATTTCGAAATCATAATTCCCAATTCTGACTCTGAAAGACTCTCGGTTCGTATCAGGTATGCATCGACCATTGCGTGTGCGTGTGTCGATCGTTGCTTCCCCGATACTTGTATCGGCCGTTGCCAATGTGGCATCGATCGACACAATGCGATTGTCCCGACAGTTCTGCAACTCACTGCCCAAATCCATCTGAAAAACTGTACTGATCATGTTGACGTTTTCCTCGGGCAAATAATCATTTATAGGCACGTCTTCCTCAACTATCATCCTTGAAAGATGATATTCTCCACTCCCTTCTTGTCCCTTACTTCAATATCAAACTCCTGAAGCAACAGAATCCATCTCAACAGTCTAGGCTTAGCATCCTTCTTCTGCATCAGATACTTCAAGGCTGAATGATCAGTGTGAACAATCACCTTGGAGCCAACAAGATAGGGGCAAAACTTCTCAAATGCACAGACAACAGCCAATAGTTCCTTCTCCGTGGTTGCATAGTTCCTCTGTGCATCATCTAGTGTCCTACTAGCATAATAGATAGCATGAAGCTTTCTGTCCTTCTTCTGTCCCAGAACAGCTCCTACAGCAAAATCACTTGCATCACACATAACCTCAAAAGGTAGATCCCAATCTGGAGGCTGAACTATTGGAGCGCTCACCAATGCCTGCTTGATCTGTTCAAATGCAGTTTGACAGTCTGCAGTGAACTCAAATTTGGTATCCTTACACAGCAAAGCAGTTAGTGGCCTAGAAATCTTACTGAAGTCTTTGATGAACCGTCTATAGAAGCCAGCATGTCCAAGAAAGCTTCTAATAGACTTAACAGAATCAGGCGCCTGAAGGTTGGTCATTACCTCAATCTTAGCGCGGTCCACTTCGATCCCAGCTTCAGACACTTTATGTCCAAGAACAATACCATCTCTGACCATGAAATGACATTTTTCCCAGTTAAGGACCAAGTGCTTCTCTTCACATCTAGTCAGCACCTTGCACAGATTATCTAGACATTCATTATAGGATGATCCATAGACTGAGAAATCATCCATGAATACCTTCATAAAGTCCTCAATCACATCTGTGAATATGGACATCATGCATCTCTGAAAGGTGGCAGGAGCATTACAGAGTCCAAAAGGCATCCTACGGTAAGCAAATGTGCCATATGGACAAGTGAAAGTGGTCTTTCCCTGATCTTCTGGGTGGATAGGAATCTGAAAGAAACCTGAGTATCCATCGAGGAAGCAGTAGTAAGGATGATTGGCTAACCTCTCCAGCATCTGGTCAATAAAAGGCAAGGGAAAATGATCCTTCCTAGTTGCAGCATTCAGCTTCCTGTAATCTATGCACATCCTGTGTCCTGTCACAGTCCTAGTAGGGATCAGCTCATTCTTCTCATTCTTCACAACTGTAACTCCGCCCTTCTTAGGTACTACATGAACTGGACTCACCCAATCACTGTCAGAGATAGGATAGATAATCCCAGCATCAAGGAGTTTCATAATCTTCTTCTTAACTACTTCCTGCAGATTAGGATTAAGCCTTCTCTGATGCTCAACAGACGTCTTAGACTCATCCTCAAGATGTATCCGATGCATGCACAGCTCCGGTGAGATACCTGAAATGTCATCAAGAGAATAGCCAAGAGCTTTGCGATGCTTGCGCAGCTTGCTTAGCAGTAAAGTGAGCTCTGCGTTGTTCAAACTAGCATTAACAATAACTGGATAAGTTGAATTGGGTCCAAAAAATGCGTACCTTAGCCCGGATGGAAGTTTTTTCAGCTCTATTTTCGGAGCTTTTTCCTCGGCCCAGTCTCTGTCGACTTGCAACGACCGATGCTTAGGTAGTGTCGATCGTTGCATCGTCGCGTAAGATACTTCCACCTGCATTTCTACTTCAACAGAATCCATCAGTCTGGTATAGCACATTGCTGGCTCGTCCTGCAGGTACTCCAACTCCAATACAGAGCTCAGTAAAGCCCTTTCCAGTGGGTCTTCAGCATGTGATTGGTAAAAGTACTCTGCAGCCAGATCACCCAATGTGTCCACATAGAAGGTCTGTCCGTCGATGGTTGGTCTCTTTACCAGCTCGTCCATATCAAAACTCATCTTCAGATCACCCATATTCAGAACTATTTTACCTCCCTGACAGTCAATCATCGCACCAGCTGTAGGTAAGAAAGGCCTGCCTAGAATCAGTGGATCTTTTGGCTCATGTCCATACTGTAGAACCACAAAGTCAGTTGGGATAACACATTTGCCAATCATTATAGGCACATCCTCCAATACTCCTTCGGGAATCCTGATTGTTCTATCTGCCAGAACCAGTGATATCCTAGTGGGTATAAAGTCAGTCATCCCTGTAACGCCCCTTTCCCATTCTCCGCTGACCGTCGAGCTGACCGGTCAACAATCAAACAAGAACATGACCGATCGAACCCGAGCAAGTCGAACGGGAAATGTTCGCCACAGGACGAAGCCAAAGATAGTTCGGTTTGAGACAAAGGCTCGCACCAATCTATCCTCGACTCCGCTATCCTCATATCCATAGCACAAGCGGTACCACTTGCACTACTTCGATGAGTTGTGTCGGTTCGGACTAAAACCTCATATTAGGGAAACAATTTCATTTCTGAGTAATCAACGTTGAGTACAACGTTTAATAGAATTGCACAAACAATCATCAAGTAAATTATACAAAGAGATCAACACACGAAATAACAATAACGCCGAACCGAAAAAACACCCAAAATAAACCCACAAATCAAATCCCGTCACAAGCAACCCGAAACCACACCGAGGCCCTCCCGCGTCCGTCGCTACCTAACCCTGAAAAACACAAAAAGAGTATAATGAGCGATCTAAGATCACCCAGTGAATCGGCTCCCCACTAACGGCTTATAATCTATCTAGATTCTACAATTTCCCGCCCCAAAACCCAAAACAACAATCAGCAGGAAAAATAGTCGATCACGCACTACCATGTCGTGATAAACCCAAACATACACAATCAATGCTAGAGATAAAGTGAATTAAGGGAAATCGAAGGCATTGCGGAACATGTCCTCGATTGGACTCGATCTATCTATCTCGCAACGAAAGAAATAACCAAACAACACTGGGCCCTACGAACTCGGTAACTTCCACGGGTCTACATCGTTACCTACATGGTAACTAACCCACGACTCCTAACCGTGTACACAAGGTCCCCACGGCTAGGACACCGTTCTCTGTCCATCGATACGCGGTGACTCTTGTTACCCCAGGTAACCTGAGTTTCCATGTGATCCGGCCCTAGGACATGACCCCGTATTCTCCGAATCACACACCTACCGGCGTCACCCAGTAGGTTAACACCATAACCGGAACCACCATGGTCCGGTTAGGTAAAACCCGAGGATCCAATCGGGTCGGAAGTACCGGAACGTACACAAAATCTAGGCTTGCGGAATCTAACGCACCCTAGAGTCCTAGTGCAGAAATATAAACACGCAGACTCGCTGGGACTCTAGCACAGATCACACAATCAATATCAATAATAAATCCCCAACCATTCCGAAAGCCTCTACACTACCACCGCTCTGACTAGGTAAGATACCTAGTCAACACCACTAACTTACCCGGTCCCGTGACCGGAGTAAGTGTCCACAGCAACTGCTCGGCCCAACACCGAGCAGTCTAACAAGCCTGCACACAAAGCTCACACAACAGCAATACAATCACGCAATCACAATCAATCACACAA
Source organism: Orychophragmus violaceus (assembly GCA_030180135.1). Taxonomy (NCBI): domain Eukaryota; kingdom Viridiplantae; phylum Streptophyta; class Magnoliopsida; order Brassicales; family Brassicaceae; genus Orychophragmus; species Orychophragmus violaceus. The sequence continues at coordinate 43,182,236 of CM058236.1, forward strand.
TCACACAATCACACAAGCAGGCTTATTAGGGTTTCTAAGTCTTTTAATTCATTCTTATCCGCTACCTTGGGTTAGCGGATTGCTAACCCGTAGACGGCTTACAACTCACACCACTTCCTTTAACTTAACCCATTCTATATATCTTTTATTAACTCCTCGGTCCGTCGGTTTAGAGTTAGTAAACTTTCTAACTCCTCGACGTCTCATTATTAATTAACTTTATTCATTACCCATTCCCGCTATTAACTTAAAACCCGATCCCGTTACTTTATTTTATACGTTTGTTCAGGTTCAACCATATTTTAATGTCGTCTTAATTCCCGTATATAGATTCATTAATTATCGTTCTTAATACATATATAGATGCATATACAGTCCTAAACAACGGTCTATATGAATGCATCACCCAATCATTACTAACAACCTAGCGGCACACAACCAATTAACCTTTTAATTATTTAAACCCTAACATGCTTATCCGATCCTAACTGGTTTAACCTTAAACGTCCAATTAATTATTAATTACTAATCAGGTTAATTAATGGGTATGCAATCCTAGCACTACGGTTTATCAATTTATGGTCTATATGAATCTACGAGTTTGTGAGCCGACTCACAGTGAGATAGGCGCGGTAATGGCGGCTCTGACACGGTATGAATCCCGAGACCCCCGAACTGGAACCCGAATCTCCCGAATGCACGAACTCGAACCCCGAAGTTTCCCGAACGTCCCGACCGTTGACCGAATAATTCTAACCAAGCTTCCGGACCATCTTCTCTCTCCTTCATGCCTCCTTCTCTCTCTTCTTCATCTTCACGTCTCTCTCTCTACTTTCTCTCTCTTCTTTCTCTCTCTTCTTTCTCTCTCCTCTTTCTCTCTCTTCTTTCTCTCTCCTCCGGTCTTCCTTATTCCTCTCTCCTTCTCCTCATGTCACGCTTCTCTCTCCTTCCTTCTTCTTCTCTCTCCTCTTCTTCACGCTTCTTCTCTCTCTCTCTCTCTTCCTCTCTCTTCTTCTTCTTCACGCTCTTCTCTCTCTCTCTCTCTCTCTCTCTCTCTCTCTCTCTCTCTCTCTCTCTCTCTTCCTCTCTCTTCTTCTTCTTCACGCTCTTCTTCTCTCTTCCTCTTCCTCTCTCTTCTTCTTCTTCTTCTTCTTCTTCTCTCCCTCCTCTTCACGCTTCTTCTTCTTCCTCTTCTCCTCTCTCCTCTTCTCCTCCTTCACGCTTCCTCTTCTCTCTCTCTCTCTCTCTCTCCTTCACGCTTCCTCTTCTATCTCTCTCTCTCCTTCACGCTTCACCTCTTCTTCTTCTTCTTCTCGCTTCCGATCTTCTTCTTCTTCTCTTCCTCCTTCTTCTTCACGCTCCTTCTTCTTCTCTCTTCTTCTTCTTCTCTCCTTCTCCACGCTTCTTCTCTCTCTACTTCTTCTCTTTCTTCTTCTCTCCTCCCCCGACTTCTTCTTTCTTCTCCTCTTCTCCTCCTTCTTCTTCTTCACGCTCTTCTTCTTCTTCTCCTTCTTTTCTTCCTCCTTCTCTTCACGCTTCTTCTTCTTCTTTCTTCTTCTTCTACTCTCTTCTTCTTTTTCTTCTCTCTTCCTCTTCTCTTCTCTTACGCTTCTTGTTGTGATGAGAATGAACAAAGGGAGGGTTTCTTTTTATTGTGAAGGAAGTGAGTTTGATGTGTGACATTTGTCACTCCTTTCTCTTCTTGGCTCTCCACGCAACTAGGCAAAGAGGTGAGAATAATACATTGCATCTTCTTGATTCCTCTCCTCTTATGACACGTCTCAAGCATGGATTCAATTCACCTTGTGCCACAAAATGATATGTCAACAGCTGTCCTTCCCTCCATCTGATGATGCCACGATACCACAAACCAAAAAGAGGGGTGAATACAATTCACCATGTGTTGTAGAATGAGATTCATTGGATTTGGTCTCTTGTTCATGAATCCATTTTCTTTTCTTCTCCTCTTGCCACGACACACAAGCCTCTAAATTCAGTTAATTTTATTGTTGTCTCTCTCTTAGCCACGTTCACCCTTCAACCAATCAGCAACTTCCTATTCTCGACCATCCCGATGCTTCCGTTTAGCCGATTTCACGTTTATTATTTTAAAAACTCCCTAGACGATCCCATAAATCCTCAAACCTCCATAAAAAGATTCTCCATGCTATTTTATGAATTTAGCATTTTGAATCACCTCAAACGGACACCCGTAGCTCCGGTTATGAATTTTTGAAGTTTCATCGGTTTTGTCGGTTTCCATTCCCGATTCACCGAAAAACATGTTTCTGCTCCGATTTCTCCAACTCTGGTCTTGTGAATATTCTTTATATTAAAATATAAGAATATTCGGCCCGTCTCGGCTTCCGTCTCGACTTTTGGTAAAATTACCATTTTACCCCCGACATTGGTAAAATGACAATTTTACCCCTGGTTGACTTTCTGCTGGCCGCTGACCGTATTTTGATACGGGCAACTGAGAGGGGCATAATATTCACACTGGAACCAAGATCACATAGAGACCTTTCGAATCTCTCCATGTAGATAACACAATCCAACACGAAGCTTCATGGATCCTTTAACTTCTCGGGAATCCTTCCCTGAATCACTGCACTACACACCTCATTGATCATCATTACACTCTCCTCATCAGACCATTTTCCAGCAATCATATCCTTAAGACATCTTCTCATCACAGGAGAGGTTTCTATGGAGTCCATCAAAGGCACTTCAACTTTCACCTTCTTAATGAACTCCTTCCACTTTGCATATTGCCTATCATTCTTAGCCTTTCTGGGATTCTTGGGATAAGGTACTTTAGGCTTGTACACTCTCTCGGTCAACTGTTTCGGTTTCTCTTGTTTTGAACCCTCTGTAGTCGCCTTGCATCGATCATCACTAGAGATGTGTCGATCGTTGCTGGGTGATTTTGTTACGACAGTTTCTTCGATATCGCTTTGCATCGACCGTTGCTTGGTTGCGTCGATCGATGCATTGCGAATGTCACGGATCTCATCTTCCAACTCGTCAATTTCCACGAGTTCTTCTACACTCAACTGCCTTTTCTGGCCATGTAACAACTCCTTACCACTTCTTAATGTCACTGCATTGCATTGGTACTTGGGATTAGCATCAGTTCGTCCCGGGAGATATCCATCTTCCCTCTGAGCATATCCAGCAGTTCTTGCAACTCTAGCATCAAGCTCCTTCATGTGTGTGCTCAGATATTCAAACTTCCCATTCAGCTCCTTATAGACTGTTCCTATCTTCTCGTTGACATCTGCAGCATTCTTAGTCTGACTCTCCATCAGCTGTTTCATCATTGCTTCCATCCTACTCTCATGAGCTGTAAGTGCAGGAGGAGTCTGATAAGATGAAGATCCATAGGTTCTCTGAGCACCTTGTCCAAAGGGCTTCTGAAAACCACTAGTCTGTCCAAAACATTTCTGATTTCCTGTGAAGGCACTCTTTTGTCCTCCATTGAAAAATCTATTTCCCTGCTGATTACCAAATCTGTTACCTTGGAAACCAGATCCTCCAATGTAATTCACATCTTCTTCCTGAGTGTCCTCCTCAGTCTGAATTACCTCAACATCTTGGGCAAAATGGACAGCCTTCTTATTAGCTAGGAGATTGCAGATTGTGTCCATCCTAGATCTCAATTCAGCCATCTCTGAATTCTCTACACTTCCACCAGATTTCTTCCTCCTCTCATCCATAGTCTTGCAACTGTTGCTGCTCACTAAGTTCTCAATCAATTGCTTAGCTTGTGCAGGAGTCCTGGTGTTGAAGTTTGCATTACTGGAGTTATCCAGCGCAGACTGATATGGCAGATCTATGCCTCTGAAGAAGATACGAAGCAACTGAACTTCAGTAAATCCATGGTGTGGGCAGTCACGCTGGTACTTCTTGAATCTCATCCAGGCAGCTTTCAGAGGCTCCACAGCTCCTTGGGAAAATGTGAGAATGTCCTGTCTGGACTGATCTGAACGCGCATCATCATAGAAATGACGCAGGAACTCACTCTTCAGGGCTGCCCAAGTATCAAACTGCCCAGGTGGCAGTTGCTTCAGCCATGCACCAGCGTCTCCAGCGAGACTGTGCTGAAAGAGCTTAAGGAACAAATAATCCTGGCAAACTCCATCATATTTCATGCCAGTGACTATGTCCTCAAACGAATCAATGTGATCCATAGGCTGCTCTGTGGGGTGACCATGGAATGCATTCTGTCTCATCAGCGAGTAGTAGATGGTCTTGATCTCAAAATCATTCCTCTCAAAGCCAGGAATCACCAAAGCTGACCGGTTTGCATGAAACTCATCCGGTCTATTGTAGTCAGCTAAGGTCCTCTCGTGGACAACCATCTCTCTACCTTGGGCATGTCCTTAACCCTGGTTCTGCTGCTGTTGCGGTGGCTCAGGAGGATCAGGGATGACATTCCCTTCAGCATCAACCCTTTGCCAAGCAGCATTGTATGGGTTTTTATCTTGGTCCCTCAGGGTACCTTGAGCATCGCGCACTAGAATCAGCCTCTGTACTAACATTCTTTCTCTTCTTTCTCGTCTGTTAGTCCTATCTAGACGTCCAAGTTCTTCAAGGTCGAGATTGATTGGGTTCGAGTTCGGATTTCTTCGAGTTTCACGCTTCTGCATAAACTGTCTGTAATCGTCAAGCAACGATCGATGCTAACAGTGCAACGATCGATTCAATCTCAAATCGCTTAGTGACGATCGACACAAGAGGTGCAACGATCGACGCAAGGCGAAATCGGTACCTGCGACAGAGAGAAAACAGAGAAGAAATCAGTAAAATAAAATAAAAAACAAAAAAGAAAAATTCCTAGTAAAAACCCTAAGTTCGGTCCTATCGAAGACTCTAAGAGTCCCCGGCAACTGCGCCAAAAACTTGATAGGTCGAGTTTTAATCCCTATACTAACTGCAAGTGCACAGTAATGTCAATGTAGTATATAGGGTATCGAATCCACAGAGACTCTGGTCTCGATAGATCAAAACCGTAGAGATTAATACTAAGAATAAAGCAAGTGGTGAATGAAATAAAAGCAAGGCAATAAAGTAAATCAGTAGCAGGAATTTGTTGTGAAAGCAATAAACTAAAAGCGCTAAGTCTAGGGAATTCTCAGGAAATCAGACAAGCAGACAAGTTAATCCGTCAGGATCAAATTAAACTCAGTTCTAGAACTCAAATCACGGAATTAGAATTAACCAAATCTCTTTGCGAAAATCCTCTAAGTCTAAGTGCAGCAATCCAAATCTCTTTGCAATTACTAACAGATTAAACCATCATTAATTTCAAGTTCGATATGTTCACAATTAAACTAAACCAAATCTCTTTGCGAATAATTTAATTGCTCAACCTAAATAGTTCAGATTCTAAACCACACTCTCGTGTCGTATTTAGCAACCTAAGATCTAGATTCTAATTGATCAGGTTAGAACTAGCATTAAGCACAATTTAGTTTGAAGAACATTCTAATCATGTGAATCCTTAACTGAATTAAACAAGTCTAGCAAGTCATCAAATCCTTAATGAGAAACCCTAAACTTAACTATGAATCTACTCAGACATGATTAATGAAACAAAAATCATAGAATAAATAGATTGCATATAAGAAATTAAATAGATAAAGGGGTTCGAAATCTTCTCCAAAATAGATGAAGTACAGGATTAGATCAGCCCCAAAAGCTCTAAAAATCTCTTAGCTCTAAGTATGAAAGCGTATGTAAAATAAAAGCCAAAACTCTATATTTATAAGCATAATCTCGGCTGGGGCTTCTGTGTAAATACTGGAACTTTTCTGGGTTTTTCTGCAATTCTTCATATCTTCATTAACCGCCGTATTTTGGCCCATCTCGCTAGTGTGTCGATCGACACCAAAGGTGTGTCGATCGATGCATGATCATCAAATCGGGCAGTGAGTTTAAACTCTCGGCCAAAATGCTCCAAAACTCCCAAAATACTCCAAAATCTTCATTTTAGCTCCAAACCTGATTAAACCTGTAAAAGACTCTAACAGAACACAAAAGACTCTAAAAACACAACTATATCATGGCATAAAACCGGTAAAAACCATGATATATCATCAGCCGACTATGGAATTGATTCAGGACCACTTCTAGTTCAATGTGACAATAAGAGTGCTATAAGCATCTCGAAGAACCCAATCCAACATTCTAGGACAAATCACATTGACATAGGACACCATTTCATCCGAGAGTTAGTGGAGAAAAAACTAGTAGTGGTTGAATACATAGTTACTGATTTGCAACTGGCAAATTTCTGTATAAAACCCCTTGATTTTAATCGTTTTATCACTCTAAGAAACTCAATTGGTGTATGTGAGATGTAATGGTTTGTTACAGGACAGATACAAACACTGATTCAGTACATCAAGTTCTGATTCAAGTTAAGAGTCATGAAAACTAGTGGAAAAGAGCTGCATGTTATGCCATATCGTTTCATATACAGTACAAGTTTCTCGAGTGAGGTCCAAAGCCAGAAGTAAAAAAATTTGTGGGTTGAAATCCTGAGAAGTCAAGTGATGGAATCAACCCCTGCACTAGTACAGTTACTGATTCAAAAGAAAAAAAATAGAAAAATCAAAGATATGGCGATCTCACTCGAAGGATAAAGGTTGAAAACTGGTTGAGACAAGATAAGGGCATGAGAGTGTGAAATCTAGCCACTTGGAAGAATGATGGCCAAGTGCAAAGAATCATATGAGCAATGTGTATGAATTGAGTTATTTGAAGTGTCAGTTCCTAACACACACAACACTGATTTGAGGACTTAAAGGTATGTTTTTCATATATAAAACAAAAAAACTAGTGCATGAGTAAATATGCAGGCAACTCACTCGAAGTTAATCCCATTGCTTAAAGTTATAATATGATTGCTCTTATATAGTCATATGTGTATGTTTGTTTCTAACAAATCACTTAAATGACACAATGGACTGAAAATGTGGTTCAAATTGGTTTTCATTTGTTCGGAGTTGGCTGACAAGAAACAGAAATCCGAGATTCGAGGGCACAAAAGAGGAAAAGAAGATTTGAATTTTAAAATTCAAAATCTTTGGAAAATCCATCTCCCAATTAAAACGCATGAAAAAGGAAACAAGATCTCTGACACAGATTCTGCTTTAACTAATAAAATGAGAGAGAAAGCTAAAGAAAATCCATTTTCGCCAAAACTCCGACGAAACAGTACTCTTTCTTCTTCATTTAAAATATTTTTTGATTCAATCTTCGAAAGACAACCATGGTGCATGCGACCAGAAGGGTAAAGTAGGTGCCAGCTCAACTCAACGATAAACTCAGGCTCCGCCAGAAAAGAAACCGCCACAGTTGATTGATGACTCAAGATCTGAGGAGGAGGTGCCACCACCTAGAAACCCTAACCTTGTTTCCGATCATATTTTGGGTGAGAATCAACGGACTAGCACAAACTCGTTCACAACGGCCCAAGAGTTGGAGGTAACGGATCCCGTGGATGATGGTGTCGCACAAGAGAAAGGGGATGACGAAACTAAGCCAGGTCGTGTCTCAGAGGCAGATAATCAACAGTCCAAGCCGCCATCTGACCCCGAAACAGAGGAAATCCAGTCAGAAACGTCGCCTAAGGATGGTGACAAGGAAGCTGCGTCAACTCGTCAAGATGAAAAGTTTGAAAAGGACAGATCTGAGGAGATAGATGATAAAGAGAAGGAAAGCAGTCGATGGTTTAGCTTCACTGCTCACTGAGAACAATCCCCTGGCTATGGTTATTGCTGATCCAGTCAATGAAGCAACAATCGATGCGGATCTTCCTGAGAAGCACACCTTAAATGAGAATTTGAGCCAGACACTGTGCCTAAGAAAAGGAAAGTCAGGAAGCAAGTAGGACCTCTGCCTGATCTGAAGAAGTCGTGCACTGAAAAAATCAAAGAGGACAAGCCGGTTGAGAAGAAAAAGAAGAAGAAAGCTTCTAAGACAACTGGTCCGTCTACCTCAATTGGTACATCAGTCCCTACCAAAAAGGTATTCACTTCCACGCGCTTTCCATCCAAGGAAGTCAAAGCCAGGTATGCTATGTTTAAGGAACGAGGAATCTTAGCTGAACGGGTAGTATACTTCGATGAGACAGATAAATGGGGCTACTTAGGGATGATAAGTACACTACAAAAAAAAGAGGCATTGATAGCATATCAAGATAGCACGGTTTTCACAAGTGTTATAATAGATGATTTTGGGATTTTCGTTACAATATAATAGCATTTAAAAAATGCTAATCCGAAATTTTATTGAGCGGGAACAAAATTTGATATTGGAGCCTAATTTTTGATATGGAGCGCCAAATACTTAGAATTATTTTTGGTTTTGGTGAAAATTTATCCAAATTATTCTTTTATCCTTGGAAACAAAATCCCTAAGAAAACAAAACAGATACGATGGAATTCACTTTTCTCTTATCTCTCTCTCTAGATTCGTTCTTCCATCCTTCTCTCATCCAGAAATCCAGATATCATATGCCATTCATCTAGAAATCAAGGGATTTCAGGTGCTTCTTCTCTAATCTCTGATTTTTAGGAACTCGGAAACCCTCCATTTCGCAGACCCAGAAATCTCTCTCTAGATTCTTTCTTCCCTCCTTCTCTCATCCAGAAATCCAGATATCATACGCCATTCATCTAGAAATTAAGGGATTTCAGGTGCTTCTTCTCTAATCTCTGATTTTTAGAAACCCAGAAATCCTCCATTTCGCAGACCCAAACAATGACTCAAAATCTGGATCTGGAGTGTGATAGATCGAAGAAACAGTGGTGAGGGAGTTTGAGAAGGCTTTCCATATCAAACTACATGCTTGTTCCATTCCTGCCAAGAAGCACATTGATCAGAGCACCACCATCTTGGATGTGCAAGGCGTGGTATGCATTCTAGTTTCTACCACATTTGTTTCGCTATTCAAAAACAAAGATATAGCTAAAGTGAGTGATTTTGCTGGTACTATTTTTTTGGATTTCCAGGTGCTGAAGAAGTTCAGTAAGGCTGCAAGGGATCTTCTTCATCGTATCCAAAAGATTGATAGTGACAACTACCCTGAGGTAGCTATGAATGGTTTAAACCTAGTTTTGCTATCGCTATTAGCTCAAGACAATACTAATATTGTTTTTGTGTTTATATAGTCATTGAACCGTATGTTCATTATAAACGCTGGTTCTGGCTCCAGGCTTCTATGGAGCACTGTCAAATCTTTCCTTGACCCAAAGACCACTGCTAAGATTCACGTAAGCTTTTTCTCGTTTGTAACATTCCAAAGATCAAAACTTTAAGGTCCTACGATTAATCCGGAAACCTTCATGTTCCTTATGTACAGGTTCTTGGCAACAAATACCAAAGCAAACTGCTTGAGATTATTGACTCCAAGTAAGATAGAAAAAAGACATCCATTACTCTGCCTTTTAGCCACAGATTCATAATATTAATCCTCTGTTTTTCTTGTATCTGTGTGTGTGTTTAGTGAACTTCCTGAGTTCTTGGGTGGTAACTGCACTTGTGCAGACAAAGGTGGATGTATGCGTTCAGACAAAGGTCCATGGAACGACCCTGGCATCTTCAAGGTACTTTTAAGACAATAGATAATCTTCCCAAAACCTCGAAATCAAATGCTGAAGAGTAGAATCTTAAGTATACAGATGGTTCAAAACGGAGAAGGAAAATGCCCAAGGAGGACACTGGCAAACATTGAAGAGAAGACAATCACAGTGTATGAGGACACAACAAAGGTAAACACACGAAACAAAACCCATTATATACTTAACCCTTCTTCACATTCGTAGTAACAATCTAAAGTTTCTCTTCTCTTTGTTTTTTTGTTGTTGTTGCTTGAAACAAACAACTCGAAGAAATGTTTTGAGACTCTTGAGGTATAGATATATATTGCAAGCTACTTTCTGTCTTTTTACCGTATATGTATTGTAAACGGGTGATTACTTTATTCCTTTTTTTAATGGGTAGGCTGCTTGTGAGGAACGGAGGAACAACAAGATGTTCTTAAAGCTTTTAGAAGCGGTTCTAAAGAAAGGAAACCGGATGAACATTGGGACGAACCGAGGAGATGCTCATGCGTTCAAGATCGACACGCTTCTCAAGCTGGTCGATGTTAAAAGTGCTGATGGGAAAACAACTCTCTTGCATTTTGTTGTACAAGAGATAATCCGAGCAGAAGGCACACGTCTCTCAGGTAACAATACACAAACACATTGTTCACCAGTATGCATTCTCCACAAGTTAGTCAAATGTTAGTGATTTTGTTTATATTGAAATTCTCGTTTCTGTAACTTTAAATCATATTGTTAAGATCATTCTACTTACGACAAATGGGTTCCTGAGATGTTGTTTGATCAGGCTACTTACAACATGATGTTGCATTCGAGGGAGACACAATAACTGGTGATGACTTATACATGTATATGCGTGGTTCTTATAAGTGATATTGCTTGATGAAAATAAGTTCTTAAGATTGCAGATTTTAGGATGGCCAGACTCTATCATGAAGACACAGCACACGTCAACACTCGCATCGCAGGAACTAAGTATGCTTTAAGGTGAGTTTTACTGAACGATTTTTGGGTTGGTAAAGAAGGAGATGAGTTTATTATATAATGGTATTTGTTTCACGATATAGTTTTCATTTGATTATGTGGTTGATCTTCATGAGGAATATGCTTGATGTAGCTTATATAACTCTGTACACGCACTGTTAATTCACATTAATTCACATGTATGTGAGGTATGTTGCAATATTCATTCGCTCTAAGGAATCATGGTGGAGAGGAAGATGTTTCCTTAGTTGATTGTTTGAGTGCTAATAGTCCCCTTCTACATCACGAGGTCTATCAAGTTTCCTTTGTTTGATGACTTCCAGTTTGGTCATTGTTTTTTAGTGAGGACTTACTCTTCAAAGATGAACATTAACTTGCATGAGTCTGTGTTTGCTTGTACCTCGAATCCGTGCTTCATTTTTCTCCAAAATGAATTTGACTTTATTTTTGCTGATACAGTTTGTCTAGGTTGCTTGTGTCTTGGGCCAATTGCAAAACAAATCTGCTTTAGCTATTCTAAGCAAACTACTGAGAGATGTGAACGAGCACCCAATGGTTAGACATGAGGCTGCAGAAACACTTGGTTACTTCTATTGCAGGTATCTTCCCTTAAATGCAGTTCATCGCATGAACTTGACTGTCTTTACTTACTCTCTTGAATTGATCGGCTACATTCAGACGAGCATGGCATCACATTGCTACAAGAATTCTCAAGAGACCCTGAGCCGATTGTTTCACAAAGATTTAGATTTTTATTTTGTAATGCTTGTGTAATACATTTTTGAGTTATTAATAAAAGTTCTAAAAATTCAAGTATATTTCTTTTTGTATAAATCCAAAACAGGAAAAATTATATTATATATATATATATATATAAATTAGTCATAATTATCAATTATTATAAAAAGATATTATGCCAAATAAAAAAAGCTATAACAGATAGATCCAATAGCAAAGAACAACATCGCTATCATAAGTGTTTTATATCATAGCACGAGCAAAAATGCTATTATACATGGCAGATCTATTATAGCTGGGGCAGACATAGCCATTTCAAAAACGTTATTATAGTGAACAATATTATAGCACAAACAAAAAACGCTATCGTATCTGGCCTACCTATTATAGCTGGGGCAGACATAGCATTTTCAAAAACGCCATCATATATATACCATGGCGTTTTTCGTGTGCTAAGAATAGAGATTTTTCTTGTAGTGGTATAGGAATGTTGAGGAATACTGTTGATGGACTGATTGGTTATGTTCCTGAGATTGTGAAATAATTTAACATCAATCTGCCCGAGTCTAGCCCATCTGTCTCTGATAAAGGAGTTAGAGTCTTCTTGCGTAAAAGGATGTATGAGTTCTCCCCTGCACTGATCAATGCCTGTCTGGACTTGGAGCTGATATATCATGGTTTTTACTAGTTTTAGACCAAGATATAAGTATGTTTTAGAGTCTTTTTGTGTTCTTTTAGAGTCTATTACAGGTATAATCAGGTTTGGAGCAGAATTGGAGATATTGGAGCTTTTTGGAGATTTATGGAGTGTTTGGCCGAGAGCTTGAGCTCACTGTCCAGAAAACAGGATTGCATCGACCGACACACATTGTGCATCGGTCGACACACAAGCGAGATGGGCCAGACTCGGCGGTTTAATGAAGAATGAAGATATTACACTTTGGCTCAGAAGTTTCTAGCATTTACAATGAAGCCCCAGCCGAGATTTAGCCTATATAATTAGGATTTTGGTGTTTTATTTAGATACGCTTTGATACACTTTTCATACGCTTTCATACTTAGAGCTAAGGGATTTTTAGAGCTTTTGGGGCTGATCTGATCCTGTACTTCATCTATTTTGGAGAAGATTTCGAACCCCTTTATCTATTTAATTTCTTATATGCAATCTATTAATTCTATGATTTCTGTTTCATTAATCATGTCTGAGTAGATTCATTGTTAAGTTTAGGGATTTCATGACTTGCTAGACTTGTTTAATTCAGTTAAGGATTCACATGAATAGAATGTTCTTCGATCTAAATTGTGTTTAATGCTAGTTCTAACCTGATCAATTAGAATCTAGATCTTAGGTTGCTAAATACGACACGAAAATGTGGTTTAGAATCTGAACTATTTAGGTTGAGCAATTAAACTTCTCGCAAAGGAATTTGGTTTAGTTTAATTGTGAACATATCGAACTTGAAATTAATGCTAGTTTAATCTGTTAGTAATTGCAAAGGAATTTGGATTACTGCACTTAGACTTAGAGAATTCTCGCAACGACAGTTGGTTAATTCTATATCCGTGATTTGAGTTCTAGAACTGTACTCAATTAGATCCTGACTGAATAATTTGTCTGCTTGTCTGATTTCCTGAGAATGCCCTAGACTTAGCGCCCTTAATTGACTGCTTTCACAACGGATAATCTTGCTACTTGTTTACTTTCTCGCACTGCTATTTAGTTTACTTCACATTGCTTTCTTCTTAGTTTAAATCTCTATAGTTCTTAATCTATCGAGACCAGAGTCTCTGTGGATTTGATACCCTATATACTACAATCACTTAACTGTGCACTTGCAGTAGAATAGGATTAAAACCTGACCCTATCAAGTTTTTGGCGCCGTTGCCGGGGACTCTTAGAGTCTTCGATAGTATCGAACTTAGGGTTTTTACTAGGATTTTTATTTTTATTCTATTTTTTATTTTAGTTACTAATTTTTCTCTGTTTTCTCTCTGTCGCAGGTACCGATTTCGCATAGAGTCGATCGTTGCACCTTTGTGTCGATCGTCACTAGGCGATTCTGAGATTGAATCGATCGTTGCACTGATAGCATTGATCGTTGCTTGACGATTACAGACAGTTTATGCAGACGCATGAAACTAGAAGTAATCAGAACTTGAACCTCGTTAATCTCGGACTTGACGAACTTGGACGACTAGAGATGACTAACAGAAGAGAAAGAAGAGCAAGGATGGTGGTACAGAAGGTAATCATAATGCCTGATGCTCAAGGTACCCTGAGGGACCGAGATAACAATCCATACAATGCTGCTGGGCATAGGATTGATGCTGAGGGACGTGTGATCCCTGAGGTTGAGGAACCTGAACCACAGCTGCAGAACCAAGGCCAAGGACAGAACCAAAACAGACAGATGATAGTCCATGAGAGGACTTTAGCTGACTACAACAAACCGGATGAGTTTCATGCAAACCGGCCAGCTCTTGTAATGCCTGGTTTTGAGAGGAATGATTTTGAGATCAAAACCATCTACTACTCGCTGATGAAGCAGAATGCTTTCCATGGTCATCCGTCGGAGCAGCCTATGGATCACATTGATCAGTTTGAGGACATAATCACTGGAATGAAATATGATGGAGTATGCCAGGATTATCTGTTTCTCAAGCTCTTTCCATACAGTCTCGCTGGAGACGCTGCTGCATGGCTGAAGCAACTGCCACCTGGGCAGTTTGATACTTGGGCAGCCCTGAAGAGTGAGTTCCTGCGTCACTTCTACGATGATGCACATTCTGATCAGTCCAGACAGGACATACTCACCTTTTCCCAAGGTCCTACTGAGCCTCTTAAGACTGTCTGGATGAGATTCAAGAAATACCAACGTGATTGCCCACACCATGGATTCACTGAGGTAACACTTTTAGGCATCTTCTTTAGAGGCATAGATCTTCCATATCAGACTGCGTTGGACAACTCTAGCAATGCCAACTTTAACTTAGTAAGCAGCAACAGTTGCAAGACTACTGATGAGAGGAGGAAGAGATCTGGTGGAAAGGAAGAGAATTTGGAGATTGATGATATTAGATCTAAGCTGGACACAGTTTGTAATCTTCTAGCTGGTAAGAAAGCTGTCCACTTTGCCCAAGATGTTGAGGTAATTCAGACTGAGGAGGACACTCAGGAAGAAGATGTGAATTACATAGGAGGATCTGGATTCCAAGGAAATAGATTTGGTAATCAGCAGGGAAACAGGTTCTTCAATGGAGGACAGAAGAGCGTCTTTACAGGCAATCAGAACTCCTCTGGCTTTGGACAGACTAGTGGTTTTCAGAAACCTTTTGGACAAGGTGCTCAGAGAACCTATGGATCATCTTCTTACCAAGCGCCTCCTGTAGCTACTGCTCATGAGAGTAAGTTGGAAGCAATGATGGAACAGCTGCTGGAGAGTCAGACCAAGATTTCTGTGGACTGCAATAAGAAGTTGGATGCTGTCTATGAGGATCTCAATGGAAAGTTTGAGTCTCTGAACACTCATATGAAGCAGTTGGATACTCAGGTGGGTCAGATTTCCAGTTCTATGAAGGGAAAAGGAGTGGCAGACACCCATATTAAGGCCTGGTCTGTGTACATTGATGATGGATCTCACCTAGGTGAAGGATTTGAGCTAAGCACATCTGAGTTGGTGGAAGAGGTTGAATTTTCGTTTTTTGAGGAAAATCTCCCGGGTAGAAACTGTGAAAACAGTGTTGCATCGATCGATGCATCCTTAGCATCGGTCGTTGTAGGTCGTGGACAGACAGACTCGCAGGATTCTGAAGGCATTGATGCAGATTTAGAGCTTGATCGTTTATTCCCTGGAGTGTCTGAAATTACTCAACAGGAGATCTATGCACAATCCATTAGATTATATCCCTCAGTGTCTGAAGTGATTAAGCAAGAGATTGAAGAGCTTAAGAAGCTGGAAGAGATTGGTGAAGAGTTGGAAGAAATTCCATCATTTGATGATCCACCTTATCACCCATGTGTGCAGAGGTACTTGAACAAGATGTTGCCTTTGGATGAAGAGCTGAAAGATTGGGTGATTGTGGTCCCTCAAAAGATAAGTGATGTGCTGTTAACCAAGGTTCCCAAGAAGCTGCCTGACCCTGGTGTTTTTGTGCTTAATTGTTCTATCTTTGAGGATGGTTTTAGGCGTTCTCTGTGTGATCTGGGAGCTGTTGGAAGTCTTATGCCATATTCTGTGGCAGAGAAGCTGGGTATGCTGGATTTTTCGCCTACTAGGACCTCTCTTGTCCTAGCTGATCAGTCTATAAGAGTTCCAGAAGGACTCCTTGAGGACATCCCGGTGAGAGTTGGAAACTACTTGGTTCCAACAGACTTCTTAGTGCTGAAGTATGACAGTGATCCTGATGATGTGTTGATACTTGGGAGACCATTTTTGGCTACAGCGGGAGCAGTAATAGATGTTAGACATAGTCTGATTGACCTCCACCTGGGAGATGAGCCGCTGCGTTATGAGATGGATAAGCTGCGCAAATCGCTGATTGACGGACAGACATTCACCATTATGGATGGAGATGATAAGCAGCCAAGTGATATTGTGATTTTGGATCCTGGAAAGCAGTTTACTCCTTCTTTTCTCGGACAAGTGCATTCTGATACAGCTTATTTTCCGCCTTGGATGAGGAGACTTGCACAGAGGCAATCAAAGTCTCTGTCAGGATCTCCAACATACTGATCTTGTTCGTCCGGTCAAGCTAATGACCTTAAAAAGCGCTGAGTGGGAGGCAACCCACTGTTAGGTTTAAGTGTTTTTCTTTCTTATTTTTGGTGTTTTTCTTAGGATTTCACGTTTTTGTTTGTTTTTGCTAAGTTTCAGATACAGAACTCGAGTCTGGAGATGTGTGACGATCGATGCACTTGTGCACCGGTCGTTGCAAGGAGATTACGACGAAGAGATGGATCGCATTGTGACGATCGTTGCACTTGTGCAACGGTCGTTGCAATTGGTTAAAATTGCAAAATTAAGGTACGCGCGCTAAACCGGAATCAATTCGGTTCAACTAGCATCGATCGTTGCTCATCTGCAACGGTCGTTGCACCCACGATCGAGGTAAGTTGCCTTAAACCCTTTTCTCCTCTCTTCTTCTCCATTTTCGCCGTCCGTACGAACCGAAACCCTCATTCGCCTAAATCTCTCATTTCTTCGTCATTTTCTTCGATTCCAAGTGCTATTCTCTCGTTTGTACACTCTTAATCCATTCCTATAACTCATATATCACAAATCCAAGGTAATGTGTCCCGATTTTGTGATTTTCGGATTCATTTTTAGGTTTTAGAATTTGAGAATTTTTGGGTTGAAATTGATGATGGCGTGTTGAATTTGACTAAATTTAGGATGATTGGTGATGATTTTAGGCTGCTAGTGATAATGTGGAACGAATTTAGAAACGATTTTGAAGATTTGTTGTCGGCTCTGAAATCGCCTGGCAACGGTCGTTGCACTTGTGCAACGGGGTCGTTGCTCTACGATTTTAGGGTTTTGTTCGACGATGTGGGATCGCCTTGCAACGATCGATGCCTTAGTGCAACGGTCATTGCTTCGCGATTTCACAGAGAGATTGCCGAGACTTATATTGTTTGAATTTTGTTGAATGCAGATGGCAACTCGCAGACAACCCCGCAAGCGCAGAGCCACAGCAGCAACTGCCACACGACAGTACGTTCCACCACCAGGGTGGTTCCATCGAGAATCACAGCAACTTGAGCCTTATGTGAGAGTTGGTCCGGCAGTAGCACTGTCTTGGCCCCGAGCAGATAAGACACAGATCCCGTCAGTGAGAGCGTGGCCAAATGACATTGCTGAGTTCCTCAAGACTGCTGAGTTTACAGAGAGACCACTGCTTAACCAGTGGGATGATTTTGACACGTTGCTGTACAACGGTTGGTGTGGGATGACGATTAAGCCAACCAAATTTGCAGACTACTCTACCTGTAAGAGTCTGGGGATAGATGAGCAGGTTCTTACAGTGTGCAAGGGCATTGGTCTAGGGACAATGCCTATGCGGCCTTATGATTTGTACCCAGAGTTAGTCAGACAGCTGCTAGCCACTTGCAGAGTGGTTTACCCGGATCCAGACAGCAGGAGTGCTACAGGAGGTATTTTTACCTTCATGAGCTTAGGAGTCAGGTATCGGATTCCTTTACTCGATATCTGCAGGATTTATGGTTTCAGCACTGAGCCGAGACGCATTGGCATGAGTCTTGAGTGGGATCCAGAGGAGGCTCGGTTATTCTGGGAGTGTATTGGCAGTGGTCGATACAACTCGAGGACTACACCAGTGAAACAGGTTAGGCATCCTGTTCTGAGGTATGTCTTACTTATCTTGTGTTGGAGTTTGTTGTGCAAGTATGAAGCCAACAAGATGCGCAAGCTTGAGATGGAGATGTTGTTCATCGGGCTGAGGGACCAGTTCGAGGGTTCTGGTGTGCGAGATCCCACTAAGGGACTCAACTTGGGAGCTGTTTTCACTCAGCACTTATGCGACCTGCAGACGAAGCCATTTGATGGTGTTCTTACTGAGACAGTGGGGAGCCTGCTTACTCCCATCTTCATGCACTGCGGGATTCCCCTAGAGGGCACAGAGTGTAACACAGCCAAGGAGTTCCTTGATTTCAGCCACCTGCAGAGCGCTACCTGGCTCAAGGAGGGACGCATTTGGGTTTATTATGATCAGAGCACTGGGAAGTGTGGTGTGGATCTTCTTTCTCTTGGACTTACACAGACTGATACGCTGGATGCCCTGAGATTCCAGCCTCCTGCGACCGAGCAGCGCAGAGTCCCTTCTATGGCTCATCCGCTGGGAGAGCCTTCCACACGAGCTTCATCTTCCTCTGCACCTCCTGCTCCTGCGCCTACTGCTGCCCCTGCTGACGATGTTGGACCTTTTCCAGAGCCCACGATGCCTTATGGTGATATGTCTGAGGCAGAGTGGAGAGAGCGTTCAGATGGTATTCTACGGGTCATCTGGAACTTCAAGCGTACCTGCACTTGCAGGAGACAGCCACAGATACACCATCCAGGTCCTTCTCGACGCAGACAGCGTTCTCCTGAAAATTCCGGCGGTACTGATCCATATGCTGGGATAGATGATGATAGCGAGTGAGCGTAGCCTCCATTTTCAGACATTCGGTTCTGTATTCTGTTATCTTTTCTTTTTCTTTACACTTTTTCCTTTTGATTTTTAGGATGCTATTGTGTTTGGATGGTTGTGCTTGATTTGATACATCAGTTGCTTTGATTTTACTTTGTTTTCAGTGTTTTCAGCTTGCAGGATTCGAAATCTGACAATATCCAACGGACTAACCTGCCAACTTGCTGACTGATCCGATATACGCAGTGCGTCGATCGACACACCACTGTGTCGATCGATCATACAAAAAAATCGCACAGCAACGGTCGATGCACCTAGTGCAACGGTCGTTGCACCTGTGCGACAGAGGTAAAAATCCGACATAACTCAACCAATCCTTTTAACAAATTTTTCTTTCTTTTTGCCAATCCTTCGCTTGACACTACTGGGGACAGTGTGTCTTAAGTGTGGGGGAGGTGCTACTGACTCCTGTTTTCTGTTTTCTTAAGAGTCAGTCAGTTTTTAAAAATTTGTTTTATTGAGTCAAAATAGTTTAAGTAGGAAACAATGATTTTTTGAGAAGATTAACAGCACTTGCAGGAACTTAAGTAACCATTGGGATGAAGTTGCAGGATAAATCTCTGACTATTAGAAAACCCCATCACAGATCAACTTACTAAGGACACCCACATCACTTCAGGTATCAGAGGATCCTTTTACTGACTTCAAACTTAATACTAACTTAGATTTCTCACCTAAGGGCTTGGTATACTTTGTGTCGGATTCCCTTGTTAGTTCTGACACAGCCTGTAAACATGTCCTATGTAGTTCCCTTCTCCCCTTCCATAAAAAAAAAGATAATAAACTGAGGATGAGTTAGTAACTCCGAAGTGGTCATGGGAGTGGTAGCTACAACTATCATATCCTGTGCATCCATGAAATGTGTCCAAAGTACACCCCTTAACGGGAAGAGCACTGATAAAAAAAAAAATGATACCCAATGGGAAAAATGAAGGAATTTCTAGCAGATTCCTAATCCAATTAGGCAATCCTAGTCTGAATTCCGAGCCTAGAATCTACAGGTTCATGTAATTGAATCTATCAGATCTGAAGATTACCTGGTGATTAATGCAGCGGAAGTCTTAGCAAGTAATCGAGATCTAGAGCGCCTCAAGTGCTGCGCCTCTACTGGTATCCACACGCACACAGAACTGGACAGCAGGGATGCTAGTGCCTTATGAGATCGAATCTCCAGAGAGGTTTCTTTTCTGTTTCTGGTGGCTGTGAATTAGGTTAGAATCGAGTTTAGGTCGACCATATATCTTATATATGTTGACTTAAACCGCAACGGGATTAACTAATGATTAAACCGATTTAATCTGCTAATCCGCGAGTTGTGTCGACCGACACACTCTTTGTGTCGATCGACACAGTCGATCCGTGTCGACCGACACACATAGTGCGTCGATCGACACTGCCCAGAAAAGATGACATCGAATGCATATCAAATATGCATTCATCCGATCATTACATTAATGATCAACCTCACATTCAATGTCCAATTTGCTTAGGTGTGTGACCCTGTAGGATCATGTAACACTAGCAATGAGTTCTAAACTCATTGATCATAAGTGGCTTCTAGCAAAGCATTACGAGTACCTAGTGTCATATGATTGTCTCATCTCGACAACACGACTTTCTATCAGAGTAAGTACAAATAGATTTCAGGACATTCCCAACAATCTCCCACTTGTACTGGAATCATCTATTCCTATAATCCCTTCGTCACCATATCTCGATTTGGCATAAGGCAAGATCCGTGTCATCCTTATTAAGCCAAAATCATGTTCATCGAATTCTGATTCATACTGACAAGCCAAACGACTGACAATCACCTCGTTTGAGTGTGGCCACACATTTTCTCAGTATCAAATCTTCGATGGGCCCTGAGATATTTATCTCCTGTTATATAGGAGGGACAATTCCCATCTTGTTCCATCCCTGTTCCTTCACACGCTTCATGATACGCCCAATCAATGTCTTTATGATCACCAGTTACGGCTGACGTTTGACAAGGTCAAAGCGGACCAATTCACATGTAAGAAATCATGATGAACTCAGGTCTAAGGACTATACTCTATAATAGTAATGAAAACTCTCATGACACTTATATAACTATCCCGTAGAGTTCTCATCAGTGGGTCATGTCCGATCATGTGTTCTCTAACACATACCTATGTGATTGACTTTAATACTCTTATTAATGACTCCATGAAACTTAGTCATCAGTCACCTCACATACTAGTCTCACGCGGTTGTTAATGTCCCATTTTAACAACCTCGACCAGGGACTAACATAATTTATGTCATTTATTATCTATAGGGTTTCATGATCAAGTCACATACTTGATGACCTATAAAATGTCATAAATTACTTTGGGACTATTATTTAATAACCATTATTAAATAATACAGATGTCAGATTTCAATAACATAATCAAATTATGTTTATACGAACATCATATCATAACTAAAATTAATAACAATGACTCCCACTAAAATTAAGATCACATCTTAAGACATCTAATGCCTTTAGCAGTAGTCTGACCCTTATTTGCTCTTGCTCAGCGTGTGTCGAAAGACACTGCGTCTTGCTAAGAGTAATACCAAGAGTCATTTGCACAAAGTCCTTCTTGGAATCATGCATACTGGATCTGTGTAAGAACTTATCACATAAGTATCTTGACACAATCCAATTAGCTTGTCTAATCTATCTCCATAGATTCTTATTTCAAGAATGTATATGGTTTCTCCCATATTTCTCATCGAAAAACAACTTTCGAATCAAGTCTTAACAGACTTATACAATGGAACTTCATTTCCGAGAAGTAGTATGTTATCAACATACAATACTAGAAATGCAACTGCGCTCCCACTAGTCTTCTTGTAAATACATGTTTCCACTTCATTTATGACGAAATCAAACCTTTTGACTTCTTCATCAAAACGAAGATTCCAACTCCGAGATGCTTGCTTCAATCCATAAATGGATCGATGAAGCTTGCATATCTTCCTGGCTTCATTAGGATCAATGAAAACTTCAGGTTGTGTCATGTACACATCCCTTTTCAGAATTCCATTAAGGAAAACTGTTTTCACATCCATCTGCCAGATCTCATAACCATTATGAGTGGCGGTTGCTAGGAGAATCCGAATGGACATAAGCATGGTGTCTGGCATTAGGTTTCTTCACAGTTAATACCATAAATTTACTTGAAACCTTTTCCACCAATCCAGCTTTGGACATCGCCATTCCGGATTCAGCGGCTTTTAGCCACTTTCGGAGTCAAGGCCCATCATTGCTTCTTCAAATTTCGCAGGCCCGTCACTTTCAATGATCAGTAGATCACGACAATTGGTTACGAGAAATCCCCATTTCTCGGGTTCGTGACGGATCCTATTGGATCTACGAGCTTCAGTCTTGTGTTAAAAGTCACGCACATATCTCATATGTAGACTTTTACCACGATCTAATTAACCAAGTTTTAAACCGTAGTTAATTAAATCATAAACCAAAATATTTTGGTTCGCGACCTGTGTCGATCGATGCAACTTTTGTGTCGATCGACACATCTTTAAAACTCGCTTTTGAATGTATATCTAATATTCATTCATCAGATCCTTGCAAACCTCAGGCACCACAGTTGCAGGTTCTACAACTCTTTGTAGATCCAACTGCTGCTCTTCCTCATCGGGTTGAACAGTCTCCTGTGATTCTCGAATTTCTTCGAGTTGTACTTTACTCCCACTGTTCTTCTTGGAAAGAAAGTCTTTCTCAAGAAAACATAGTTCCGAGCAACAAACAATTTGTTCTCAAACTGGTTGTAAAAGTAGCACGCCTTGGTTTCGTCAGGACAACCAATGAAGCAGTACTTATCGGATTTGGGTGTGAGCTTATCAGAGATTAAACGTTTTATATAAGTCTCACAACTCCAAATCTTCATGATGGATAAATCAGAAACATTTCCATTCCACATCTCATGTGAAATCTCTGTAACTGATTTTGATGGAACACTATTTAATGTAAACTCAGACCTTTTCTAGAGCTTATTCTTAGAAGGATAATGGAAGATCTAAGTGACTCATCATTGATCGAACCATATCTAATAAAGTCCGATACAGGAGGAGTGAATTGTGAAACACTTTCACAATCTCTCAGATGATCACTAAATTCTTGACCTAAGTATTCACCTCCATGATCTCATCGTAGAGATTTAATACCTTTGCCAAATTGATTCTGTACTTCATTTTGGAACTCTTTGAACTTTTCAAAGATTCTGACTTATGCCTTATAAATAAGGCATAACCGTACCTTCTGAAAATATCAGTAAAGGTAATGAAGTACTGAAAATTTCCTCTAGCATTTGCGCTTATCGGGCCATGTACATCCGTATGTATAAAGCCCAATAATCCTCTAGCCCTTTCATTTTATCCGTTCGTTCGCAACCTGTATCGATCGTTGCATGCATGCATCGATCGACACTACCTTTGTTGAAAGGGGCCTCTGTCGTTTTCCAATAAACAAGATTCACTTTACTCATTTTGATTCATAATCAGATGAGCCCGAAAGCCCATCACTATGGAGCTTCTGAATCTGTTTCTCATTTATGTGGTTCAAAACGACAATGCTAGAAAGAAGTTTGATTCGTATCATTTGACTTGAATCTCTTGGTATTAATGTTATAGTTAGGCACATTCTGGTTTAGAACATAAATTCCATTCTCTAATGGATTGCTACTATAAAATATATCACTGTAATCAAATGAATAACACTTATTCTTGATTTGAGAACTGATATCGTTACATAGTAGCAGTTTTAAGTTCAAAACATGCCATAAAAGGAAAAACAAATGAAATACTCCTACGGTTAATGCATCAACTCTTGCTCCATTCACACTCATAGGTCCACTTGTCCTTTCTCCATAGTCCTACTTTTGCTCAGGCCCTGCACATTTTCACAAAATATGAGTACCACAGCTGGTATCCAATACCCAATAAGTAGGATTATAAGAAGTAACATTTACTTCTATAACATAATACCTGAAGAAGAAGTCTTGTACGTCTTCTTCAACTTCTCATAATCTTCCAAGAATTTATTGCAGTTTCTTTTCAAATGCCCATAACCATTACAATAACGGCACTTAACATCTTCAGAAGGACTGGTTTTAACCTTAGGAGCTTGGCCAGACTCGCTTAGATTCACAATCGAGCTCGTCTTTCCATCACCTTTGTTCTTACCAAGTTTCTTAAACTTTTACCCTTTTGTACCATAAGGACATTTGGGGTGTCCTTCTTTATGTTAGGTTCAGCAGTCTTAAGCATCCCATGCAATTCAGTCAACGTCTTCGTCAAGTTGTTCATGTTATAGTTTATAACAAATTGATCATAGCTTGACGGCAGTGACTGAAGAATGATGTCAGTAGCCAACTCTTGGCTAATGGGACAATCCAGTTTCCCCAGGTTATCAATATAACCCATCATCTTAATGACATGAGGACTAACTGGTTCGCCCTTTGGTAGCTTGCACTCAATCAGAGACCTAACCGTCTGGTATCTCTGAGTTCGTGCCTGCTCCTGAAACATACTTTTCAGGCCAGTGATCATCTCTTTTGGCGACTCCACGTACTCATATTGCTTCTGCAATTCCGAGTTCATGGTAGCCAACATGAGACAACTCACATCCACCGCATCATTAGAATGCTTATCCCAAGCATCCTTATCTGACTGCCAGGCATTGGCTCGGTACTTCTTGGGGAGAACTTTCTCAAGGACATAGTCCTTTTTCTCCTGTTTGAGAACAATTCTCAAGTTCCGATACCATTCAAGAAAGTTTGATCCATTTAACTTGTCCTTCTCAAGGACGGATCGCAGGGAGAAATTGTTACGAAGGTTTGTGCTAGACATAGCTGAAAAACAAGGGAGGTTTAGTTATGATGTTCAAGAAATGAGAAGTCTTAACAATTAAGAAAACTCGCATTATATTCAAACAATGTTTCCTCAAATGAATATAATGATCCAAGACCCATACTTCACTAAACTTGAGTGAGCCACTGGCTATCACCCAAATTTTAGCTATCTAGGTAAGCAACAACTTGCTAGTTATATCCAATATAACTCTTGGTTGTGGATTGACATCTCATGCCCAATCCACCTGATGTCTCTAGGCCCAAAACGATTTTGATAGCCCAGTCAAGAAAACCAATCTCTTAAGTCATGTAATTGTTGACGCCTTGCACTGCAAGCCCATCAACACGATTACTTCCTGCCTTACTCATGTAATTGTGGACACCTTGCACTGCAAGCCTATCACTCAATGAAACGAGTCTTGACAGTTGACAAGATTGGAAAGACATCAAGTATCACTTGATATTTGGTTGAGGAACGGAACCTTTAAAACGTTCAGTTTTATTATGTTTTAATTCTTATAATTAATTGATCTGTCTTGCTTTGGTTCTGTGATTGCAGGTTCCATAACCCAATCATAGAATCTGATGTCGACCGACACTACTATAGTGTCGATCGATGTAGAATAACCAAAAGCAATTCGTGATAACCGATCAATCCAATTGATCCGGTTTTGAATACCGGTCAGTGTCGGTCGATGCTACATTAGCATCGATCGATACCAACCTGATCAAACCAATCGCAGTTAAACCATCATTAACCAAGCTCGATAACCGGTCCAATCCAATTGAACTGATTCATCATTCTAGCGAGGTCTGTGTCGACCGACACAACTCTTGTGTCGATCGACACTAGGTGAATAAGTTTTATTCGGGTTATCCTTCTGTGTCGACCGATACCGGATTGGTGTCGATCGACACAGTGCGATAAGCCCTAATCGTTTTTCAATCTAAAAACCTAAAAACTAGATTTTCATGAAAACGAATTTTAGCATGCTTGTATCAACTATACAGAGATTCAGATTCAACTAATCTAATCAACATGCTACAGATTCAATGGAACCCTAAAGCTCTGATACCACTGAAGGAATTTCTAGCAGATTCCTAATCCAATTAGGCAATCCTAGTCTGAATTCCGAGCCTAGAATCTACAGGTTCATGTAATTGAATCTATCAGATCTGAAGATTACCTGGTGATTAATGCAGCGGAAGTCTTAGCAAGTAATCGAGATCTAGAGCGCCTCAAGTGCTGCGCCTCTACTGGTATCCACACGCACACAGAACTGGACAGCAGGGATGCTAGTGCCTTATGAGATCGAATCTCCAGAGAGGTTTCTTTTCTGTTTCTGGTGGCTGTGAATTAGGCTAGAATCGAGTTTAGGTCGACCATATATCTTATATATGTTGACTTAAACCGCAACGGGATTAACTAATGATTAAACCGATTTAATCTGCTAATCCGCGAGTTGTGTCGACCGACACACTCTTTGTGTCGATCGACACAGTCGATCCGTGTCGACCGACACACATAGTGCGTCGATCGACACTGCCCAGAAAAGATGATATCGAATGCATATCAAATATGCATTCATCCGATCATTACATTAATGATCAACCTCACATTCAATGTCCAGTTTGCTTAGGTGTGTGACCCTGTAGGATCATGTAACACTAGCAATGAGTTCTAAACTCATTGATCATAAGTGGCTTCTAGCAAAGCATTACGAGTACCTAGTGTCATATGATTGTCTCATCTCGACAACACGACTTTCTATCAGAGTAAGTACAAATAGATTTCAGGACATTCCCAACAAAAAATCAGAATGCTAAGGAAGGGAAAAGAGAAGAAAGGGACTAGAGAAAGATAGTATGGTGGTCTAGAGCTGATAAGGTAAGAGTCCATGTGCCTTTGATCGATACTCCTTAGGTGAGACCGCACTTAAATACTTGCAGAAGTCAGTAGGGAGAATTTGAATGCGTGAATGTGATTGTGGAGCTTACTTAGGACAGTTGTTAAGTGTGGGGGAAGTATATGTTGGTTTTGATGTCTTGTGATTGATTCTTTCAGTGGATTACTAAGGGGAATCTGAGTGTTGTTGCTTCTAGGATGAAAAGAGTTTCTGAAGAGTTTTCAAACCTCTTCACCATGTTTTAGTTCTCTGTTTTGCTTGAGGGCAAGCAAAAGCTAAGTGTGGGAGAGTTGATATATCATGGTTTTTACTAGTTTTAGACCATGATATAAGTATGTTTTAGAGTCTTTTGTGTTCTTTTAGAGTCTATTACAGGTATAATCAGGTTTGGAGCAGAATTGGAGATATTGGAGCTTTTTGGAGATTTATGGAGTGTTTAGCCGAGAGCTTGAGCTCACTGTCCAGAAAACAGGATTGCATCGACCGACACACATTGTGCATCGGTCGACACACAAGCGAGATGGGCCAGACTCGGAGGTTTAATGAAGAATGAAGATATTACACTTTGGCCCAGAAGTTTCCAGTATTTACAAAGAAGCCCCAGCCGAGATTTAGCCTATATAATTAGGATTTTGGTGTTTTATTTAGATACGCTTTGATACACTTTTCATACGCTTTCATACTTAGAGCTAAGGGATTTTTAGAGCTTTTGGGGCTGATCTGATCCTGTACTTCATCTATTTTGGAGAAGATTTCGAACCCCTTTATCTATTTAATTTCTTATATGCAATCTATTAATTCTATGATTTCTGTTTCATTAATCATGTCTGAGTAGATTCATTGTTAAGTTTAGGGATTTCATGACTTGCTAGACTTGTTTAATTCAGTTAAGGATTCACATGAATAGAATGTTCTTCGATCTAAATTGTGTTTAATGCTAGTTCTAACCTGATCAATTAGAATCTAGATCTTAGGTTGCTAAATACGACACGAAAGTGTGGTTTAGAATCTGGACTATTTAGGTTGAGCAATTAAACTTCTCGCAAAGGAATTTGGTTTAGTTTAATTGTGAACATATCGAACTTGAAATTAATGCTTGTTTAATCTGTTAGTAATTGCAAAGGAATTTGGATTACTGCACTTAGACTTAGAGAATTCTCGCAACGACAGTTGGTTAATTCTATATCCGTGATTTGAGTTCTAGAACTGTACTCAATTAGATCCTGACTGAATAATTTGTCTGCTTGTCTGATTTCCTGAGAACGCCCTAGACTTAGCGCCCTTAATTGACTGCTTTCACAACCGATAATCTTGCTACTTGTTTACTTTCTCGCACTGATATTTAGTTTACTTCACATTGCTTTCTTCTTAGTTTAAATCTCTATAGTTCTTAATCTATCGAGACCAGAGTCTCTGTGGATTCGATAGCCTATATACTACAATCACTTAACTGTGCACTTGCAGTAGAATATGATTAAAACCTGTCCCTATCAGGAGCCTTTGAGCAGTGCTGAAGTAAAGGCTGATACAAGCATTGATGCAGTCTCTCCTGACACTCTGGCCAAGTTCTAACTGAAGGGTAAAAGAAAACCTGGTGATGGAGTGAAGTCTGTCGATCTCCCTCCGAAGTATGCAGCTCTGACAGTTCTAGCAGCTTTAAACTGGTTTCCCTCAACGCACAAGAACCACATCTCTGAAGCTAGGTCATGGGATTCTAATTGAATTTGGGAAACTGGTCTTCAAACAAGTGATGAGCCTGACCACCGATCAACAAATTGATCGTCGCTGGTTGATCTTCCCTAGGATCATCTCAGCTGTCTTGGAAATACAACACCCTCCTCGAACGTTTGAGGGTGAAGAACTGGTTGGACCTGTCCTCTACAAGAAGGATCCTTGGAGTGGAGAAGCTTTCCTAAAGATAGAAGCTGAAAGGAAGAGAAAGGAAATTACCTCTGGTAAGCGCAAGGTCTCCTCAACCACCACTTCAGTTGGTCGGTCTAAGTCTTCTAAATCTTCTCCTGACGAGCCTGTGGAAATCATGCAGCTTGGGACAGTCCGACTACCAATCAGGACGAATGTCAATCAATTATCAGTACATACAGCACTTCAAGACATTG
This sequence comes from Orychophragmus violaceus, assembly GCA_030180135.1. NCBI lineage: Eukaryota > Viridiplantae > Streptophyta > Magnoliopsida > Brassicales > Brassicaceae > Orychophragmus > Orychophragmus violaceus. The sequence continues at coordinate 43,210,693 of CM058236.1, forward strand.
CGGAAGGACTTTAGAACCTGTCTGACATTGTCTTCCATCTTCGTGAAAGGACCCAAGGTAAGTTGCCTACTACTTTCCTTGGATTATGCTCTTATATCTTGATTTTTTTAACTTGTGTGCTCTCAAGCAGGGGGAGAAAGGACTGGGACAGTGATTGAAGATACCTCAGATTCGGATCACGAAGAAGAGTCTCCTGATGGAGATGATGACTTTAATGAGATGACATCGAGCGACGCTTAAAGTATGAGTGCTTGAGTTGTGAGGGAGTGACTAAATTTTTTTTTTGTGTGTTTTGGGTTTAGCCTTAGTCATGAATGCTAAAATTCTGGGGGAGTAGGGATTTTTGTTGTTGTTGTGTTGCATCTTTCAATTCCCGTTTCAGTATGTGTTGAACTTATGTCACGTTTTGGAATGTTTCGTTTTGCTTAATGTTGGACGAGTTCAAAGAGTGTGTGATATTCTGAACTCTTGTGCTTCGGCTATGTGCATTTTTGAGTTTACTAAAGTACAAGTATTTGAGAGGCACACAAAGCTAAAAAGGGGGAGATTGAAGATGCAGCGAGCTGGAGGTTGAGCTACGACAACAGCTAGATCAGTCAATCCGTGAAAGAGCGATTACATCAACCACAGAGTACGCATGTAACGTGAGCTGGAGCTGAACAACATGGAAGCTAAGGATACTAGTAGCTGACTAGGATGAAACCAAAGGAGAATAACTGAGTTGGACGAGAGGATCAAAGAAGAGTCATGTGAAATATACACTTAAAAGGGTTTAGGAAAATAGGTTTTTCCTAAACAAGATTAATGGAAATATTTCTAAGGGCAATTAGGAAAGTTGTAAGATGACATATCACTACAAAAATTATACGTATTAATAGCACAATATAATAGCACGGTTTTCCAAACTGCTATTGAAGACAAATTTCAGATTTTTTTTACTTTTAATAGCATTGATATAATGCTAAGATAGTGAATTTGTAAGCGGGAAACGAAAATAGTTTAGTCCACCAACACTTAGGCAAAATTTTCTTACACCGCCTAAATTTCCCTCTTGTATTTCCCCAATTTTGTTTTAGGTTTCGCCCAATATTCTTTTAACTTTATTTCATTTGACATATCTTAAACAAAAAAGAAATTTTTGTTCCACATCTCCTTTTCTCTCCGATATCGCCATCGTAAGGTCTCTTCTTCTAGCTCAAATCGTGTTTCTCCATCTTCTTCTTCTTCTTCTTCTTCTTCTTCTTCTATTTGTCTGTAACACAATCATTTTCTCCTTCGAGTCTCCCAAGGCTAATCTCCCATTTCCGAAGCATCAAGCCAAGTAGAGGTCAAAGCCGCCATTGATGTTGTTGATAGAGCTTCTCGCCTTTGTGTTTTGTAAGTTAAATCCTCGCCGTTCAAAATCTTCACCTCTGAATCCGATTCTCCGCTTAAATCCTTAAAATCAACACAATCGTCGCTACTATTACTCTCCTCTCTCCCAATCCCGTCGCTGACGACGGTCTCCTAAACGCGAATAATTCAATTGAGGCCACTGATTTTCCGGACGAGTCAGTCCGTAAGATCCCTAAATCAATTTTTGTTTTTTCTTCGTTTCATTCTGTGGGTCGCGAAAATGGGAAGATTATGTGAAACATTCGCTGTTTATATAGATCTCTTGTTTCTCCTTTTCATTTGTTGTTTGACCGAGATAACGTCACACTCTAGGGACTTGCCGAGTGAATTTTTCTGAAAATATTGAAGTTTATTATGTGCCTTACTGCTAAAATTCGTTCAGGGTGTTGATAATCAGTTGTTTGGTTTCTTGCTTTGCAGGTTTTTCAAGGAATCAGGTGTGGAAGAAACAAACCACGCTGAGAAGTTGATGGAGTATGAGGTCCTTGGCCAATGATTCATTTGGTTTCATTCATATGCCCTAATCATTTTGAACTTTATGTTTATATCCTATAGAACAACCGTAGTGGGAGGGTCAAGTTACAGCCCATGGTGATGCCGCAATCTGAGTTTGACCACCCTGCGAAAGTCGATGATCTGTTTGGTAAGCTCATTCGGATATCTGAGATAGTAGAAAACAAATTTGATGTCAAAAGAATCCATAGTTTCTCAACCTTAAGTTTGGAATGCGAAAATTTTATGTTGTTTGCTGTTGCAGCCATGGAGCTGGCTCTGTCACTGGAGAAAACCGTCAATGAAAAGCTCTTAAAAGTGCACAGTGTAAGACCATCTCTCCTTTGGATCGGCTTCTTGTTTATGACATTGCTACGAATATCAGTTTCTCTTTAGGTTTTTGTTTTCCTATCTAGGTTTTGGTTCTCCTTTTGTGGTTTTGAACAAGTAGAACGAGAAGTGAGTGGGGTTGCTTCACGAAATTGGGTCTAAGATAAATTGTGGTCTTAGGCCATTGATTTCAATCATAAACAAGATTATTGTGACAATGAAATTCGGTTGGTTTTGGATTTTTGATGTATGTTTTCTTCTCCATAGGTTTGTGTGCTTGAGTTTCTATGGTTCTCATTAGGAAAATTGATCAACATTATGCCATAAACTCTACAGGAGAGTTTACATCAACATTATGCCATAAACACTAATGCTAACGAAGATCCTCCTTGAACATGGTAATGATTTAGTAGGCGGCTAATAATTTCTGGTTATTGTTGAGTATATATATATAATTGATACATTTTGTTTTGTTTATTTCTCTGTTTGGTAGATTTGTTGAAGGAATGGCTCATGTGTTTTCAGGATCATGACGCTATGATTGTGTGGGAAGTGAGTTCATCCTTCTCTCTCTTTTGTATTTTTAGCAATATGGATAACTATAATGCAGGGTTTGGTGTTGTTTTGTAGGATTTTATGTCTGAGGATGTGACCTTTTATATCTTGTTGCTCGTAAAGTGAGAGATAATTTTCCTATAAAGTTGCAGTCTTTCTTTCATACGCTTCAGTCAAAGCAAAGCAGTTCCTAATCTGGACTGTTTTTGTAATGGCAGCACTTCTGTTACTATTCTCAAACAGGTAAATGAAGAAAAAGGGAGCTCTCTTTTCAGATTAAAGCATGTTTCTTTTGATTTAAGATGTTGTCTTTTTCCCTGGCGTAAATGCATTTGTCTAATTTGGATGTTACTGTTTTTGTGGGTATGATAGAAGAAGCTGAGAGGATCAACCGGTGTGAAGGTCGAGTCTTTGCGTTGCAAGACGAGCCAGAGGTGTCCCGAGTTTGGCTACCTTTCGATGATGAACCTGGATTAAATATGGCTAGGGCGTTTGGTGATTTCTGTCTGAAAGAGTATGGAGTCATTCCGATACCTGAGTTCACCCACTGTGTTCTTACAGACGGATCAATTCATTGTTCTTGCCTCAGATGGAGCAAGTGGATGGATTTCTTCAGTCTTTGAGCCTCAAGATAGAGGTTTTGTAATGTTGTTTACTTTAGTTTTGATTTTGTGTAATACATTTTTTTTGTTATTAATAAAAGTTCTAAAAGTTCAAATATATTTCTTTTTGTATAAATCCAAAATAGAAAAATATTATAAAATATAAAATAGCCATAATTATCAATTATTATAAAAAGATACTATGACAAATAAACAAAGCTATAAGAGATAGATCCAATAGCAAAGAACAACATCGCTATCATATGACAAATAAACAAAGCTATAAGAGATAGATCCAATAGCAAAGAACAACATCTCTATCATAAATGTTTTATCTCATAGCACGAGCAAAAACGCTATTATATATGGTTGATCTATTATAGCTGGAGCAGACATACCCATTTCAAAACGCTATGAATCACATGTAATAGCATTTATCGTGAGCTAAGAATATCAATTTTTCTTGTAGTGTATGAAGTATAAATAGGTCATTTAGGAGATATATTGCTTTTAACAAGAGTTTGGGTGTTATTGAGAGAGAATCAAACTTAAATGTTAAGGGTGAATCTAATGAGCTTTGAGATCATTGTTAGATCAAAAAGGAGGTAAGTGACTAAATTGTTAAAGTGAAACTAATGTTTGTTTTGCAAGAAAAAGTTTAAGAAAAAAAAACCTTGTGTTACTTGTATTACATAAGCTCTTGCATTTTCAAGCGTCACTCTAGATCACATGACCCAATTTTACATTGCGAGAAATGGCCAATCATGGATCTCGCACATCTTGGAAGCTGATGCCGCTAATTATGCCGCTCATGTCAAGTAGATGGAATTCATGATCAACTGATCAAAAAACCCATCTCTTGTTTTTTTGCATTTGAGTGTTTTCTTTTTAAAGGCCTACTGACATCTATTTTTCTGTTGTTGTAACATGATTTTGGTCATTTGACTTATAGACTAAATTACTAAGCATTAAAAATTTTATATATAATTAGAGAACACTCTCTCCATTGAGAATGTCCACGTCAGCATTAGTTTTTTTAATACATTTGGGCTTCGAATTACGTATAGCTTTCGTTCCTCCATTTTTGAGGCTTTATTTGGGACGATGGTCATCTTAGAGCATGTACAATGGGGGATCTTAAAGGGTTCTTAGCGCGGATTCCTAGGCGGAATTAAGAACCCCACCCCCCAAAGTTTCTTAGCTAAGAAACTTTTAGAACCCGGCTCTTCACTGTTCACGTGACGTGTCGAGCCGAGATTGGTCAATTTATTTATTTTTTATTTTTTTTAAGTTTAAAAAAAAAATTAATATAAAATTCCTAAAAACCCCTCCTACACAAATTCACCATTGTACATGCTCTTACTCAGAAACCTTAAACATAAAAACTCCACCTTCTATCCCATACCGCCTCCTTCCTCTTCCTTCGACTCCCCCATGGCGTCTCACATTTGCAGTAAACGCTCCCTTTACTCACCATCAAAACCCATCATAACCGTTACAACCCGAAATTACGCACAATGAAGTCTAAACCCCTCCGACTCCCACCGTCGTAGATCGATGTTCTTCATAATACGATCCACGCACCCTCGCCAAACCTACACGAAAATTTCGCAAAGCTTACAACATTCCAGACTACTACATGATAAACCAGTGTCTTCTTCCGTCTCTTTAGATAGGTTTCCTTTGTCATTAATGTATTACAATTTAACATTGCTTGATTCTCAGACTGCAGGTTTTAAATTGCTTGATTTCGTTTGTGTAGGGCGATGCCATGTGAGGCCGTGCTACTTCGAGTTCATCTCTCATGTAAGCTTTTCCTTTTTCTTTACCCTAAAGTCGTCACAGGGAAATTGAAATTGCTGCCATTGTAGGTGAATAAACACTGGGCAGTGAAAACAATTGTGGATTTGTTTGCAGATGAATTTAAAGGGCTTACGTTTGCTTTAAATCTGAAAGGAATTTGTTAAATTGAATTTAAAAGTTAGTGTTTTTAGGATTTTGATTTCGCTCAATCATTGCAGGTTGGTGCTGTCAAAAGTGGAAGAATCAAAGTTGATGGAGAAACTGTGCCAGTTTCATTTGTTGTGAAATCATCTCAAAAGATTACAGGTTGTTCTTAAAGAGCAAATTTTTTTTAATTAACTGGTTTTCCTGCTTTGCTATTTGCAAGATTTAGAAGTAGCTCAGTTTTTTTTTGTAATTGCATTCGATGTATATCTAAATCTGTGAAAGGTTTTCAGGTATGAACCACCGGTGATGACTGATGATGTAGAGATACTTCTGAAAGAACCTGATGTAGTTATTGTCTGTAAACCAGCTTCTATTCCTGTGAGTGTCCAGTTTACTATTTCTCACTTTGTTCGGTGCTCTTTACTCGAGAATGTGTGAGATTCCATTTGTTACAAAAGGATTGAATTAGACTCTAAGCCAAAATAATCTGGATTGAATTAGACTCTACGCCAAGATGTTTTACCATCTCACTGTTTTTTAAAATATTCTTGCTGCATATTTCATTTGTTCTACTACACATTCATTATCCTGAGTGATTATTTTGAAGAGTTGACGAAGACAATATTGTTGCAAATGTGGAATGCCATTATTTCCAAGCAAAAGTCCACAAACAGACCTTCAGCCTTGGGAGGTTTTGCCAACATAAAGGTAATACATGCTTATCATGATTATGGTATTCTATACTTACGTATCCGTGGGCAACTTTCCGCTTTTCTGATAAGCAAATTTTTCCATTCAACAGTCTTGGGTTCTAGAATGTTTTGCCTCCTGAATCATTATGATAATTTCAAAGGGTGAAGGAGAAGACCACATATTGTCAAGATAGTAGAGTTTTTAAAGACAACGGATGGAGAAAGATACTTCCGAGTTGAGTGGTTTTACAGAGCAACGAATACAGTGTGTATAATGTTTGTAGGTATGAAACAGCAGGCTACTTATCATGACACAAGGCGCTCTTCTAATCTACTGCAATGAATGACAATCTAATAGATTGTATTATTTGTAAAATTACTGTTTTACAAGTATCTTGCTGAGTCAAGCTCCTTCTCCCTTTTTTTTTTTTACATTTTACAACTTGAACAGATTTGGTCAATTTGTTACACTTCATTTGAATTTCGTACTTTTGGGACTATGCAGGCAGGATTGAAGCCCAATACTTTAATAATGTATATCTGAATATGTATCATATCATAAACATATTTCCAAATCATATATAATATAAAGGGATTATTAACCATAATAAATTAGACAGAGGAAAATGGGCAATATAAAACAAAAGCATAAGCTACGATAATAACGCAGCAGGTGGGCTGAACACCGACGACAAAAGACAAAGACGATAAAAAAATGAATAAGCGGGAAGATACTAAACACATTAAAGTTATGCTAACTCATTTGATAGATCCACAATCAGTCGTTAAAATTATTTGAGACGAACTCTAACTCAAATAAGTTTTACATACGTATCATTGCAAAACTACTTCATTTGATTAGATATGGGTTTAATTGTTAAGACTTTATACCCAAACCGCCTAAGTCTTTGTTGTGTTCTTAATTGGTTTAACTCTCTACTTTTGTGTTGCAGGTTTGTTACTTTGAAGATTGCAAGAAACTAAATGAACACACGAGAATTGTTCACCCAGACTTCACCGAAGCTACTGTCTGGAGGTGGATCCAAACCACCAAGCCTTGCACTATGATCTTGCGTAATACAATCAAAGCGAGAGATTAACACAACGTTCTTGATCACATGCACTTATGAAGCAAGCTATCAATGGTGAAGAAGATAGCTTTTCATCGGAGGAAGTACCGCAGAGCCCGCGCTGCTTATCGCCTGAGAAGAAAGAGGGAAGTCGCAGTAGCCCGAGCAAGACGCCTTCGCTCTCTCCGAAGATCTTGAGCTTCACCGTCAAGATAATCTCTCTCTGCACCTCTGTAACCCTTCTCTGATGTAAACCCAGAAACTCGAATGCTCTGTACTCTGTTTCTCTGTTTCTCTGTGTAACAACCTCGTGTAGAAGACGATGTAACGGCTTATAACGAACTCGCGATCTGGGACAATTTTGCTAAGGCCCAGCTGTAAAGTGTAATCCAAGCTCAGCTTGATTTCGAGCTGCTATTAAGTCCAATAGCCCATAAACGCTTTTAACCGACAATCCGGTTGACCCGCGTGTTGACCCAGGCAATTGAGAGACAAACGCTCACATTAATAAACAAAAATATAGCTCAACTAACTATTACTATAAACACTGCGCGTGCGTGGGGGTTGAAAGTTAACTAGTAAAAACAATAATCTTCAACAAACATCTTGCGGGTAAAATGACTGGATCGTATTTCAATGTGTGATACACTAAAAGTATAAAATTTATATTTATGGGCTTTGTTACGTAATCTATGTTTATTAGTGTATGTTACCATTCAAATGTATTATTGGTGAATGTATTTATAAATTAATTCAAATGGGATACGTGGTTATATATTAGATTATATTTGATATAGTTAGCAAACAATTCGTTTAAAAATATCGAGTGCATTTGGGTTTAATCGGACTGTACACGAGAATGATGGTCACATAAATTGTTATAGTATTGGTTATACTCCCTCCGTTCCTTTATGATTGATGTTTTAGAAAAAAAATTTGTTTCAAAAAGATTGATGTTGTAGGTTTTCTATGCAACTTTTACTAATTAATGTTTACAAATTGTGAATTCCAAAGACTATATCAAAATGCTATTGGCTAATAGTTATTAGAAAGTGTTTTAATAAATGAAAAACATGCATTTATAACTAAATATTAATTATTTCTTAATTTGTGTGAAAATTCTAAAACATCAATCATTAAGGAACAGAGGGAGTATAATTTATTGGTGTGCGTTACAATGTAAAAGTATTTATTGGTGTATATGTGAATATACCATTTCAAATGGAATGCGTAGCTGTATAACGTATTATATTTTGTGTAATTGCTGAACACTTTTCCTTTAAATAACTATTAAATGTTATATTTGCTATTTTTATTATTTAGGAAATTTAGTGATAAAACCCCTCAATTAAAGATGGTTCGGATAAAATTCTTCAAATAAAGAGTTAATATAAATCCCCTCAACTAGTTGTTTGTTAATTTTTAACACTTCCATTTAAAATACCGTTAAATCAAAATGGTGCGTTCTGAAAAATAAAATAAAAACGACAAGTACTTTTCTAAGAACGACATGATTTATTATTTAACACAAATGTTTTTAATGAAAATATCTCTCAATTAAAGATGATTTTGATAAAAAACCCCTCAACTAAAAAATCTAATGTAAAACTCTCTAAGCTAGTTATTTTTAATGTTTTAATCCCTCGTTTTAGTATGTTTTCAGATCTCAAATCCTCAGTTATTAATGCTAAGTGTATCAAGCGATACTTGTCGGCTAGGATTTGAACAAAGACCCCAAAATAAAATAGAAACTAACTGTAACATCCTTCCTCGCCAGGATCGGTGGATCGAGCCCTGGAACCAGGATGTGAGCAATCAGTCGAGAAGACTAAGAAGGAGTGTTCCACGGTCTGGAAATGGCTAAGTTCGGAGAAAGAACCTAACTGAGAGAAAATGAGGTGGAAGTGAAGTATCAAACTTAAATGAGTTGAACGACCGAGCTTAGACAGTTGGATCAGCTGCCGGGAAGCTCGACTCAGAGGAAGGGAGTGATTGATAGTTTGGTCAGGTAGAGGACTAATGTTAGGGTGTGATGGCCTATAACCGAACAAATATATCGGCGAATGATGCGGACTGAGCGACTAGTTGTGACTTGTTCGTGGTCATGGCCGTATCGTGATCATGATTGGATGCGCGGTTGGACCAATATAATCGACTTAAGGATGGATCGCGGATCAAGACCGATAGTAACAAATGCGATCGGGTCATGGGCATTAACTACGCCTTGATCCGCGATCCATTCTCGACTAATTGCCAACATTATGGTTCTAGGGCTCTATCAGCCAACACTAGCCGGCATGGATCGCTTGATACACTTAGTATTAATAACTGAGGATTTGAGATTTGAAAGCATACTAAAACTAGGGGTTAAAACATTAAAAATGATTAGTTGATGGGTTTTTACATTAGATTATTTAGTTGAGGGGTTTTATCAAAATCATCTTTAGTTGAGGGGTATTTTCTTTTCACCAAACGCACCGTTTTGATTTAACAGTATTATAAACGGAAGGGTTAAAAAAATAACGGACAACTAATTGAGGGGTTTTATCCGAACCATCTTAAGTTGAGGGATTTTTTCGCTAAATTCCCTATTATTTATCATGTTGAACTGGTTTTTATACATCTATCATATACCATGTTTTTGAAATTATAGTTACATATTGGGGTTAATTGCACTAAGTATAAATTTTCTCTTTTTAGTGAAAATCAGTACCTTTTGATCTTTGAGTTTAGTTTTGTATTTTTTAGTGTGTAAATTTACCATGGACACAAAAGTACCCTTACTTTAGTAAGTGGGAAATTCTCTCCTATCCTAACTTTTTTTTTTCTTTATTCTTTATCCATTCTCTTTTTGGGAAAAAACCAAATAATACACGAATTCTTTCATTTTGGCTAAAAAATACCCGAACTTATGTTTGGGCAAACAATACCTAATCTTTTGCTGAATTTTTAAATAATCCATAAACTAATAGTTGCCTTGGCTAAAATAACACACCATTATTTGATTTAACAGACTAACTAGATAGAGTTTATGGTACTCAAACTCGGGTTTGTTAAGCCATGGGAGAATGTTCTGTCGCCACTGTGCCAAAGTAATTTCATCGCGATACAAAAGACAATAATTGTACTTAAACGATGATGATATGTTTCATTAAATCTCCAAATCGAACAAAGAAACCCCAATCTCAGAGTATCTACAAACTCATTAGGTTGCGATTCACTAGAAAAGACATACTTTTGAAAAGCTTTAAAACTTCCAAATAAATCCCAGAACACACCAATAAACTACATCAACACACACCAAGAAACTACATATCTCTTGGGCATTAAATCGAACAGTTTCTGTGCACGAACAGTTTGCCCCCCATTTCACATAAAAGTTAATCAGAGAGTTGATATGCCATACACCCTCAGCTCGAGATGATAGGTTTCTGATGACCAAATGAGTGTGAATCGATTCACCAAATCTCAAATGCTGCGATTAGGGTTTCTTTGTTCGATTTGGGTATTTTAATGAAATGTATCACTAATACGTTTAAGTACAATTATTGTCTTTTGTATGTCGATGAAATTACTTTGACACAGTGGCGACAGAACATTCTCCCATGGCTTACCAAACCCGAGTTCGAGTCTTGTCTTAGAAGAGCTTTTATTTTTCTAATTAAACAAATCAATGACAAAACGACGTTGTTTATAATTAACCATACATTAAACGGTTCCGTAAACCCCATTTAGTTAGTCTGTTAAATCAAATAACGATATGTTATTTTTGCTAAATCAACCATTAGTTTGTGGATTATTTAAAAAGTCAACAAAAGATTAGGTATTGTTTGGCCAGACATGTAGTTTGAGTTTTTTTTTTTTGGCCAAAATGAAAGAGTTCGTGTATTACATGGCATTTTTCCATTCTCTTTTCTACTTTATCATTTTTTCACCCCTAATGTTTTTGACGGTGGATGGGATGACGGCGGTGAGATTTCCGTCTATAAAGACCGTCAGAATGGATATATTATCGGTTAATATACCAAAATTCAAAAAAAAAAATCAGACTTAATACAGAAGATTCGAGTGGACAGTCTAGAATAGATGTCCACCTTGTCGACTATTCGTGGACACTATCACGATCATATCACATGCTAGACACTTCCAATGGACAGCAGGTGGCCAAGTGAATGTTGCTTTTGTGTGGATAGCGGGGCCTGACATACTGTGCGTCCACGGATTCAAGATCATGTGAACTCTTGGCCATCTTCTGTTCATTTGAAGCGTCTAGCATGTGATATGATCGTGGTAGTGTCCATAAAAAGTCGATATTTTCCACTGGATCTCTTAGAGTTTATTATTCATGTGTTTTCTGTACACATATTCTTGATAATATGGACGCTTGGCCACCTGCTATCCATTGAAAATGTCTAGCATTTTATGATCGTGACAGTGTCCATGAATAGCCGGCAAGGTAGACATCTAGTCTAGACTGTCAACCGAATCTTCCGTATTATGCCCGATTTGGTTTTTTTTTTTTTGAATTCTAGTATTTCGACCAATATATCTCCATTCCGACGGTCTCTATAGCCGAAACCTCACCGCTGTCATCCCATCCACCGTCAAAAATATGAGGGGAAAAAATTTCTAAAGAATGAGAGATGATGGATTAAAAAAAATACAGAAAGGTATGAGGATGCATAGCATGGGATTGACTATCCATTCATATATTCTTTTTCGTGAGTAGGGGTAAGATTGTATTTTTAAGTCACTAAAATATTAAAAAGATACAAAACTGCAACTAGATTCCTAAAGATACAACTTTTCTATTATAAAAAAAATATTGTGTGCTATTAATTCTAATATTGTGTTAATTTTATCAGTTCAATAAAAAAATGTATCTTAAACTGATTTATTATATAAACCATTTAATAACATTATTAACTTCAGTCACCCACTTCAGCAAATTCATGCAACTATAGTCACTTCTGTAATATTTGTAAGTTAATTTAATTTTAGTTTGCCTAAAACATTGTTTCTGGTGTTCCAGAGATCTCTCTGTCTCCATCTTTTTTGGTAGCGGTTTAGTTCTTGGCGGTTGGGTACAAGGTTCATGCATGACGGTTTCTCAAGGCGACAATGGTTTCTTCTTCTTCTATTCTAGGGTTTCTCCTTGTGTATTTGGCTTCTTTTGGATTTTCAGCTTTTAGATTTGGTTCTCTTTCCGGTCCAATAGAATTTTTATTAGTTTGGGCCTGAGTTTTTATTTGTTCTTTCTATATATATTTTTTTAATTTCAGTCTTTTCTAACCAAAAAAAAAAATAATATGAAAGTTCTTTTTAAAAAAACATTTGGCTCGTATAAATTTTTATCCAAAACTTAATTGGATTTAACTGTATACATGTATACAGAAAATTTAAAGTCACTAAGCTAAAGCATTCAAAAAGAGGGAAAAATCGATAGCTACACGAAAGAGACCACTGCATGACTACACATTTTAAAAAAAAAAAATATGTATACTAAACTACACAAACTATATGGTTCACATGACAACATATATTAACTAAATAGTGTTATGTTACTAAAATTTCCAATAACTAGAATAGTGTATCAGAAGTTATATTATTAACCCACTAATAAAACAACACAATTATTAAACCAGATCGGATAATAAAAATCCCAACCAAGGTCATATCCTAAATTAATGTTTGATTCTAGTTTTTTTAGTTTAAGATCATTTGATTTGAGTTTGATATTAATTGAATATAGTTTAATAATTGAGTTGTTTTATTACTGAGTTAATAATCCGACGTTTGATATAATATTTTGGTCAACAAAAATTAATTTTGATGATAGCAATATAACAACATTTAGTTTATATAAATTATTATGTAAATTATATGTAATTTTGTATATATTAATATTGTCACACATGTGGACATGTAGTGGTCTTTTTCCTGTAACTAGCAATTATTTTCCCAAAAGAAAAATTGTAGACAATCATACGCGACGCCATTTTTCTTCTTATTAGATAAAACAAATTTTTGATAATTAGATAATTAGGGCTGGGCATAATTACTTGTTACCCAAGCTTGTACTTGCTACTTGTTCCATACTTGGTTTGATAAACCAAGTACTCAGTTCGGTCAAGCTGGGTAACAAACCTTTAAATTTCATTACTTGCAAGTACAAGTGAAATATCAAGTACCATTTTTTCTAATATTTGACTCGTTACTTGTCCCGTTACTTACCACTCGTTATTTAGTCCAATAATTACTTGTTACTCGTTGAAATATTTATTACTTGTTTGTTTGTTGTTCAAATAATTAGTCATACTTTAATTATAAATGCTTGATTTTGTTGGCTTGTATTTTGAGATTTGTGTTTAGACTTGTATTTTGAGACTTATGTGTGTCAGCTTGTATTTTGTTTCCAAATTTCAAAGAATCTTAAGTTTATTTAACAAGTATCAAGTTCAAGTAACAATTATCATGTTCAAGTAATAGAGGGAGGCAAGTAACAAAGCAAATCAAGTAATTAGCAAGTACTTGACTTTTTGGCGGGTACTCGATATAGCAAATACCTGTTTGGAACGAGTCAAGTACCAAGCCACAAAATCAATTACTTAAACGGGTCAAACCGGATAATAAGTACTTCAAAATTAGTAAGTAATTGCCTCGTGCCCAGCCCTAATTGGATTTGGCCTTATTATACCTTTCTTTGTGACCAAATAATTTCTTTTATGATTCCCGTATGTCAGAAACCCATTTTTAAATCAGAATGTTCTCTTAGTTAAGCAAAGAACAACTTAGCTGTATATATATTCTTAAGAAAAATGATGCATTTTGCTTCCTTTTTGAAAAAGTTTAAAATGTAAATAGTTGTTTTCTTTGATAAACTAAGAAATAAAAAGTTAAGTTACGGGAATATATTCGTTGCGTCTTATACACAATGATCATCGATGTTGAAACAAGCTCGATTCTTTGAGTATCCTTTTAATGTAAACAAAGAATAATATAAGAAAGTGATTATATCGTAGTATTATATATATAACTATTTATAAGTGTGCATGAAAGATCTTATCAATATATGAAACCAGACATAAAAACAAAATTATAAAAAGCACTTAAGTAAAAGCATATATTTATATCATCTATGGAAATACTCAAGAAAGTTTATGCACTATACCAAACACGCGGACTAAAATGTGAAGGTTGCAATCTTGGTGAAGACTACTATAGCGATGGTTACCGTTGCTTTCGTTCCGGTCTCTTCTTTCACAAACAATGCGCTAATTCTACTCTAGGGATTTGCAACCTGTATCATCCACAACATTCTTTGAAAATCAAGGTGTATGGAGAAAACAAGAACTTTCATGGAGAATGCAAACTTTGTAGAGGTAAATTGCCAAAAATGTATTATTATTGTTCTATATGTGATTTTGCCATTGATTTGATATGTGCAAGAAAAGGAGTTAAGATAGAGATTGATGGTCCAAAGAACCATGAGCATCCGTTATCCCTTGTTCCTGAGATGATTAGCTTTACTTGTCATATATGCCAATTACTTGATGACCGGTTCCCTTTTGTATGTAATTTATGTGATTTGAGTTTTCACAAAGATTGTGCCGAATCCATACCAGAGATCAACTACTCTTGTCATCCTAAACATCCTCTCAAGCGTCTCACATGTGTTCCAAATCACACCGGTGGAAAATGTTGTTTGTGTGGGAACAAGCTTCACAACTTGTTTTATCATTGTTCAATTTGCAACTTTAGCGTGGATGTTAATTGTGTAAATAATTCACCTCCTTTCAGTCTTCTCCGCCCTAAGACTCATGAGCATCAACTCATTCTTATGCCGCAGAGAAGTTTTGTTTGTAATGCTTGTGGAATGGATGACGACCCAAATCCATATGTGTGTCCTCAATGCAATTTCATGGTCCATAGAAATTGTATTGATATACCACACATCATAAAAATCAATCGTCATGATCACCACATTTGTTACAAGCATTACCTTGACATCGATGATTGGAAATGTGGAGTGTGTCAAAAAGATATAAACTGGACATGTGGAGCTTATTCTTGTTCGAAGTGTCCTGATTTTGCAGTTCATCTGAGATGTGCCACAAAGTTCGGAATCTGGGATGGAGTTGAACTTGAAGGGATATCAGAAACTAATATCGAGCTTAAGTCGTACGAGGTGATTGAAGAAGGACTGATAAAGCATTTCAGTCACCAAAACCATGTTTTGAAGCTCAAAAAGGAGATTGAGGCTGCTGATGAAGGCATAGTTTGTGAAGCATGTGCATATCCCGTATTTTGTGGCCCATTCTACAGTTGCATAGAATGTGATAACTTTATTCTACATGAGAAATGTGCCTATCTCCCAGAAAAGAAAATAGATGCCTTCTACAAGATGGCGATACTTCTAGACCCATTTGACAAATTGGAAACAAGCTTAGGGATTTTTGAAGTTTGTCAATATTTTTTTCAGGGTTTTCGGTACATAACTAATGATGAAATGACCCTTGATGTGCGATGTGGTTCCATATCTGAACCTTATTTTCATGATAGCCATCCTCGTCATCCGTTGTACATCGACTTAACGAGCAAAAGAATTTGTAAGGCTTGTGGAGATAAGGCTACTTTTAATTTGAGCTGCGAGGAATGTGGATTTTATTTGGACATAAGTTGTCCTTTCTTACCGAAGATGGTGAAACACAAATATGATAAGAATCATTTTCTGTTTCTATGCTATGGAGAAAACCCGAGTAACCAATACTGGTGTGAAATTTGCGAGGAAGAGCTAGATCCAGAGAAATGGTTTTATACATGTGATGATTGTGGCATCACATTTCATATCAAATGTACACTTGGAGACTTGATATGTTTTAAAAAAGAAGTCGATGCTGAACCAGTCAAATTGGAAGTGATACGCAACATTCATATGACCAGGCTTGTTTGTGCTGTCTGTGATTCTCGTTGTAACTTTCCCTACATGTTGAAGTGTTCTTCTCCTCTGGGCGTGGATACTTTTTGCTCTTTACAATGTTTCCGGCAAAAATATTTCCACAAAATGACGCCACAGTACAACAAATAACGCATTCTGCATTGTTTTAGTTAACTGATTTGTAATTTACTTAATTGATTCTAAATAAACTATTAATAACATCAGTTATATTAATTGATGTTAGACTACAAAATTTGTATTACTTATTAATAAATAATTCAATTTAGTATCAGTTATTTGTCTGGAACATTTTCATTGATGCTATCTACACTTTTGTTGTAGTGCCAAAATATGAAATGTCACAAAGTAATAGATCAGACGAAAAATAAATGTTGTCCTCAGAATATTTATTTTAAAAAGGTTTTATTTCCTCGTATGAATTTCGTTACCAAATAGTATTTCTCATTTACAGTTTCGTAAAAAATTAGATAGTCTCAAATAAAATATAAAAAACTAAAAATAATAAGGTTTTTATACTAACGAAAATGAATTTGTAACACTGGTATTTAGGATACGAGAAACAAAACCTGGCATTTAGGATACGACAGACTATGAATTTGGAACACTTTAATCAAATTAAAACATGAGATATGTTGTTTTACGTTGTAAAATAAAATAACTAAATTCCTTATATATAAAAGGAGCTCTTTGTTAGATAATAATTATGGAGGTTAACCGTTCCCTTAAGGCGACGAGACGAGCGATTTAACAAACCAATCTCATCACTGTTTCCCGGTTTGTTTTCTCCGGCCGGCGCTGGCTCTTCCGGCGTCGGTCGGCCCTTCTATACTTTCTTCATACCCTTTCACTTTTCTTCTATTTAATTCTACAGTGTTTTAGATCAATTCATGAAATTAAGAGTTCTTCATCTTCATGCCTTTCTATTCATAACAATGGTGAAATTGAGTTTGTTGTTATCATTTCTATATACAATTCATGTTCTGGCAACAATCCCGTCCGTTTTGATGACTGAAACTTCGTCATTATTACCATCCAATGAAGAGAAAGGAGGTTTATGGTTCTTCCGATCTCAAAATCGGTTATGTATCCATGGTGTCTATGATCTTCTCCAGGCTACGGTCCTTTTTTCCAGCAATTATGTCGATGTTACTTCGGCGGCGGTTGTTGAGTCTTTGTCAAAACTAATATACGTTATTAGTTTTATGATTTTCTTCGGATGTTATTATTTGATGACGTCTCGAATTTTGAAACAAATCCTATTGGATTTGATGCGTAAACAAAGACCGGCACGAAAACCACCATGGATGAGAAGACAGTCTAAAGTGGAAGATGTAGTCTCTTTGTTGTATGGCGATGTTCGTATAATCGCTGAAAATTGGTCGTCCCAATTTTTATTTCTTGCGGTTGAATCAATTTATTGGGTTCTAAATCGAAGAATATCTATAGCTCTAAATTGGGATAGGATCAATGTAATATAACAAAGAGAACAAACAGTTCTGATGCGACGAAGATTCCAAGTTCGCAAGACAATTAACAGAGTTGATATTCTGTTAAGAATGAAGACCTCTCAAGAAACAATATCTTCAGAATTTGTTTCCTTTCAGATGTTATTGCTTTCTCATTTTAATTATGTTTTTTTGTTGTTTTTATAGTTCTATATATTGTTTATGTATCTGCGAATGTTTACATTATCTTATATAATAATATAACAAGATGTTAGAAAAAAATAAAAGGAGCTCTTTGAGGGTTATGAGATAGGCCACGTCATCTTCCAAAACTACTCTAAAAGATGCCACGTCAGCAAGAGTACTGTCCTTATTTGCCGTTAAAGAACTTCTCAAAGTCTAATTAATTCCAAATAAATGTGTAAATTTTAGATGGAAAAAAAACAAATGGGAAACGTTCTCATCTCTTCCTCTCCCTAGCATCATTGAATATTAATTATTCTACCCACTACAAAATATATGTTTATCAAAGACATGACTAAACTACTCGATTTTGATAGTTCTTCCTCTTCTTCCACCAAATAACGCTGCAAACAGGTGGAAATTGGATTGGAATATCTGCTCTCAGATTCCTTTTGGGACTATATTAAATATGATGTTGTCTAGGGTTTGAGATATTGTGGTGGTTTTGCAGATACGATGAGAAAGAAAAAAATGTGCGGACCTTCTCTTCAACAGCTTAACTTCCCAAACGATGATGCAATTCTTTGTTCGTCCGCCGGAGATTTTTGCCGTTGTATCGACGAGAAGCCTTTCCTCCAATTACTAAGAATGTAAGTTATGATTTTATGTTGGGAAATAGTACGGTTTCGGCGATTGATGCGAGGGGTTATTTTTCTTGTGTGTAAAACCAGGAATCAAGATTCTATTTCTCTGCTCCGGTGAAAAGGGAAATTACTATCTGAATCTTGGTAGGTTATCGGAACGAGTTGTTTTACAAAGACCACAATCTCGATATTTTACGGGTTTGGGGATTCTATTTCTTACTTGCAGATACTTTGTCATTATCTCTTAGAAAGACTTATCCCATTCCTCGCCCTCGATGTCATCAGGTAACGTAACATTGCTTATTCACTCCATGCAAACAAATAGATTTCTTCACAAAACTAGAGCTGAGAGAGCGGTACTGCTGTAATTGTTTTGGACGTAGTAAGAGCAAATTACAGATGTGTCTGCGCTCTGAGCAAGTACTACCTAATGTCAAAACCTACATAATCATCATTGATTCCTCTTTTTGTTGGTGTTATAAATGGTGATTTTCTTGCTGGACTTCTGAGTGTTAAAGTAGTTTGATCAAATTGAAATTATTTGGCTTCCTTTTGTTCTCTGTTCAGGACGCAGAGAAAATGGGAAATAACATGGAAACAGAGATGTGTATAGTGCAGAAGAGATATGTAGAAAGAAACTGCCAGCTTCAAGCTTCTGCATCTGCTGTTGAAAAGGTTTATTTCAATATACCAATATCTATAAGATTACACCAGTTTCTGCTTTTGTTTCTGTAAACTTGTATGAATTCTTGCACAGCTCTCTTCCAAAATTGTCTGAGGATTCAGGTGGTAATGGAGAGGAAGATCAAGAGAATGGTTCAGCCGAGGAGCCTGCAGGTAAAGCAAAATCACCGCTGGGTATGTACTTTGTTCTCTAACTCCTTTTAAGTTTAATATCTGAAGAACCATAACAAAAAAAAAATCATGATGATGTAGCAACATAAAATGGAGCAGCAGCAGCAGAAACTCCAAAGCTGGTGATTAGTGAGGAAGAATATGATAGAATCACACATGCCTTGGTGATTCGCCTTAACAAAACACGAAGAAACTGTAAACAAAGAGAGTAAGCAGGATATCTTTCTCCATAACTCTTCAACTCCTATAACAGATAAATTATGCGATAGAGTAACAAACTCTTTTTTCTTCTTTATGTTCCGAATTAGAAAGAAGCAACTGATAGGATGGTACATCGCCCAACAGAACAAGACATGAATGGAGTTGCTGCCAAGAGAGGTCATTGTGGTGACAGTTAGCAAATTAGTGTTAATTTATAATTTTCCCGGTACAATCTTTTTCTTCCTTCAATTCTCATACCTTTTTGTGCATGAGGGCCAGATCTTTCGATGACCAAGAGAGCCATAAATGAACTCATAGACGAGTTTGTGGAGGTGATTTTATTTATTTAATCCCCATCTTATTTAGTTATTTCAAATTTCGTTCCACACTGTTTTCAGGCTTTCAAACTCTGGTTTTACTTTCAGAGTAATTTGACAACGATTGCTTATATGAAGAGGGTGTGGCTATCCTCAAATTTTTCTTATATATATGAAGCCTTCCCTAACACGAGCTTAGCCTTTTCCATTCAGTCACTATATGCTCATACTATTGGTACGTTTAGGTCTAACTTATGGATTTTTGGAACATTCAGAATTAATCAACCTTTGCTGTCTGTATTCACATTGTCGTTCCTCCCTTAGCTAAGCTCACAAGCCAGCCTTATGTCTACAGGTAGCATGGTTAGTATTTTTTTCCCATGGGTACTTGGAGGTCTTTTACAGTCTCCATTGCCTTCATGAGTTCCAACCTTTTAAACTCATGCTCTGGATCTATATCTAACTTCGTTAGTGTTTACCATCTGTTGACTGTTTTGGGTATCTTTATATAGAGTACGTAACAGTTTAGATAATATTTAAATACTTTTTTGGAAGCTGTTGTGATGTGAATCATCAATTGGACTTTTCCTGTTTACAGCATTTTTTTAAGGGAGAAATATATTCTTACTGAATTCAATTATTTTAATCTATTTTTACAGCTATAATCATAATCAACTTGTACGGTTCTCATCTTACAGATATCTTGGGAAATTTAGATATCTTACAGTTGAGGCCATGGACAGAGGTGTAGAGATAGCTACTGCTGTGGCGAAACAAATGTTTGACAACGTGTTTAGATTTGAAGCTGTAGAATTTATGGAAGCGTCTACAACCGAGAAACTTAATCGACCAATTGAGCTAGAGATCGCACTGGTCCGATATGCCTATAGAAAGTACGCCACTTTTTACCTTGATTTTTTAGGAAAACTCACCAAAATCTATTGGTTCAATCTATCAGGCTAGATTTATGTACTTTATATCTATTGGTATTGGGCTATATGTTCCCATATATCTATTGGTTCTATGTACTTTACTCTTAAACTCTCTTCCAGGTGTTGGTGGGCTCATAATATCTTGATTGAATCTATAAGTGCTCGGTATTGGTTCTAGCTCAGTTGGTTCTAGCCTGATATCTTGATTGAATCTATCAGGCTAGATTTATGTACTTTATATCAATCAAGACAGCTTAATTGGGCTCATTGCATCTGATATCGGTATTGGGCTATATGTTCCTATATATCTATTGGTTCTATGTACTTTACTCTTAAACTCTCTTCCGCCCTTTATTTTTTAAAATGTTATTATGTGATTTATCATTTGTGTCCACAATATTTATCTGTACTAACATAGAGAGACAACCAACACCATAAAATAGATTTCTTAAGATATTAAATGAAAAACAGAACACATTGGATGCCACTTACTGTATGCTATTTCTACCTCGGATGCGAGTAGAAAAGGAAGGGTTTATACATATTGCAACTCACATTTAACTGTCTCATACCACATCTCTCAAGACTGGCTTTCGGTGAACGGAAGGACAAAACGATTAATTGTAAGAAAGCTCAACACAAAACATCCAAATGAATAAACATGACAACGGTTAGAATAATGTAGGTTGTAATCAAAACATATCAGACCTAAACCCCGTAAAGAGTCACACGTATAAATGTACAATCAGTAATTCCACCGTAGAGAATGGACAATTAAGAATTCTTAAGCTTAGATCTTCAAAGATACTAACCACTAAAATAAGGCAACATACACTATCTCAATACCATAAACACTCTGTAACATAAAAAACAACCAAAAAGTGTGTATAACAATGAAAAGTACACTAAGAGGATCATGAAGTCACAGAGGAAAGGTTGCTGCAAGTACAACCAAAGCCGTACTTGAGATTCTCGAGGCTTTATTCAAAACAAAAATCTACAATTTTATTTTAATACTAATAAAAACTATATCTAAAAAGTTATATAAAATAAAAATAATTTAAACAAGAAAATAAAAAGACAACAACAACAATAAATCTTAAAAGGTATAATTTCAAGCACTTGCAAATTACAATATTCCTTTTATATATATATATATATACATATTTACCATAATATTTTATGTTTCCTACAACAAACATAAATATAGAATATATTTTCATAAACTTATATATAAAAGTAAGATTTTTATATAAATTTTGGGAACCGTTATATAAGTAGAGCCCTATTCAAATGTTTTATAGAATTGTGCTCAAACCCGACTCTGAGTGAAACACAAACGTGATGAAAATGAACTAAACCATGTATATATCCAAAATTTAACTCCCAAACAAATAGAGATATACCTTATCCAAGTACACCACCCATGAAACAAACATTTAAAGAAGCTATGAAGAAAACTATCAAACTACAAGAAATCCACCAGTAGGAGGAATGCCACAAGGGATGCCACAGATCATGAATACATGGGAAGAAGTTAAAGACAATGAATAAAAACAAATAACTATAAATGAACATAGTCGCCTGCGGTTTGACAAGAAAATATTAGGTATGGGATAGCTCCAGTGAAATGTGGAGAAAAAAAATAAACTGAAATACAATTGGGAGAACAAGTATAAATATCAAATCCACAATCCTCCAACATTGTCCAAACTGTTTCAAATGATTTGATGAATTAAAATTAAGTATTAGTAACAAATATTATGTCAAAAAGTAACAAATATATTCTTTTTTTTTGATAAAGGAAGAACACAAATATATTCCCCCAAATACATAATATAATATGATAATTATATAAATTTACATTACAAATACGTTGAGATAAACTCATAAATGTGAAATGTTACTAAAAACGTCTACTATGTAATAAACATGAAAAAAAAAATTGAAATACAACACTAAATGTATAACAAATAAATTTTGGACAAACACAAAAGAATTATAAATATTGAAGAACAAACAACAAACGTATAAGAAGGACATTTAACGCATTTAGCAAACAGTTAAGAATTTTAAAATAACAAAAATTAGTAATATTTGAGAATACAAAAAAAAGAAAATAATAAAATAGAAAAAAAAATACAATTTATACAAAATAAAAGTATAACTAAAATAAATTTAAATAAGCAGTCCGCGCGTAGCGCGGAATAACCTCTAGTAGCAAATAAAACCAAGTAAATAATGAGTTAAATTCAATGTGATAAACCCACATGGGAAAAAAGGATAAACCAAATTGCTTTGACTTTCTCTCTCTCTTGTTTTCTCTCTCGCCTCTCTCTACTAGCACTTCGTCATCCCTACTCGTTTCCGGCCGCTGGCGATTTGCAGGCGGTCAGGTTACTTTTGTTTTTGGGTTTCTCGATTCCATCTCTCTTTCTCTGTTTATATCGGGATGGGTTTCGTTTTTTTTGTTTTCCTTGAATAGAACTCCGGCCCTTATAGCCGGTTAAGTGTCCCGACGGTGTAGTTCGGGGGTTTCTCCGGGTTTTTTCGGGCATTCAGATCTCCTCCCACGGTGCTTCCTCGCCTCGCCGCTGCTATTGATTTCGCTATGTTCTCCTCCTTGCCGGAAGCTCTGATTGTTGGTTTCGCTGCCCTTTCGAGTTGATCGGGTCTGTTGGAGCCTCGGGATGGTGGGGATTCATCGCTGTGCTATCTGGTTTTATGTAGTGGTTCTGGAAATCTTTGTCGGTTGATTGCTTCCTTTCTCTCTCGGATTAATATCTTTGCGCTACCCCCTCACCTCTTCGCCGCTGTGATAATGGTGGACAAGAACCAACTCCGTCGTCTGAGTTTGGTTGGCGTGAAGTCTCCTTGGAACTTGAAGAGTCTTCTGGCGAACTTTCTTGGTGTGGAGTAGATCGGCAGGAAAGTTGTGGTCCTTACGAGTTTTGATGCATCGGAGCTGATGATCGCCGGCGACCTCTCCAGCACCGATGTTGCATGACGGGTTCCCTCATTGCGTGCCACGTGTCTGCCTTTGCTGACGTTTGTGCCGTGTGTCTGCATATCTGTCTTGGTACATTTTAGCAGGCCATAAGGCCCGTTTGTTTTATGCTTTTGTAATTGACCCATTTATTGTACTTTTAGCCTTTTGGGCTTCTTAATATATATAAAGTTGACAAAAAAAAACCCACATGGATTGCACCATTCCGATTGCGGGGGACAATCGTTCGAAGACGTTTCTCTCTCTTCTCTCCCTAAAACCTCAGCCATTATACTTTTACTTTTCTCTCCTGTGACCGCCGTTTCTCGCAGGATAGGGCTTGTTTTTATTTCTTTCTTTTAGCCATTCGTTTCCCTCTGTGGTCCGGAGTAGTTTCGAGGCGGAGATGTTGGCGAGCCATAGTTCTTTCTTCATCTCAGACGCGGTGGCTCTTCCTTAGATGGTGGTTGGGGGCTTAGCGACCAGATCTGTTGAGGACGAGACTCTGGAAGCTTCCTTAAGGCTCTCTGATGCCGTTCGAACTTGGTGTTCGCCATTTTGTTAGGGTTGATGGGTGGTCGAGAATTCGGGAACATGGTTTGGCAGTGGTGGCGAGACATGGCGAGGAAGGCTTCGGATGTTTGAACTGTTGGTTTTCCTTTAGAAAGCTTGCTGCTCCAAGGACGGGCGGCGAATCTTGAAACGGGATCAGGGCGTCATGAACCTTCTCAGCAACCGGTGCCGGATCTGCCGTCTGCCTTTATACCCCTGCTATCCTTGTTCCTCGATCATGTTACTTCTCCGGTGTTTCGCCCCCTCTTAATAATGGTACTTCTCCGGTGTTTCGTCCCCCCCCCCCTCTCTGCAGTGGTGGTTAGTTGGGTAAGCTGCGGTTGTGGTCGTTCGGCGGCATTCTCGTCCCGTTCTTGAAGTGGCGGTGGACTCTGGGTTGTTCTCAGAAGAAGTCTCAAGCTAGGGTTTCAATGTCTCTTCTTATGGACTCAATTTAGGGCTCTCCGCATCTTCTGTGTATTTGGACCATGCCCTTTTTGGGCTATTGGACCTATTGTTTGTTTATTTCCTTTTTAGTGTAGTTTATCTTTAAGTTTGGCTTATTTTTTCTTTTTCTGTATTTTAAAAAACAATCAAAAAATTTTAATACGAAAGCTGTAGACCTGGACATTTTAACTGGAACCGATTATCCGAATCGAAACCGAACTGAAATGGACCGATCCGAAACCGATATGGTTATATAGCATTTATCCGATGGTTAATTATGTAGCATAACCTATAATATACATAAACATATGAGTCACCGATTTTACTAAGCCCAATTGTTTGACATGGTAAAATTTAGAAGAAAAAACTCTATTTATAGCCAATATTCTATCAAATTCTCCTTTTTTATTTTCGATGTGGGACTTTTACTTCTCTTTTCTCGAAAAAAATTATTTCTTTAAAAAATATATTAACGTGTATTGCATGTGGTGTTATAAATCTAGTATACATAACTTATCGATTTTTTTCTTTTTTTTTTTGTCAGATTTTTTTTGTTATGGGTACCCGGAACCGAACCGAAATTGACAGGAACCGAACCAGAACCGAACCAAAAATTATAAAATATCTGATGGGTCTCGAATCTCTAAAACCGAAATATCCTAAACCGAATGATTCTTACCCGGAACCGAACCGAATACCGAATGCCCAAACCTAAAGCTCTTAAAAAAACATGAATTACACTGACTGAGATTGTTAATTAGGAAAGTGCTAGCCATTATTTAACTCAAACCAAATTTTTGTAGTTAACCTGTTGTGGTAAAACTATTCTTAGACAGGATCTCTTATATTGTTAGATCGATTAAATTATTCGAGGAAGAATTTATTTGCACAATCTAAAGAATTTGAGAGACTTTATCAATTCGGATGTAAACCGCATTTTTTCTGGTCGAGGTTTTCTCCTCGGAATTCACTAAGAACAATTTAGTATACTAGTCGCCAAAGCTCTCACCGAAAAATCCATAGGAGTTTTAACTGGTTTAGACCTGTCATGTTAAAGGTTCTTAACACCTTTTCCAAAAAACTCTCTTGAGATAGCTTGAAAATTTGTTTCTCTGTCCTGGATGACATAAAGGCCAAGTATCCTCCTACAAGCCCCAAGTTCTTTCATCTCAAACGTGGAGATCAGCTGAATTATAATAATTTTCATATCCTTGCATGCCACTAACATGTCATCAACATAGAGCAAATGATAGATGTATGTACCCGAAATTCATTTGATGTACACACATTGATCATGATAACTTCTTCTGAAACCAGTCTCATCATAAACATGTTGAACTTTTGTTTCCATTATCTAGGACTCTGCTTTAGTCCATACAAAGATTTCTTCAGAAGACAAACATGATTTTCCTTTCTTTTTACCTCATACCCCTCCAGTTGATATATATTCCTCTAACTCCCCATGCAGAATAGATATCTTGACATCTAGCTGCTCAAGCTCCCCTTGTCTTCATTCACCACTATAGACATTAGGTACCTTATAAATACATGTTTGACAACCGGAGATAATATTTCACTATAATCCAAACTTTCCTTAATTTGGGCAAAACTCTTTGATAGTATCATATTTTACAGGTTTATAGTATCATAATTTGCATAGTTTTCATGCATTTTGCATTCATAATTAAGCATATTATTAGGAATTCATGCATTTAAGATTTAATGTGTTTAGGATCAGAGTTTGCATTATTTGTCCTTTCTTAAATAATTTTTAGGTGATGTTGGAGCTTTTGGTGGAGTTCTTGATGAATGAAGAGAGTCTTGGATTATGAAGAGTGCTTGTTATCAAGAAAAGATGGTTTTAAGGAAGAAAAGCCAGTACCTACTCATAATACTGACCAAACCGGGTCCATATCCATGAGCTAAATTCGGGAAGAAAGAAATACCTACTCACAATACCGACCAAACCGGGTCCATATCCATGAGCCAAATTCGGCCAGAGAGAAATACCTACTCACAATACCGACCAAACCGGGTCCATATCCATGAGCCAAATTCGGCTAGAGAGAAATACTTACCCACAATACCGACCAAACCGGGTCCATATCAGACGCTTTTATTTACCATTTTGCCATCTTGACCCTTTCTTGTATTAATACTCATTTTTGGGGATTAAAAACCCTAAGCTACCTAAGCCTAGTTTTGTTTTAGGATTTGGATCTTGTAATCTTTGATTTTAGTTTAAGTACTTTTTATATCTTCTTAATATCTTCTTTTAACCTCTCTCTAATCTTGTTATCTCACACTATCTCTATGGGTTTTATGGGAACAATAGAGATTAGAAAGTAGAGTTTTTGGGTCTTTAGGTTGAGGTTGATTTAGGTGGTTTATGTGATGATTAATGATGCTTAGAATTTGATTATGAATGATCCTTCTCTAATTAGTTGATCTCTATGCTAGGTTGCAAAGAATTGTTGAATCTAGATGCTAGGCTTTTTCATGCCCGAAAGGTGTTTGATGAAATGCTTTAATGAACTCTTTAGAGGATTTTCACATCTTAGCCTAAGAGATTAGTTGTCTAAGGTGATTATTGGAATTGGGAACTTGAAATTAATGTTTTTTGTCTTTTAATCACAAATGAGAATTTGATCTTTATTAGGGATTAGACAAAGGGATTAGTGCCAAGAGATTGGATTAGTCCAATGATTAGTGTTCTTAGCATAAGGATTTGCTTTGTTAAAAGATGTTTGATGGATATTATTGCATGCTTGTCTTGTAATTTGCAAATGGGAATTGAATGATTACATGATTAGTATAGGAGTTATGAACATGAAAGTGGGATTAGCTTAATTAATTGTCATTAGCCTTGTTTAGCATTGTTTGATTGATTGAAGCATCATGAACCATCTCTAGATCATCTAGTCTCCATAACCTCATCCTAGGACCCTCCTTTTATCTTATTTGTCTTCTTGTTTGGTGTTTTGTTATTTCTTGCTTTGTTCTGTTTCTTGTTTTGATTTGTCTTTAGGTTGTTAGTTTAAACCCTTTCTAGATTTTGCTTAGCTTTAGTAGTATCTTGTATTCTTGATTGGTTACTCTTCTTGCCTCCTTGGATTGATATCTCAAATTCTACAATGGCATGTGCATTTGGGTAATTGATTAGACTAAGATTTTATTTTGTTTTTACTTGTGTGGTTATTAACTTTCTTTCAAGTGTTTGTTCTTTTTGCAAGGTACAATCATAAGAAAGAGAGCATGAGTACTCTTCTCATGAGTTCCAATATGGATATGGTGATGGATACCAATCTTGGAGCATGGAGCATGAGCATAGAGCAACTTACTCCTCCCAATCATGTGATGAAGAGCTTCTCAACTTGGCAAGGATGTCATTGGAAGGACAAGAGAGGTATAATGAGAGCTTAAGGATGATCAACACTGATTTTTCTCATTTGCTTCAAGATGCAAGCATTGTTGAGCCAACAAATGAGGAGAATTCTCAAATCCAAGATGAGTTTTTGAAAGAAGCTGAAGAGACTATTAATGAATTTGAAATGCTTATTGTTGGTGAAGATCTTTTGATAAGGTATGAAGATGAGGATGAGGAAGAGACAATCATGGGTAATTCAACCAATGGAAACAATGAAGGAGTAGAAGAAGTTATGAGAGTTGAGGAAGAGACTTATGAAGATGGGTCGGTTGTTGAGTGCAAGGTTATCAAGGAAGAGAACACACAAGATGAGCTCTCAATCATGGAAGAAGTGCCAAAGCAACCAAATCTCATGCAAAAGCCAATTGGAAGAAATCCTATGGAGAAACAAGATGATCCCAATGAAGAATCCTTCAAGGAGGATGAAAAATATGGATCTCCAATGACTCAACCCTTTCACAACTACCTTGATATAGTCTCCACCATATCACCAAGCTTTTATGATCCAAGGAAGATCCCTTTTGTGGAGATAAGGATGAAAGAGTTTAGGGGGTGGTTCTATGATGAGTATGATCCCGGTGATACAAACTCATGCCATATTCCTAACCAAAAAAAAGAGTGAAAGGATAATCAAGCTTAGTGACTTAAAACAAGCTCACTTGAGAGGAAATCTCATGTCTATCATTTTGGGGAGCTTTGGGGTTAATGCAATGAAGAACGGAAAGAGTTTTGGTATGAGCAAAGGGAATTCAATACCAAATCCAAGGATGATGAAGCCTATGCAATGGTCTAACTTTGGGGGAAGTCTCATGCTAAATCGAAGATATCTCCACCTCCCATTCCTCCTCTCCATTCCACTCTCCAAGTAACACTCCAACTTTTGTCTTTTTGATTTTGCATTTTTGATTTAGTCTTTGGTCTCTTTCTCTTGCTTCTCTCACACAAGGGACTGTGTGATTTAAGTTTGGGGGAGGAGACTAGTTCCTAATAATGTGTTTTGTGATCTTATTTTCTCTTTTGCATCCTTTGAGTCTCATTCATGCATCTAAGACATAGAAAATCATCAAAATTTGATTTTTTTGAAAATTTTCACAAAAAGAAAGCATATAGTTGCATTGGCATGTTTAATATTGAGTCTAGAAGTCATTTAGGATTGCGTTCATTAAGGTTTAAGAGCTAAGCTTGTGTTCTTTATAAAAATTTTGTTTAAGCATGTGGTTATTTGATGCATCTTGTGAATTTGAAATTAAGGAAGAACCCTTCTTAGATCTCATGCATTATTGTTCACTTCTTGGTTGAAATTGGTTGTGATTTGAATCATTCCCTATCTATTAGAACTCTTAATCTTGACTTGAATTATCATGTTGTGCAATGAAAGGGGAACTCATGGATACTTAATACATACTTGGACTATCTTCTCCCTTTATACCACTATTTTGTTAGTCCAAGTAGATTTACCCACCTTTAACAAAGATTTCGTTCAAGCCTAAACACTTTAGTGAGAGATGACGGCCTTTTTTTGAATCAACTAGGCAAAAAGTGTTGAGTTTGGAACGACAAGGATATGTTTCCATTGTAGAGCTAGTCTTACATCATTGGGCTATGCATAGGATAAGAAAGAAGTTACGTCGAAGAAACAAAAGGGGGTCTCCCGGTCTTCAACAGAAGGAGAATATCGTGCTGTTTCAACAACCGCAACAGAACTCCAATTCACTTCTCTCTGAACTTGGAGTAAAACTCACCGCTCCACCAGTGATCTACTGAGACAATGTGGGTGCTACTTATCTATGTGCAAACCCGGTCTTCCACTCAAGGATGAAGCACCTAGCACTCGATTACCACTACATTCGCGAACTCATTCAATTTGGGTTACTTCGGGTAGTACACGTCTCATCCAAGGATCAGCTTGCAGACACACTAACAAAGCCATTACCAGGACCAAGCTTTCTTCATATGAATGGCAAGATTGTAATTACTAAGGTTTCTCCATCTTGAGGGGGCGTATAGAGATATATAGTTATGTAAAGGCTATTATTGTAATTAGAGTAAACCTAGTGTCTCGTAGGTCTCTATATATTGTAACCAAGTCTGTTAATAATATTCATTCAGTTCACAATATTACAGAGAATGCTAACGACAGGGAGACTGTGGACGTGGAAGTAGTGGAAAACCCTTTGGATAATGTGGACACAGCTGAAGCTAGAACTATATTGGATGGAGGATCACAATGGGCTTCCCTACCACGCAATTCAAAAACAAATCATAAATTCCTGGTTGATGGCTCAGCTAGTGAACAAAGACTATCTTGGTAACACAAGTAGGAGAAGAACTCCGAAATCCGCTCAATTACTGGATTCTTCTGGAATGTAAGAGGTTTCAATAAATCAAATAAGCACGCAGTAGTTAGTAATTGAGTGAGAAGTAGATCTTTGCAGTTTGGAGGGTTGCTTGAGACTCGTGTTAAGGAAAGCAAGTCATACCAAATTGTTTCAGCAGTGTTTCTTGGTTGGTCGTTCTTATCCAACTATGAGTTTAACAGAAAAGGCCGGATTTGGGTTGTCTGAGGGCCATATGTTAGCTCACTCCAGTATTAAATAGAGACCATATAGTGACGGTTTCAGTTCTACTCCAAGGTAGGGAAGATGAATTCCTCTGTTCTTTTGTGTATGCGGCCAATACACCAGAGGAACGTAGAGAAATATGGAGAGATGTCAAAGCACATCATGATGCACTTATGTTTAGAGATAATGAATGGACTATTATGGGTGATTTCATCGAGATAATTACCATGGACGACCATTTAGGGTATGAAAATGGTAATGTTCCAATGCCATCTATAGGGATGCGAGATTTTGAGGAAGTAATGAATCATTGTCGGCAATCTGACATGGGAGATCATGGTCCTAGATACACTTGGTGTAATAAAAAGCATGAAGGCCTTATATGCAAGAAAAGTGATCATATTCTCATAAATGATGTCGGGCTACACAAGAATTCCGAAGCATAAGGAGTTTTTGAAGCAGGTGGCTGCTCGGACAATCTAAGGTGTCGGTTTCACCTAGACAAAGAATCTGAAAGGAAAAGGTGCCCCTTCAAGTTTACCAATGTTGTTGCCACAATTCCCGAATTTGCATCGTTGATGGAAAACTACTGGAGTGGAACAGATGCATTGTACCACTCAATCTCAGCTCTCTTTCGGTTTTCTAAGAAGCTTAAGGGACTGAAACCTCAACTCAGGTCCCTAAATAAAGAGAAATTAGGGGATCTTCTGAGGATATCGAAAGAGGCTTATACAATGCTCTGTAAAAGAATTTGGGAGAATACCTTTGATATGGTTGGCAAGGATTTTTTAGATAACTTTGTATATCACGTTGCAACTGGAGATAGACTTGTAGTCTATCATCTCTAATGCATTCTCCTTCTTGGGAATGAGAGCCAATATCGTCGTATTAATTCCCTTGGGCAAGAAGCCTTTCAAGAAAAACGACTGTATCGCAATGTTGAAGTCTTTTCCAATACTGGGCCAAGCTTTTTTGAAGAATTCACTTGTATAACCGTCTGGCCCCGGAGATTTGTTGCTCGGCATACATAATAAGACGTCCTTTACCTCTGCTTCTGTAACTATTTTTCAAGTTTGGCATGATCTTCTTCAGAGCATCAAAACTGTAAAAGATTCTCCAGCTGCTTCACACTTTTACATGTATAATCTACTGGACTATGAGTTAGAAACTCGTGAAAAAACGTTCAGCCTCCTTCTTAATTTCCTCTTCAGTGTTAACCATGTTCCAAGAGCCATCCTTAATCTCACGAATCCCATTTTGTTTATGTCTCAATTTGACTGCATTATGGAATGCTTTGTTATTGCCATCTCCAACTTGCAGCCAATGAAGTTTTGATTTCTGCTTCAAAAACTCCTCCTCCAGCTTACTAACTCTCTCCCAACGTGCGTTTGCTTCAGCCTCAGCTATAATGCTCTGTAAAAGATAAGGATTATCATAAGGATTCGGTTTCTCCTAGATGTGCTATGCAAATAAACATATCCAAAGCTTTCGATTCGGTTCGGTGGGATTTTAGGGTGAACACACTGACAGCTTTAAACTTCCTCAAACCTTTATCAACTGGATCAGATTTTGTGTCTCTGCGCCGTCCTTTTCAGTTCAGGTGAATGGTGAGCTAGCGGGATTCTTCAGAAGTAATAGAGGCCTCAGACAAGGATGCGCTTTATTGCCTTACTTGTTTGTCATCTGTGTCAATGTATTAACTCTGATGCTGAATAGAGCTGCAGTTCAGAAGCATATAAGCTACCACCCGAGGTATCAAAACATTGCATTGATCCATCTCTGCTTTGCAGATGATTTAATGGTGTTTACCGATGGGAAAAATAAATCTATAGAAGAAGTTCTTAAGACCTTTGTGTAGTTTGCAAAGATGCCAGGCCTCAAGATTAGTTTAGAGAAGTCTACCCTATTCATGGCTGGAATCAACCCTGACAATCAACAATCGATCCTTACATCATTTCCCTTTGCTTCCGGCCAGCTCCTTGTAAGATATCTTAGGTTACCTCTCCTAACCAATAGAATGACAATAAGTGATTACTTGCCGCTGATAGAATAAATCAGAAAACGAATTAGCACGTGGACTGGACGTTTTCTTTCTCACGCAGACAGGCTGCAGCTGATCAACTAGGTAATCATGAGTATAACTAATTTCTGGCTTGCAGCATTTCGTCTCCAGGAAGCTGCTTAAAGGAAATAGAAAGTCTTTGTGCTGCTTTTTTGTGGTATGGGCCTGCATTAAATCGGAAGAAGGCAAAATAAGCTGGACTGATGTTTGCAAAGTAAAAACAGAGGGAGGTCTTGGCCTTAGACAGTTGAAAGAAGTCAGTTTGGTCACAGGGATGAAGCTTGTTTGGAGAATCACATCATCTCAGGACTCTCTGTGGGTTCAATGGATTAAATTAATGTTACTTAATAAGGAAAGGCTCATTCTAGTCACTGAAGAGCAATGCTACAAATGGGTCTTGGATCTGGCGAAAGTTACTGAAGTTAAGGGAGAACGCAAAATGGTTTCACAACATGGAGATTAAGAATGGGCAAGCGACTTAAGGATGTTATAGGGGAAACAAGTCCGATTGAATAAGGGATACCGGACGATGCAACGGTGGCAGAAGTTATGCTAAGTCATAGGCGAAGGAGACACAGAGTGCAATTGTTTAATGAGCTAGAGGAAGCTATGGAACAGAAGCGTTTTTCAATGGGGGAAGGTACTGATGTTGCTACGTGGAGATGGACAAAGAAAAGATATAAGCCCAAGTCTCTACAAAAGTCACCTAGAATCACTTGCGCCAACATCATCCCAAGTGCCAATGGATTCAAGGGGTCTGGTTTAGAAATAGCACACCCAAATACTCCTTTATGCTATGGGTAACAGTCCATAATAGGCTTTCCACTGGAGATAGGATAAGTCAGTGGAATGGAAACATTGATCCCAGTTGTGTCCTTTGTGGAGATGCTCTGGAAACTTGCCAATACCTTTTCTTTACCTACCCCTACGCAAGTCAAATCTGGGAAGCATTGGTAGGAGGCCTACTTCATCGACGTTACACCTGCGACTGGACTGATATTATTGAGCCATCTCGGGTAACTCTATCAACTACACCACGATGTTTCTTCTACGATATTCATTCCAAACAACTGTTTATACCATTTGGCGTGAAAGGAACTCTAGAAAACAAGGCAACGAATATCAGAGCTACATATGCCTACTGAGGTTTGTTGATAAAACTGTAAGGAATCGCCTCCTTAATTTAAATGCTAAGTATAATGCACTTGAAGAGGGGTTACAGAAGTGGTTTGGAACTCGACCGCAATGGCCGAGTTCGTAGACTTCAAACACATTCTCTTATTGTTAATAGTTCATTCTTTTATTCTTTAAAAACAATCCAGAAAAGATGCACTTGATGTAATAAAGGTTTTTGATTGAATATAATTTTACATTCATTCAAAACAAAGTTTTAAGAGATGTCATATCTCACTAAAAGGGGATTAATTGCACACAGTATATTTTATTTACAAAGTAATAGTATAGTTGTATTTTTCAAAAAGTTTGTGCATTTTTATATATTTTTTGTCTTTTAGTGCTGTATAACCACCATTTTAGCCTTAGAGACAAGAATAACTCATAGATAGTTAATGTCACACGTCATCCACGCCAGCTCTTCTATCCATTCTTTTTTATTATTATTTTTTATTTTTTCTCTTACACTCTCTTTCTTACTTTATGAGTTATTTTCACCCCTCATTTTTTTGACAGTGGATAGGATAGTGGAGCTGATGATTCCGACAATATAGACCGCCGGAATGGAGATAAAATCGGCCGATGTACTGGAATTCGGAAAAAAAAAAATCAGACTTAATACAGAAATTGCGAATGGATAGTTTAGATTAGATGTCCACAATATTCATCCACGTGGATACTACCACGACCATATCATATGCAAGATGCTTACCATGGGTAAAAAGTGGCCAACAAATTTTGTATGGTTCCTAGCCACACAAATAAACATCACATGTTAAATGCTTTCTATGGATATGGTGGACAATATCGAGTATTCGTAGATACTACCACGATCTCCTCACATTCTAGACGGGTCTGATGGACAGAAGGTGACTAAGAGTTCACATGATCGTGAAATGTACCTGGAAAACACAATATTAAAAGCTCAGGTGGATGATGTCTATTATTCGTGGACACTGCCATAATTATATCACATGCTAAACGCTTATGATGGACAATAGGTGGTCAAGAGTTAACATTATTGCGATCCGCGGACACAAAAGTATGTTGGGTTGATTATTCGTGGACACTACCACGATTATATCACATGCTAAACGCTTATGATGGACAATAGGGTGGTCAAGAGTTCACATTATTGGGATCCGTGGACACAAAGTACGGGTCTGATGGATAGAAGGTGAATAAGAGTTCACATGATCGTGAAATGTACTTAGTAACACAATTTTAAAAGCTCAGGTGGATGATGTCTATTATTTGTGGACACTACCATGATTATATCACATGTTAAACGCTTATGATGGACAATAGGTGGTCAAAAGTTAACATTATTGCGATCCGTGGTCACAAAAGTATGTTGGGTCAATTATTCGTGGACACTACCACGAGTATATAACATGTAAAACTCTTATGATGGAGAAATAGGGTGGTCAAGAGTTCACATTATTGTGATCTGTGGACACAAAGTATGGGTCTGATGGACAGAAGTTGACTAAGGGTTCACATGATCGTGAAATGTACTTGGTAAACACAATTTTAAAAGCTCATGTGGATGATGTCTATTATTCGTGGACACTACCACAATTATATCACATACTAAACGCTTATGATGGACAATAGGTGGTCAAGAGCTAACATTATTGCGATCCGTTGTCACAAAAATATGTTGGGTCGATTATTCGTGGACACTACCACGATTATATCACATGTAAAACGCTTATGATGGACAAATAGGGTGGTCAGAAGTTCACATTATTATGATCCGTGGACACAAAATACTTGTAGACCACTATCCATATGGACACTTAATCTAGACGATCCATTCGAAATTTCTGTATTAAGCCCGAATTTTTTTTTGAATTCCGGTAGATCGATCGATTATCTCTCCATTTCGGTGGTTTATATGGCCGAAAACCTCATCTATTGCATCTTATCAACCGTTCAAATAATAATGGGTGAAAGAAATGTAAAAGTAAGAAAGATAATGAACAGAAAAAGAAAAGAAAAAAATATAAAAAAGAATGTATAGTTTTCATATGAGGTGACACCTATCCACCGAGAGAATGTCTTGATCTTTTCCCATTTTTCCCCTATCTGCGAGGGATAAAATGGTCTTTTTACTGGTGGGGCCTACAAACGCAAAGACTTTTTGAAAGGTACAAGAATGCAATGAAAAAGATAAAAAAATACACCTAGTGTAATACACCCAACTCAAGCTATATCTTTATCATAATCAAATTCATTACTACTTAACATATAAGGTCTACATTTACCTTTTTGCACACACGCAACCGACATTAGTGAACTGTTGATCATCTAGGGAATTGCCATATACATGATAATCTAGGTTAAGTTAAGTAGAATTTTGTGCATTATTGTATTAATTATTTGTGTGGGAGAAAATGAATGGTCGTGTCTTTATGTAAGGTTGTAAAAAATAAGAATCTCATTCAACCAAATTAGAGATTAATTAACACATATTTTAAAGATCTTGAAGCCACCAATTCAGAACAAATAAAAGTCAGCCGCTTCGTTAACACAAACTACAACAATATGCATATGGCTTATGCGTACTGGACATTGCGTCAATACAACCAGCCTTACTACGACATCCATTCAGTACCAATAAAACGGAAAGGAATCATCTCGTTCATCCTTCTAGTGTTGAATGATGATGTGATAACGAAGATACTCGCCCATGTTTGTGAACGGAACATGCAAGATCTCTGTTATTCGAAAATAGCTTGCAAATCCTTAAAGGGGATGAAGGAAACACGGGAGTTCTTCAAATCTGTTTATCTAATAGAGATGGAATACTATGTTTGGGTTCCAGGTTTTGACCAGAGAAAATTCAATGAAAGCTGCTACGACGCAAGCAACACAAAAACTATCCTACTCGAAGGAATCTAGGATTTCTTCTTCGATAACAAAAGAGATGAAGGAATTTCACGCATAAAGGCTGTTGCAAAAGATGGATGCATCTTAAGAAAGTATATGTATGGTATCATACACAAATCCTTCATGGAAGACAAAGATGTTGAACTCTTTGGTAGATATGAATTTAGTCGTGGACACGGAACGCAACTGCGAAGAATACTACCTCGTCTCGACCATGGTGCGTGGGGAAGATTGCTTCCTGACTGGTTCACAAAGAAAAGTAACGAAAACGATATTGATCGTGTGCGCATATGCCGATGTTCTAAATAAGACTTGTTGGGCTTTGGGTGGCCAATGGAAAAGGACGTTTACGAACAATGTTTCTGGATTATGCAGACCGCTTTCTTATGCAAAATGATAGCAAACAACTTCCACCAATTTCATTGTAATCGGTGATGTTGTATATATGTATGTTTTGCCAATTTCACAATAGATGTTTTCTTGTAAACATAATTATCTAGTATTTTGTTTAACAGTTCATCGTTATTGGAGTTGAAAGGTAACACTTAATTATTAAGAAGATTAAAGTAAAATTGGTTATTAATTATATTATTTAACACATATCAGATAATTTGACCAATATAGAATGAGTAACCCTAAACCCTAAGTACAAAACCCTAAACCCTAAATATTAAACACTAAAGAGCATCTCCAACCAACCCTCCAATCCTTAAATTTTGATGTTTTGAATAGTGAAACCTTAAATATGAGGTTTCATTATTCAAAACCTTAAAACTTCTTTTTATTTCTTATTTGGTCCTTATCTTATCATCGACATATTCTAAAATTGTTAGTAATATCTTATCACTAAATATATGTGTTGATATGGGATCATTATGGAAATAATAATTAAGTAATTGGTATTTTTAATGATTAAGTAATTGATATTTTATATGTAATGTTGTAAACCCTAAACTCAAACATTAAACTCCAAACCCTAAATATTAAACACAATACACTAAACTTTAAACCCAAATATTATAACATAAACCCTAAATATTAACCTAAACTCTAAACCCTAAATGAAATAAGATAAGAAGAGTATTAAATGTTCATCACAACCTATATTGCACACCAACCACTTCATATCACTATATATGTTTGATTATGGTAATTCGAAAATGTTATGTTTAGAGACTTGATTGTGTAGGATTATACATTCTCATGTTATGGTAATTAGAGAATATCCTATGATAATCCTTTATGGGATATATCATACGGATCATACTTGTTGTATATATATCTCCTGTAGCGTTAAACAACAAAAACAACACACATGTATATTTCTCTTTCCTTAGCACCATGCAATTGCATTTTGTATGAAACATATATGGGGACATGACCATAATGCCATTTTTTCAGAATCTTCTCCAAACCAATCCAAAGAAACCTTAAAACATCAAAATATAAATTTCATCTTTGCTTTAACCTTCAAGTCCCAAAACTATTTCCTAAATTTTTATGTTTACTATTTGAAATTTTAGAGTTTCAAAACCCGCAAGAATCTTTTATAAAGATAAGTATATTAGATCCTGACAAAAAAAATAAGTATAAATTTATAAATTGAGACAATAAAAAGGAATATATGATGAGTAAATTACCCCTACAGGTGGGTAAAAAATCAAAAAAAAATTTGCCAAAAATCTTGGAACCAACACCCAATTTGGTAGCTCAAAATATTTCAATTACCCACCTAAACCCAATAGTTTTCGACAAAGTGTCGAGATTCCTCAATTACGACAAACCCTGATTTTATTATGTTCTTTCCCTTTTCCGAATCTCCTTTGAATCATTTCGCTAATGTCGCTCCAAATCCTCTTCTATGCCTACCCATATCAAACTGATATCTCTTCTTTCAATCTCTTATTAGAGGCTCTCAATTGCATCGCTAAATTTGGCATATACCCTATCGACCCTCTTAAACTCTTCTTAAAATCTCTCAATCACGAAACCCTACAGCTAGAGGTAAGATATGGCGTTAGGGTGTGTGTTAAACCATCTAGTTTGTTTTTGCTTTGCTTTGCTCTTGAAACGGGATTGCTTCTGGGTCTGATTGTTGGTTTTCTTATAATTTTCTTGTGGTTTGCTTGTAGTGGAACAATAAATTTTGGTTCAAAATGTTGTAAACTCCCACTATAATCCTCTTTCTGCTTCAGTATGGTCTCCACATCGTGGATAAGTTGGTTGTAGTGTTTTTAATGAGTGTTTGATGAGTTAGAATTTGATGGTTAGGCTGTTAATCTTATAGTTAGCAAGAAATTGAGTTTGATATCTCTGTTTAACAACTCTATGTGTCTTGCTAAGTTCGATTTTGTGAGCGTTTACAAGAAAGTGTTTGTATCATTTGAGTCATGACCAATTCATCCATAACTTTCTTCAGGAACATTTTTCGAGGGTATCTGTCAACGAAAGATGAAAGACATGGCCAGCACTCCAAAGGACTGCAGAAGCACTGCAAAGGACTGCGACCTCGGGATATCTCAATAGATGAATATAACTACATATTTGCTCAGTGAAAGTAACATATTTCATAATCCATGTTTATAGAGTCATCTCATGTTATTTAATTAATTGAATTATTCTTAATGTTTTTAATTATCACATGCCACTGAGAAGGATGGACGGGTAGATCCTTATGGAGTCGAAAAATCTATTAATGGGCAAGCGTAAACAGCCCAGACACTTTTCAGCGTTTGTGGCCCACCAAGAGCAATTGAAGGAAACTCAATGTAAAACTACAACACCATCTGCTTTATAGGTTACTTATCACTCTCTAGCACTTGTTAAATTTTTGGGATATGTTTTGGAAACTCCTTAATGTTGGAATTTGCTTATGTAGATCGTTTGTCTATATGCTGCACATAAGTATTAAGTTATCAATGTTATTTTAAAGCAAATGTCTTACCATTCAAATAATGGTATCACCAGTTACCAAATCGTAAATTGAATTAATCCAAATTTTTAGTTTTACGAAGAAAAGTCTATAAACAATCGTCAATTATTCGCACTACACACAAAGAGTCGCAAAATATTCTCATCAACATATTTTGAATTTCCGAATAGTCGTTGAATGATCGTTAAATATTCATTAAACCCTCACCAAATAGTCACATATATTACAACTAAGTTGTGACTATATAAGACACCCAGACAGTAGTCGGCATGTAGTGACACTAGTACTACCATATTCGAATCTTGCTGCTCCGATTAGATGTTTTGTAGTCACTAAATTAGTCATACAATAGTCGCCAATTAATAGCAAAATGTTGACCATAATCATATCTTGATGTTCTTGTTAGTCATCAGATCATCGGTAACTTAGTCGACAACAGTCGCCAAATAGTCACCTTATATTACGACTACGTTGTGACTATGTTGGACAGTTACATAATAGTCGACAAGTAGTGGCCGAATCAGTAGCATAATCGTATTTTAA
Source organism: Orychophragmus violaceus (assembly GCA_030180135.1). Taxonomy (NCBI): domain Eukaryota; kingdom Viridiplantae; phylum Streptophyta; class Magnoliopsida; order Brassicales; family Brassicaceae; genus Orychophragmus; species Orychophragmus violaceus. The sequence continues at coordinate 43,250,893 of CM058236.1, forward strand.
TGTTCTGATTCGTCGCTAGATAGTCGTTAATATGGTCATTACATAGTGACCCATTGTTACAACTACTTGGTGACTATATTATGCAGTCACATATTGGTCGCCCATTGGTCACCTAGTTTCGCGACTATTTGATGATTACATTTCTCCGACTGCATCTTGACACCCTCTTTAGTCGCAAAGTTGTCATCGTGTAGTCGAAAACTACACTAGTAAAAATATATCGTATAGCCACGTTTTTGTCACGACCAAATCGTGGCTATTTTCTAATTAGTCACGATTTAGTCACGATTATTCTCGTAACAAAATATTGTGGCTAAATCGTGTCCAAAACGTGGCAATTAGTCACGTTATAGTCACGAAACAAAACGTGACTACTAATAGCCACGTTTTGTCACGAATTAATCGTGGCAAACCTAGCCACGAAAGAATACGTGGCTAAATCGTGTGGCTATGATTTGTCAAATCAAATTATTAATAGCTTTAGTCAAATCAAATTTTATTCAGACATTCAGACCGTGTATCAGAGCGAATATATTCAAATTTTAAGCCACGATTTAAATCGTGACAAAAATCGTGTCTATATAACCACGTTTATAAACCGTGTACAAAACGTGGCTATTTTTACTAGCCACGATAACAAAACGTGTCTAAAACGTGGCTATTATTGAATAGCCACTATAAAAACCGTGGCTAAAACGTGGCTAATAATTTGCCCTATAAAAACAACCGAACTCACGCTATGTTTTCATAACAAATAATCACAAACATCAAAAACAAGCGAACTCACGCTTTATATATCAAACACTATCTTTCTAGTTTTTCTTTCTTTAGACAAAATGTCCCACTATTTTTATTCAAGAACGTGGATGGATCGACATTTAGATCCTAACACAAATTCTGCTACGGGAGAGTTTTTGGGAGGGATTCAAGCATTTATTCAGTTTTCTTGTAATCAAGCATCGTACCACGAGCAAAACACTCTATTGTGTCCTTGTTCCCGATGTAAAAACCGAAAACAGCGTGATGCAAGAACTGTTTTTAATCATCTAAAAAGAGTTGGGTTCAAGGAAAATTACTATGTTTGGTCAAGCCATGGCGAACATTATGCTGATGTTGGTGAATCTTCCGGAACAAGTCATTTCAATACCGAAGAATCTACTTGGGAAGAACAAGCTACATATAATCAATTTCCCCCGGATACAAACGAGAATTTGCCATACGCAAATATAGCAGCAGATGAAGAGCCAGCACCAAATTTTATGGAAGCAACATATGAAGAGCCATATCATGATAGTGTTTTTCGAGCTTTTGAAGCCGCGAATCAACCTCTTTACGATGGATGCGTTGAAGGAATTTCTCAACTATATGTGGCTTCGCGTATGACGAAGGCGAAAACCGACTACAATTTGGCTAAGGCGTGTGTGGATGAGATGTCACAGACTATGAAAAATGTTCTGCCGAAGCCCAATAAAGCACCAGCATCTTATTACGAGGCCAAGAAGCTGACAAAATCTCTCGGGCTTCCTGTTATTAAGATCGATGTATGCAAGGACAATTGCATGCTCTTTTGGAAGGAAGATCAAGATCTCTTGGTGTGTCGGTTTTGTACGAAGTATCGATACTATCCGAACAATGGGATGGGTAAAAATCGACCAAAACAAAGGATGTTCTTGAAGGATTGTTTAGTGTTTGTCCTGGTTCAATTCATTCAGATTAAACCCTACTAAACATATTGGATCTAGGTTCTCTTGACAGAATCATAAGGGGATCTCGAAATACCTTGTTATGCAGCGGAAGAATCAGGTATGAGTCAGAGATCAGCAGAACCACCAAGAGTTTGTTCCTCCAAAGGCTCACACACGCACACTAACAGGAAGAATGGCTGCTAGACCAGAGGGAGGGAGGCGCAGAGAGAGAGAGGAGAGGCGCAGAGAGAGATGTGTAAAAGAGAGCTAGGTTTAGTTTTAGTTATAAAACTCTTGTCTAGTTCTGTTGGGCTTTTGGGCCCAAATCCCAGTCTGATTAAATCCCTTAGATTTAATCAGGCCCCTTTATTCTCTCTAAGTACAGTAAATGCCTGGCACTTTTACCGTACTTCTGCTGAACCATTCCCTTATAGTTTCCTGTTAGCTTAGGCGTGTGACCCATATGGGATCATATAATAAAGGCAATAAATCCAAGACTTATAGATCATGAGCGGACTCTAGCAAGCCATCATGACCCCCAGTATTATATGACTTATGTCTGATCATTGACATACTCTTACTTTCTAGAGACAGTACAGAGATTACTGGACATAATTCCAACAATCTCCCACTTGTACTGGAATCTCTGTATTCATAATCCTTTTGTCTCAATATCTCGATTAGTCATAAGGCAAGATGAGTGTCATCCTTATAAAGCTTAATCATGTTCATCGGACTCTGATTTGACACTGGCAATCCAAACGACTCGGGACAGTCCGTTTGAGCATGGCCATGCATTTTCCAGTATTCAAATCTCCGATTGGCCTAGAGATATTCACTCCATTTATATTGGAGGGACAAATCCCGTCTTGTTCCATCACTGCAAACTACTCACTTCATAATACACCCAAACAAGGTCCTTATAACTATCGCTTAACGACAGTGTTAGACAACGATCAAAGCGCATCAGTTCATGTGCAGTCACATGCATGCGAACTCAGGTCTAAGGACTATACTCTATAGTCGTAGTGAGAATCTCTTATGACACAGATATAAATATCCTGAAGAGTTCTCATAAGCGGGTCATGTCCGGTCGTATGTACCCCAACATACACCTATGTACTGACTTTGATGCCGTGCATCTATGACACCCTGAAACTTGGTCATAAGTCACATACCAATCTAGTCTCACGCGGTTGTTGGTGTTCCAATTTCAACAACCTTCGACCAGGGACAGTATGATATAAGCCATCTATCAAATATAGGGTCTCATGATCAAGCTAAATGACTTTGATGACTCAAGATCAAGTCACTTACTTCGATGGCCTATAAAATGGTTTATATCATTTTGGAACTATTATTTCATCACAGTTAAAATAATCTTGAAATAATAATTTTTATTAAACATCTTAAAATGTTTTACAAGAACATATGAATAACTAAATAAAGCCCTCAAACTCCCACTCAAATTTAGATTACATTTCAATGTCTCTAATGCCTACAGCTTCAGTCAGGTACTCGAGCTTAGGCCTTGGGAGTGGCTTTGTCAACGGATCAGCGACATTATCATCTGTCGGAACTCGGCTGATCTTGACTTCCTTTCTATTAATGATATCACGTATCAAGTGAAATCTTCTTAGTATATGCTTGGATTTCTGGTGTGATCTTGGTTCCTTTGCCTGAGCTATAGCACCATTGTTATCACAAAACAGTGCCAGAGGCTCAGCTGCATATGGTATCACACCTAGTTCAATAATGAACTTTCGTATCCAAACAGCTTCCTTCGCTGCTTCTAAGGCGGCGACATATTCAGCTTCTGTAGTGGAATCAGCAACGGTGTCTTGCTTGGAGCTTCTCCAACTAACTGCACCGCCATTCAGACAAAAGATATAACCGGACTGTGACCGGAAATCATCTTGGTCTGTCTGGAAACTTGCGTCCGTGAATCCACTGACTTCAAGCACATCACTTCCACCGTACACCAAGAACTTATCCTTAGTATGTCTTAGATACTTCAGGATATTCTTGACGGCAATCCAGTGGTTTTCACCTGGATTTGACTGGTATCTACTCGTCATGCTCAATGCATAAGCAACATCAGGACGAGTACAGATCATGGCATACATGACAGATCCTATTGCAGATGCATAAGGAATATTCTTCATGCGCTCAAGCTCAGCAGCCGTCGTAGGGCTCTGCTTCTTGCTTAGCGTTGTGCCATGTACCATTGGCGTGAAGCCCTTCTTGGAATCTGCCATGCTGAATCTATGCAGGACTTTGTCAATGTATGAATCTTGACACAAGCCTATCAGCCTTTTAGATCTATCCCGGTAGATCCGGATTCCAAGAACGTATGCGGCTTCACCCATGTCTTTCATGGAAAAACAACTTCCAAGCCAGTCCTTTACCGACCGCAGCATTGGTACGTCGTTTCCGAGAAGCAGTATGTCATCGACATACAGAATAAGAAATACTATCTTGCTCCCACTAGTCTTCTTATACACGCATTGTTCTTCTTCATTTCTGATGAAGTCAAATTGCTTGATCGCTTCATCAAAACGAAGATTCCAGCTCCTCGATGCTTGCTTCAATCCATAAATGGATTTATGAAGCTTGCATACTTTCCCAGCATTCTTTGGTTCTATGTAACCGTCAGGTTGTGTCATATACACATCCTCTTCCAGAATACCATTCAGGAAGGCGGTTTTCACGTCCATCTGCCAAATTTCATAATCATGAAAAGCTGCAGTTGCTAGTAGAATCCGAATAGATTTCATCATAGCCACTGGGGAATAGGTTTCATCATAATCCACACCGTGAACTTGCCTGAAACCTTTTGCCACCAACCTGGCTTTATAAATCTGGACATTTCCATCCACGTCGATCTTCTTCTTGAAGATCCATTTACACTCGATGGCTTTTACACCAGCGGGTAAATCAACCAATGAAAACACTTGGTTGGCCGACATGGAGTCCATTTCGGAATCAGTGGCCTTACGCCACTTGGAGGAATCTGGGCCCATCATGGCTTGATTGAAGTTCGATGGTTCATCACCATCAATGATCAGAAGATCATGACAGTCAGTCACGAGGAATCCTTGATATCTCTCGGGTTCGTGACGGATCCTCCCGGATCTTCGAACTTCAGGTACCACAGGTTCAGGCTCTACAATTTCTTGTAGGTCCTCCTGCTGCTCTTCCTCATTAGGTTGAGCAGTATCCTGTTCATCTTGAATTTCTTCAAGCAGTACCTTACTCCCACTGTTTTTCTTAGAGAGAAACTCCCTCTCAAGAAAATTACAATCCCGGGCAACAAAAATCTTGTTCTCGGATCGTAGGTAGAAGTAATAAGCCTTGGTCTCCTTCGGATAACCAATGAAGTAGCATTTATCAGACTTTGGTGTAAGCTTGTCAGAGATTAATCTCTTGACATAGGCTTCACAACCCCAAATTCTAAGATAAGACAGCACTGGAGTTTCTCCAGTCCATAATTCATATGGTGTCTTAGCTACTGCTTTTGATGGCGCTCTATTTAGGGTGAACGCTGCTGTTAGCAGAGCATATCCCCAAAGGGATATTGGAAGGTCTGTGTGACTCATCATAGACCGAACCATATCCAATAAGGTCCGATTCCTCCTCTCAGACACACCATTCCATTGAGGTGTTCCAGGAGGAGTGAGTTAAGAAACTATCCCACACTCTCTTAGATGATCACTGAACTCTTGGCTCAAGTATTCTCCTCCTCGGTCGGACCGAAGAGCTTTAATGCTTTTGCCAAGTTGGTTCTGTACTTCATTTTGGAATTCTCTGAATCTCTCAAACGATTCAGACTTATGTTTCATTAAATAAACATATCCATACCTGCTGAAATCATCAGTGAAGGTAATGAAGTACTGATAGTTTCCTCTTGCATTTGTGGACATTGGGCCACACACATCAGTGTGTATCAGGCCCAATAAGTCACTGGCCCTCTCGTTGGGTTTATTAAAGGGGGCCCGCGTCATTTTGCCCATCAGGCAGGATTCGCATTTCTCACATGACTCAAAGTCAAATGAGCCAAGAAGTCCATTCGAATGGAGCCTCTTAATGCGTTTCTCACTGATGTGCCCTAAACGACAATGCCATAGAAACGTTCGGTTCTCCTCATTAGGTTTGAACCGTTTGGTATTAATGTTATAAATTGGCGCGGATTGATCAAGTATGTAAAGCCCATTCGTAAGAGGGGCACAACCATAGAACAAATTATTGCGATTGAAGGAACATAATTTATTCTTAACTGAAAAATCATAACCTTCCAAATCCAACAAAGAAACTGAAATAATATTTCTGCTTATCGCAGGTACAAAATAGCAGTTATTAAGTTCTAAAACCAATCCCGAAGGTAAAGACAACAAGTATGTGCCTACAGCTAGTGCAGGAACTTTCGCTCCATTCCCAACTCGTAGCTCCACTTGTCCTTGCTTCAGCCTCCTACTGTTGCTGAGTGCCTGCATATTAGTACAAATATGAGCCCCACAACCAGTATCCATAACCCATGAGGTATTATCAGAAGTAGTTGTATTAACTTCTATAACAAAAATACCTGATGAAGAAGTCTCCAGAGTCTTCTTCTTCAATTCCTTTAGACCTTCCAGGAATTTCTTACATTCTCTCCTCCAATGCCCTGGTTCTTTGCAGAACCTGCAGATGTCAGTAGGCCCAGCCTTGGACTTGGGCTTGGGCTTGGACGTGTCCTTGTCCGAGACTTGAACAGCCTTAGCCTTTCCCTTGTCCTTGGCAGAGGATTTCTTAAAGCCCTTGCCCTTTTGTACCATGAGCACGTTGGGGTCCTTGGCTTTCCTCAAATTGGGCTCTGCAGTCTTGAGCATTCCATGAAGCTCAGGCAATGTCTTAGTCAAGCCATGCATATTGAAGTTCAGAATGAACTGATCATAGCTTGCAGGCAAAGACTGCAGAATGATGTCGCAGGCAAGTTCATGGCTGATAGGACAGTCGAGTTTCTGAAGATGATCGAGATAACCCATCATTTTCAAGACATGAGGACTCACTGCTGCATTCGCAGCCATCTTACAGTCTAAGAGGTTCTTAACTGTCTGGAACCTCTCAGTCCTTGCCTGCTCCTGAAAAAGCGATTTCAGGCTTGCCATTATCTCGATGGGCGACAGCACACTCTCGAACTGCATTTGCAGTTCAGGAGTTATGGTTGCCAACATCAGGCAATAGACATCATTTTCATCTGACGAATGCTTTTCCCAAGCATTCTGCAGATTCCTGGCGGCATTGTTTGGAGGCCTCTCAGGGAGGGGATCACGAAGGACATATTCCTTCTTCTCCTGCTTGAGGACCAGCCTCAAGTTCCTTGACCACGTCAGGAAGTTCGTTCCAGTCAGCTTCTCCTTGTCGAGAACAGACCGGATTGAGAATGTGTTTTGTGTACTTGTTGTAGTCATTGCTGAAATTTAAGATAAAAGGATTTTAGTTAATATGTTCAATATGATTAATCTCGCATTATATTCAATAACATTAGTTACCCTCAAAAGAATATAATGATTCCAAGATCCACATATAACTAAGATCAAAGTGGGCCACTGGCCGTCACCCAACCTTAGCTTATATCGGTAAGCCCTATCTCGGCTAATTATATCCGTGATATAACTCTTGGTTGTGAATCTGGGCCCGAGGCCCAATCCACTCTGATGTCTCAAGGTCCGGGACTCCCGATGACCCAGTCAAGAAAACCAGACTATACAGTCATGTAATCACTAATGTCTGGGACTCCCAATAACATTAATGAATCACAAACTGTCTTACCCACGCAAAAGATAGACACCCTCACACTGTAAGGCCATGTGTACAATTGAATGGGTTTCAACAGCTGACATAGACTGGACAAGACATCCAACGCTTGATATTATTTGAGGTTTATAGGTTTTCTTAAAATCTCATCCCAAAATAGAAGATTACTATTTTGGAAAACTTTCCATTTTTGGAAACCTTCTGTTTTTGGAAACTTTCATAATTGGAAACTTCCTAAAATTGGAAACTTTCTAACTATAGAAATTTCCTAAATATCCAAAACATGCAAATCTAGAAATTTCTATTCTAAGAAACTTTCTAATTTAAAATTTTGGAAACTAATTAATTTAAAATCGAATTTTAATTATTAAATAAATTTTAAATTAAATCTGAAGAAAAGACTCAAATAATTGGCCCAATTGTTTTAACTTCTTGGCCCAAGGCCCAAGAATTGGTCTATGTCCAAGACATAACCCAATTGCCCAATTAAATGACATAACCGGTCTGGTTCATTAAAATTGGTCTAACCAAGATTAATTACTACGATAACCACAATTGTTAACCGGTTATTTACTAAACCGGATTTTCTCAATTTATTTGGTCCAACCAAATCAAATTAGAAAACCACTGGTTTAGGCACTAAATCCAATTTTAAACGACATTGGATTTCTTATCACGGTTTAACCAGATTTAATAAATTTTATTAAGTCTGTAAACCGTGACGATTAAAATTTTAATTATTTTAAACCGAACCACAAACCAAATCGAACCGACACATGCTCTTACCATCGATCCGGACAGCAGCAAGCTTCACGCGATCGGGCAAGCTTGTGCGATCGATCGGGACGTGAGGCGGGACACGATCGGGACGGCTCGGGTCGAGAGAGGCGGGACACGATCGGTCCATCTCTCGTGATCGGGACGACGACGCGACTCGATCGGTCCGTGCGTCACTCCGATCCGGACGTGTGATCCTTTGGCGATCAACACTCCGACGCATACCTTTCCTAATGGATCGGTCCATGCGATTTTAGTTTAGGGTTTTTAACTTTGTTTCTTAAGTGTTTTACTTATCAATTTCAAGCAAAGATTGATTCAAACACTTCTAAACAACCTAAACATGATTCTAACAAGAAATCCTAATAGAACCAATGGCTCTGATACCACTGAAGGATTGTTTAGTGTTTGTCCTGGTTCAATTCATTCAGATTAAACCCTACTAAACATATTGGATCTAGGTTCTCTTGACAGAATCATAAGGGGATCTCGAAATACCTTGTTATGCAGCGGAAGAATCAGGTATGAGTCAGAGATCAGCAGAACCACCAAGAGGTTGTTCCTCCAAAGGCTCACACACGCACACTAACAGGAAGAATGGCTGCTAGACCAGAGGGAGGGAGGCGCAGAGAGAGAGAGGAGAGGCGCAGAGAGAGATGTGTAAAAGAGAGCTAGGTTTAGTTTTAGTTATAAAACTCTTGTCTAGTTCTGTTGGGCTTTTGGGCCCAAATCCCAGTCTGATTAAATCCCTTAGATTTAATCAGGCCCCTTTATTCTCTCTAAGTACAGTAAATGCCTGGCACTTTTACCGTACTTCTGCTGAACCATTCCCTTATAGTTTCCTGTTAGCTTAGGCGTGTGACCCATATGGGATCATATAATAAAGGCAATAAATCCAAGACTTATAGATCATGAGCGGACTCTAGCAAGCCATCATGACCCCCAGTATTATATGACTTATGTCTGATCATTGACATACTCTTACTTTCTAGAGACAGTACATAGATTACTGGACATAATTCCAACAGTTCTATATGCCAATTACGGAGCGGTTGAAGCGTTTATACCAGTTAGAGAAGACTGCTTCACATATGCGATGGCACGCTGAACATTTATCACCAGAAGGAGAAATGCATCACCCTTCAGATGGAGCAGCGTGGAAGCATTTCAATGAGGTATATCCTAATTTTGCCGCTGAAAGTCGAAATATCTATCTATGCCTATCTACAGATGGATTTAATCCCATTGGTATGAATGGTGAGGCACACTCTGTTTGGCCTGTGATCGTGACTCCGTACAACTTACCTCCCGGTATGTGTATGAAAAGGGAGTTTTTCTTTCTGTCAGTACTAGTTCCTGGGCCAAAACACCCGAAGAAAAGTCTAGACATTTATCTCCAGCCGTTGATCGAGGAATTAAAAACTTTATGGAGTGACGGGGCGGAAGCATATGATGTATCGAGGAAACAAAAATTCACGATGCGAGCTGCGTTGATGTGGACAATCAGCGATTTTCCAGCGTATGGCATGCTATCTGGTTGGATGACACATGGGCGTTTAGCATGTCCATATTGTCTAGATGAGACGAAGTCGTTCTGGTTACAACATGGGAGGAAACATAGTTGGTTCGAATGTCACAGGATGTTTTTGCCTCACAACCATCCTTATCGGCGTAATGGTCAAGCGTTTCGACGGGGCAAGACAATACAAGACGTGCCTCCACCTTGGTTAACTGGAGAAGAAATTCTATACGAAAGAATAAACACCATTGGGGGATTGTCAAAAACCGTTGATTGTGGAGGAAACGGGCACGAGAAGCCAGCCCGCACTATATCCGGCTATGGGAAAGATCATAATTGGGTGAAGAAAAGTATCTTTTGGGAGTTGCCGTATTGGGAAAATCATCTTCTCCGACACAACCTCGACTTCATGCACGTTGAGAAGAACTTTTTTGACAATCTCATCAACACGGTGTTAAATGTTCCAGGAAAGACGAAAGACAATGCTAAATCGAGAATGGATCTCCCAACCTTATGTAGAAGACAATCTTTACACATTAATCAAGATGGAACGCTTCCTGTGCCGATTTTTAGATTGTCTAATGAAGGAAAAAGACAATTCCTTGAATGGCTGAAGGATGATATCAAATTTTCGGACGGGTATGCTTCTAAATTTAGTCGTTGCGTTGACGAAACGAATTTGAAGCTTTCAGGACTGAAAAGTCACGATTGTCATCACGTCATAATGCAACGACTTCTTCCATTTGCCTTTCGCGAGCTTCTAGCCAAAACCGTTCACACAGCAATATCAGGTGATTAGATTCATATAGTTTACCATTTTAAAAATAATATTTACATATTTATAACTACTAACTATTATTATTGTAGATATTGCACTTTTTCAGGGATATTTCAGCAAAGATGCTACATGAGAAAGATGTTGCTATTCTGAAAGAAAATATCGCAGTGAAGCTTTGTAATTGGAGAAGATATTTCCGCCATCGTTCTTTGATGTCATGGAACACCTTCCCGTGCACCTCCCGGATGAAGCTGCTTTAGGTGGTCCTGTCCAATATAGGTGGATCTATCTGTTCGAAAGATACATGTACCATCTCAAGAGGAAAGTGAAAAAACAAAGCACGCATTGGAGGATCTATTGTTGCACAATGTTTGAACGAGGAAATCTCAAATGCATCTTCTAACTACTTTGGAAATCCGGAAGTTGTTGATGAAGCTGCACTTCCTGGAGAAATTCGATTTACATATTCTTATCCAGAAGTGCCGAACATGTTTTACCATGAAGGTAGAGTTAGTGGAAAGGCCGAGAATAAATGGTTATCAGATGATGACTACACCGTGCTCCAAACGTTTATGTTGCTTAATTGTGAAGCATTTGAGCCATATGAAAGGTAATATTCTATTTTTAATATAAATATTGAACTTTAATGTTAACTTATTTAATATTGGATGCAGGATCTTTGAAGAGACTATGACGGAAGAAAACCCAAATATTACCACTAATGATCTACAAATAGCAAAAGACCAGTATTATGCAGAATGGGTCAAAAAATATGTGAGTTTTTGTTGATTAATTAAAGTTAAAATATATATTGTTATATATATCATTTACTTACAACTTAATAATTTCGATATTCAATATGCAGATTAATCAAGCTAGCAAATCATTCCGCTTTCATTTGTGGATGTTGGATTTTGTACAAGGTCCTCGACGTAATTATACAACTTGGCCAATATATTTTTCACGGGGATACTGCTTCCACTCACATAGACATGGGAAAGATAAGAAAACCCAGCATTACGGTGTTTATGTTCGAGGAACCACCGAGATGGATTATTACGGTCTGATTGAAGATATAATGATGATTCAATATGATGGTGCTGTTGGGCTTAAGGCTATGATTTTCAAGTGTCGGTGGTTTGACACAACAATAGGTCGTGGAATGCGCAAACATCCATCTGGAATCGTAGATGTTTCTCCGCGAGGTCAGTACGCAAAATACAATCCTTTTATACTATCTGGTAATTGTGATCAAGTCTGCTTTATTCCTTATCTGCGTGTTCGCCGCACATCTGCAACCGATTGGTGGGCTTGTACGAAAGTTATGCCTCGAGGAGTCCGGGAAACATCTGAAGTTTTTCTAACTGCGTCACAAGACGATACACAAAACCAGTTTGTGGCACCGAGTGAATTGCTTCGAATTGAATCACATGTCGTAGATGATGATTCTGATTTCGATTTGTTACCTGTGTGTCCTCCCAACGATGAATATGTATCGGAAGACGAATTAGAAGATTCGTGTGATGATTCCGATGATGATTCTACTTAATTTTATGTATTGTGATATAAGTATTGTTATATGTATGAAAAAAAGATATAAGTATTGTTATATGTATGAAAACTATGTTTATTTGGGAATAATTTTACAAATGTGTATTTGTATTTTTTTCTAATTTTAATATCCAGTTTATAAATTAGTTTATTTAATTTTGTTGGGATTTATTTTTAAGATTTTTAGATTTATATATATATATATATATTTAGATTTATAAAAAAGACTCCAAAACCAAATTGTTTTGGCTCCAAAACCAAAATTTTGGTTCCAAAACCAACCCATTTTGCCTCCAAACCCCAAAATTCTCGGCCCAATTGTTTTGTAAGTGACAAAACACTTAGCATTTTTTTTGGTTTCATTCATTCGCGCCGATCTCTCTCTCTCTCTCTCTCTCTCTCTCTCTCTCTCTCTCTCTCTCTCTCTCTCTCTCTCTCTCTCTCTCTCTCTCTCTCTCTCTCTCTCGTGTCGTTTTGTCTCTTCCACTGTTCTTCGTCGGTATCCTCCGTCTCCCACCGCCGGCGTCACCATGGTAGCGACAACGAACGCCTCCGACCGCCGGCGTCAACGACCAGAAGACTTGAATCTCCCAGGTCGTTATCCTTCTCTCACTGATTTCGATTTTCATTTGCGATTTAGGGTTTCATGAGTTTTTACGGTTTTCGGGTTGTTTCTTTCTTCAGTTATTCGATTGCATGTATATGGGTCCGATTAATTATGTCTGTCAAATTAGGGTTTTCATTTGAATCGGGTCTTTAGGGTTTCATGTTTTCGATCTGTTTCTCTAGCTGATGGTTTTTAAGTGGGATGTTGTGATTACATGGTTTGGTTCGTTTTGTTATGGCTTTGAGATTAGGGTTTCGATTTGGGGGTTTTTCGATTTCGCGGTTAATTAAGAGTTTAAGCTTCAAGAAAATGTTATAACATCTGTTTTTGTGTCTTTCCTTTGTCAGAGATGCAACAAAGGAGACGTGTTTCTTCTGCTCATTCCATGCCTCCACAGACTTTGTCTTCACCTCATTCGATACCTCCAGGAGCTCTCCAACATTCAGCCGCAGGCTCCTCTGTTTCAAACAACTATACACGGCGTACTGAAGAGGCTCTACTCCGTGCACCAAGCAGAGAAAACCAACCACGCCTCCATCCAAAAACAATTAATGGAGCATTGTGGTAATCTCTGCTATCTTATCTACTTATTGCTTCATGTGTTTGTTTGTTTGATGATGTGTTGATTATGTGTTTTAGACTTGTGGCTGTCTGATGATGTCTTGATTATGTGTTTAGCTTTGGTATGGATGTTGTGCATTGATAGGTTGTAAGTTTATCCCTATACTAAACTGCAAGTGAACAGCAATGTCAAAGTAGTATATAGGGTTATCGAATCCACATGGACACTTGGTCTCAATAGATCAGAACAGTAGAGACTAATACTAGAAAGAAAGCAATATGATTGAATTGAAAGCGGTGCGAGAAAGCAAATCAGTAGCAGAGATTAACGGTTGTGGAAGCAAGTAATTAAAAGCGTTAAGCCTAGGGTGTTCTCAGGAAATCAGACAAGCAGACAGTTCATTCAGCAAGGATCTAATTAAGCACAGTTCTAGAACTCAAAACACAGATATAGAATTAACCAAATTCCTTTGCGATAATTCTCTAAGTCTAAGTGCAGCAAACCAAACTTTCGTTTGCGAGAACTAACAGATTAAACTAGCATTAATCCCAAGTTTGATATGTTCACAATTATCCTAAACCAAACTTCCGTTTGCGCAAAGTTTAATTGCCCAATTTAATTAGTTCAGATTCCTAAACCCCACTTCCGTGACGTATTTAGCAACCTAAGATCTAGATTCTAATTGATCAGGTTAGAACTAGCTTTAAGCACAATTAAATTGAAGAACATATATAGTTTGAATCTTTAACTGAATTTGAACAAGTCTAGCAAGTCATGAAATCCTATGTGAGAAACCCTAAACCTAACTAGGAATCTACTTAGACATAGATAATGAAATCATAATCATAGAATGAATAAATTGCATAAAAGAATAAGAGTAAAAGGGGTTCGAAATCTTCTCCAAATACAGATGAAGTAATAGGTTCAGATCAGCCCCAAAAGCTCTAAAAATCCTCTGCTCTTAATTATCAAAGTGTATCTAATAAAAACAACTAAAACTTGATTATATAGGTATAATCTCGGCCAAGGGCTTCTTTGTAAATATCAGGAACTTCTGGATCAAAGTGCAATAACTTGATTCTTCTAAACCGCCGAGTTTTTGGCCCATCTCGCTGGTGCATCGATCGATGCTAGAGTGCAACGATCGACACCTTCCTCTGTTTCGGACAGTGAACTCTATCTCTCGGCCAAACACTCCAAAAATCTCCAAAATGCTTCATTATCTCCAATTTAGCTTCAAACCTGATTATACCTGTAAAAGACTCTAAAAGAACACAAAAGACACTAAAAACACAACTATATCATGGCATAAAACTAGTAAAAACCATGATATATCAACTCCCCCACACTTAGCCTTTGCTTGCCCTCAAGCAAAACATAGAACTAAAGCATGGTGAAGAGGTTTGAAAACTCTTCAGAAACTCATTTCATCCTAGAAGCTACAATACTCAGATTCCCCTTAGTAAACCACTGAAAGAATCAATCACAGGATATCAAGACCACAATGTACTTCCCCCACACTTAGCAACTGTCCTAGGTAAACTCCACAATCACATTCAAGCATTCAAATTCTCCCTACTGACTTCTGCAAGTATTTAAGTGCGGTCTCACCTAAGGAGTATCGATCAAAGGGCACATGGATTCTTACCTTATCAGTTCTAGACCACCATACTATCTTTCTCTAGTCCCTTTCTTCTCTTTCCCTTCTTTAACAACTGATTTTTCCCCACTGGGTATCATTTTTTTTTTTTATCAGTGTTGGTGTACTTTGGACACATTCCATGGATCACATGAGAGATAATATTGTTTTCTACTATTCCCATGACCACTTCGGAGTTACTAACTCATCCTCAGTTTATTATATATTTTTTTTTTTTACTTTACAGAAGGGGAGAAGGGAACTAAATAGGATAGGTTAACAGGCTGTGTCAGAACTAACAAGGGAATCCGACACAAAGTATACCAAGCCCTTAGGTGAGAAATCTAAGTCAGTATTAAGGTTGAAGTCAGTAAAGGATCCTCTGATACCTGAAGTGATGTGGGTGTTCCCAGTAGGTTGATCTGTGATGGGGTTTTCTAATAGTCATAGATAGATCCTGCAATCTTCATCCCAATGGTTACTTAAGTTCCTGCAAGTCTTGTAAATCTTCTCAGAAAATCATAGTTTCTTACTTAAACTATTTTGACTCAATAAAACAAATTTTTTTTTGAAAAACGGACTGACTCTTAAGAAAACAGAAAACAAAAGTCAGTAGCACCTCCCCCACACTTAAGACACACTGTCCCCAGTAGTGTCCAGCGAAGGATTGGTAAAAAGAAAATAAAAAATTGTTAAAGTTCTGTTGAGTTCTGTCGGGTTTAACTCTGTCGCTCAAGCATCGATCGTTGCACTAAGTGCATCGACCGTTACTTGGCGATTTTCGTGTATGATCGATCGTTGCTCAGGACCGCAACGATCGCTGCAATGCGATTCCTTTCGTGTTGTGACGATCGACACAGAAGTGCGTCGATCGTTGCACTGCGATTTAACCGAGACCTGCAAACAGAAACTCACCAGAAAAAAAAACAAACGTAAAATCCTAACAAAAACACCAAAAATTAAGTAGAAAAACACCAGTACCTAATGGAGGGTTGCCTCCCACCCAGCGCTTGTTTAAGGTCAATAGCTTGACCTATCAGAAAGAGATTGGACTCATGGCGGTTTCAACAGAGACTTTGAGTGTCTCTGTGAATGTCTCCTCATCCAAGGTGGCGTATAAGCATTCAGATCATGAGATCTTCCAAGGAATGAGTAATCAGAATCAGGGCGGGAGCGAAGCTTGGGCGGTCTACTGCGTTTTCCTGCATTCAAAATAATGTGGTCAGAAGGTTTAAGCTTAGGTGATTTGTACCTTACCTTTGATGTATACCTGATGTCTGCAGCTTTCTGCTTATGAGCAATTGCAGGTACTGAAGATGTTAGAGCAGGTTCAAGAGGAACTGCCATCTTCTTTTCTCCACTATCAGATACTGTAGTTCCACCAATCTGAACTTCTTCTTTCAGATGACCATCAGTGGAGATCACCTTCTTTTCATGAACTCGCGAAGTTTCAACTGGTGGTGTTTTATTCACCTTCTTATCCATCACTTTTATGCAGTTAGCCACTTCTAGCTCTTGTTTGGAAGGTTTGGGAACCTTAGGATATGGCACTGGGGGCTTGTAGACTCGTTCTGGTACTGTTGCAGGTTTCTGGACATGTCTGCGTTCTGTGTCGATCGTTGCATGATGTGTGTCGATCGATGCAAGGCGATTCTGTTTCTCGAAAGAACTCAAAATTTCCGTCAGAATGGCGTGTCGATCGTCACTGAGGGGGTGTCGATCGGTGCATGTATCAGGTAGACAATATTCATCCAGAAAATCCGAGATTATGCTCTCTTCTTCACCTAGCAACTCAATCTCATCCCTTATGTTCACAGCATTGATGTGCAGCTTCTGTTCAGCTCTCTTAGCTTCATTCCGCCTCTCTATTGCTGCATCTGCTCGTTCAATTTTGATATCCAGCTCCTCCATATGTGTGCTCAGAGATTCGAACTTCTCACTCAAATCTTCAATCAACGCATCAATCTTTGAGTTGAAGGACATATCAATCTGTTGTTGTCTCTCAAGATACTGCTCCATCATGATTTCCATTCTGCTCTCATGAGCTGTAGGTGCAGGCGGTGCTTGGTAAGAAGAAACACTACAACTCCTTGTAAAGGGTTTCTGAAAATCAGATCTGTGACTATAGGATCCAGTTCCTTCAACGCAATGGTTAGCTTCTTGTGCATACTTTCCAAGTAGAAGACTATGCAGAGAGTCAACTTGGTTCTTCAACCAAACTATCTGTGAACTGTCAATCCCTGAGCTGAAAATATCATTCTGACACATCGTCCTGATGATCTCTTAGTCTTCTTGGTGATTCTGCGAAGTGTGTCGATCGATGCAAGAAGAGCGTCGATCGATGCAATGCGAAATCAGAGAAAACAGAAAAATAAATCAGCAAAAAAAAAAAAAAACAAAAACGAAAAAGAAGACGAAAATCCTAGTAAAACCCAAAGTTCTAAGCTATCGAAGACTCTAAGAGTCCCCGGCAACGGCGCCAAAAACTTGATAGGTTGTAAGTTTATCCCTATACTAAACTGCAAGTGAACAGCAATGTCAAAGTAGTATATAGGGTTATCGAATCCACATGGACACTTGGTCTCAATAGATCAGAACAGTAGAGACTAATACTAGAAAGAAAGCAATATGATTGAATTGAAAGCGGTGCGAGAAAGTAAATCAGTAGCAGAGATTAACGGTTGTGGAAGCAAGTAATTAAAAGCGTTAAGCCTAGGGTGTTCTCAGGAAATCAGACAAGCAGACAGTTCATTCAGCAAGGATCTAATTAAGCACAGTTCTAGAACTCAAAACACAGATATAGAATTAACCAAATTCCTTTGCGATAATTCTCTAAGTCTAAGTGCAGCAAACCAAACTTTCGTTTGCGAGAACTAACAGATTAAACTAGCATTAATCCCAAGTTTGATATGTTCACAATTATCCTAAACCAAACTTCCGTTTGCGCAAAGTTTAATTGCCCAATTTAATTAGTTCAGATTCCTAAACCCCACTTCCGTGACGTATTTAGCAACCTAAGATCTAGATTCTAATTGATCAGGTTAGAACTAGCTTTAAGCACAATTAAATTGAAGAACATATATAGTTTGAATCGTTAACTGAATTTGAACAAGTCTAGCAAGTCATGAAATCCTATGTGAGAAACCCTAAACCTAACTAGGAATCTACTTAGACATAGATAATGAAATCATAATCATAGAATGAATAAATTGCATAAAAGAATAAGAGTAAAAGGGGTTCGAAATCTTCTCCAAATACAGATGAAGTAATAGGTTCAGATCAGCCCCAAAAGCTCTAAAAATCCTCTGCTCTTAATTATCAAAGCGTATCTAATAAAAACAACTAAAACTTGATTATATAGGTATAATCTCGGCCAAGGGCTTCTTTGTAAATATCAGGAACTTCTGGATCAAAGTGCAATAACTTGATTCTTCTAAACCGCCGAGTTTTTGGCCCATCTCGCTGGTGCATCGATCGATGCTAGAGTGCAACGATCGACACCTTCCTCTGTTTCGGACAGTGAACTCTATCTTTCGGCCAAACACTCCAAAAATCTCCAAAATGCTTCATTATCTCCAATTTAGCTCCAAACCTGATTATACCTGTAAAAGACTCTAAAAGAACACAAAAGACACTAAAAACACAACTATATCATGGCATAAAACTAGTAAAAACCATGATATATCATGCATTCGCCTTAGACTTATGTTTTGCTTAGGATTTCTGTCTCGCTTAGGATTATCTCTTCTGCTTTAGACTTGTGTCTGTCTGATGATGTCTTGATTATGTGTTTTGCTTTGGTATGGATGTTGTGCATTCGCCTTAGACTTATGTTTTCCTTAGGATTTCTGTCTCGCTTAGGATTATCTCTTCTGCTTTAGACTTGTGTCTGTCTGATGATGTGTTGATTATGTGTTTCGCTTTGATTTATTTCAGTTTGCTTTGATTGATTTATGTCTTATAATATTTTGATAGTATCATACAATTTGTTTAGGATTCGTTTGAGGTTGATAATCTGTCATGCTTTGATTGATTTGATAATCATGTTAGTTCAGTTTGCTTTGACTGGTTTTAGTTCAGTTTGCTTAGGATTTGTTTAAGGCTTATGTTTGTATATGATATGGTAACCTGTTAAGTGCTTTGCTTATATGTTTAGGAATCTGTTGTTTGTAATTATTCTGCTCTGGTTTTTAGCATTGGTTGCATTTCATACCTTTTGTCATCTAGGATTTGATTATCTGTTTTGGTTGTGTTGTTTCAGGTTCGGTGTTGACCCATCTGTCCACGCATTTATCAGAACAACGTGGCAGGCATACTACATGGGGCCTTGGTCAAGTTGGAAGTTTGTTCCAGACGAGAGACGTGATAAGTGGTGGCACACTTTCATTGTAAGGTTTCTTTCCCTTTAGGTAATACTCATGTAGTGTTTACATTTTTAAGCTTTCTCTTGTATACTTTATTGACACCTTTAATGTTTTTTGTAGCAAAATTACTAATGGGAAGATAAGCATCATGACGAGGTCTACTTCAGGTGGAAGCTTCACACCCAGACTACCATATGTCAGCGAATCAGCAAGAAGAAGAGGGAGGGAAAGAAACCAAAATATATAGATGCAGAGGATTGGGCCTTCCTGCTAGAGAATTGGGGAACAGAGGGAGCAATAAAAAAGAGCCGGTCAACTGCTAAATCTCGAATCTCTGCACCGACTGGCAAACAGATGCACAAGCACAGTGCCGGTCCAGTTAACTTCTTGCAGATCGAGCATGGTATGGTAAGTAGATCCATCTGTTTTTTTTTCCTTCAAAGCATTATACTTTATATGATACTTTACATAAGATAGATACTAATAATTTCTTTTTATGCAGATGGTCGAGTCTGGTTTGACTGAAAAACCTCCTTACACAGAGCTGGTGAAGAAGACTCACAGACGCAAAGATGGGACCTATGTTGATGAACGGGCCAAGGAGATTGTCGAAGAAGTAGAACAGGCTGTTGCTGAGTTGCTCCCTGATGATGGATCTCCCAATGGTGTCAGCCAAACTGGATCAACAGCTACAACACATCGCATCTTACTAGACCAGGAGTATATCAAGGTAACAACATTTATATAGTTTGGTTTTGTTTATGTTGTTATTACCATTAGATGGTCTGTTTTATTAAGCTTAGTTATCTAACAATGGTCTGACTTGTTTTTTTTACCCATTTTTAGCGTGGTCAGTCAACCAATGGCCGAATATATGGTATTGGGAGTGTTCAGCTCAGAGATTTTAATCCAACCGAGTCTGTCGCAACATCTCTGAAGCGCAATCTGGACATGGAGATGCGCATATCCGGGTTGGAGGCGAGTAATGAAGCAATCAAAGAGGATATGGTGGATTTGAAGAAAGAGCTGAACGAAGGGATGGCTGCAACAAATACTTCTCTCAACATGATTCTACAGCATCTTGGTGTCACTCCTGCAACTAACCAACAGGTTCCTCCTGCATCAAACCAACAGCTTCCTCCTGCTCAACCTCCTGCATCAAACCAACAGGTTCCTCCTGCTCAAGCTTCTAATGCTGCTGATCAGCCTTCTGCTATTGCTCCAGGTCCTCCTGCTCCTCCTGAATCTTCCATTGATCCTGCTCAAGCTCTTCTTGCTCTTGGTAAATCTCCTCATCGTGCTCCTGCTAAAGCTTCCAAATCAGGTAAACACTCACATCCTAGATTGAGTGAAGCTCAGCAGAGTGATTTGGATAGGTGGTGTAATGAACTTCTCTAGACTTTCAGTTTGTGTGAACTTTTTGAATGTTTGTGTGGTGTTATGTTTTGTGTTTGTAATGGTCAAACAATGTATTGCAAACGTTTGTATTTTGATTTGTATAATATTTGGAAGATTTAGTGTAGGTATAATTTGTATTGCAAACATTATATTTCGATTTTTTTTTTTAAATGATTTGAAATCAGCCACGTTTAGAATTGGTTTAAACGTGACAAATTAACAATAAGCCACGAATTATTTGGTGACATAAAACGTGTTTAAGTCACGAAAACAAATGTGACATAATCGTGGCAAACTGTTACCACGATATAAATCGTGACAAAACGTGTCTAGCTTTGACACGAAATATTCGTGACAAAACGTGGCTACGCCTGTCACGGATTATATCGTGACAAAAAACGTGGCTAAATTTGTCACGAATATTTCGTGGCTAAAACGTGGATTTTTGTCACGATTTAGACACGAAAAAAAAATAGTCACGATCGTATAGCCACGTTTTTTTTCGTGACTTTTCGTGGCAAAAACACGATATAGCCACGAAATTTCGGCTTTAGTCACGAAATATAACGTGGCTATACGATAGATTTTTACTAGTGCTAATCCCTATATATTACAATTACACTACATCTAAGATACGACTACTGCTGTTAGTCATAAATGTAGTCGTAACCTGCCAACTATTTTTACGACTATGCATTTAGCGACTATGGGTTTATAACTACCATATTTAGTCATAATTTAGTCGTAAAACCGCGTTTAACGACTGTTCTGTGACCAAAAGTGCAGTCGCAAAAATAATATTTTCATATAGTAACTACAACACAAATACTCTTTATTATAAAACAACTGATGTGATATTAATAACTTCCAATAGATAAAAAAAAATATCTTCAGTTGATGAAGAAAATTACTGATTATTTACGTACAAAATTTATTATTAAAAAACAAAAGTGACATAATTATTCTATTTTTGCAAACTATTTTTACTAATGATAAAAATAAAGTGTAAAGTTTTTATTTATTATTGGTAAAAGTATACATTTACACTTAAAAATAATAACTTAAAATAAAAATAAAACATTCTAAAATTCTAAAAAATGCAGTCGATCATGAGTGTAACACCCGCCTCCCGGCATAACCGGAGGCGCGGCGTTAGGGCGCCCGTTGAACCGAACATGGTCCAACCGGGACGCCAACTCAACTTGTCCCAGGTCCCAGGCGCCTCCTTCGTATTAAAGATCACCAATGACGTCACTCGACCGTATCGATCCCGCATCCGGACCTGCAAGAAAACGGGGACAGGGGAAAAGGAAAAGGAGGCCTGAGTAATTGTTTCAAACACAATCACCCAGTGAGGTCGGACTTAAGGAGTCCGCGATCCCGCTTACACTACACAACTACGATTCACAAGTCCTACGCTAATAACACCTTGCAAACAGGCCCGAAGGCTTCATCACACAATCTACACCCACTCGTGCCTTCGCACTCATGGACCCCTTCCTTCGACCCGTAGGCCCACACAATCCTTCTCATATCCTTCTTTGGGGGCTCGTCAGACCCCCGACGCCTTCTCAAGGGACGCATACCCCGGCAATGTATACGCCCCTGCCACACAACACCCTTTCGGGGGCCCTACCACAACTATCAAACATATTCATCACATACAATCAACGTTTTCGGGCTCAGCGATATCCTAGCAATTCTACGTTTCACAATCAATCACATAGTGCACATTACTAATCTACTCTACCTAGGAAAGATGCGATTAACCTAGGACTATCGTCCGGAATTGGAATAGAGTAAAGGAGATAAACGTCGGTTTTCCTCACCTTAGCCAAAGAAGAGGGCAAAACGGTAATTTAGCATCCCCATTGGCCCGAACGGACATCATTTCTGAAAAGAGGGCGAAAATTCAAGTGAGATAGGCTTTCGTTTCGTTCGAATCGGGTTTAGGACGGTCAAGTTATGGCCTACTGAAGTTCAGTTGACTGAAAGTCAACGGTCTGGTCAAAGTCAACCGGTTGACCCGGTCAACCCAGACCCAGACCCAAACCCAGACTGATCCAGGCCCATTTGCCATAACTGGCCCAAATCCTAAACCAGACTAACCAACTAAACCAGGAATTTGGAATTGGAAATTGGAAATAAACCGAAACCTAATTGGACCAACTAAACCGGAAGGAAATTGAAATTGAAATTGGAAGTAAACCGGATCGAATCGAACCGGACCAACCGGCGAACCGAACCGGCGGTCAACGGTCAACCCTCGGCGGTCAACGGCGGCGGCGGCGGCGGTCAGCGGCGGCGCTCCGGCGGTCAACAGCGGCGGCGGGCGGCGGCGGGCGGCGGCGCTCCGGCGGTTCTCCGGCGACGGCGGCGGCGGCGGCGGCGGCGGGCGTGGGGCTCCGGCGACGGCGCGTGGGACTCCGGCGCGTGGTCCCTCCGGCGCGCGTGGATCTCACGCGCCCGAGACCCCTCCGGCGAGTGGCGGCGCGTGGGGGCGCGTGCGGCGGCGCGTGGGGCTCGTCTCGGCGGCTCCGGCTTCGTCTCGTCGCGACGGTCACGGTGGCATGCTCGGTTTCTCGGGATTCGGGGTGTTTTTGGAGTTACGGGATAAAACGTGTTTTGGCGGTTTAAAACTCAGATCTGGAATCTCGGAAGTTACCCGATGCTTTGGAACGATGAGATCTCGAAAATAGGTCTTTTGTCCACCTTGGTTGGCTCACAAACTCGACAGGGCTTCGCCGGGAGAAGAAAAGATGGGATTTTAGGGAGGAGGAGGCTGTATTTATAGCTGGGAGAAGGGAAAGCCCTAGGGTTTTGGCTAATGGGCTTGGGCTTTTGGGCTTTCCTTCCTTCTTTTTGTGAATTTTTAAATGGGCTGGGCCAGGGCCCTTACAATTATCCCCCCCTTAAAAAGAATTTGTCCCGAATTCTGAGGTGCATGGTTTCCCGCACTCCTCTAAACTCCAGGCGCTGTCCTTTTTCGGGGTTTGAGGGTTGGCACCAAGGAAAGTCCGCTCGGGAGGCACGATAAAATGAAAGAATGAATATAATGGAAATGGGGCTACATAGTTTGAAGAAAGAAAAACGGAAGCAAAACACACGCGTAATCCTCGAAACTCTAATAAATAAAACCCAACCCTAAAAGAATCACTAAGCCCCACCCCGCACAAATCCCTAAGGGCCCCCCAACTCTAGCCACTTGACGATCCCGGGGTCCGTAGCTCCAGGTCCATGTCTCCGCGGTACACCAGTCCTTCCTCGCTATCATACTCCTCGGGGTCCGACTACGGCTCTGGCTCTGAGTCTGAGATGATGATCACAGGAGGTGCTGCTGCCTGCTCTGGTGCTGGTGCGGCCTGCTGCTGCTGCCTCCGAGCCTGATCCCGTGCGGCCTGCTGCTCATCCAACCAGGCGTAGTCCCTGGCATCCTGCTCCTGTCTAATCCTCTGCTCCTCATCCCAAACCCTCTGCTGCTCTGCTCTCACCTGCTGCCTGAGGAGCTCATCTCTCTGTCGCATCTCCCTGGTCCTCTGCCTGAAAACCGGGTCTCTCTGGTTCCTCTCCACAGCTTCGGCGTAGCGGGCGGCCATCATCACCAAACGATACTCCCCATACTCCCTGCCATCTGTCATCCCCTGCCGTATCTCCGGTAGCAGTCCGTCCATAAACAGGTCCATCATGTGAGTCGGTGATCGCGGGTGAATGCATCCAGACCTCCATATGAACAACTCCATGTAGTCCTGCACACTCATCCTTGCCACCTGGAATGGCCGGGGCACTTCCCGGGGAAGCTCCTGCGCCGGCGGCCTCGAAGCCGACGCTCCCGGGGTGTCGTCGGTCTGTGGGATCGACTCAAGCTCGAATGGCGGAAAACCCGAGTCACGCTGACCTGCCGGTCTCACCGTCATGAAACACACATGAGCTGGCGGCTCTGGCCGGCTCTCCTCAACCACATGCTCCTTCCCAGCCCTCTTCGTACCAGGCACATCCACTCTGTCTGCTGTCGGTGGTGGAACAACTGCAGGTGTCTTCCTCGGTCGTCCTCTACCCCTTACTGGTCTCAATCCTGGCTCAACTGACGGTGGCACAGGCCTAGCAATTGGGCTCAACGCGGGTAGGGCGGCACCCGTGGTCACGTCCGGCGCCCCAATCACAAGTCGTCTCCTCTGTCGTGGCGGTAAACTCCTCCTGGCCACAGCACGGTTGGGCACAGCGCTGCCCAAACTGAGAGCAAAATCGGACCCGGAATCGGAGCTAGAATCAGTGAACATCCTGCATAAAACGAAGCTAGGTGAGGTCACAACAGGAGATAATCAGTGCTACATCGGTGTTTGAAAAGATTTCGCAAAGTAACCATTTTATAAAAGTTTTCGCAAACGGCTTTGGAAAAGATTGAAAACTGGGTTTTGGGGTAAACAACGAAAGCTGATCTCCCAGGATGGAACTGGGAGATCTTAACCTAGGCTCTGATACCAAATTGTAACACCCGCCTCCCGGCATAACCGGAGGCGCGGCGTTAGGGCGCCCGTTGAACCGAACATGGTCCAACCGGGACGCCAACTCAACTTGTCCCAGGTCCCAGGCGCCTCCTTCGTATTAAAGATCACCAATGACGTCACTCGACCGTATCGATCCCGCATCCGGACCTGCAAGAAAACGGGGACAGGGGAAAAGGAAAAGGAGGCCTGAGTAATTGTTTCAAACACAATCACCCAGTGAGGTCGGACTTAAGGAGTCCGCGATCCCGCTTACACTACACAACTACGATTCACAAGTCCTACGCTAATAACACCTTGCAAACAGGCCCGAAGGCTTCATCACACAATCTACACCCACTCGTGCCTTCGCACTCATGGGCCCCTTCCTTCGACCTGTAGGCCCACACAATCCTTCTCATATCCTTCTCATATCCTTCTTTGGGGGCTCGTCAGACCCCCGACGCCTTCTCAAGGGACGCATACCCCGGAAATGTATACGCCCCTGCCACACAACACCCTTTCGGGGGCCCTACCACAACTATCAAACATATCCATCACATACAATCAACGTTTTCGGGCTCAGCGATATCCTAGCAATTCTACGTTTCACAATCAATCACATAGTGCACATTACTAATCTACTCTACCTAGGAAAGACGCGATTAACCTAGGACTATCGTCCGGAATTGGAATAGAGTAAGGGAGATAAACGTCGGTTTTCCTCACCTTAGCCAAAGAAGAGGGCAAAACGGTAATTTAGCATCCCCATTGGCCCGAACGGACATCATTTCTGAAAAGAGGGCGAAAATTCAAGTGAGATAGGCTTTCGTTTCGTTCGAATCGGGTTTAGGACGGTCAAGTTATGGCCTACTGAAGTTCGGTTGACTGAAAGTCAACGGTCTGGTCAAAGTCAACCGGTTGACCCGGTCAACCCAGACCCAGACCCAAACCCAGACTGATCCAGGCCCATTTGCCATAACTGGCCCAAATCCTAAACCAGACTAACCAACTAAACCAGGAATTTGGAATTGGAAATTGGAAATAAACCGAAACCTAATTGGACCAACTAAACCGGAAGGAAATTGAAATTGAAATTGGAAGTAAATCGGATCGAATCGAACCGGACCAACCGGCGAACCGAACCGGCGGTCAACGGTCAACCCTCGGCGGTCAACGGCGGCGGCGGTCAACGGCGGCGCTCCGGCGGTCAACGGCGGCGGCGGACGGCGGCGGGCGGCGGCGCTCCGGCGGTTCTCCGGCGACGGCGGCGGCGGCTCCGGCGGCGGCGGCGGCGGCGCGTGGGGCTCCGGCGACGGCGCGTGGGACTCCGGCGCGTGGTCCCTCCGGCGCGCGTGGATCTCACGCGCCCGAGACCCCTCCGGCGAGTGGCGGCGCGTGGGGGCGCGTGCGGCGGCGCGTGGGGCTCGTCTCGGCGGCTCCGGCTTCGTCTCGTCGCGACGGTCACGGTGGCATGCTCGGTTTCTCGGGATTCAGGGTATTTTTGGAGTTACGGGATAAAACGTGTTTTGGCGGTTTAAAACTCAGATCTGGAATCTCGGAAGTTACCTGGTGCTTTGGAACGATGAGATCTCGAAAATAGGTCTTTTGTCCACCTTGGTTGGCTCACAAACTCGACAGGGCTTCGCCGGGAGAAGAAAAGATGGGATTTTAGGGAGGAGGAGGCTGTATTTATAGCTGGGGGAAGGGAAAGCCCTAGGGTTTTGGCTAATGGGCTTGGGCTTTTGGGCTTTCCTTCCTTCTTTTTGGGAATTTTTAAATGGGCTGGGTCAGGGCCCTTACAATGAGACTATGACCTTGTTCGTTTTGGAATCGCTATCGACCAGCATTTTGTTGTTCGTTTTAGAGTTGTTGCGACTGTGGTTGAATTTTTTTTAAATAATCACCACACAATTGTCGTTAAAATCAGCAACCGAATTTTGAGTCACTAATCGCTATTTTGGAATTTCTACTATAGTCCTTGTTGCCAGCAACTGCTAAACGAACACATTTGGAGTCGATGTCGCTAGCAACTCTAAAACAAACAAGATCTACGTCCAATTTGTTATAGATATGGGTGGGTAAATTTTATATCATGATTTATTTCATTCAATTGTGTTTTATTTTGGATTCCAAATTTCTGTTTCTGTGGAAATACAATATTGTATGAGATAAATTTTTTATTTTGATTTTAGGAATAGAACATGAAGAGTTTGAAACAAAATTTCAAATCTCTTTTCATTTGTGGTTATATCTTGGTTTTATACAAAATTTCGAGTCGAAAATAAAGTGGATGGGACGGAAACCATTTATATATGATCAAAGATCTCAAATCTCGTTTGAACCTAACATCAGTTATGCAATTAAGTTTAATTTAAATATATATCAAATTTAATTTAAAAAAATTGAAACATATTAAACCTGTGACTAAAATAGTTTGTTTTCCTATCCATGAAAAACTGTGATTTTAAAAACACCAATAATAATCCACATTGCATCAAAAATGTTAATACATGTATTTCAGTTCAATTTTATTAGATAGTTGATGATATGTTTTATATAGTTTTACATATATTTTTCTATTATATTGATCCTAAAAGTATTGCTAGAATTTTAAATTTAACATATTTAACAAAAACTACAAAATTTTAAATTTAATACCGTAATTTTATGTTTCTGAACTTTTTGGTGATTTTGCCACAATTGGCAATGATTAATGTTATAAATTAATGTTTGTAGTTTATTGATTATTTAAATGGTACTTTGTAATATTTTATCATTTTAAGGTTACTTCATCAAGTATACTTTCTAAATAATATATAAAACTAGATTCTGAACCGCGCTCATGCGCGGCGGAATAATTTTTCTTCTCATAAATTTTTTTAATAAAAATATTTACTCGTTTTTTTTTTGAAAATTCATATTTAGATCTACACAGCCTTATATAGTGTAGATATGAGAATTCATCTCTTAGTGTTAAGTTTATATTAGTTCTATTGAGATATATATTTTTTGGGCAAAAAAGTTTTGGATACATATAAAAAATAGTAGAGTTATGGTCGGCTTTTCGATTCAGTTCCATCTAGATCCATGTTAGTTCGGTTTTAATATTAATAACTTATAAATACCTAAAAAAATTAGGGTCTGCTCAGGTCCGGGTATTACCCGAACACCTAAAAACTATTTAAAATCCGAAAATACTCGAAAGCCTAAAATACTTGAAAACACGTGAAATATGTATAAAATATGATATAACTCAAATATTAAAAATATATACAAAAATTCAAAAACTAAAAAGATATCCAAGTTTGCCAAGTAGCATACATGCACGCAGACATGACACAAGGATGACGTCTTTATATAACAAAATAAATTGTAATGTATCTTTGTAATTTGGGAAATTTACCTAATAAGGCTGGGAAAATAAAACATTATTGTCCCAATAGGATTTTCAACGACAAAAATGTCCCTCTTTTTTTTTTTTTTTTTTTTTGTCAACAGGCTGCATTTATGGGCCAAAGTACAAATTATAATTGGGCCAAGCCCAGTATAACAAGAAACGAAAACGCGTGTTGCCCAAACGTGTCGATAAGAACGCCACGTGGCAGCATCTGAAGAGATGCCGGCATGCAAGACACCCGTCAACGCCTAGGAAGAACCGCCGGGAAACCGGCAACCTGCGTGGAAGAAAACGCGGCTGCGCCTCGCCGGACCAACTTGCCAAAACTGGAGAAGACTAATTGCCGATCACTGCATCCCGAAACCACCGTCCTAAACCTACCTGCATACAAAGAGAAACAGATGCAAAAGCTCCGGAGGCACCCACCGAAACCGGAGACGCCGCCGTCGGTAGGAGCAAGCTCCTCGCAGAACTCCCAATCGCTTGTCTTCTAAAGCTGGGATACGGTGACGATATTAATCCGGTGATACCGGAGGAGAACAGACAGAACTCATCAACCAAACCTAGGAGGAAAACGGCGTGGAGAGAGAAAGAGAGAGCAGGATCGATGAGGCTCGCAAAGCGAGAAGCCGGGATAACCCGGAGAGTCCGATGAATCGGAAAGATCATCAGCCATAGAAGGCAGACCTGAGTTTATTGGAACCGGAAAGCCGGAAACTGTACAAATTCGGCGAGAAACCGGCAAACCAAAACGAGCGAAATCGATAAAACCACCGGCGAAGTCGAAACCCATAAACAACGAGAAAAAGACTTTGTCCTCTGAAAGATCTGAGAAAGAGAAGAGGGAAAAGTCAGAAAAAAACTCGCGAGAGCGGAGGGAGAAGAAGAACCGCTCAAGAACGGAAGCGATTCCGGCGAGCCGGAAATCGCCCTCTCTCAAGAGAGAGAATCGACTTTTTAATCTCTGGCAAATGTCCCTCTAGTACTTTATTTTATGTTAATACCATTTTAACCCTGTTTAAATATAAAATAAATATTTAAATTATTAAAAAAACAATTAAATATTTAATTGTTTTTTAATTTAAGGCAAGTGCTACGATGGTTTGAGCGATCAATTCTGTGATCCTTGATCTGGAAAAAGGTGAGGTTATACGATGGTTAATCTTAGGTTTCCCGATTATCGGCATCAAGGCGTCATGGATCTGTGGTTTTGTCCGGGTCAGAAGAGGGTTTTATCGGTTCAAGTTGGAGACAGTCGATCTGTCCAATTGTTGGTTTTACATCAAGGTTACTGGATGATTATGGCGAGTTCACCCATATATGCGCTTGATTGGAGACGGCTTAAGAAAGATGAGATTCTATTTCGCAGGAGGATTCAGCTGGGAAACTGGGTAAGGGGTATAGGATCTAAAATGGTAATGATTCAGATGGTGTTTTCTGGGAAATTTGATTTGCGGATCGTTTTGGAATCAATTCCTTTTCAACAGATAGTATCTAAAACTAATTCTAATGGAAAGGGAACATCGGTGGATTATGAAATCACATTGCATGTGTATCTCTTTGATTTGATCATGGTAGATATAGTATGTAGCACGGGGACGGCAAATGGTTGACGTCTCATGTACCCATTACGTTTCCGAGACGGAGACTTTACGGTGACAGCTTCGAAACGTCCGGGGATATTTCAAGCAAGACAGGGACCACAAAGTATAATGGGGACGGGAAGATTAGAAAATGGAGACGTTTCTGATAATTTTCAAAACCATAAAAAGTTTGTTTTTGTATAGAATTGGTATATTAGCACTAAATCTTCTATACTGAGCCATGAAATGATGAAAATCAGAATAGAAGAACAAGAATTGAAAGAAAAAATAGATATAACAAACTGAAATACTAAGGGCTTCTATCGTAAAGCCAAGGAAGACGTACACTGCTTTAGACAAAATCATGCTTTTATTGCTAATTATGCTTGATTATTAAAAAAATCTTATTTTATTTAGTTCTATCAAAAACTAATCTCCTATATTAAAATCTTATTTAGGTAGCTTTGTAATTGAAGTATATATTTAGTAATTTCGATTATATATACTGACGTACCTATGCCATCCCCGTTTCTATAAATTTTTTGATTTTACTGTTTCCTGTCCCCGCTCCCGTTCCCGTTTCTGTCCCCGTATCCGTCTCAATGCTACATAGGATATATCCTGCAGATTTATAGTCTCAAAAGTTCTAATACTTAGGATATCAATCTGTGATTCGCTTTTAGTACGGATACGCTTATGGTCTGTAAGGTACATTCGGGTGCTATTTAAAGAGAGCAGTCTCAGAATGAGTTTGTACAACAGAAACAAAAACTCACATAGAAAGGACTGTTAACGGGAGAGATATGTCGCACAGCAGTATATGGCACTCTGTTTTAGAAGTCTGTGCAGAACGGGGTGTCAGATCAAGGTTTTCAATATGAGGCATGATGATATTAAGATAGTTTATAATCGTTTCACCATACTTTTTCTGAAATGAATAAAATGAAATTTAGGTTTCAATGTATTTCTCTTTACATTGCTCATGAGGATGTTACATACGGTAACTCAGTATCACTTATGATAGATGAGAATCTATGGCTGTGGATTGAGGGTAATATTTTACTTGAGAGTGATTTTGTTGCTTTCGCCATTGTGCTAGATAGGCTTGTGTCAAAGTTCTCAGATCAAAGGATTGCTTATAGTTGTAAGATACGGTTATGGGTGGTCTTGGTGTTGAAATTTCGTATTGATACAATGAGATATCATTATTTTGTCTATGATTGTAACAGGTGTAACAAGTGGGAAGAATGGAGGAGATGGATGTACGTGTCAAGAAAACACGACCTCTGCTTCATATGGCCCATATATTGTTTTTTCTATGTTCCTATGGGGAAACACATTGCCTCAGGGAAGATACAGACGAGTTTCCACGAGCAACACAAGCGAGAGTCTTGGGAAGGATACAAGAAACTACTGGAGGCCTTGGGGGATTGTGGTGAGTTTAGGTTCAAAGAATTTCAGTATGGAAATGGTTTTTGGAGGGAGTATATAATGACGATGAGGTGCAGTAGAAGTAGGAAGAGAAGAAGGAACGCAATGAATCTTTCTTCAGGTTATAGAAGGATTCAAGAAGATGTACGGTATTGTAGAGGTTCGCCTTCTAAAGATACGGGCTTAGATTTTAAGGAAGTTTCACAACGGATGCAAAGGAAATATATTGTATACGAGGGTAGGAGGCACATAATATATATAATGTAAGTGTATTAAGCAAGATATCGGGTCTTAAGCAACACTGTGGCGGGCAAGAGTTTGCTTGTGATGTAAATTTTTGGCTTCGCTGTCAGCCTCTTCGATGGACATGGCTGAGCAGAGGTTAAAACGGATCCCATCACTTACTTCTCTTCTTCTAACAGCTTCCCGCTGTCTATTACTTACACACACACCAAACAAGAATGAGCATTTTGTAACTTTTAACATGTTTTCTGACACAAACGGTTCAGTTTCATGCTTAACATCACCCACCAAGCTCTTTTATCTTGACAATAAACAAAGAACCAAATATGACTTTGGCAAAAAAAAAAAACCAAATATGACACAAGCAAACGGGTTCAGTTTCATGTTACCGACATAGATTCATAAGGAAGACAATCAAATAACAAATAAAATCCATAGAACACAAGGATTTGTGTGGTAATATTGTAAAGCATCACTAATAAGACATTGTACCATTAAATCACTATGTAAATATAAATTAACCATAACTTAAAAGTGCTATAGCAAAACTAAAACAGAGAATGACATCAAAGAACAAGGAGACGGTTTTTGTTTTTGAAAAAAAAATTAAGTAAATTTTCTAATATTCAATAAATAAAGATAAATATGATCAGAATTTTTGTTCCTAGATTTTCTCTAATTTTTAACAGATTTGGTGGAATGTGCATTCTATAAAATGTAGAAGAAATAAAGAAATATGGATTGTATGTTCCACGAATGTTAGAATAATGAGTAATTGATATAATATAAATTCTACGGAATTGTAGAATAAAGTTAAAACTTTAGATTACGTATTCCACAAATGTTTCAATTTTTAGAATATACTGAAAAGTATAAAAATCATATTCCACATTTTTAGAATACAGTTAAAACCGTAGAGTTTACAATCTACAAAAGGTGGATCATAGTGCAAGTGGTAGATTATGTATTCTAACTTGTTTAGATATTAGTGAAAACGGTAGAACACATATTCTACATGGTAGAATTCATGTTCTATTATTTTAGAACAAGTAAGAAAAAAATATATTAAAATTCAAAAAATAACAGGAAAAAGTTTGAAAAATTCAGATTGGTGTATTTTTATTTTGCATATTTTCAATATTTTTTTGGATTAAAAATAATTCGAAATATGAATTTTTTAAAATAATAATAAGGGTAATCATGTCAAATTATGGTAAAATATGAAAAAGTTAAAGGGACAATAATGTTTTTTTTTCATCCCTTTTATACAAATCTCCCTTGTAATTTTCCCTTTAATATATCTAAAATTCCTGGGAAAGTAATGAAAATAAATTTTAATTCCTTTAACACCGATTGGTGACTAGTTATCTAACAAATAAAAATTAGTGACACGAATCATACAAATCAAAAAATCTATTCTATTAAGAAAACAAAAAAAAAATTAAATAGATAGATAAAAAAGAAAAATAATCATTTTATTATTCAATTGATAATATATAAAGAAGCCAAATGTGGAACTCAAAAGAACATACAGAACAATATGTACTATATATGAAAAATCGTCTTGAATACTTCATTGATTTCGTGCAGAATCTTCTTTCCGTGTGAAATGTAACAAACACCGATTGGTGAGTAGTTATCTAGCAAATAAAGATTAGTGACAAATAAAGATTAGCTGATAGATACATATCATTTGGCTTCATAACAATCCAACCTGCAAATTAATAAACACAAAATGATCATTACAATGTAAATTGTAAGAAAATAGTTACCTATCGTTTGACTTGTTATGTTATATACCTGCAAATGAATAAAAACCTCAAAACAAAATAATAAACATGTTAATAGGAAGTGATATAGTTACCTATCATTTGGCTTGGTATATTACATACCTACAAAATGATCAAAATCACATAATAAAATTATAAGCATGTTAATAGCAAGTGAGAAAGTTACCTTGTTGTTTAGCGTTGTTTGTTACATATCTACAAAATCATCAAAACCACAGAAACAAAATTAGAACAATAGAAAAGATACAAACAAAAGAAATGCTTCGAGATGTGGATGTTATGAGTTTGGTAGAGGCTGTATTTATAAGCATCATCATATTTATGGCTGCATTAAGTTTTCGAAATCTTTAATTAGAAGATTAGTATATTCTTTGTGATATTTTTTTTTCAAATTTGATAATTATTGTCGATATTTATTAGTTGCTAAATTTTAGTTTAGACTTTAGTTTGAATTTGAAAAGTAAGGAAATAAAATATGAAAAAAATATAAACTGTAATCTAAATTTATGAGAAGAAGTTAAGATTACATTTCGTAAATTTAGGAAACCA
This sequence comes from Orychophragmus violaceus, assembly GCA_030180135.1. Taxonomy (NCBI): domain Eukaryota; kingdom Viridiplantae; phylum Streptophyta; class Magnoliopsida; order Brassicales; family Brassicaceae; genus Orychophragmus; species Orychophragmus violaceus. Next base: position 43,285,046 of record CM058236.1, read on the forward strand.
CATTAGTTTTTAAAATTAGATTAATTCTTGAATTTTGATTTTTTTAATCAAAAAGTTTCCTAAACGAATTTTGATTTATTTTTAATGTTAAAAATGCTCTCGATCAATCAAAACATTTCATTAAAGTCATGTCATCAATGACATCATCGTTTTGATTGGTCAAAATTCATCCACATCATCCTTCGACTTCGCAAATAATATATAGTAGATATTGTTATGTTGAATAAATTAAAATCTATTTAAGCAAACTATATGTTTTTTGAGTTTTAGTTTTTTTTTCCCTTTTTAGCCTTTTGGTGAATCTTTTTGGCGGTTATCCAAAAATTTTGGGAAATGGGCAGTCTAAAAACCGACTAGATAATTCATCTAGCGTCTGTAATCCGTCTGTTTAAAAATAGAAAGGAGATTCAGTGTGACTCAAACCCGGGTTCTATGAAACTATAGAAAGCTCTGAAACCATTTTGTTATGTTGTTTTTCTCATTGAGACATTATAAAAATGTATATATATTATTTCCGTTTGTTAAAAATGTGAAAAACCCATTCATGATGTGACTCGAACCCACGACAGTTGGAAATTTTATATTGCTTCATAACCAAAAGACTATGTTCCAATACTTGTTTATTTCTAACAAAAAAATGTACATATTTAATATGTGTTTTAAAAAGAAAAATTTAAAAGTTATTAAGTATTAATTTTAATTTATTTTTTAATATTGTTATATTTTTAAAATATTGATTAAAACATAAAAACTAAATAAAAATAAAATTTGATTTTTTTTTATTTTTTGCATGAATAATACATTAAATTATATAATATTATTAATATTCTAATTCCCGAACCAACCTCTTTCATCCGTGTCATTCCAATTCTCAATCATACGGTTCCAGTCATGTTCGCTTATCCAATCATGTGTTGCCACCACCTTTTTTCCATCGTAGCTTCATCCGGCCCATGTTGGTTTGAAATACCCTTCGAGCCATCCAATGAAATTCCTGCCAAACTTGCACGAGAATATCCAGAGTAAAAGTGAAATAGTCCTAAAAAATAAAAAGAGAAAAATTATTAATCAAACAAAATAATTGAATATATATATTTACCAGAAAATCGAAGAACAAAGTGATTTTAAGACCTCTGGCTATATGTCTAAACGTCATAAAATGGCTGCACCAACATCGTTGAATGACATTGCTTACGCCAGACTATATAGCTGCATTAAAACCGAACCAAATGGTCCGATCATCGCGGGACGGGTGAAGAATAGGAAGTTGTTCCGTCCCGGTGCAGCAATTACTTGAGTAATTCCGGTTCGGATTTGGGCGTTTAAACGAACAACATCCATTTCGTTTTTTGATATGAGGAAGAAGAAAAGGAGTTTATAAGAATAGTAGTAGAAGATTTGAGGATTAAAAAACAATCGGTTCTATATTTATAAATTGCATACTGACAGCAAAACCGTCGGAAATCCGAATTTTTTTTGAAAGTACGTTTTTGAAATGTGTTTTGGGAACAAACGCAAACTAAATGCAGTCAATGACCTTTTGACTCCAAAATCGACGGTTATCCAACGTAAGTTAAATGTCCATCGGTGATCCGTCACTAATTACTGTTGGATTCCCGACGAGATAGGGTTTAGGGTTTCTTTAGAGTATGGATTTGAGGATTCTAAGACTTCGGTTCTTATGTTATACCTAAATGACTAGGTTCAATTGCAAATATAGGTTATTTATATACATATTATTTATAATTTATGTTTTCAGTAAATCGAGCGATTGTCATATATATAACTTCTTCATGAATATCATTGTATAGTATGAAACTGTTTTCGTACGGCATACTAAATTTTCCTAAAACTATATATTATGTATTCTAAGAAAATATTAGGGATGGTATGTTGTTCGAAAAATCATCGGTTGTTTTTCAACTGTTCGTTTCCTATTTCTAAATCCTAAACCCTCGGTATTCAGTGATACAGAATCTGAGAGTGAGGGCGATGAAGGTGAACTCATGATTAATTTTGTCGCTCTCATATCTCAGAAAGAAGATAACGTCTCTCATGCTGCTGAGGAATTAGATTCCAGCTCGAAAAATGAAGAAGTTGATGTTCAAAACGATTACAAGACATTATACGAAAATTGGGTTAAACTGAGCCATGGGAATTTGCAACTTCTCAAAGACAAAGCTATGTTAAAAGCGCATATTAATATCCTACAAATGGAACATACTCTTCTAGGTCATACTATTTCAGAAACGGTTATGGGAAACACCATTAATGAAAGCTTTGGAAGATAAAGTCACTAAAAATGTGGGAAGCCTATACTCACGAGCAAGAAAAAAAAGGTACCTTTAGCATAATCTAACTGAGAATCACAAGAAGATTAGGATGCCGAATAAGGCAAATGCGAGTCTTGATCAACTGCATGCGATGGGTCAACCCCCTAAAGTGAATTGGGGTTCTAATACACTGGGGGAGCTGAGTGTAGTCTTAAGAGGTATGATTAACTTTGTACCAGCTGCAAGAGTCTGCCCAAAACCAAGGAAAACTACTACTCCGACAAACGGTGTAACCATGTCTCTTCAGATCTTTCGAAGAGTTTCTCAGATCAACAATGTCTCATCTCTTTTGGATCTAAAAGTTTTCCTTCTGCGTGTATGGATGTATGTTTCTTCCATTGGATATCCTAAAATGTCAATAATTTTAGTCGATGAAGAGGTAATATCTCTTTCCAATTTTGTCTTTTTTTTTATTGAGCCAATCATTTTTGGATTTAGGGTTTCAAGATAGAGGCAGATGTTCATGCCTCTGATGTTGATAAATTATGTTGGTCAATTTGGTTTGAGGGTCGTTGGTTTAACCTAAAAAATCCTCAAGTAGTTCTATAACTTCAAGTTGGTTTTCACATCAGAGACATATTAATGTGTGACTTACCATAGTGTTTCAGATGTTCGTGTTATGGTTTGCACATCTATTACGGATAAATTAGATCTGAGGGTTTATAATCCTTATCCTAAAGGTAACTTAAAACAAATATTTTCTTTTGTGCTTAGGATTATAAGAATCATGTTATTTGCATGTGTTGTCTAATTGATATTTTCACTTTGTAGATGTACTTGGTGTTGTAACTCATGTTGGAAATCTCCAAGACTATTGGGCAGAGCCAAAGTTGCAGTTTACCATTCGCGGCATAAAGTAAGTTGATCTTATTCATATATTTTGATGAGTTGTTTTGTTGTTTGTCTCTTATAATAGTTAGAAATTTCCTTTTTAACTAACCTCTGGAGTCTTCAGTGTTATTGATTGAGAAATATGGTGAGAAATTAATAAAAAGGTTTTGGAATGATGCAGCTAGAAATGTTTTTGTAATTCTTAGATGCTTCTTCATAAAACAAGAATCGGGTAAGCATTGAAATTTTGTGTGTAATTAGATGATTATTATTGTATTGTGTATTAAATGTTTAGGTTTTAGATTGAATGGTATAGCAATCTCTCCATTGTATTCAAGGTTTATGAAGTTTGTTCTTAGTTGTATGAGCTTAGGTTTTACTTGGCTTAATGGAGAAGAAGAGCTTTCAACAATTGTCTATGATCAAACTGAGAATCCTGATTTTTCCGGTTCCTCGACAGGTTGTGTTCATAAACCTATTTCAACGCATTATTTGTTATGCTTTTATAACAATTGGGGTAATACATGATTTTATGTTTTATAGCTTTCCAAATCCGGTACCTGAATAATATCCTGAAGAAAATATGATGTCCCATTTCATCTTCTAAATCATGTATTTGTATTAAACTTTTATCTTTTTTTTTTTGGTTAGAGGATCGCGTCTTTAAATAGAGAATCCTGATTTATGTTTGTTTTAAAAACCTATATATCAGTAATGTTTACAACTTTTTGGTTCATAATCAGAATCTCTTATATATGTATAGATATTTAAATATCATATAGAATCTGTGACAATCATTTTGATTAAATTAATATCGCACTGTCGCTATGAAAATATATTAATTAAGGATCTTCATAAAGGTAAGATGGCCAAATTCTGAAATTATCTCTCATGATTGTGAAGAAGAATAGTGACTCAAGGGTTCAAAGTCATGTATCACACATATTTTTACCTTTGAAACCATAGTCCCACCAAGCCAACCAAGTCATATTAGAGCACACGTACAAATATAAATCCCTTTGATATATAATCCTCCTCGCTTCTCATAGAACAGTGCACACCGTCTGTCTGACAGGCCATATATTTGTCTCAAAGTTATCTTAACACGTACGCAAGTTGCAAATTCGCGTTCGATGATGTACCCACGGTTCAAAACTTCTCCATCTCCATAATAAACCCGCAAGAATATGGAGTACACGTATATCCCCGTCTCCCATCGACTCTCTGCCGAGATCTTGATCATAGCCTCTCCTTTAACCATCCGGTTGATAGAGGTCGACGATCCGTCGACCTAACAGTCGCAATAGACAAAAAGACACTTACCTCTGAGGACAAGAGCATAAGGGTTTTCGGATTCCAGACATTTGTTGAACAATTTAATTTTAACCCTAGGTGGACACCAAATATTTTTAGTAATGTTGGAGAATTATAGATCGACCGACTTGTAGAAATATGAGCTTTCCCCGTCATTTTGCAGTGCCTTGCACGTTGCCTTCAGCCGAGCCAAATAGTGTATACCTTGGTTATCGTCAATGACGTCAAGAAGAATTTTTTTAAGGATATCTCTAGGAAGGAAATCCATTACGATTTTAACAAATAATATTGTAGACTATTTAAGATAGATTTTCTTTTGAAGGCAACCGCAAAAGTTAATTTATAGATCATATCTAATCTTTGGGTTTTCAATAAATTTAAATAGTATTTATGTTACTGCTATTTATTAATTAATATGCATGTTGGTGTGCATCTTCGGCTGGAGTAAGTATGTACATGATGAATCTATTTCACTAGGTAATGATATATAATGCCGCGTCATTATTTACTGCAGTTTAAGATTTATAACAAAATGGGTTGTTAATTTCTGGCATGGATTGTTGAAAGTAAATTAGGTAAATGTCATTTCAATTTAATCATCTCGCCTATTTGAAAATAGTCTTTTACCCAATCATTAAATAGTCGCAAAGTACATAGTCGCAGTGTACTCAATGGGTGAAAATGGTAGCACACAAGTGTTTCAATAGAATAAGATTAGTGGAATTGTGTTAGTTACACATAATTTTTTCTTCTTCCCTATATGAGAGGAATAATTAAAAGATTGACAAATGGAGGATTATTAGAGAAATTAAGAGTAATTGTCTATTACGCCTGAATTTGGTTATCTAGAAGTTTTACCATTTGCACCCTAAGATGATGCACATATGTATTCCTTATGTATAAAATTTGCCCATAAATAGAGCAATCATATAATAATTATAGTTGTTTAACAAATCTAGGTAACACTAAATAATAATTAGAAAGTGAATAATATTCAAGAACCTAAACAGGGCCAAATTCCAAAATTGTTCAGAAGGAGTCTGAAGTAAAACTGTGACTCTATGTCCAAACGCATCTATAGCACATGGTTGAACCCTTGAAACCAAAGTCCCACCAACCCCTCCAAGTTTTTATCAGAGCACACATGCAGCTGTAACGTCCGTTGATATCTACACACGCTTCCTTCTCAAAGAACAGAGAAGAAGGTTTTTTGGCCATACACACCTATCCCCCTAGTTATCTTCATACGTATTAGAGTGGCAAGTTCACGGTCGATGACATATCCACTGTTTAACACTACTCAATCTCCATCAAAAACACACAAGAACATGGAGTACGCGTATATCTTTGTTTCCCATTGACAATCTGCCGATCTTTTGATCATTTCCTCTCCTTCAACCATCCGGTCGCTGTAGATAAAACAACACATACCTCGGAGGAGAAGAGCTGAAGGGTTTCATGATTGTAGACACCTCTCGAGGAAATCTTCTTTATAATGAGATGGGAAAACAAAGAGATTTAAGTTAATAAATTTGTAGTATAAATCGATCTACTTGTAGAAATCTTGACTTTGCACAACGCTTTGAAGCGCCTTGCATATTGTCTTTGCCCTTAAAAAATAGCGTAAACCTTGTTCACCATCAATGAACTCAAGAAATTTTTTTGAAAGAATATCACTTGGAAGGTAATCCATTACGGATTTGGTAATGAAGAGATAAAAGGCAAAACTTTTTTTGACAAATAATATAAACTTTTCAATATGTGAGAGTTCGAAGCAACCACCAGAGTTTATTTATGGAGACAATACAACATTTGGGTTGTCTAGGCTGTATTAGTTATGTATATTTCTTATCAGTAAGTCTCAACTAACAGCATTCATCATGATCATGGTGTTTAATGGGTAAAACTAAGTAATTTTCCTTTTCCGTTTTTGTTTTTAAATTTTTTTGAGGTATTTGAGATTTATCTATTTTGATAATGGCTTAAACTATATATGTTATTTAGTAGTTCAACTTAGACATCTATATATATACAATAATTATACCGAGTCACATATCTATTTTAGAAATAGGGAAAAATGGGTGTGCCAATGGTTTAGGTACATATAACCTGGTATAAACTCAATAAATAAATTAGGTTAACTAAAATTTAATTTTTAATACCATCGTAAAAAATATCATAATTTTTCACACCAACAACTTCATATCATTTTTGTTCAATTTGTATCGTTTGGATCATGCAAAAGAAAAAAAAACACACACATAAAATCTAAAATGAAAATTTATCTTTGTTGTGGTATGACGATAATTCTAAAAGGACTGGGCATGTAAGGTTTAGATTATTCGGCATTGGATTAGGGTGATGAAACATGTATGCTTGATTTACAACTGGAAAATATGAAAGCACAACTTAATGTTTCTCTACAATTTTAGTGATGATGACCTTTTTGATTTTATTGGAAATTTCTATTTATATTACACTTGTTTAATTGTTTTACGGAGCTTACGTATAGAAGTTAATTACCAACATCATCATACTAATGTTATTTTAAATTATAATCATTGGTGATTTGATGACTAAGTTAGGACTACTCGTGAGAAAATTTTCTAAAAAATTCGAGTAATTAATCCGGGAAACCAAGCCCAATTTTTTAGCCAAAAACTTTTCAATTACCCGTCTAAACCCAATAAATTTTGACTAAGTGTCGAGAAATTCTCATTTAGCACAAACATTAACCCTGGTTTTATTTTGTTCTTCCCCTTCTCCGAAATCTCCTTCGAATCTTCTCGCATATTTTTCTCCAGATCCTCCTTCCTGCCGACCAATCTCTAACTGACATCTCAAATTTGAATCTCTTGTTCGAGGTTCTCAATTTCATTGCTAATTTTTTCAATCACCCTATCGACCCTCTCAATTTCTTCTTTGTAACTCTCCGTGGTACGATGCCTAAACAAGGTAAGAAAGCAGCACGTAAGAAACTAACCATTCCAAACGTCACTCAAAGAGCCGTTAGGTCCCACCCCAGTACTCTGAAAAAAACACTGATCCCTCTACCTCAACAATACACCTTCACTCCGAATGTCATTCTTCCTCCTACTCAGTCCACTATTAATGTCGTTGTTACTCCGCCTCAGTCCACTCAACGTCAAGAAAAAGATCCAGTTATTCCCCAAACGTCAGAAACCGTACCTCATGTACGGAACTATCCACCTCCAGCACAACTTTTCCAAAACAAGACTACTAATCAACCTGAAGTCGATGCGTCGCCGTGTCAGAAGAATTCCAGAACAACCAGAATCCTGAATCCTGTTGAGGACGCCCTCCTTCGCCAGTTAATCAATCTCAGGCTCAAAGTCATCCATATTCTGAAGGTCACAACTTCCTCGATGAATCTCATCCAGTTTTGCCGACCCTCGAGGAGGACACACTACGGGCTCCGAATGCTCTGCTTCAGGTGCCAAACAGGGAAATTTTTACCACTGTCCTCTCTCCCATACTGATGCCAAACCCGACTTGGTATGGCTACTGTCATATATTGTTACATCAGCTGTTGATATTCTTTGATAGGATTAGTTTGCTTATGAGTTATGATGGTCTGATGAGTTCAAGTCTCTGATGGTTAGGATGTTATTCTCGTAGTTATCAAGCTTCACATTTCAGGTTTACTCGTGACAGAGGATCGAAATTGGGTCAAAAGATTACAAAAAAAAAGTTACAAACAAATTCTATAAACCATACTATAGTTGGTCACGTGTGCCTCATGATAAATCAGAAAGATACTTCCTCGAGTTCTTTGTACAGGTTTCTCTCCTATGCCTTTCATATATACCTTGCATGTCTTGTTTTCACTAATGTTATGCTTATTCTATTTGTGTTCTAGAAAACCCACCATTGAAATCCCTTGATAACTGGGACAGTTCAACAGTATTTCGAGGATATCTGTCAACGGCGGTTAAAATACATGGTTAGCAAAGCGGGGAATAGTAGAGAGGGACCTAAGTGGATCGGTGAGACTCTCTGGAAAACGATGACCGACTAGTGGGAAACAAAAGAAGCAATGGATAAGAGTAAGAAGTATTCCAGTTGTCGTATGTCTGACAGTGAAGGTCTCAGTCGTCACATCCACTTCTCAGGGCCCAAGCTGTACCTAGAAATCCGGCTTGGAATGGCAAGTAACTTTTATTATATAAGTTATTAATGTTTGTTACAGCATTGCAACTATAAATTTTATGTAATAATCAATATTTTTTTTATATCATTGCAGGAAGAGGAATTGGGAAAACCAATTAATATTGGTGAGTTATTCATCAAGACACATACAAAGGAATATGGTACGTATGTTGATCGGAAGGCAGGGAAAATCGCTTCAACTTTTAAAAAGATCATGGACGAGAAGTTTTCATAGCTTGATATAGAGACTTCTTCGAACGGTGCTGCTTCGAGACCTCGGTAACTCTCAATAGATGAATACGAAAACATCTTTCTTGAGGTAAAGTAATATATTTCCCAATTCACATTTATAAATTCATGTCATTTTCTTTATTTAATTGTGTTTCGTTTAACAATAACATGCCACTGAGCGGATAGCCGAGGAAATCCTTATGGAGTTGGAAGCCTGAAAGAGTCTCTTTTGAGGTGGAAGCGCAAGCAGCCGGGAGATTCTTCAGGGTTTGTGGCCCTGCAAGAGAACTGAAAGAAGCTCAACATAACATAAAAGAGTAGGATGCCCGTGAAGTAGATCATGCCCGAGTTACGAATGAGAAAAATAAAAAGATTGAGCACCTTTCCTTGGTGGAACAGTATATGCAGCTAAGTGATCCGCAGTTTATTGACTTCAAAGGACTGCAGCCAACACGGACGGTCGTCCCCCAACATGTACAATTTAACTTCAATTGTTGCATAGTTTACTTAACGCGGTCCCTACCGAACTATTTTGTGTATAATTTTGAAACTCCTTAATACTGGAGTTTGCGAATGTTGATAATCGTTTGTGTATACATGCTACACAAAACTATTAAAGTTCTCTATGTTATCTTGATGCAAATGTCTTTTACATTTCTTGTATCATTCAAATTGCAGTATCACCAATTACCAAATCGTAAATTTGACAAAATGAATAATACAAAATTCTTATTTTCACGCATACGTAACAGTCATCAATATATCTCTCAATGATCAGAAAGTAGTGGCAAATTCAATATCATACTCATATCTTGATATCTCGTGTAGTCGCTGCATAGTCCTCATATTAATCATTAAACAATCGTAAAATTGTCATTGAATAGTCACCAATTCGTGACCATACTAGTCTGTCACGTAACAGTCGCCACATAGTGGCGAGATCATTAACATAATTGTATACGGATGTTCGGATTAGTCGTTGGATTGTAGTTAAAATGGTTGTAACCCAGTCGGGTACATATTGGCTAATATTTATGACTACTTTCTGAATATATTATACGATCACATATTAATCGCCCAGTGATCACCTAGTTAACGACTATTTGATGACACATTTCTCCGACCGCATCTGGACTCCCTCTTTAGTCGCACAATTGTCGCTACTGTAGTCGCAAAGTAGTCCCTATATATTGCGACCATGCTACGTCTACTTTACGACTACCACTGTTAGTCGTAAAATTGATCGTAACTCACCGACTATTTTTACTACTATGCAATTTAGCAACTATGGATTTATAACTACCATATTTAATCGTAATTTAGTCGTAAAACCACATTTAGCTACTATTCTGCGACCGAAAGTACAATAGCAAAATCGTTGTTTTCTTGTAGTGCATCTTGATTTAGAACTAATCATATTGTTTCTCGCACTACTTTTATTCACTACATTTATTCATGCTTTGCTTAATTCAAAACAAAAAGTCTATTGTGAGAGTCTTGAGTCATTGTGGATTTGACCCCTATATACTACAGTTGCATTATGTGCAATTGCGGTGTAACTCTAGGGGATTTAAACTTTGAGAATATCAGTATGTTTCATTTGCTAAGATCGAATATGACATTGGTAATGTTTCTTCTTTTATTTATAATTTTCTTATTTTAGAATAGTCCTACTACACTAATATCATATCTCTGTCTTTTGCATATGGTTGACTCTGGTGAAGCTGAACCACAACATACAATGAGTCTGAATCTTTAGTCATTGAAGTTGAGTTAGATGCCACCCATCTTTCCAACTTTAGTGGATTTCCAAATGGCAAAACTGCCTCATCAGCTCCTTCACACCCACTTCTGAACAAAGTGTATATAAATGTTAATATTTACTTTGTGTTTAAGAATAAATGGTCACTGAAGTTAAGTTAGGAATTGATTTTCTTGTGTTTAAGTTTACTTGTTGTACTTATTGTAGGATTCGCTTTGAGTATTTACTTGTTGTACGGTTTGCTTTTCTTGTGTTTAAGAATCACTGGTCCCTTAGGATGAGTTAGGATCTTCTTTTCTAGTGTTAAATTTTTCTTGTTGTACGATTTGATTTGGTAGTTTAGCTTATGTCTTGTTAATGTTGTTGTTTGTGTTATTGAGTTTGGTTCTTGTTATGTAATTTTTATCAATGCATTTGTTTTTTTTTTGAATTGGTCTTTGACTTGCGGTTACGTCTTTGCACTCCAACCCCCTTTATCACTGAACGGTCACCAGAACAATTGGAAAATATTCAAGTTCCTAAGAGGGTCAGCTATATCAGAGTAATTATGCTGGAACTGAGAAGTATAGCTTCTCATCTGTTATGGCTTGACCCTTTTATGGCAGATATTTGTTGTATGACTTAACTTACATGTGTTTATTATTGGATAATTTTGATAGTTTAGCTTTTTTGTTACTACTACTGGTTCTTGTTATTGAGATTGTTTCATGTCATGCGATTGTTATCAGTGCCCTTGTTACTTGTTTTAGCATTTGATATTTTATCTTATGTTTATGCTTTTGTTATGAATGTGATTGGTTTTAAAGATTTGAATGCATTTGATGCTCTGCTTTTACAGCTTGCTCAGCCTAAGAAAGGCCATACCTATGGAATTGGCAGTGTTCAATACAATTCAGTCAATCCTAATTCCAAACTCCCAAATTCTCTTGCCCGTAATCTAGACATGGAGATGTGTATGGCTGGTATAGAGGCAAATGTGTAATATGTTACTAATGATGTTGCCTCAGTTAAGGAAGACATGGCTGCAACAAGAGCGGCAATAACTCAGCTTATTCAGTCCTTAGGAGCTCAGCCTCGCACTTCTTCTAACCTTCAAGTCCCACCTCCTCCTGATGCACGGCTATTTTCCATAATTCAACCCCAGTTGTGAATGTTCCAACTGCAACACCGGCAACAAACCAGCCTGCACCAAACAACATCAACTATGATGAGGGTAGGTCTATTGATGGGTATTGTGATGATTTGTAGAACGTATGTTTTTAGGAACTATGTTTTTTGGATACTTATTTTGTGTTTAGTAGGAAAATGGTTGTTTTTGGTAAGTCTATTAACTTGTAAACACTTTCTAAATGTATTTAAATTTCACATTTTTAATGTAACGAATTAACTTTAGAATTAACTTATATAATATGATCAGCTCTTTTGGTATCTTATGACTTTATTCATTTTAGCTTTATAACAAAATTAAATATCCAATTAACTACTAAAAATGTATATATTAGCCACTAATCACATTTCAAATCGAATTGAAAAATATATTTTTTTGTCATTTCGTGGCTAAGTAACCACGGTATTACAACTGTAAGTTCGAATCTTATAGCCATGTTTGGCGCAAAAAATTGTGGCTAAACATCCACTACAAGGCCCATGTTTTTTGGGGCTAATTAGCCATGGTACAGCCGCTACTATTTCGTGACAAAAGACCACGATTTAACCACGAAAATGACAGTGGATAGGTAGCCACGAAATAGTTACTTTTCCGTGACTATGTAGCCATGACACAACCACTACCATTTTGTGTCTAGACAACCATGACTTAACCAAAAATATAATTGTGGCTGTGTAGCCATGGTTTAGCCACTTTTGATTCGTGGATTTAGCCATGATAATAGAAGTTGCTAAACCGTGTCCAACTAGCCACGGAAACGTATGTGGATAGACTGTGGCTAGTTACCCACGAATCGCCACGGATTAAATAAGCCACAACTTTTTTCATATGATCATGGCTTTTTTCTCTATAGCCACGAATTAGTCCTAAATAGCCACGGTTCGGCCGTGGCTATATGTTAAAATCCTAATAGTGGATGAATGATATGACAGTTTTCCAGCAGTTGCAATATACCATCACCGACGTAGTGTTTATGAATATAATATCGACAAAAACTTCTAAAGATGCATGGAAAAAATTACATGAATCATATTAAGGTAATCCTCAAAATGTACTTGTGAAGCTACAATTTCTCATAAATTTTTTGAAAATGTTAAGATGAAACAACTGGAGAAATGAAAAAGGATTATGAAATAATCGTAAAATATTGACTTCAATACCAAGACATTATGGAAATCTGACGTCTCTAATGTAAAAAATTAATATTTAAAAACACAGTGTAACAAATCTGGTAGGATCTTTGATTCCCCATGAATTAAGTTTTATTCCAGATAAAGAAAGAAGTTCCGCAGGAGCTTTCAAGGCTCGATTTAAAGATTCAAAAGCATTCAAGAAAGGAGAAATTAGTATAGTTTTCAAGAAAATATAATTAGAGGGACAAAGAGAAACGATGGTGTGGTTACTACAATACGGATAACCACAATGAAACTGATTCTTACTTGAAGAAAAATAAAGTAAGGCCAAACAAGCCCTAGATAAAACCCAAAGATTGTTTTACCTACTGGAAGCTGGGATGCTTTGCGTGAGATTGTCGAAGCAAACAAGGCTAACATGCACAATTTACATGTCTAGGAACATAAATTGTTCTCTTCCCAAGAGACAACTATAAAGATACCAAAGCAGATTCATGTCTAATCAATATTGGATCCACTAACCTAATATCTAAAGATTTCATGAACTTTACAACGATCAACAAAAAAAGTGAAAGTTCAAAATCATGTAGGAAATGAAGCTATGATAATGATAGAAGGAGAATGTGGATTACTTGTGGAGACAAAACTAGTAGAGAGGATGATCAAAGATTTCATATATGTTATTAATCTAAATAAGAAGTGTTTAGTGTTCCCCAGATGATGCTAAATGGCTACAAGTTTATCTTCAAGGGAACTAAATACATAATTCATAATCAAATGGGAAGGAAGATTCCCCAAAATTAGATGGAAAATAAAAGTTTTTCTGGCGCAGAAAATCTTCTTACAGTGCAAGAGAAGAGCCACTTGGTCATAGCATCTATACATACGTAAAGAAGTTAATGCAGAATCACATAGAAAGGGGAGTTATTAGTCTCTATTATTATAATGATGTATGTTAAGCATGCCCGCTAGGAAAACACCTTCGCTCGATGGAAGCATGTACTTCATCATATTCATTGATGACTATTGAAGGATAACATGCATATATTTCTTTGAAATAAAAGCCAGAAGCATTCAACATGTTTAAGAATTTTAAGGTTATGTTGTTACCCAGCCAAACAAAAAAAATGAAACAACTCAAATCTGACCGAGGAGGAGAGAAAACATCAAATAAATTTCAAAATTTATGTGAAATTCAAGTCACTACAAGGCTATTAACTACGGCATACTCAACACAACAAACACTACAAGAAAACAGGCTTTTAGCCACCGCATGTTGCGACCGATTTTGCAGTCGCTAAATATAGCGACCAAAATACGACTGTTTTGCTACGTATATGAGACCGAATATAAATGGTCGCTAATACGTAGCTATTTAGCGACTTTCCTGCGACCAAAACTGTAGTCGTTATTTTAAAGTCGCGAAATAGTCGCTCAAAAGTCGCTAATATGCGACCAATTTGCGACTAACACCTTGATTATCATGTAGGATCGTTTAGTGTCTCCTGATTCAATTCTCAGATTGATTCATCCTACTAAACATGCAGATCTAGGTTCTCTTGATTAGAAACATAATAGATCTCACCTGTTACCTTGTTTTGCAGCGGAATGGGAGGTAAGGGTCAGAGATCAGCAGAACCACCGAGAGATAGCTCCTCCAAAGGCTCACACACGCACACCGGGAAATTTGGCTGCTAGACCAAGACAGAGAGGAGGCGCAGATGGGAGAGAGGGAGGCGCAGAATGCTTAGGAGAATTAGAGAGCTAGGTCTGATTTTATTCATTAAAATCCCTTCTAGTTCTCATGGGCTTTTGGGCCCAATTCTCAGTTCTGATTAAATCCCTTGGATTTAATCAGGCCCTTTAGTCTCTCTCTAAGTACAGTAAATGCCTAGCACTTTTACCGTACTTCTGCTAAACCGTTCCTTCGTATTTTCCCGTTAGCTTAGGCGTGTGACCCATATGGGATCATATAATAAAGGCAATAAGTCCAAGACTTATAGATCATGAGCGGACTCTAGCAAGCCATCATGACCCCCAGTATTATATGACTTATGTCTGATCATTGACATACTCTTACTTTCTAGAGACAGTACCGAGATTACTGGACACAATTCCAACAATCTCCCACTTGTACTGGAATCTCTGTATTCATAATCCTTTTGTCTCAATATCTCGATTAGTCATAAGGCAAGATGAGTGTCATCCTTATTAAGGCTAATCATGTTCATCGGACTCTGATTTGATACTGACAATCCAAACGACTCGGGACAGTCCGTTTGAGCATGGCCATGCATTTTCCAGTATTCAAATCTCCGATTGGCCTAGAGATATTCACTCCATTTATATTGGAGGGACAGATCCCGTCTTGTTCCATCACTGTAAACTACTCATTTCATAATGTACCCAAACAAGGTCCTTATAACTATCGCAGAACGACAGCGTTAGACAATGATCAAAATGCATCAGTCCATGTGCAGTCACATGCATGCGAACTCAGGTCTAAGGACTATACTCTATAGTCGTAGTAAGAATCTCTTATGACACAGATATAAATATCCTGAAGAGTTCTTATAATCGGGTCATGTCCGGTCGTATGTACCCTACATACACCTATGTACTGACTTTGATGCCGCGCATCTATGACACACTGAGACTTTGTCATAAGTCAGATACCAATCTAGTCTCATACGGTTGTTGGTGTTCAAATTTCAACAACCTTCGACTAGGGACAGGATGATATAAACCATCTATCAAATATAGGTTCTCATGATCAAGCTAAATGACTTTGATGACTCAAGATCAAGTCACTTACTTCGATGACCTATAAAATGGTTCATATCACTTTGGAACGATTATTTCATCACAGTTAAAATAATCTTGAAATAATAATTTCATTAAACATAAGAAAATGTTTTTACAAGAACATATCAAATCACTAAATAAAGCCCTCAAACTCCCACTCAAATTTAGATTACATTTCAATGTCTCTAATGCCTACAGCTTCAGTTAGGAACTCGAGCTTAGGTCTTGGGAGTGGCTTTGTCAATGGATCAGCGACGTTATCATCTGTCTGAACTCGGCTGATCTTGACTTCCTTTCTATTAATGATGTCACGTATCAAGTGAAATCTTCTCAGGACATGCTTGGATTTCTGGTGTGATCTTGGTTCCTTTGCCTGAGCTATAGCACCATTGTTATCACAAAACAGTGCCAGAGGCTCAGCCGCATTTGGTATCACACCTAGTTCAATAATGAACTTTCGTATCCAAACAGCTTCCTTCGCAGCTTCTGAAGCGGCGATATATTCAGCTTCTGTAGTGGAATCAGCAACGGTGTCTTGCTTGGAGCTTCTCCAACTTACTGCACCGCCATTCAGACAAAAGATATAACCGGACTGTGACCGGAAATCATCTGTGTCTGTCTGGAAACTTGCGTCCGTGAATCCACTGACTTCAAGCACATCATTTCCACCGTACACCAAGAACTTATCCTTAGTATGTCTTAGATACTTCAAGATATTCTTTACGGCAATCCAGTGGCTTTCACCTGGATTTGACTGGTATCTACTCGTCATGCTCAGTGCATAAGCAACATCAGGACGAGTACAAATCATGGCATACATGATAGATCCTATTGCAGATGCATAAGGAATATTCTTCATGCGCTCAAGCTCAGCAGCCGACGTAGGGCTCTGCTTCTTGCTCAGCGTTGTGCCATGTACCATTGGTGTGAAGCCCTTCTTGGAATCTTTCATGCTGAATCTTTGCAGGACTTTGTCAATGTATGAATCTTGACACAAGCCTATCAGCCTTTTAGATCTATCCCGGTAGATCCTAATTCCAAGAACGTATGCGGCTTCACCCATGTCTTTCATGGAAAAACAACTTCCAAGCCAGTCCTTTACCGACTTCAGCATTGGAACGTCGTTTCCGAGAAGCAGTATGTCATCGACATACAGAATAAGAAATACTATCTTGCTCCCACTAGTTTTCTTATACACGCATTGTTCTTCTTCGTTTCTGATGAAGTCAAATTGCTTGATTGCTTCATCAAAACGAAGATTCCAGCTCCTCGATGCTTGCTTCAATCCATAAATGGATTTATGAAGCTTGCATACTTTCCCAGCATTCTTTGGATCTATGTAACCGTCAGGTTGTGTCATATACACATCCTCTTCCAGAATTCCATTCAGGAGGGCGGTTTTCACGTCCATCTGCCAAATTTCATAATCATGAAAAGCTGCAGTTGCTAGTAGAATCCGAATAGATTTCATCATAGCCACTGGTGAATAGGTTTCATCATAATCCACACCGTGAACTTGTCTGAAACCTTTTGCCACCAACCTGGCTTTATAAATCTGGACATTTCCATCCACGTCAATCTTCTTCTTGAAGATCCATTTGCACTCGATGGCTTTTACACCAGCGGGTAAGTCAACCAACGAAAACACTTGGTTGACTGACATGGAGTCCATTTCGGAATCAGTGGCCTTACGCCACTTAGAGGAATCTGGGCCCATCATGGCTTGATTGAAGTTCGATGGTTCATCACCATCAATGATCAGAAGATCATGACAGTTAGTCACGAGGAATCCTTGATATCTCTCGGGTTCGTGACGGATCCTCCCGGATCTTCGAACTTCAGGTACTACAGGTTCAGGCTCTACAATTTCTTGTAGGTCCTCCTGCTGCTCTTCCTCATTAGGTTGAGCAGTATCCTGTTCATCTTGAATTTCTTCAAGCAGTACCTTACTCCCACTGTCTTTCTTAGAGAGAAACTCCCTCTCAAGAAAGCTACAATCCCGGGCAACAAAAATCTTGTTCTCGGAACGCAGGTAGAAGTAATAAGCCTTGGTTTCCTTCGGATAACCAATGAAGTAGCATTTATCAGACTTTGGTGTAAGCTTGTCAGAGATCAATCTCTTGACATAGGCTTCACAACCCCAAATTCTTAGATAAGACAGCACTGGAGCTACTCCAGTCCATAATTCATATGGTGTCTTTGCTACTACTTTTGATGGCGCTCTATTTAGAGTGAACACTGCTGTTAGCAGAGCATATCCCCAAAGGGATATTGGAAGGTCTGTGTGACTCATCATAAATCGAACCATATCCAATAAGGTCCGATTTCTCCTTTCAGACACACCATTCCATTGTGGCGTTCCAGGAGGAGTGAGTTGGGATACGATCCCACACTCTCTCAGATGATCACTGAATTCTTGGCTTAAGTATTCTCCTCCTCGGTCGGACCGAAGAGCCTTAATGCTTTTGCCAAGTTGGTTCTGTACTTCATTTTGGAATTCTCTGAATTTCTCAAACGATTCAGACTTATGTTTCATCAAATAAACATATCCATACCTACTGAAATCATCAGTGAAGGTAATGAAGTACTGATAGTTTCCTCTTGCATTTGTGGACATTGGGCCACACACATCAGTGTGTATCAGGCCCAATAAGTCACTGGCCCTCTCGTTAGGTTTATTAAAGGGGGCCCGTGTCATTTGGCCATCATACAGGATTCGCATTTCTCACATGACTCAAAGTCAAATGAGCCAAGAAGTCCATTCGAATGGAGCCTCTTGATGCGTTTCTCGCTGATGTGCCCTAAACGACAATGCCATAGAAACGTTCGGTTCTCCTCATTAGGGTTGAACCGTTTGGTATCAATGTTATAAATTGGCGCGGATTGATCAAGTATGTAAAGCCCATTCGTAAGAGGGGCACAACCATAGAACAAATTGTTGCGATTAAAGGAACATAATTTATTCTTAACTGAAAAATCATAACCTTCCAAATCCAACAAAGAAATTGAAATAATATTTCTGCTTATCGCAGGTACAAAATAACAATTATTGAGTTCTAAAACCAATCCCGAAGGTAAAGACAACAAGTATGTGCCTACAGCTAGTGCAGGAATTTTCGCTCCATTCCCAACTCGTAGCTCCACTTGTCCTTGCTTTAGCCTCCTACTGTTGCTGAGTGCCTGCATATTAGTACAAATATGAGCCCCACAACCAGTATCCATAACCCATGAGGTATTATCAGAAGTAGTTGTATTAACTTCTATAACAAAAATACCTGATGAAGAAGTCTCGAGAGTCTTCTTCTTCAATTCCTTTAGACCTTCTTGGAATTTCTTACATTCTCTCCTCCAATGCCCTGGTTCTTTACAGAACCTGCAGATGTCAGTAGGCCCAGCCTTAGACTTGGGCTTGGGCTTTGGCGTGTCCTTGTCCGAGACTTGGACAGCCTTAGCCTTTCCCTTGTCCTTGGTAGAGGATTTCTTAAAGCCCTTGCCCTTTTGCACCATAAGCACATTGGGGTCCTTGGCGGTTTTCCTCAAGTTGGGCTCTGCAGTCTTGAGCATTCCGTGAAGCTCAGGCAATGTCTTACTCAAGCCATGCATATTGAAGTTCAGGATGAACTGATCATAGCTTGCAGGTAAAGACTGCAGAACGATGTCGCAGGCAAGTTCCTGGCTGATAGGGCAGTCGAGTTTCTGAAGATGATCGAGATAACCCATCATCTTCAAGACATGAGGACTCACTGCCGCATTTGCAGCAAACTTACAGTCTAAGAGGTTCTTAACTGTCTGAAACCTCTCAGTCCTTGCTTGCTCCTGAAAAAGCGATTTCAGGCTTGCCATTATCTCGATGGGTGACAACACACTCTCGAACTGCATTTGCAGCTCAGCAGTCATTGTCGCCAACATCAGGCAATAGACATCATTTTCATCTGACGAATGCTTTTCCCAAGCATTATGCAGAGTCCTGGCGGCATTGTTAGGAGGCCTCTCGGGGAGGGGATCACGAAGGACATAATCCTTCTTCTCCTGCTTGAGGACCAGCCTCAAGTTCCTTGACCACGTCAGGAAGTTCGTTCCAGTCAGCTTCTCCTTTTCGAGAACAGACCGGATTGAGAATGTGTTTTGTGTGCTTGTAGTAGTCATAGCTGAAATATAAGATAAAAAGGTTATTAGTTAATATGTTCAATATGATTAATCTTGTATTAAATTTAATATGATTAATCACGTATTATATTCAATAACATAAGTTACCCTCAATAGAATATAATGATTCCAAGATCCACATATAACTAAGATCAAAATGGGCCACTGGCCATCACCCAACCTTAGCTTATATCGGTAAGCCCTATCTCGGCTAATTATATCCGTGATATAACTCTTGGTTGTGAATCTGGGCCCGAGGCCCAATCCACTCTGATGTCTCAAGGCCCGGGACTCCCGATGGCCTAGTCAAGAAAACCAGACTATACAGTCATGTAATCACTAATGTCTGGGACTCCCAATGACATTTATGAATCACAAACTGTTTTACCCACGCAAAAGATAGACACCCTCACACTGTAAGGCCGTGTGTACGATTGAATGGGCTTCAACAGCTGACATAGACTGGACAAGACATCCAACGCTTGATATTATTTGAGGTTCGTAGGTTTATTAAAATTTCATCCCAAAATAGAAGATTACTATTTTGGGAAACTTTCCTTTTTGGGAAACCTACTAAATTTGGAAACTTTCTAAAATTGGAAACTTCCTAAAATTGGAAACTTTCTAAATATAGAAATTTCCTAAAATCCAAAACATGCAAATCTAGAAACTTCTAATTTAAGAAACTTTCTAATTTCAAAATTTTGGAAACTTATTAATTTAAAAATCGATTTTATAATTTTATAAAATAAATTTTAAATTAATTCTGAAGAAAAGACTCAAATAATTGGCCCAATTGTTTTAACTTCTTGGCCCGAGGCCCAAGAATTGGTCTATGTCCAAGACATAACCCAATTGCCCAATTAAATGACATAACCGGTCTGGTTCATTAAAATTGGTCTAACCAAAATTAATTACTACGACGACCACAATTGTCAACCGGTTATTTACTAAACCGGATTTTCTCAATTTATTTGGTCCAACCAAATCAAATTAGAAAATCACTGGTTTAGGCACAAAATCCAATTTTTCGACTTTGGATTTCTTATCCCGGTTTAACCAGAACTTAATAAATTTATTAAGTCTGTTTATTAAACCGTGACGATTAATTTTTAATAAAATTAAACCGAACCATTAACCGAACCGAACCGATTGGTCACGAACCGATCACGGTCGTGACCTAGCTGCAATCGAGACGAGACATCGGCCAGCCGCACGAAACGGGACGGGACGCGATCCGAGATCGGTCCATCCCGATCACGCGACGATGCTCGGACGACAGCAGGACGGGACGGCTCGGGTCGCGGGACGGTGCTGGCCGAGACGCGATCAGGACGGAGCAGGCTCGCGATCGGGACGGCCGAGTGCCTCACGCGATCGTCCGACCGTTCGATCCGATCCACACGATCGATCGGTCCAGCGCTTGTGATCGGCTCGACCACGCGACGCGATCCAACGATCGGTCCGTGCGTCTCACGATCCGGACGTGCGGTTCGACCACACTCCGACGCAACCAATTCATATAGATTGGATCATGCGATTTCTTGTTTGTTTAGGTTTTAATTCTTTGTTTCTTAAGTGTTTTCTCTTATCAGTAGATTGATTCAAAAACACCTCTTTAAACAATCCTAAACATGATTCTAAACAAGAAAAACCACAGAACCAATGTCTCTGATACCACTGTAGGATCGTTTAGTGTCTCCTGATTCAATTCTCAGATTGATTCATCCTACTAAACATGCAGATCTAGGTTCTCTTGATTAGAAACATAATAGATCTCACCTGTTACCTTGTTTTGCAGCGGAATGGGAGGTAAGGGTCAGAGATCAGCAGAACCACCGAGAGATAGCTCCTCCAAAGGCTCACACACGCACACCGGGAAATTTGGCTGCTAGACCAAGACAGAGAGGAGGCGCAGATGGGAGAGAGGGAGGCGCAGAATGCTTAGGAGAATTAGAGAGCTAGGTCTGATTTTATTCATTAAAATCCCTTCTAGTTCTCATGGGCTTTTGGGCCCAATTCTCAGTTCTGATTAAATCCCTTGGATTTAATCAGACCCTTTAGTCTCTCTCTAAGTACAGTAAATGCCTAGCACTTTTACCGTACTTCTGCTAAACCGTTCCTTCGTATTTTCCCGTTAGCTTAGGCGTGTGACCCATATGGGATCATATAATAAAGGCAATAAGTCCAAGACTTATAGATCATGAGCGGACTCTAGCAAGCCATCATGACCCCCAGTATTATATGACTTATGTCTGATCATTGACATACTCTTACTTTCTAGAGACAGTACCGAGATTACTGGACACAATTCCAACATATCAATGTTTTCACATTATACATTTAGATTTCAATCTAAACATGAAACAATGATTCCCAAAGTTTTGAGATTTTGAAGATTTATTGAATTTAGGATTGAATAGTATACACATATAAAACGTTTAGATGTGTGGGTTATATCGAAGACGATGAAAAATGAAATCTACTTTGATTAATGTAGTGTTTAAGGATATATAAACATTTAAAATAAAAACGAGCATTCAAGTATTCGGGTTTAGAGTGGGTTTTTTTGTTTTCTTCATACTTAATATTTAGGGTTATAGGTTAAGGGTTTGTATTTAAGAGTTTAGGGTTTAAGTGTATAAGGGTTTAGGGTTTAAGTGTTTTTAAATATTAGAGTTTAAGAGTTAAGGGTTTGTATTTAAGAGTTTTGTGTGGTCTAGAGTATAAGGGTTTAGGGTTTAAGTGTTTTTAAATATTAGAGTTTAGGGTTTAGGGTATAAGGGTTTAGGGTTTAAGTGGTTTTAAATAATTAAATATGTTATTGTTCAAAATTATTTTCTATATCGAGTTTTGGGTTTATGTTTCAAGATTGAAATTTTTAGGGTTTATGATTTAGGGTTTCTGTTTTAGGGTTATAAGATCAGGGTTTAGGGTTTTGTGTAGGGTTTAATGTATAAGGACTTAGGGTTTTAAAAAAATTAAACCTGTTAGTACCCGGATCGGTTTTCTATGTCGGGTTCATGTTAGTTTTGTGATTGTTTTGTGTTTTCACCAGACTTAATATCTAGGGTTAGTATTAAGGTTATGTGTTTATAGTTAAGGGTTTAGAGTTAAGGGTTTACGGTTTTATGTTTTGTAAAATCGTTTCAATCTGGGTCGGTTCTATATCGGGCTTATAGATTTTGTGTTTTCAAATTTAGTTATTAGGGTTTGTCATTTAGGACATATGGTTTAGGTTTTGAGGTTTAGGGTTTAGGGTATGATTTTGGGGTTTTGGGGTTTAGGGTTTAATAAACTTAATTTATTTGTAATAAAGAATTTTATAAAATAACTAATTTATTTTAAATCATTAATTATAAAAAAACAAAAATTTATTAAGAAATTATTATAACATGAAAATATTTAATTATATATACATAATACACATATACAAGAACATAAAAACACTAAACCTATAATTATTTCCCCCCAAATCCTAATTTCCCCCTAAACCAAAAATAAACCGCCAAAACCCTTAACTCTCCCGCATAATCAAATTTGGGCCAAACCCAAATCCATTTCCTAAACCCAAACCCAAATATTTACGACCAAAAACAAGGAAATCCCTAACCCTAATTAGAAACCCCCTTTCTGATTTCCCACTTGCGAAGCCTCAATCTCAAAATCCCTAACCGAGAGAATCACCAAATCCGTGCATGCAATGGTTGTCCGTAGAAGAGGAAGAGGAGGTGGTGCGAGAGGAGGAGGAAGGACTGGGAGAGGAGGAGGAAAGAGAGGGAATCACGGCTCAAAGCCAGTTGAATCACCGTCTTCAAATCGGACTCTCTCCGCTGCTCCCGATGATTCACAGAGGTTGAATCAAGCTCCATCATCGTCCAAAAGGCCGCGACTTCCGAGCCAGTATACCTTCACGCCGGCGAATCGTGAACCCACCAAGTCTCAGCAAAGTCCTCCAGTTCCGGTATTCCTTCCAACAACTGGTCCGAGTGTGAGAGATTATCCACCTCCACGGTCTCTTTTTCAGACCGCGCAGAGCCACCCTGGAGCATCTCTTGCCTCAGAAAGAAGACCATCTTCTGAGAACGATGCTCCGTCGCCTCGACCACGACCGGCGGTGACGCCTCAACCACGAGCTTCTGGGATGGCACGAGCTTCTGGGATGCCTCAACAATGACCTTCTATGACGCCTCAACAACGAATCCCGACTCCAACAAATCAACATCGATCTTCTCCGTCAACTCCACACAGTTCTCAAGCGCAAAATTCACACGAGAAAGTTCATGATGAGGAGGCTTATTCTGGCGAGGACGACGACGCTACATACGAACCATCACTTCCCGAATATTTGCTCAAGCTTCTAAACTCATTGCTTCTCCAGCCAGGCCGTGAGTTATACACGACTGTCCTCTCTCCCACTTTGGAGCCTGGAACAACATGGTAAGTCTGTTTACTTGTGTGTTTGTGAGTGTATAATTGTGTGTGTAGATGAGTGTATAATTGTGTGTGTTTGAGCTATGTGTGTGTGTATGAGTTTTGGTATATATTCTGTTTACTTGAGCTCGTATGTGATTTTGAACCTTCTGTTTGAGTGTATAATTGTATGTGTTTGAACCTTTCGTTTGATTAAACCTGTGTGTTTCAATTGAGCTGAAATGGTATGTGATTGAACCTTCTGCGAGTGTGAAATGTGTGTGTGTACTTATTGTCTGTCTTCTGTCTGCTTATGTGTGTGTGTATGATGTTTGTCTTTTGAGCTCGTATACTTATTATGGTCTAGGTTGTTTGAACATACAAGACTTGTTCATACAAGACTTGTTCACACAAGACTTGTCTCATATCATACAATACTTGTGCATAATTGTTTCTAAGCAGTACTTATTGCGATTGAGCTGTTAAGATTCTGTTTATTACGATTGCTTCATATTTTTAATGTCTTTGTAGGTTTGGAAAGGAAAAATCCAAGTTGACCAGGAAGATCACTAAGGTGTTTACAAACAAGTTTGATGGGTTGTATTATAGCTGGGGATGTGTTGAACACCCAAGAAGACACCGATACTTTATGGAATTCGCGGTAATCTCTTGTAGCCTCTATTTCTAAGTTTGGTTGTTTCTGATAATCACTAACATACATTATCATCTCTTTGTTTTGCAGAAGGAACACACTTGGAATCCGGACCTTACTGGTGTTGTACAATCAAAATTCGAGGAGATTTGTCAGAGGCGTTTGAAGGACATGGTCTCCAAGGAAGCAAGCAGTAGAGTTCAACCGACGTGGATTATTGATGACCTGTGGAAAGTGATGTGTGAGTATTGGGATACAGAAGAAGCCAAGGCAAAGAGTGCGGCTGCATCAGCATGTCGTCTGTCTGATCGTAAAGGAAAAGGTCCTCACAAGCATGTAGAAAGCCAGAAGTCATTCTTACGAGTTGAACAAGAGATGGTAAGTCTTATTTTGCATTGTTAACTAATTGTTTCTGTCTTTAACATTTGATTCTGACATTAAGCTTTACTTCTGTCATTTCAGGAAGTTGAATTGGGAAGACCACCTACTTTCAGTGAAGTATTCTTAAGGACTCATACGAGGAAAGATGGGACGTTTTTCGATTGTCAGGCGAAGGAAGTAGCTGAGACTTACATGAAGAAAAGAGCATCTAAGTTGGCAGAACTTGAGATCGACGATTGTGCTGACGGTACGTCCGGTAATCTGCAGCTAACACTGGATGAGGATAACGCCATATTTCTGGAGGTAATGTTGATTATGACTTGCCTTATTTCATTAGCATAACAGCTTGATTGTGATTGTGATTTTGAGCTTTTGATGAATGTTCTGGTTTTGTTTTTTCAGTCTACTATCACAAACGACAGAGGAGACATCTATGGGATAGGAAGCCTCAGCGCTTACATAAATGGGAAGAGAAACTACGCAGGAAGCTCCTATTCTTACACTGGTCTGCAACAACAGCTCGAGGAAGCTAACCGCAAGATAGAAGAATAACAGCAGCTTGCAGCTGAGCAGCAAGCAGAGATCAAGAGTTTGGCACTCATGAAGCAGTATCTGAGCACGGATCCAAACTACCTCGCCTTCCTAGCCGCACAATCCGATGATCCCGCCAATGAAACTGCAAATTAGGTCCTTCTTTCTAAGAACTTGAAAAACTTGGCAGTTAGTTGTGTTAATGTTTCTGTGTTTTTTGTTAGCTCCATGTGTTTTGGATCTTGTTTGGTTTGAACATGTTAAACTATGTGTTTTGTAGCTTGTTTGGTTTAAACTTAATATCTTATGTGTTTTGGATGTAAATACTTTGGAATATGAAATCAAGTTTGTAATGTTTGTATAGAAATTTGTAGATTACCAAATTTGTAATTAGAATGAAATCAATCAAAATCAAAATTAAGAAACCAAAAATGGAAAACCAAATTGTTAAACCGAGACTATATACCCTGTCGCTAATCAGCAGCTAATGCAGTCGCTAAAAGTTGCGACTAAATAGCGATTACAAATAAAACGTCGCAAAACGGTCACTTTAAAGTTGCTAATCGGTCGCAACATTCAGCGTCTGTTTAGCGACTGTTTAGCAACGCCAAATTCTCAGTCGCAAAGTGGTCGCTAAATAGCGACTACTTTGCGACCGATTAATTTAGCGACGATCACTTTAGCAACTACGTGTTTTGGTCGCAAATCAGTTGCAAACGAGTGTTTAGCGATGCTTTACCGACTATTTTCGGAGTCGCGAAATCAATGTTTTATTGTAGTGAAAATGGAGTGAGAGGAAGAATCGCAGTGTGATGGAGATGGCACGCGACATGGTGAATGGACAAGGAATGCCAAACAAATTGTGGACCGAAGTGGTATACATTGCTTTATACTTATAGAATAGACTACATTTAGCTAACCTTGAGAAGGTGACACCAATAGAAGCAAGGACCTGACACAAACTCTCACTAAGTCATCTTAAAATGTTTGGGTATGTGCACGATGTCCACGTACCAGATGAAAGGAGGAGAAAATTGGAAGACAAGGCACAAAAATAATTATTTTGTGGTTATAACAGTCACAACAAAGGTTACATCATTTACTTGTGGAGAAGTAACCGTAATAGTAGCACGAAATGTTATCTTTGACTACAAAAGAATTTGGGATTCGAATCGAAAGTCAAAGAATGATAAAGTATCCAAAAAACTATTGCATATCCATTAGAGCTCGATTTCGTTCTTCCTCTATTGTATCGAGGGCTTGAATCAACATCTTCTCATTGATCTCGTTATGTTGCGGCATAAGGGATCGGCGGAGAATATAGATGTTTGCCTCCGCCGGGACCATTGCTTCCACGCCGAAGGCAAAGGAAAACGGAGTGGCCCCTGTTTCGCGGCGAGGAGTTGTTCTATGCGACAAAAGGACTCCATCCAACTCGTCATCCCAAACTCCTTTCTTGCTTTCAAGACGTCTTTTGATACCGGCAATGATGGTTTTTTTTGTGGCTTCGGCTTGTCATTTTCCTTGAGGGTATCTTGGTGTCGACTTACTGAGCCGTATATCCCACTTTTTGCATAACCCTTCGAACAGGTTTGATGTGAATTGTGACCCGTTGTCCGTGACGATTTCGTAGGGCAACCCATATCGGCATATAATGTATATCCAGACGAAGTTCTGAACTTGGACGTCATGGATTGCAACATATGCTTTGGTTTCGACCCACTTTGTAAAGTAGCCGGTCATGATCAGCAGGAAGCGCCTTTGATTGGACAGTGGCAATGGCCCAACGATGTTCATTGCCCATCTCATGAATGGATAAGCCGCGGTGGATGTGGTGAGCAGTTCCGTGGGTCTGTGTATGAATGGCGCATGACGCTGACACTTTTCACACTTGTTGGAATAGGTCTCGCAATCAGCTATCATAGTCGGCCAGTAGTGACCATTTAGCTTGATTTTCAGAGCGAGCGATCGACCTCCGGAGTGATTCCCGCATTCCCCTGAATGTGTTTCTTCGAGAACTCGGCGGACTTCATCTCCATGTATGCATCTGAGAAGGATTTTGTTGGCCGAGTACTTATAGAGGATACCGTTGTGTATAGTATATCATGCACTTTTGACTTTAAGTCGTCGCGCTGCCCACTTGTCTTCGGGAAGTTTTCCTTCCGTCAAATACGTTCTTATTTCTTGTCGCCAATCCTCATCGTCGTCTGTTAGGAGTGCAATGAGATCGGTGCCTTTTGCTTAACTATCAGGACACATGTCGTCTTGGCCACCCTGTTGGGCGGTGGATGCTTGGTTTGTTAATTGTCTCCACTGGGATTTGTCGACAGAGGTCGGGATTCGATGCCAGAGATGCGAGTGCATCTGCTGGGGCATTTTCTTTCCTCGGTATCTGGACAATATCAAAGAACTCGAAAGAGCTGGTAAGCTCCAATTCTGCCTTTCGATAGGCTTCCATTCGCTCGTTCTTAGCTTCGTAGTCTCCGTTGATTTGATTCGCTACAAGCATAGAGTCGCAATGGGCCAAGAGATGTCGTACTCCGATTTCTTTAGCTAATCTGAGACCGGCTAACAGAGCTTCGTACTCGGCTGTATTGTTAGATGCTGTGAAGCCCAATTTGAATGATTGTTCTAGCACCTCTCCGGTTAGTGATATGAGACGTACTCCTACCCCGGCTCCTCGTTTTGATGATGAGCCGTCAACAAATAGTTTCCAGTTCTTGTCTTCTACCTGAGTATCGACATCTAGTTCAGGTGATAATTCTACAAGGAAATCGGCTATTACCTGAGATTTAGCGGTCGTCTTGTTTCTGTATTCGATGGCGTACTCGCTGAGTTCCACTGCCCACTTCGCCAGGCGGCCAGATTGTCCTAGGTTGTGTAAGATTGTCTGAAGAGGCTGGCTACTCAACATGGCAATTGAGTGTGACTGGAAGTAAGGTCGTAACTTCCGTGCCGAGATAACGACCGCGAGAGCCAGTTTTTCCATTGCGGGATACCTGGTCTCGGCCCCGTTCATCGTCTTGCTTACGTAAAAGATCGACTTTTGCTCCCCGCGATCTTCTCGAACAAGTACACCACTGACTGCAGTTGTTGAAACCGCGATGTACAGGAAAAGTGTTTCGCCGTTTTCGGGCTTCGATAGTATCTGCGGGTTTGACAAGTAGTCTTTGAGCTGAATGAATGCCTCCTGACACTTGTCATCCCATATGAACCTTTTGTTTCCCCAGAGGAGCTCGTAGAAAGGCAAGCATTTATCAGTCGAACGAGATATGAATCTTTTCAGGGCGGCTATGCGACCGGTTAGACGTTGTACCTCTCGTGTATTGTTGGAAGATGGTAAGTCAATTATTGCCGAGATCTGTTTTGGATTATCTTCTATTCCTCTTTGGGTAACCACGTATCCGAGGAATTCTCCTGATGTTACTCCAAATGTACATTTGGCCGGGTTAAGCTTCATTCCATATCGGTTGAGGATGTTAAAACATTCCTTCAGATGGCCTACATGCTGAGAGGCGACTAAGGATTTAACCAATATGTCGTCAATGTATACCTCCATCTTCGTGCCGAGTTGTCCTGCGAACATTCGATTGACCAGTCGTTGGTATGTAGCGCCGGCATTCTTAAGGCCAAATGCATGACCTTGTAGCAATAGGTGCCGCGTTCCCTGATGAACGCCGTCTTCTCCTGATCGTCTGGATTCATAAGAATTTGATTGTATCCTGAAAACGCATCCATGAATGAAAGCAACTCGTTCCCTGCCGTGGCTTCAATAAGTCTATCGATATGCAGCAAAGGAAAGCTGTCCTTTGGACAAGCTTTGTTGAGATCCGTGAAGTCGACACAGACTCTCCACTTCCCGTTTTTCTTCTTACCAACGACCGGATTGGCAAGCCAGTCGGGATACTTAACTTCCTGAATCGAGCCGGCATCAAGTAATTTGTCCACCTCGTCATTGACGGCTTTGGCTCTTTCTGGACCGAGCTTACGCCTTTTTGCTTAATTGGCTTGTAAGTCGGGTCGACATTGAGCTCGTGAGTTGTGATCGTCGGGATGATACCTTTCATATCCTTGACTGACCATGCGAAGCTCACAACATTTTGCCGTAAGAAGGCGATTAGCTCCTTTTGATATCTTCAGGTAATTCTGCACCGATCAATACGCATTTGTTTGCATCAAAGTCATCGACGACGATTTGCTGGATAAGCTCTTTTCCGGGCCCTTTCTGCCTTGCTCAGTGTTGATCATGCATGACGGTACCCTTATTCTGTGCTCTCTTGCGAAACACGACCGACTTGATCTTTGACATCCTTTAATCGTCTGGATTCCCTTAGGTGACGGGAACTTCAGACATTGATGATAGGTCGAAGATACTGCCTTCATGCTGTATAGCCATGGTGTGCCAAGAATAACGTTGTAAATGGTCGGTTTGTCAATGACATGAAACTTCACCATTCTGTTAACTCCTCCTGCGTAAACCGGTAGTTTGACCGTTCCGATCGTGTATGTCGTCTCGCTGGTAAAACCGGTGAGCGGCTTAGCTTTCTGTTTGATGTCTTCTTCCTTGATCTCCATCTTTTTTAGCGTATCTAGAAAGATTAGATCAATCGAGCTACCTATATCGACTAGGATTCGAGATACCTGACAGCTTCCGATGAGGAGCTCAACCACAGTGGATCGTTATGAGGATAATGGGTCCCGTAGAGATCATGGTCAGTGAAGATGACGGGAGGATCATCAGATAGGACCGGTTGAGGTGCGTTTTGCGCGGCTAACGCCAGGCGCTCGTATACCTTGATTGATCGAACCGAGTCGTTTACGGAGATCAGGCCGTCCATAATCATGTTGATTCTTCGGAAGGCTTTAGGAGTCTCTTCTTTGTCTTCTTCTTCCTCATCTCGATTGCGCTTCAAAGCTATGCTTTTAATGCGCCGTTATTGCTTTCCTTGCTTGGGCGCTTGTCCATCGACCTTTTGTTCTTCTCGAACTCGTTGCGATTCTTCCCTCAATCTGTCTATTGTTGCTTTTATTTCTACGTTTGAGAGTCGAGCATACAGTGCATCTTTGAGGTTTCGACATTCCGAAGTATCGTGCGAGGTGGATTTATGGTACTCGCAAAACTTTTCTTCCAACGTGGAAGCAGTTTGCGGCGCCGTCTCCTTGTCCTCCTTGCTCCACTTGTTCCAAGGTTTCGATGAATGCTAATTACAGGTGTTGCCGACAACCATTGTCGTCTTGGCTCCTTTGTCGTAATGTTGCCTTGGTTCTCTATCCTCTTTTTTATCGGTCTGCTTGACAGAGCCGAATTTCTTAGCCAGAACCACCTTTTTCTCTTCCAATTTTACGAATTTGTTTGCTCGATGAAGGGCGTCTTCGATGGTCAATGGCGGGTTGACGACTAGATCCTGGTAAAAAGGTGACTCGTGCCAGACGGCGTTTGTTAGAGCCGCGATAGTGAATTTTTCTGGGGCTTCTGCCCGCGTCATGGTTCCTTTAAATCGATCTACGAAGGCTCTCAACGTTTTCTTCTTTTCTTGCGACATGGACATCAGCGCGTTTAGCGAGGTATCCTTGTTTACGTAGGCAAAGTGATGTCTTACGAATGCTCTTGTAAGATCGGGGAAACTGTTGATTGACTTGGGCGGGAGCCGAGAAAACCAAGTTAGTGCATATCCTTCTAGGGTTTCGGCGAATAGTTGACAAAAGCCGATATCACGTTCTCTGGTTGACAAGAATCGCGCCTTCGCTGCCATGATCTTGAAAGTCGTTAGATGAGTAGTTGGATCCTTCGTCCCATTGTACATCGGCAGTCTGAGCTTTTCCTTTTGATGGATGTATGTATTTGTGATGCGCGACTTGAAAGGTGTCCTCTGAGTTTCTTCGATGATTCGGTCAATCTCTGGGGCAGATCCTTTGACGCTGTGAACCTCGCCCTTTAGTTCCTTGAGGGTGTCTCTAAGCTCGGTCAACTGCTTCTCGACTTGGTTACGACTTGCTCCGCGAACAGGTGATATACCATGGATTTTAGGGATTTTAGCCATGGTATATATCTTATTTATCGAATCTTTTATTATGTTTTGGAGTCTTTTTTAGTATGTTTACAGGTTTAAAAACATCTGGAGCCTAATTGGATGTTTTGGGAGCATTTGGAGCAATTCTGCACTATTTAGAGACTTCACAGAGTTCACTGGCTGCGTTTTCGCCTTGCAACTGTTGTTGCAGAACTGCAACGGTCGTTGCAGTTCTGCGCCCAAAAATCTGCATTTTGGAGAAATTATAGTTTTTGCCCAGAAACTTCCCAGACTTGCAAAAAGGCCCCCAACAGACTTTAGACCATTATATTAGGGTTTTTAAGCCATTGTTTAGGCTACGCTTTACAACACTTTATTTTATTTTAAGAGAGAGTTAGGGGCTGATCATGTTCTCGAAAGAGAGAGGATTTCGAACCCCAGTTCTTTATTTGATTTTATAATATTTGGTTTTCTATTCATGATGTCTTCTGTTTCGATGAACATGTCTGAGTAGATTACCTGTTATATTTAGGGATTCTCATTAGGGATTTCATGGAATTATAGGTTAATCAATCTGTTAGGGATTCATACTTTCTAGTTCTTCGTCTAGGATTGTTCTTAATGCTTAATCTGAATTGGCCACTTAGATTATTGATGTTAGGTTGATTGATGCAACGACAGTTGGTTAATTAGCTAGAAAGAACCTAGATGAGCAATTGAATTACTCGCAAAGGAATTTGGTTTAGTTTAATTGTGAACATATCGAACTCGATCTTAAAGCTAGTTTAATATGTTAGTAATTGCAAAGGAATTTGGATTGCTGCACTTAGACTTAGAGAATTCTCGCAACGACAGTTGGTTAATTCTATATTTGTGTTTGAGTTCTAGAACAGTTTCTAATTAGATTCCGATTGATTGATTGCCTGTGTTCCTGATTTCCTGAGAACTCCCTAGACTTAACACTTTGCCTCCTTGCTTACAAACTCACCTGATTTACTTTCCTGCTTTGCTTTTTAGTTTCTAATCATATTTGCTTTCTCCTAGTTTAATCTTTTCTGTTCTAAATCTATCGTTGACAAGAGTCCCTGTGGATTCGATACCCTAAGTACTACAACTACATCACTGTGCACTTGCAGTTAGTATAGGGATTAAAACTTACACCTATCAAGTTTTTGGCGCCGTTGCCGGGGACTCTTTTGAATCTCCGATAGATTTGAACTTAGGGTTTAGACTAGGTTTTTCGTTTTTATTTTTTGTTACTAATTTTTTTCTTTTCTGTTCTTGCGTTTCAAGTACGCCTGTAATCGCCCTGCATCGATCGACACGGTCATGTGTGTCGATCATTGCATTCTCGAGCTTGCATCGATCGACGCTCCTCTGCATCGATCGACACATCGCGTAAGATGATGGGAATGATGGAACGGATGTTGGAAAATCAGCAGAATAACTCGTTCTGCAGAGGCTATGGTTCCTATTCATTCACCAGGAATTATGAATCTCCATCATATCAGCCTTTTCCTCCTCAAAATAAACAATCTGATAAGCTGATGAGCATGATGGAGCAGTTGTTGGAAAGACAGGAAGAGGATTTGAACAACATCAATAGCTCTGGATTCCAAGGAAACATGTTTGGTAATCAGCAAGGTAATTCTTATCAGAGAGCCTATGGATCATCTTCTTATCAGACACCTCCTGCTGCTAATGCTTATAAGAGCAAGATGGAATCCATGATGGAGCAGTTGCTAGAGGATCATGCTAAGACTGTTGTAAACTTCGACAGGAAGCTGGATGCTATACATGAAAATCTGAATGGGAAGTTTGAATACTTGAGCACACATGTGAAGAAGCTAGATGTCCAAGTTCAGCAGACAGCTGGAGCAATACAAAGGCAAAATGCAGCTGGGAAAGCTGAACAGTACAGATCCATCAAATATGTGACCTTAAGAGATGGGATTGACTTTCTGGGAGAAGAAGAGAGTGAAGGAATTTCTAGCAGTTCCTAATCCAATTAGGCAACCCTAGGTATAAATTCCAAGCCTAGGATCTAGGGTTCATGTAATTGAATCATTGGGATCTCAGAATTACCTGGTGATTAGCAGCGGAAGATTTGCAGATAATCAAGATCTAGAGCGCCTCAAATGCTGCGCCTCTACTGGTATCCACACGCACACAAACTGAACAGGAGGGATGCTAGTGCCTATAGAGATCTAATCTCTTGAGAGGTTTCTTTTCTAGTTATGGTGGCTGTGAATTAGGTTAGAATCGAGTTTAGGTCGACCATATATCTTATATATGTCGACTTAAACCACAACGGAATTAACCAACGATTAAACCGAATTAATCTTGGTAATCCGCGAGTTGTGTCGACCGACACACTCTTTGTGTCGATCGACACTGCCGATCTGTGTCGACCGACACACTTATTGTGTCGATCGACACTGCCCAGAAACTTGGTATTGAATGCATATCAAATATGCATTCACCCGATCATTACATTAATGATCAACCTCATATACAACGTCCAGTTTGCTTAGGTGTGTGACCCTGTAGGATCATATAACACTAGCAATGAGTTTTAAACTCATTGATCATAAGTGGCTTCTAGCAAAGCATTATGACTGCCCAATGTTATATGATTGTCTCATCTCGACAATATGACTTTCACTTAGAGTAAGTACAATAGATTTCAGGACATTCCCAACAATCTCCCACTTGTACTGGAATCATCCATTCCTTCAATCCCTTCATCACTATATCTCGATTTGGCATAAGGCAAGATCTGTGTCACCCTTATTTAGCCAAGATCATGTTCATCGAACTCCGATTTGTACTGACAAGACAAACGACCGACAATCACCTCGTTTGAGTGTGGCCACACATTTCTCAGTATCAAATCTTCGATGGGCCCTGAGATATTTATCTCCTGTTATATAGGAGGGACAAATCCCATCTTGTTCCATCCCTGTTTCTTCACACGCTTCATGATACGCCCAATCAATGCCTTTATAGTCACCAGTTACGGCTGACGTTTGACAAGGTTAAAGCGGACCAATTCACATGTAAGAAAACATGATGAACTCAGGTCTAAGGACTATACTCTATAGTAGTAATGAAAACTCTCATGACACTTATATAACTATCTCGTAGAGTTCTCATCAGTGGGTCATGTCCGATCCTGTGTTCTCCAACACATATCTATGTGATTGACTTTAATACTCTTATTAATGACTCCATAAAACTTAGTCATCAGTCACCTCACATACTAGTCTCACGTGGTTGTTAATGTCTCATTTTAACAACCTTGACCAAGGACCAACATAATTTATGTCATTTATTATCTATGGGGTTTCATGATCAAGTCACATACTTGATGACCTATAAAATATCATAAATTACTTTGGGACTATTATTTAATAACCATTATAAAATAATACAGATGTCAGATTTCAATAACATAATCAAATTATGTTTATACGAACATCATATCATAACTAAAATTTAACAACAACAACTCCCACTAAAATTAAGATCACATCTTAAGACATCTAATGCCTTTAGCAGTAGCCTGACCCTCATTCGCCTTTGCTCAGCGTGTGTCGAAAGACACTGCGTCTTGCTAAGAGTAATACCAAGAGTCATTTGCACGAAGCCCTTCTTGGAATCCTGCATACTGGACCTGTGCAAGGCCTTATCACCATAAGTATCTTGACACAATCCAATTAGCTTATCCAATCTATCTCTATAGATTCTTATTCCAAGAATGTATACGGTTTCTCCCATAATTTTATCGAAAAACAACTTTCGAGTCAGGTCTTAACAGACTGAAACGATGGAACTTCATTTCCGAGAAGTAGTATGTTATCAACATACAATACTAGAAATGCAACTGCGCTCCCACTAGTCCTCTTGTAAACACACGGTTCCTCTTCGTTCCTGACGAAGTCAAACCTTTTGACTGCTTCATCAAAACGAAGATTCCAACTCCGAGATGCTTGCTTTAATCCATAAATGGATCGGCGAAGCTTGCATATCCTTTTCCAGAATTCCATTAAGGAAAACTGTTTTCACATCCATCTGCCAGATCTCATAACCATTATGAGTGGCAGTTGCTAGGAGAATCCGAATGGACCTTAAGCATGTTGACTGGAGAATAGGTTTCTTTCATAGTCAACACCATGAATTTGCTTGAAACCTTTTCCACCAATCCAGCTTTGGATATCACCATTCACATCAATTTCCTTTTGAAAATCTATTTACACTCAATGGCTTTTGCACCATCGGGCAAATCGACCAAAGTCCACACTTGGTTCTATGACATGGATCCCATTTCGGATTCAGCGGCTTTCAGCCATTTTCGGATTCAAGGCCCATCATTGCTTCTTCAAAATTCGCAGGCCCGTCACTTTCAATGATCAATAGATCACGGCAATTGGTTACGAGAAATCCACATTTCTCGGGTTCGTGACGGATCCTTTCGGATCTGCGAGCTTCAGTTTTGTGTAAAAGTCGCGCACATATCTCATATGTATGCTTTTACCACGACCTAATTAACCAAGATTTAAACCATAGTTAATTAAGTCATAAACCAAAATATTTTGGTTCGCGATCTGTGTCGATCGATACAACTTTTGCGTCGATCGACACTTCTTCAGAAACTCGCATTTGACTGTATATCGAATATACATTCACCAGATCCTTGCAAACCTCAGGCACCACACTTGCAGGTTCTACAACTCTTTGTAGATCCAACTGCTGCTCTTCATCATCAGGTTGAGCGGTCTCCTATGATTTTCGAATTTCTTCGAGTTGTACTTTTACTCCCACTGTTCTTCTTGGAAAGAAAGTCTTTCTTAAGAAAACATAGTTCCAAGCAACAAACAATTTGTTCTCGAACTGGTTGTAAAAGTAACATGCCTTGGTTTTGTTAGGATAACCAATGAAGTAGCACTTATCAGATTTGGGTGTGAGCTTATCAGAGATTAAACGTTTTATATAAGTCTCACAACTCCAAATCTCCATGATGGATAAATCAGAAACATTTCAATTCCACATCTCATGTGGTATCTCTGTAACTGATTTTGATGGAACTCTATTTAATGTAAACTCAGACATTTCTAGAGCGTATTCTTAGAAGGATAATGGAAGATCTAAGTGACTCATCATTGATCGAACCATATCTAATAAAGTCCGATTCAGGAGGAGTGAATTGTGAAACACTTTCACAATCTCTCAGATGATCACTAAATTCTTGACTTAAGTATTCACCTCCATGATCTCATCGTAGAGGTTTAATACCTTTGCCAAATTGATTCTGTACTTCATTTTGGAACTCTTTGAACTTTTCAAAGATTCTGACTTATGTCTTATAAATAAGACATAACTGTACCTACTGAAAATATCAGTAAAGGTAATGAAGTACTGAAATTTTCCTCTAGCACTAGTGCTCATCGGCCCATATACATCCGTATGTATAAAGCCCAATAAGCCTCTGGCCCTTTCTTTTTGTTCGTTCGCAACCTGTATCGACCGACGCGCCGTTTGTGTCGATCGATACTACCTTTGTTGAAAGGGGCCTTCGTCATTTTACCCAATAAACGAGATTCACTTTACTCATTATGATTCATAATCAGATGAGCCCAAAAACCCATCACTATGGAGCTTCTGAATCTATTTCTCATTTATGTGGCCCAAAACGACAATGCCAGAGAGAAGTTCGATTCGTATCATTTGAATCTCTTGGTATTAATGTTATAGTTAGGCACATTCTTGTTTAGAACATAAAGTCCATTCTCTAATGGATTGCTACTATAAAATATATCACTGTAATCAAATGAATAACACTTATTCTTAATTTGAAAACTGATATCCTTCCATATCCAAACAAGGATTAGAAATAATCTTTCTGCTCATAGCAGGTACATAGTAGCAGTTTTCAGTTCAAAACATGCCATAAAAGAAAACAAATGAAATACTCCTACGGCTAATGCAGCAACTCTTGCTCCATTTCCCACGCATAGATTCACTTGTCCTTTCTTCACAGTCCTACTTTTGCTCAGGCCCTGCACATTTTCACAAAATAAGAGTACCACAGCTGGTATCAAATACCCAATAAGTAGGACTATAAGAAGTAACATTTACTTCTATAACATAATACCTGAAGAAGAAGTCTCGTACGTCTTCTTCAGCTTCTCATAATCTTCCAAGAATTTATTGCAGTTTCTTTTCAAATGCCCATAACCATCACAATAACGGCACTTAACATCTTCAGAAGGACTGGTTTTAACCTTAGGAGCATGACCAGACTCGCTTGGATTCACAATCGAGCTCGTCTTGCCATCACCTTTATTCTTACCAAGTTTCTTAAACTTTTTACCCTTTTGTACCATAAGGACATTTGGGGTGTCCTTCTTGATGTTAGGTTCAGCAGTCTTAAGCATCCCATGCAATTCAGTCAACGTCTTCGTCAAGTTGTTCATGTTGTAGTTCATAACAAATTGATCATAGCTTGACGGCAGGGACTGCAGAATGATGTCAGTAGCCAACTCTTGGCTAATGGGACAATCCAGTTTCCCCATGTTATCAATATAACCCATCATCTTAATGACATGAGGACTAACTGGTTCGCCCTTTGGTAGCTTGCACTCAATCAGAGATCTAACCGTCTGGTATCTCTGAGTTCGTGCCTGCTCCTGAAACATACTTTTCAGGCCAGTGATCATCTGTATTGGCGACTCCACGTACTCATATTGCTTCTGCAATTCCGAGTTCATGGTAGCCAACCTGAGACAACTCACATCCACCGCATCATTAGAATGCTTATCCCAAGCATCCTTATCTGACTGCCAGGCATTGGCTTGGTACTTCTTAGGGAGAACTTTCTCAAGGACATAGTCCTTCTTCTCCTGTTTGAGAACGATTCTCAAGTTCCGATACCATTCAAGAAAGTTTGATCCATTTAACTTGTCCTTCTCAAGGACGGATCGCAGAGAGAAATTGTTACGATGGTTTGTGCTAGACATAGCTGAAAAACAAGGGAGGTTTTAGTTATGATGTTCAAGAAATGAGAAGTCTTAACAATTAAGAAAACTCGCATTATATTCAAACAATGTTTCCTCAAATGAATATAATGATCCAAGACCCATACTTCACTAAACTTGAGTGAGCCACTGGCTACCACCCAAATTTTAGCTATCTAGGTAAGCAACAACTTTGCTAGTTATATCCAATATAACTCTTGGTTGTGGATTGACATCCAATGTCCAATCCACCTGATGTCTCTGAGCCCAAAACGATTTTGATGGCCCAGTCAAGTAAACCAATCTCTTAAGTCATGTAATTGTTGATGTCTTGCACTGCAAGTCCATCAACACGATTACTTCCTGTCTTACTCATGTAATTGTGGACACCTTGCACTGCAAATCTATCACACAATGAAATGAGTCTTGACAGTTGACAAGATTGGAAAGACATCAAGGATCACTTGATATTTGGTTGAGGAACGGAACCTTTAAAACGTTCAGTTTTATTATGTTTTAATTCTTCTAATTAATTGATTTATCTTGCTTTGGTTCTGTGATTTCAGGTTCCATAACCTAAACCATCGAATCTGATGTCGACCGACACTACTTTAGTGTCGATCGATGCAGAATAACCGATCAATCCAATTGATCCGGTTTTGAATACCGGTCAGTGTCGATCGATGCTACACTAGCATCAGTCGATACCAACCTAATCAAACCAATCGCAATTAAACCATTCACAGTGTTCAACCATTATAAACCAAGCTCGATAACCGGTCCAATCCAATTGAACCGATTCATCAATCTCGCGAGGTTTGTGTCGACCGACACAACTCTTGTGTCGATCGACACTAGGCGAAACACATTTTATTTGGGTTATCCTTCTGTGTCGACCGATACCGGATTGGTGTCGATCGACACAGGGCGATAAACCCTAATCGTTTTTCAAGCCAAAAACCTAAAACTAGATTTTTCATGAAAACGAATTTTAACATGTTTGTATCAACTATACAGAGATCCAGATTCAACTAATCTAATCAACATGCTACAGATTCAATAGAACCCTAAGGCTCTGATACCACTGAAGGAATTTCTAGCAGTTCCTAATCCAATTAGGCAACCCTAGGTATAAATTCCAAGCCTAGGATCTAGGGTTCATGTAATTGAATCATTGGGATCTCAGAATTACCTGGTGATTAGCAGCGGAAGATTTGCAGATAATCGAGATCTAGAGCGCCTCAAATGCTGCGCCTCTACTGGTATCCACACGCACACAAACTGAACAGGAGGGATGCAAGTGCCTATAGAGATCTAATCTCTTGAGAGGTTTCTTTTCTAGTTCTGGTGGCTGTGAATTAGGTTAGAATCGAGTTTAGGTCGACCATATATCTTATATATGTCGACTTAAACCACAACGGAATTAACCAACGATTAAACCGAATTAATCTTGGTAATCCGCGAGTTGTGTCGACCGACACACTCTTTGTGTCGATCGACACTGCTGATCTGTGTCGACCGACACACTTATTGTGTCGATCGACACTGCCCAGAAACTTGGTATTGAATGCATATCAAATATGCATTCACCCGATCATTACATTAATGATCAACCTCATATACAACGTCCAGTTTGCTTAGGTGTGTGACCGTGTAGGATCATATAACACTAGCAATGAGTTCTAAACTCATTGATCATAAGTGGCTTCTAGCAAAGCATTATGACTGCCCAGTGTCATATGATTGTCTCATCTCGACAATACGACTTTCACTTGGAGTAATTACAATAGATTTCAGGACATTCCCAACAGAGAGCATAATCTCGGATTTTCTGGACGAATTCTGGCTGTCTGAGACTTGCATCGATCGACACAGCTCAAGCATCGATCGACACAATCCCGATCCGACTGATGGAATTGAACATAATCGCCTTGTGTCGATCGACACACCCTATGCATCGGTCGACACAGAACGCAAACGTGACCAGAGACCTATAACAGTCTCAGGACGAGTCTATAAGCCCTCCGTGCCGTATCCTAAAGTTCCTAAACTGTCTAAACAGAAGCTAGAAGTGGCTAACTGCATGAAAGTGATGGATAGGAAGCATAAAGCCACCATTGATGTACATACCTTCAGTGTTGAAGAGGAACCAGAGATTCCTAGTGGAGAGGAGAAGATGGCAGTTCATTCTGAACTTGCTCTAACATCTTCAGAAACTGCAACTGCTCTTAAGCAGAAAGCTCCTGATCTCTTGCACCCACCAAATCACAGGTATAAAAATCCTAAACTTAAACCTCCTAATCCATCAGCTGTGAATGCGGGCAAACGCAGAATCCCACCCAAGCTTCGCTCCCGCCCTGATTCTATTCCTTCGTTCCTTGGGAGACCTCATGATCATAATGCATATACGCCGCCATGGATGAAGAGATATTCACAGAGACATTCCAAGTCTCTGTTGAAATCCCCATGAGCCCGATTCCTTTCCATAGTCAAGCTATTGACTTTAAACAAGCGCTGAGTGGGAGGCAACCCACTAGTAGGTTCGTTTTTCTTTTCATTTTTCGTTTTGGTTTTGATATTTTGATTTATATGTTAAGTGTGTTCAGAGGCGTGAGAAATAGACAGAATCGCACTGCATCGATCGACACATATTGTGCATCGGTCGTTGCAATCGCGATTTATGGTTTACCGATTCGATTGCGGTTCAGACACCGGTTATCTCAATAACCGTGGGACAAATTCGCCTTGCATCGATCGAGACCCTTGTGGCATCGATCAACGCAGGGCGACAACAGGTAAGTTTTCTGCAAATTTTTTGGATAGTTCTTCAATTTAATTATTCTTTCACCGACCTCATGCTTTGATTACACTGGGGACAGTGTAGTTCAAGTGTGGGGGAGGTAGCTACTGACGCACGCTTTTGTTTTCTTATGAGTCAGTCCTTTGTTTTTCAAAATTGTTTTATTGAGTCAAAATCTGTATGAAACTATGATTTTCGAGGA
Source organism: Orychophragmus violaceus (assembly GCA_030180135.1). NCBI lineage: Eukaryota > Viridiplantae > Streptophyta > Magnoliopsida > Brassicales > Brassicaceae > Orychophragmus > Orychophragmus violaceus. The sequence continues at coordinate 43,326,945 of CM058236.1, forward strand.
AATTTTTCGCTTGAACAGGAACTAAGTAACCATTGGACAGACTTGCAGAGCCTCTATGACTGTTAGAAAACCCAACACGGATCAGCCTACTGAGAACACCCATATCACTTCAGGTATCAGAGGATCCTTTTACTAACTTCACATTAATACTGACTTAATTTTCTCACCTAAGGGCTTGGTATACCTTGAGTCGGATTCCTTTGTTAGTTCTGACACAGCTTGTAAACCTGTCCTATTTGGTTCCCTTCTCCCCTTCCATAAAGTAAAAAAAAAAGATAATAAACTGAGGATGAGCTAGTAGCTCCGAAGTGGTCTCTGGGAGTGGTAGCTACAACTATCATATCCTGTGCATCCATGGAATGTGTCCAAAGTACACCCCAAAACGGGAAGAACACTGATAAAAAAAAAATGATACCCAGTGGGGAAAAATCAGTTGTTAAGGAAGGGAAAAGAGAAGAAAGGGACCAGAGAAAGATAGTATGGTGGTCTAGAGCTGACAAGGTAAGAGTCCATGTGCCCTTTGATCGATAATCCTTAGGTGAGACCCACTTAAATTGCTTATAGAAGTCGGTAGGGTGAATTTGAATGCTTGAATGTGATTGTGGAGTTTACTTGGGACAATTGCTAAGTGTGGGGGAAGTATATTGTGGTCTTGAGTTCTGCAGGAAAGTTTTCAGTGGTTTACAAAGTGAATGTGAATGCGAAAGTTCCTAGGACGAAATTAGTTTCTGTGTTTTCAAACTTCTTTTCTTATATTTTGGTTCTTTACTTGCTTGAGGGCAAGCAAGAGCTAAGTGTGGGAGAGTTGATATACCATGGATTTTAGGGATTTTAGCCATGGTATATATCTTATTTATCGAATCTTTTATTATGTTTTGGAGTCTTTTTAGTATGTTTACAGGTTTAAGAACATCTGGAGCCTAATTGGACGTTTTGGGAGCATTTGGAGCAATTATGCACTATTTATAGACTTCACAGAGTTCACTGGCTGCGTTTTCGCCTTGCAACGGTCGTTGCAGTTCTGCACCCAAAAATCTGCATTTTGGAGAAATTACAGTTTTTGCCCAGAAACTTCCCAGACTTGCAAAAAGGCCCCCAACCAACTTTAGACCATTATATTAGGGTTTTTAAGCCATTGTTTAGGCTACTCTTTACAACACTTTATTTTATTTTCAGAGAGAGTTAGGGGCTGATCATGTTCTCGAAAGAGAGAGGATTTCGAACCCCAGTTCTTTATTTGATTTTATAATATTTGGTTTTCTATTCCTGATGTCTTCTGTTTCGATGAACATGTCTGAGTAGATTACCTGTTAGGTTTAGGGATTCTCATTAGGGATTTCATGGAATTATAGGTTAATCAATCTGTTAGGGATTCATACTTTCTAGTTCTTCGTCTAGGATTGTTCTTAATGCTTAATCTGAATTGGCCACTTAGATTATTGATGTTAGGTTGATTGATGCAACGACAGTTGGTTAGTTAGCTAGAAAGAACCTAGATGAGCAATTGAATTACTCGCAAAGGAATTTGGTTTAGTTTAATTGTGAACATATCGAACTCGATCTTAAAGCTAGTTTAATCTGTTAGTAATTGCAAAGGAATTTGGATTGCTGCACTTAGACTTAGAGAATTCTCGCAACGACAGTTGGTTAATTCTATATTTGTGTTTGAGTTCTAGAACAGTTTCTAATTAGATTCCGATTGATTGATTGCATGTGTTCCTGATTTCCTGAGAACTCCCTAGACTTAACGCTTTGCCTCCTTGCTTACAAACTCACCTGATTTACTTTCCTGCTTTTCTTTTTAGTTTCTAATCATATTTGTTTTTTCCTAGTTTAATCTTTTCTGTTCTAAATCTATCATTGACCAGAGTCCCTGTGGATTCGATACCCTAAGTACTACAACTACATGACTGTGCACTTGCAGTTAGTATAGGGATTAAAACTTACACCTATCAACAGGCGTTTCATGAGTTTCCTCGTGGGATGTACCCCGCTAGTAGCGATGGTTATCCCGGCGTGAGTCATTCTCACGTCGCGAGTTCCGTCTACGATACGAGCCTTGGTCGTGCCGAGTTTTAGAATCAGCTCGTTCGTATTCGTCTTCTAGGTCTCTGTTGGGTGAGTATCTCTCCTCATACGAGTCGTCTCGCTCTCGGTGTGAATTCCGCTTGGATTCACTTGAGTCCCTTTTTCGATGCGAGCCTCGTTCGTGCTTATCCCCCTCATCGCGCTCTCGGCGTGAGTTTCTCTTGGGTTCGTCATCTTGGCTTAGTTCTTGACAGTCTCCTTCGGGTGTTTCATAGATCAGTCGTCTGGCGAGTTTATCTTTTAGCTTCGGAGGGTTGGATTTCCTCGACTGTTGGTCTGAACGGATTCGATCTTGCTCAGATTGCAATAGGTCGATTCTTTCCAAAAATTCTTTGATTAAATTGTTCTATGAATCAATTTTGGCTATCAAAGTGGCTAGAACTTCGTCTTTCTCGATTTGTTCCGCCATTTTGTCGAGTGACGGGATACGTTTACCGTCGTCTTGACCCTTCTTTGAATTGGCACCTCGTGGTTGTTCGCTGTCGAGTTCCGCGTTGTCATCGTCGTGATCACTTAGCTCGTAATCACTTCCTTCGGATTCAACCCTTGGGTTTTCCTCCGGATTGATCTCGTTTTCACTTCCAAGCATCTCGTTCAGAAATTTCTCTTAGAAATCCCCACAGTCGGCGCCAAGTGTAAGATATCAATTCTGCATATCCGAAGATAGCAAGAATTTTAGGGTTTGTTCTTAAGGGATTCTAAAAGAAGATTTAAGAACACGGTGAGAATATGGAGATTAGGGTTCCGCTTTAAGTTTCCGGGATGGAATAAAGCGGCAAAGAGAAGGTATCTAAGTCGCCGGAGAGAGATTAGGTCAAAGTCAATTTGCTAAGTCTCTCAGGCAAAAGTATTATGAAAAGTGTGTTCTTTATTGAATAGCGAGGTCCACTTTTATAGGGTTACAAGGTCGGTTAAACAATAATAAAGAAAAATTAAGATAAATACGGATCTTTCCTAATATCTCGGTTTCGAATATTATGATATTTTCCATATCTTGGTGCCGCTGTACTTCGCGCCGTCTTTGCGTTATATGTAATTTTCATCTTTCGTAACCCTAGATGTAAGCCGGCTGAACCGGGTCGGGTTTAACTAAGTTTTACCGACTTGGGCTCTAAACCGTCTTTCTATTCTGGACCGACCTAAATTCCTGAATAGGCCTTTTAGGAAAAGTGCTAATCTTGACTCCAACAGCTTAGAAAAAAAATTCACATAGATACTAGACAGGAAATCGAAGCAACAGTGACTAACGCAGTTTTTCACTGAGGCTAATAATGGAATCATGTTTAGGCTTGTCATGGACTCATGATTGCAGCGTTCCTGTGTTTTTTGTTGCAAAGAAGAGTGAGAACTAACCTATGGAAGCAAAACAATCAATAACAGTATGATTCTTAGGTATTATTACACAATTCTTTACTCTAATAAGCAAAACCAGAATTCAAAACATTTTACACATTCAAAATTTGTGAGCACTAGTGATCTTTGAATCAGTAGAAGAGAACCTACCTAGGAATCCACACTGATAGGAAGTCTCACACTTCAGTTGATCCTGCAGAATTAGTGTTTTGCTTATTAGAAAGTTAGACACTTCAATTGACTCACACTAAGGTAGCAGAAAAAGCTTCTAAGCAAAGTAGAGAAGCATAATTCGCAGATTATGGAAAACTAGAGAATCACTTCAATGCAAAGCTGTTCATTCACATGTTAGTTGAACAGAACGAATGTGAAAAACAGCTATGTACAAAGCTTCAAGCATTGAACTATCAGCACTAGTTACTTGACCGAACCAAAATACATAACTTTGGTACACCAAAGCAGGCCAGACTCTACCTCAGACCAAATTACAGAGCTGTCCATGGTGATGTTTTATGCATATAAACATTCAGCATTAGCTTCTAAAAAATCCAAAAGTAACTACCAAAACATGAAAACACAAACGCTAATTCACAGTCAACTTACCCATCAAATTTCTTAATTCAGTTGAGAAACAAAACAATACAAAGCACGATGTATAAAGCACCAAAAGAGACTAGAGACAAGAAACATGATGTTTGACCTTGAGATAGTCATCAAGTAGTACACATTGCTGAATCTACTACTACGAGCCTCTTTTGTTATCTTATTGCTGAATTGTTTAAGGTCAACCGATGTCTGCGTTTTTCAGATCGTCTGTTGATGTGTAATAGCTGAAGTGATGGTAGTATCACACCTTCAAAAGACAAGACTACGTTAGGACAAAAGCTGGAAACGCAAACCCCCAAATATACTCATATCAAACATTCAACACCATTCATATCATTACAAATCAACCCACGAAACAATGCTATTATAAATCTAGTAAGGGACCATGGTTTTAGAAATGGAGATGGACTTGAAACTCTAAAGAAGATACTCGAAGAACATCACCTCTCACTTGAATCCACTCGCTGCTTCCACACTATAGCCGATACATTTCTCGGTTTCTCCAAGAATGTCACCTATAACTTGAATCCACTCGCCATAGTCCACCATACCATATGACACTTGGTAACGTTTGAAAATTCATCCCTAGCGAGTTGCTCGATCCGATCAGCCGGTGAATCCAGCAAAAGGGTCTTTGTGGTCCATTGAAGCTTGACATGAATTCCAAAACCGTCAACATCACAATGTAGTAGGCTATAAAAGACATGATTCTTCAGATTTTTATGTGTTTTGCATTTTTCAAGCATGAAATTAAAAGGGTTTGATTTCATTGAGAGGGATTAGAGAGTTCGAATTTGCATTTTGATTTCAGATTCTTCAGTCACTTGCATCTTCACAATCTCCTTTATTCATCATTTGAGTTCTTCTGATTCTTCTCTGGAACTGGATATTGAGATATTGTAGAGATTAATGGGCCATGAGGTATTAATCTCTAGAAAGTGTGTAATTGTCCCACATTGGAAGTGGGAAGGGACCTTGACTAATATATAAGGGACTTGGGCCAATCCACTTATCACCAATTAGTTTTAGGTTGGAAGTCCAGGAAACTTAACATGGTATCAGAGCCTGATCCACACACTCTCGTAACCCGGCCCAAAAAGTGGCCCGTGCCTTCGGACCCTAGGATTGATGATCTGTCGAGATTAATGGCTAGAAGGGCCATTATCTCGAGGGGAGGTATTGAGATATTGTAGAGATTAATGGGCCATGAGGCCTTAATCTCTAGAAAGTGTGTAATTGTCCCACATTGGAAGTGGGAAGGGACCTTAACTAATATATAAGGGACTTGGGCCAATCCACTTATCACCAATTGGTTTTAGGTTGGAAGTTCAGGAAACTTAACAATTTTCATGATAGGTAACTACGGAAGAAGAAGAGTAGTAATCAAAAAGCCCAGCCATTTTTTTTATCGACATTAGTTTTTTTTTTACATGAATGTTTTGGAAAAAAGATAATAATCTTTCAGTTTTTCCAAATACCATCTCATGAGATGGTATTTTGTATCAACTCAAGTTTAACTATAAATCACTTTTCAAATAATTCACAATAATTCTCTATATATTTTAATGATGAAATTCTTATATTCCAATAAGGAGAGATTTGAAAGGATTTTTCTAAATGTTTAATCCAATAACCTTGTTTTTACAAGAATTTTGATAAATACTAAATACAATAAGGAGAGATTTGGGGGAAAAAAAAACAAAATCCCCCAAATCATCATTCCAGTAAAGGCCCCATAATAAACTAGTTTATATAATATAAGTAATCGAAATTTAATTTTTAATTTTTAATGATAAAAACAAATCTTAATAGTTTTACTAATTGATTATAATTTTTAGTAGCATTGAATGTAATATAATACATAACATAAGATTTCCTTCTAAAATGTACTTCTAACTTAATATTTAGATACCCATCATGTTAAAATATTTTTAAATTATATACCTAAACTGCTTTTAAATATACAAACATAAAACTAGTTCTTCGATTCCTAGTAAATTTACACTTTTATAAAAATTTACCAAACTATATTTACTTTTAATATAACTCTTTAATACATTTTAGATTTCTAGTAGATTTACCTTCTTTTAGCTAATTTTAGTAGGATTAAAATTCACAGATTTCAATATTTAAAATTATGTTGTACTAAAATGATTGAGATAAAGTAGTTATAATAGATTATTATTAAAATCATTAAAGAATTTTCATCCACAATCCCAAGAAAATCTACTAACAAAATATTTTTAAAAAGTTTATATAGGTAATCAAAATTTAATTTTAAAATTATTTTATACAAAACTAACCTTAGTAATTTTAGTAAATGATTATAATTTTCAATAACAAGAATGTAATACAACACATAACATAAGACTTTTTCCAAAATGTACTTTTAATTTAATAGTATTTAGATGGTTAAAAGCTCACACATGGGTTACTTCAATGAAATTAAAAATCTGACAAAAATAAATTATTTTAAAATATTGAAAATATATTCCATGCATGTCCTTATTTTAATATATAATCAGATCTCTGCCTAAAGCAAATTATTAATCTAATCTAGATATATGAATATTGTAGATATCCTCTCATATAAGAAACAAAAGAATATCTTGACAGGCTGCTTTCATGTAAAGGGGTCCAATTTTTTTTTAAAAAAATATAAGAAATGAATTATTTTTGAACTAAAAATTTTCGATATTTTATTTTATAACCATCATTTTTTTTTAAACTCGTATTTTTTTTCTTTAATAGAATTTCTTTTAATTTAAAAAAAAAATCTTAGAATTTTTTTGTTATAAGGCTCCTAATTTGTTTTGGTTCAAAAACCCCGAAAAATATTAGGTTGGCCCTGAATATGGTTTCCATTGTATTTTTTATCTTTCTAATAGTCAACTTATATCTTTTGATATTTGCTTTTCATTTTATATTTTTCAACTTATTTCAAGTCATTTAGATGACAATGTCCTTCTTTTCGTTCTATTTTTATTTTTTTATTTTCTTTGTTTCATACTTTATCTATTTATTTTCACCCTTTAGTTTTTTACGGTAGATATGATGACGGAGGTGAGGTTTTCAGCCATATAAAACGTCAGACGCACATGCTAAACGTTCTCAATGGATAGCAGGTAACTACGCGAAGTTTGCTTTTTGAGTGGATAGTGGGACTGATGTATTGTGTATCCACAGATTCACGATCATGTGAGCTCTTGCCACCTTCTGTCCATCAGAAGCGTATAACATGTTATATGATCGAAGTAGTCTTCACGAATAGCAAATTTTGTCCAAATGAGCTCTTAATTTTGTGTTTATTAGGTATGATTTCACGATCTATGAAATCTTGGCCATCTTCTATCCATCAGAAGTATATAGCACGTGTTGAGATCTACGGGGTCTGACGTATTGTGAATTCACGGATTCACGATCATGTGCATTTTTGCCACCTTTTGTCCATCAGAAGCATATAACATGTGATATGATTATAGTAATATTCACAAATAGTCGATATTGCCTGAGTAGTTCACAATATCCAAACGGTGGAACACTTGCTATTCATTAGAATATGTGGCTGAGATGCTACCCATAAATCAAAAAAGCTTTTACTGTTCATATATGAGTACTGTTCATCCGTGGATTAAAAAAATTATTTAAAAAAAAAATAAAAAAATTTAGGGGCATAATAGACAAAAAAACAGCCATTAAAAAAATATAAGATTGATAGTAAATATAAAATGTACTTAAAGTGCATTTAAAAGATAAAAATATATATTGAATGTACCATATATTGTTGCTGATAGTTTTTTCTTTTTATCAACTAATAAATCATTACATGCCACATTGCCACATGAAATCGTGGCTAGGCGGCTTGCTCTTTTAAAGAATTTTCTTATTGCACCTTCCAGAAATATTTATTTCCCATCAAAAGACCTCTGCGACACAAAAGTCTTCGCATTGTAGCATCACCCAAATATCACACCAAACAATTTTTGGGGGAGATTTAGGCTAGCTACTATCTCGATATATAAGATAAGTACCGAGACGTGGATGCGGTTATCCACATCACCAATGGCAGTTGCGGTTCCAGAACCGGTTTTAACCGGTGTCAAAATTCTAAATAAGAAAAAGAAAAAATTATTAAAGGGGTCAGTGTGGGATCCGAAAATTAATTTTGTGGGTTCAATTACCTATTTTTACCAAAAATGCTAGTGATTTTTTACATGTTTTCCTTATAATTTAAAATTTTACAAAATATTAGGGGTGTCATGTGACACCATATACTTCTAAGTGGGGTTGCCACTGACCAATGGTAAATACAAAAGAGCATGCCGCTGCATCATGGTCTAATTCGAACGACCAACAACTTTATCTACATTGTCGGGTCAGATAATATCTATGAATATATATCAGACGATATGAGGGTTTTGAAATCCTTTTCTTCGGACTTTATACGAATTCGATATAGAAATATGATTTCATTTTTAGTGGGCTATCTTCATGAATAAAAAAATGTATTTTCCTCATATTATACCATGCGGGAATTATATATGAACTTAAGATTTGTTTTTCCTTTTGCTAAGCTTTAAAGATTAGTTAATCATGGACTCAAATATCTTTATCTGTTCGAAAGTTTGCATGGTTTCAAAATATCTACTGATTATATAACGATGATTTAGGATTCTATATTAAGATTTAATGAACCGGATTTATATCGGTTCATACTTGGTTCATACTCGGTTAGCAAGTCAAGCATATTCTCTTCCGTATACTTGACGTTGCCGAAATCTCAGCAACAGATACAACAACTTAGATTTGTGTTTGTTTAGATACTTTCCTAAGATCATGTTCATATCTGGCTATATATGTTTGTAAACGTCCTTCGATGAAATACACAGAAAATTCCTTCTTTCTCTGTTTCTCTTTATGGTATCAGAGCCTGAAATTTCAAAACTGAAATTTTGAAATTCTTTGATCATGACGGGACCATCGAATGCTGGCGCACTGACCAATACCACGACTGAAGTGCGACGGACCATCTCTCCGTACGATCTTCACTCAGCTGACAATCCAGGAGCTGTTATATTTAATCCACTGCTCAAAGGAAACAACTACGATGAATGGGCTTGTGATATAAAGACGGCTCTGTCGTCGCGGAAGAAATTCGGGTTTGTGAATGGTATGATCCCGAAGAAGGTGGACGACTCACCTGACCTTGAAGATTGGTGGACGATTCAGGCACTGACTGTGTCTTGGATCAAAATGACGATAGATCCAGTGTTGCGTTCCAATATCTCTCACAGAGATGTTGCAAAAGACTTGTGGGATTACTTGAAAAAGAGATTCTCGGTCATGAATGGACCCAGAATTCAGCAGCTGCAATCTGAATTGGCCAATTGCAGGCAACGTGGTACGAAGGTGGAAGAGTATTATGGGAATCTGAATCGTATATGGGATGGGCTTGCGAGTTATCGTCCAATACGAACGTGCAAGTGTGGCAATTGCTCCTGCAATATTGGAGCTTTGCAGGAGTTGGATCGAGAGGAGGATAAGGTTCACCAATTTCTGTTTGGACTGGATGATCAGTTTCGTACTGTTCGGTCAAGCTTGGTGTCACGAGTTCCTATACATCCGTTGGAGGAAGTGTACAATATTGTGCTTCAAGAGGAGGATTTGCAGATCGGTGGAGAAGAGAAGGCAGAAGTAACAACGTTTGCTGTTCAGTCCAAGCCTCGTGTTCGTAGTGAGGACAAGGATAAATCCATGGTGTGCGGTCATTGTAACCGTGCAGGACACATATCGGATAGATGCTATGGTGTAATAAGCTATCCGGAGTGGTGGGGTGAGCGTCCGAAGGGACGTAATCTTAATGGCAGAGGACGTGGAGGACGTGGTGGCTCATCTGGATTCAGTACGGGAAAGGGACATGGAAAAACTGCTTGTGCGAATCGGGTGTATGTGTAGAACCATGAAGCTCCTGCTGCTGAGCAAGCGAACTATGTTCTCACGGATGATGATCGTGATGGAGTTCACGGATTGAGTCAGAAGTAGTGGAGTGCTATAAAATGCATTCTCAATACCGGGAAAGATGGCGGCTCTGCAGAAAAATTGTCGGGTAAGTCTTCTTTCTCTTCTTGGTTTTTGGATACAGGAGCCCCCCATCATCTTACTGAACGATATGAGGTTTTGTTTGATGTTCGTCCGATGGCGCCTGTTCTGATTATTATGGCTGATGGTCGGGAAACTGTTGCGGACAAAGAGGGATCCGTTAGACTTGGTTCTGGTTTAAATATGAAATCAGTGTACTTTGTGGAAGCTTTGCAGTCTGATTTGATTTCTGTGGGTCGGTTAATGGATGAGAATGGGTGTATAGTTCAGTTGGCTGATCAGTTCCTTATTGTTCAGGACCGCTCTACGAGGATGGTGATTGGAGCGGGTAAACGAGTAGGAGGGACGTTTCACTTTCGCAGTACTGAGACCTTAGCTGCTGTCACGAAAAAGGATGAGTAGACGGTTGCGTTGTGGCATCATCGTATGGGTCATCCTTCTGCGAAAGTATTAGGATCGCTTTCATGTGTTTCTGTTTCTGTTTCTTCTGATTCAAATAAAGCGTGTAATGTTTGTCTCCGCGCTAAGCAGAATAGAGATTGTTTTCCCAAAATTATCAATAAAAGTTCTCAGATTTTTGATTTGATTCATGTCGATCTTTGGGGTCCGTATCGGACACCGTCTCATTGTGGAGTTCGCTATTTTTTGACAATTGTCGACGACTACTCACGAGGGTTGTGGGTTTACTTGTTGACCGACAAAACAGAAGCACCAATGCACCTTAAAAACTTTATTGCTCTTGTTGAGCGGCAGTTACGAACAGTTCGAAGTGATAATGATTCGGAGTTCATTTGTTTGAAGAATTTTTTCGATACTAGTGGCATTGTTCATGAAACTTCCTGCGTTGGGATACCGCAACAGAATGGAAGAGTCGAGAGGAAGCATAGGCATGTCTTGAACGTCGCTCGTGCACTACGTTTTCAAGCCAATCTTCCGATCGAATTTTGGGGAGAGTGTGTCTTAACAGCTTGTTATTTGATTAATCGTACACCTAGTTCAGTCCTGCAGTTTGACACACCATATCAACGGTTGTACAACAAGCCTCCATCCTACAATCATATCCGTGTCTTTGGAAGTTTAAGTTACGCTCACAATCAATTTCGCGGTGGTGATAAGTTTGCTTCTCGCAGTCGTCGATGTGCCTTTATGGGATATCCATACGGGAAGAAGGGGTGGCGTCTTTATGATTTGGAGAAACATGAATTTTTTGTTTCCAGAGATGTGGTGTTCTCGGAAACGATTTTTCCGTTTGATTCTGAGTGTCCTACGTCGGGCGCTGATGATGCTGCTACACTGCCTTTGTGGACTCCAATGGGTAATGAGATACTTTCAGAGTATGACTTTTCTCCTGTAATTAACAAGCATGTGCCTAGTTCTACAACTCCCGATGATGCGTCTTCTTCTTCTGGTATTCGGCTAGAAGATATAACGTGTCCGACGAGCTCTCCTGCACTTGTTCCTGACACTGAAGCTGATGTTGTTGAGCAACCAGTTGAATCTTCCGAGAGCGAACCACAGCTGGGTAGGGGTCATCGTGTTAAGAAACTTCCAGCAAAACTTCAGAATTTTGTCATAAATTCTGTCGATACTGAAACTGCCCCGGTACTTGACAAATGCTTCTATCCGATTTCAGAGGAGATCAAAGGATTCTTTGTAGATCATGTTGCTTATGCTGCTGCCATTGTCGTAGTAAGGGAACCACGGTCATTCCGAGAAGCAATGGCAGATCAGCGGTGGTGCCAATCTATGGGCCTTGAAATCGGAGCACTTGAAGAGAATGGTACCTGGGAAATCGTTGATCTTCCACGCGGCAAGAAAGCGATCGGTAGTCAGTGGGTTTTCAAAGTGAAATTTCATTCTGATGATTCAGTCGAGCGGTTCAAGTCAAGACTAGTTGCTCTTGGCAACAAGCAAGTGGCTGGTGAAGATTTTTGTGAGACCTATGCTCCGATTGCGAAAATGGGTACAATACGTTTGTTTCTGGATGTAGCTGCAAAACGGGGTTGGGTTGTCCATCATATGGACGTTCACAATGCGTTTTTTCACGGCAATTTGGATGAGGAGGTGTACATGAAGCTTCCTCCTGGATTTCAGTCTTCGAACAAATATAGAGTTTGTCGCCTTAAGAAATCGCTTTACGGACTGCGTCAGGCACCGCGCTGCTGGTTCTCCAAGCTCTCCACAGCTTTACTCGAGTATAGTTTCGTGCAATCCAGGTCTGATTATTCATTGTTTACATCAGAGAAGAATGGGATTCGATTGCATATCTTGGTATATATTGATGATCTGATAATCACTGGAACTTGTCCCAAAGAAACTGAAGCTTTCAAAACCTATCTCTCTTCATGTTTTCATATGAAGGACTTAGGACCTTTGAAGTGTTTTTTGGGTATTGAGGTGGCCAGAAATGACACAGGGTTCTATTTGTGTCAACGAAAGTATGCGCTGGATGTGATCACTGAGCTGCATATGACAACTGCAAAACCTGCCTCATTCCCACTTGAACAACATCATAAGTTGGCTTTGTCTTCGTCTCCTCTCCTGCCTGATCCGACTCGCTACAGAAGACTGGTTGGGCGTTTGATATATCTGGTTGTTACGAGACCGGACTTGGCTTTTGCGGTGCATACTCTTTCGCAATTTATGAAAGCACCTCGACAGGATCACTGGTTGGCAGCTATGTGAGTGGTGCGATATCTGAAAAATGATCCGGGTCAAGGGATATTTCTTCGTGCTCAGGGTGATTTGCACATCACCGGTTGGTGTGATTTGGACTGGGAAAGTTGTTCGGTGACCAGACGCTCTGTCACAGGTTATTTTATTCAGCTGGGAGATTCTCCAGTTTCATGGAAAACCAAGAAACAAGACACAGTCAGTCGATCTTCGTCTGAGGCGGAATATAGGTCTATTGCGTTTCTTACGCAAGAACTGATTTGGATGAAGCGGATGCTACTGAATCTTGGCATGACGATTTATTGCGACAACAAATCAGCAATCTATATTGCCACTAATCCGGTGTTTCACGAACGCACCAAACACGTGGAATTGGACTGTCACTTCGTTCGTGACGAAGTGGATGCAAAGAACGTTGAACTGAAACATGTCTCGACAACATCCCAGCTCGCCGATATTCTGACCAAGCCTATTGGCAAGTCTGGTTTCTGCGATTTTCGAGTCAAGTTAGGCATACGAAACTTGTATGCTCCAACTTGACGAGGGGAGGGGGGTAATGAACCGGATTTATATCGGTTCATACTTGGTTCATACTCGGTTAGCAAGTCAAGCATATTCTCTTCCGTATACTTGACGTTGGCAAAATCTCAGCAACAGACACAACAACTTAGATCTGTGTTTGTTTAAATACTTTCCTAAGATCATGTTCATATCTGGCTATATATGTTTGTAAATGTCATTGGTCATTCGATGAAATACACAGAAAATTCCTTCTTTCTCTGTTTCGCTTTAAGATTGTATCTGGTCTGAAAATATATTATGCCAAGTTGAAAGTTCTTTATACAGCTTTCAACCACATAAAAAAATGTCTTTAATACAACAACTGATTAATCGTAGTAAAGAAGAAAGCTTTTGGAATAATAGTAGAGTTGAATAGAGTTTGTAGATAGATATAGGGGAATAATTGTAGAGTTAATGGGATGCTAAAAAGGAACAAATAATTGAGAATAAAATTAGATCCATATACTAACCGACCCTTCTCTTTTTCTTGATGTTGCTTTAACAAATCATAAAGCAGATTCCCTATCCCTTCTCTCCCAAGCTTTCTGGAGATTTTTGTTTTCTACATCTACGTACAAATTACTCGTGCAAATTAGTACATAGACATATACATATTTCCATTACACGATTCATGCATACACTGATATATAGACCAAGGTTTAAAGTTGCATATTCATTCAATCATCTTAAATGTTTTGACTGTGCTATTCAGTTTATGATCCGTAAAATTAACTTGTGTATACACCTATAGATAATCAATTATTTGGTGATACGGTATCCATACAAAAAAAATCGTCAGTTCATATATAAAGATTTGAGAATATACTCTTTGCCAAATATATATATATATATATATATATATATATATATATATATTGAGCATATATTTCAAAGTCAAATAAATTTAGGTAACTGGAATTTTTTAGATAAAAAAACAAACTAATAAATTTTCTTTTGTTTGGATTTTCAAATCAACTAATGTATATATCAATCTAATAAACTTAAAAATCGTGAATCTAACCAAATGAAATAATCTAATGCTCTGCTGAAAAAAAAAAAATCCTAATACTCTAGTTATAAGCTTCCAAGAAAGAAGAAAAACTTTTTTTTTTAAAGTAGTATATAAAAAATGATATAGCATCTTCTTAAATTTCAGAATAAACTCTAACAAGTTTCTCTATATTTGATTAGATCTTAGAATATTCACAACTAATACAAACTAAAAAAACAAAAATACTAACATGCAGCAATACATGAGCTAAAAAGTATGCTAAAACACTAACAGTGGAAATTTATGCAGTGTAGTTAGGAAAAAATGAAAATTATGAAAGTGTTTATACCGATAATAGTTTCCTCCACGTCAGACAACTTTACCCTCTGGGCTCTCTCTCTATAAAAGCCACCAAGTTCGTTACTATCTAACCACCAAAGACAAACTCAACACATTCTTCATATCTTTCTATCTTCCTTCAGTCTTTCTTTCTATTACGTGCCATGGGATTTTCTCGAAACAATAAGCTTAGGATGATTGCAGATGATGGATTAGAAATGCTCAACACAAACACTTCCACTTCAAACCATAATCTTTCTTCTATCAATACCCATAATAGTTCATACATCTACCACGGTCCACAAGTTCATACCGTCAGAGAGTCCATAACATCTTCCACAAACGCAACTTTTTTGGTGTATCAATATCCAAATAATTCAATCCTTGTAAAACAACCGGTTACGCCCGCAACTATAGAGTCAGCTCAACGTTTCCGTTGCCCGTCTTCTGCTTAAACCAAAGCCAAAGTCGGAAATAACATCAGTGTTCCAGTTACCGGGATTTTCGTCATTAAGGGAAGAAGTTAGGATACTGGTTAGGATTATGAGCAAAGTTATGGGGGTTGTTTTAAAATCTTCTTTTTGGTTTAGATATGGTGTCACAGTGAGTGCAGACCGGCTCGAACTTTACTCTCTTGAGAGTTTGGTTGTAATATAATGTTACAAGAATTTGTGTGCGTGTCTGTTTGTAGCATGTAAAAAAGTACATATATGTAACCTCATATTTATGTTTGTATTTTCTATTTTCTGTAAATTTCTGGCAGGAACCAACAAAAAACGTACACATAATTTTACAACCATTTATCAAAATCAAATATATGGAGTCTCTATAGAAGAATCAATGAGTTAAATTGGATGCTAAATCAGAAGACATTATAGAGAACATTGTTGGGGTCAAAATCCCCCTCGACAAAAACAATAGATGAAAGCATCATTTTGCAATCGGGTATGATCATTCTCCACACTTCATATAAATGACACTTCGTATGAGTGACGTTTTATACGAAACAGTTCGTAAAAACAGCATTTTTAATGCCTAGAGTTTTATACGAAACATTTCATATAGACAAACACTTCGTATGAATAACGTTTCGTATGAATAGAATTTCATATAAACAGGATTATGAATAAACACTTTGAATAAACAACGCTTCGTATGGATAACGTTCTGAACGAAATATAAGAAACCATTTGGCCGAACATCAAGATCAATAAATCAGACGAAACATCACTTAAAACTCCGAGCTGATCAGCTCGGATTTTTTTAGTTCATCCACTACAAGAAAACATGCCAATTCTGAGGGACAAAATCGACGGTAATCCGTCGGAAATGGCCATTTCCGACGGATTTCCTACCAAAAAATTCCGTCAGTTCTATTTCGTCGGAAAAAAATATCCGTCGGTTTTTCGTCAGTATTTTCCGACGGATTACCGTCGGAAAACAAACCGAGGGATTATCGATCGATTTTCGACAGAATGGATACCGACGGAATTCTGACGGGAGAAAACCGACGGAATTATGACGGGGAAAAACCGACGGTTTGTCGATGGTATATTTCCGACGGTATACCGACAGAATATTACCGGCGGTATTCCGACGGTATTCAGACGGTATACCGATGGAATATAACCGGCTGTATTCCGACGGAATATAACCGGCGGTATTCCGTGAAGGAACCCAGGCCATTCTTACATCAGTTCGAATCCTCTCAAGTTCCTGAAGCCTAGGATCTAGGGTTTGTTTATTGAATCCTTACCGATGATCTCGTGTTTACCTGGAGATTTGCAGCGGAATGATGAACAGGTAATTGAGATCTCCAGCGCCTCAGATGCTGCGCCTCTACTGCAGTCCACACGCACACAAGCTGGAATCCGCCGGGATGCTAGTGCCGGGAATCGGATCTCCTGGGAAACTGTGTGTTTAGAGAGGTTGCTGCTCAATTTTTTAACGATTAGGGTTCCAGTTCGTTCATATAAACCTATATATAGACCTGGAATGACTAAAACCGATCATTGGACTAAAACCCAAAACGTTTAAGTCATAAACCGAAACATCAGTTTCGGGACCAGCCTTGTGTCGATCGACACATCCAATGGTGTCGATCGACACACCTCTTAAAACTCGATTTCAATGTGTATCCAATACACATTGACCAGACCATATGCCAATGATCAATCCCATACAAAGTGTATCCAGCTTGCTTAGGTGTGTGACCCTGTAGGTTCATATAATACTAGCAATGAGTTACAACTCATTTGTCATAAGCGGCTTCTAGCAAAACATTATGACCACCTAGTATCACATGAATTGTCCGATCTCGACAATACAACTATCATGCAGAGTAAGTACAATATGATTTCAGGACATAATCCCAACAATCTTCCACTTGTACTGGAATCATCTATTCCCATAATCCCTTTATCGCTATATCTCGATACGGCATAAGGCAAGAAACTGTGTCATCCTTATTATAGCCAACATCATATTCATCGAACTCCTGATTTATACTGATAAAACAAACGACTGACAATCACCTCGTTTGAGCACGACCATGCATTTTCTCAGAATCAAATCTTCGATGGGCCCTGAGGTATTTATATCCTGTTATATAGGAGGGACAAATCCCTTCTTGTTCCATCCCTGTTTCTACACACACTTCATGATATGCCTAAGCAATGCCTTTATAGCCGCCAGTTACGGAACGACGTTTGACAAGGTCAAAGCGTACCAATTCACATGCTAGAAAGCATGATGAACTCAGGTCTAAGGACTATACTCTATAGTCGTAATGAGAACCTCTCATGACACTGATATAACTATCCTGTAGAGTTCTCATTAGCGTGTCATGTCCGATCATATGTTCACCAACATATATCTATGTGATTGACGTTGATACTCATATCAATGACTCCATGAAACTTAGTCATACGTCACCTCACATACAAGTCTTAACGGTTGTTAGTGTCCCACTTTAACAACCTATGACCAGGGACAAACATAATTTTTTTTTATGTCATCTTTCACTTATAGCGTTTCATGATCAAGTCCTCAACTTGATGACCTATAAAATGAACATAAATACTTTGGGACCATTATTTAATTATCCAATAATCAAATAATGTTGATGTCAGTTTTTCATAAACATGACCATAGCATGTCTATGTGAACATCATAACTAACATAACTCCCACTAGAATCAAGACCACATCTTCAGATATCTAGTACCTACAGCAACAGTATGAAACTCGTGCTTAGGTTGTGAGAGAGGTTGCGGTGTTCTTGCTTGGAACCATTCCAACAAACCACACCGCTATTCATTAATAAGCACTATTCTACGGTCCCCTGCTTAGAGCCCTTCCAACAGATAGCACCGCTACACAGACAAAGAGACATAACCAGGTGGGAACCGGGAGTCGTCTTTGTCCGTCAAACTACTCATAACATATTCGTCACTTCCTCAGTTGAACAAGAACCTATCCTTAGTGTTTCTCAAACACTTGGGGATATTCCTTACAACTGTCCAGTGACTTTTACCGGAACATATTGATATCTTCTCGTCATGCTATATGTGTAAGCTGCATCTAGACGAGCGCAAAACATGGCATTTATGATGGATTCTATTGCAGAAGCATAAGGAATCACACTCATAGATACTAGCTCAGCCAATGTCCAAGACACTTCTTCTTGCTAAGATTATTGCCACAAGACCTTTGGTGTGAAGCCATTCTTGGAATCATGCATATTGGAACTGTCCAATACCTTATCAACATAAGGACTCAGACACGATCCAATTAGCCTACCCCAATCCATTTCAATAGATCCTTATTCCAAGAACTCACATTGCTTCTCCCATGTATATCGTTAAAATGACTTCCGACCCAAGTCCTGATAAGACTTAAGCGACGGAACGTCGTTTATGAGATTAAGTGTGAGAAATGCAATTACGCTCCCACTAGACTACTTGTAAACACACGGTTCCTATTCTGATCAAGTCAAAACTTTTGACCGTTTTAACAGAACATCGATTCCACCCATAAATGGATTGGTGAAGCTAACATGCATACCTAGCAAATTTTTGGAGTTGGGGCTCACCATCGCTCTTTGAATCTCGCATGCTCGTCACTTTTCAATGATCATTAGATCACGGCAATCGGTCACGAGAAATCACTCTCGGGTTAGTGACGGATCCATTTGGATCTGCGAACTTCAGGCTCCACAGGTGTAGGTCCTACAACACTTTGTAGATCTAACCGCTGCTCTCCCTCAACAGGTTGAGCAGCCTCTTGTGTTTCTCGAATTTCTTCGAGCTGTACTTCTACTCCCACTGTTTTCCTTGGAAAGAAACTTTCTATCTAGAAAAACAGAGTTCCGAACAACAAAACTTTGTTCTCGGATTGGTTGCAAAAGTAATAAGCCTCGGTTTCCCTAGGACAACCAGCGAAGTAGCACTTATCAGATTTGGGTTCAAGGTTGTCTGTTATCAACTGCTTTACCTAAACCTTGCAATCCCAATTAATCAGGAAAACATATCTGGAAAACTCCCAGTCCACATCCAATGTGGTGTCTTTCAGCTGATTCTGATAGAAACCTATTTGGCGTATATACATACATTTCTAGAGCGTATTCCTAAAATGATAATGGAAGATTCATGTGACTCATCATTAATCGGAGTATATCCACTAGGGTCCGATTCATTCTCAGAAACACCATCAGGTTTTCCAGGAGAAATGAGCTGTGAGACGACTTCACACTGATAGGTCAAGAATTAATCCCTATACTAAACTGCAAGTGTACAGCAATGTCAAAGTAGTATATAGGGTTATCGAATCCACAGGGACACTTGGTCTCAAGAGAATCAAACCGTAGGGAATGAATACTAGAAATAAGCAATGTGATTGTATTGAAAATAGTGCAAGAAAGTAAATCAGTAGCAGAGATTATTGGTTGTGAAAGCAAGTAATTAAAAGCGTCAAACCTAGGGTATTCTCAGGAAATCAGACTAGCAGACAGTTCATTCAGCAAGGATCTAATTAAGTACAGTTCTAGAACTCAAAACACAGATATAGAATTAACCAAATTCCTTTGCGATAATTCTCTAAGTCTAAGTGCAGCAAACCAAACTTCCGTTTGCGAGAACTAACAGATTAAACTAGCATTAATCCCAAGTTTGATATGTTCACAATTATCCTAAACCAAACTTTCGTTTGCGCAAAGTTTAATTGCCCAATTTAATTAGTTCAGACTCCTAAACCCCACTTCCGTGACGTATTTAGCAACCTAAGATCTAGATTCTAATTGATCAGGTTAGAACTAGCTTTAAGCACAATTAAATTGAAGAACAGATATAGTTTGAATCCTTAACTGAAATTGAACAAGTCTAGCAAGTCATGAAATCCTATGTGAGAAACCCTAAGTCTAACTAGGAATCTACTCAGACATAGATAATGAAAACATGATCATATGATAAGTAAATTGCATAAAAGAATAAGAGTAAAAGGGGTTCGAAATCTTCTCCAAATACAGATGATGAATTAGGTTCAGATCAGCCCCAAAAGCTCTAAAAATCCTCTGCTCTTAATTATGAAAGTGTATGGTAAAAAGTATAAAGCGTATCTAATAAAAACTCTAAAAACTCTATTATATAGGCATAATCTCGGCCAGGGCTTCTTTGTAAATATCAGGAACTTCTGGATCAAAGTGCAATATCTTGATTCTTCTAAACCGCCGAACTTTTGGCCCATCTCGCTGGTGCAACGATCGTTGCTAGAGTGCAACGATCGACACCTTTCTCTGTTTCGGACAGTGAACTCTATCTCTCGGCCAATCACTCCAAAAATCTCCAAAATGCTCCATAATCTCCAATTTAGCTCCCAACCTGATTATACCTGTAAAAGACTCTAAACAAAGACAAAAGACACTAAAACACATCTATATCATGGCCTAAAACTAGTAAAAACCATGATATATCAACTCCCCCACACTTAGCCTTTGCTTGCCCTCAAGCAAAACATAGAACTAAAACATGGTGAAGAGGTTTGAAAACTCTTCAGAAACTCATTTCATCTTAGAAGCTACAATACTCAGATTCCCCTTAGTAAACCACTGAAAGAATCAATCACAGGATATCAAGACCAACATGTACTTCCCCCACACTTAGCAACTGTCCTAGGTAAACTCCACAATCACATTCAAGCATTCAAATTCTCCCTACTGACTTCTGCAAGTATTTAAGTGCGGTCTCACCTAAGGAGTATCGATCTAAAGGCACATGGATTCTTACCTAATCAGCTCTAGACCACCATACTATCTTTCTCTAGTCCCTTTCTTCTCTTTCCCTTCTTTAACAACTGATTTTTCCCCACTGGGTATCATTTTATTTTTTTTATCAGTGTTCTTCCCGTTATGGGGTGTACTTTGGACACATTCCATGGATCACATGAGAGATAATAGTGTTTGCTACTATTCTCATGACCACTTCGGAGTTACTAACTCATCCTCAGTTTATTATCTTTTTTTTTTTTTTTACTTTATAGAAGGGGAGAAGGGAACTAAATAGGACAGGTTTACAGGCTGTGTCAGAACTAACAGGGAATCCGACATAAAGTATACCAAGCCCTTAGGTGAGAAAATCTAAGTCAGTATTAGGGGTGAAGTCAGTAAAAGGATCCTCTGATACCTGAAGTGATGTGGGTGTTCCCAGTAGGTTGATCCGTGTCTGAGTTTTCTAACAGTCAGAGATAGATCCTGCAACTTCATCCCAATGGTTACTTAAGTTCCTGCAAGTTTTGTAAATCTCCTCCGAAAATCATAGTTTCTTACTTAAACAATTTTGACTCAATAAAACAAAAAATTTTGAAAAACGGACTGACTCTTAAGAAAACAGAAAGATAAACGTCAGTAGCACCTCCCCCACACTTAAGACACACTGTCCCCAGTAGTGTCCAGCGAAGGATCGGTAAAAAGAAAATAAAATAAATTGAAAAGGTGAAATCATGTATGTCGGGTTACCTCTGTCGCACAGCATCGATCGGTGCATTAGATGCATCGACCGTTACTTGGCGATTATCGTGTATGGTCGATCGTTGCTCAGGACCGCAACGATCGCTGCAATGCGATTCATTTCGTGTTGTGACGATCGATGCAGAAATGCATCGATCGCTGCACTGCGATTTTGTCCGAGACCTGCAAACATGACTGCACCAGAAACAAAAACAAACGTAAAATCCTAACAAAAACACCAAAAATTAAGTAGAAAAACACCAGTACCTAATGGTGGGTTGCCTCCCACCCAGCGCTTGTTTAAGGTCAATAGCTTGACCGGACGCGCAAGATCTTTCAGGCTCCGGAAGATCCTGACAGAGACTTTTTCTGTCTCTGTTCAAGTCTCCTCATCCATGGTGGAGAATAGGCTGTTGCAGAATGCTTCAGTCCAAGAAAAGATGGAGTAAAATGCGCTCTAGGATCTATTATCACAGTTTCATTCAGCTGCTCATCATCTGCTTCCAAGATCTTGAAAGTCTGTCCATCTATCAGTGGCTTCCGCAGCTTCTCCATCTCATATCGCAGCGTCTCATCTCCCAGGTGGAGGTCTATTAGACTCTGTCTAACATCAATCACAGCTCCTGCTGTAGCCAAGAATGGTCTCCCAAGCAATAAAGCTTCATCCGGATCGCAGGCATATTTCAGCACAAGGAAGTCCGTCGGGACTAAGTAGTTTCCAACTCTTACCGGAATATCCATAAGGAGCCCTTCAGGAACTCGCATGGACTGATCAGCTAGGATAAGACGTGTCCTAGTAGGAGCAAAATCCAACATACCCAGCTTCTCTGCCACAGAGTAAGGCATTATGCTCCCAGCAGCTCCTAAATCACACAGAGAACGCCTAAAACTATCTTCAAAGATAGAACAATCAAGTACAAAGACTCCAGGATCAGGCAGTTTCTTTGGGACCTTAGTTAACAGAACATCACTAATATGCTGAGGAACTACTATCACCCATTCTCTCAGCTCTTCATCTAATGGCAACATCTTGTTCAAATATTTCTGAACACATGGATGATAAGGTGGATCATCAGATGATGGAATTTCTTCCAAGTCCTCACCACTCTTTTCTAGCCTTTTCAGCTCTTCAATTTCTTGTTTAATCACTTCAGACACCTTGGGACTGTGCCAAATAGCTCGTGCATAAACATCTTCTGGAGTGATTTCAGATGTATCAGGGAATAGGCGGGCTAGTTCTGCATCAATCTCATTTTCATCCCACGGATTCTCTGCTTGTTCACGACCTGCATCGATCGATGCCAGATGTGTATCGATCGTTGCATCGCGATCATCACAACTTCCACCCGAGAGTTTTTCACAGAAATCCGAAAATTCTGCCTCAGTCACCAACTCAGCTGTACTTAGCTCAAATTTCTCCCCTAGATAAGATCCATCATTAATCATTACAGACCAGGCCTTAATATGAGTGTCTGCAACTCCTTTTCCTTTCAGTGAGCTGGACATCTGATTCACCTGAGTGTCCAACTGCTTCATGTGAGTGCTCAATGTCTCAAACTTCCCATTGAGGTCCTGATAGACAGCGTCCAGCTTCTTGTTGTTGTCTACAGAAAGCTTGGTTTGACTTTCCATCAGTTGTTCCATCATAGCCTCCATTTTGCTCTCATGTGCTGTAGGTGCAGGAGGAGTCTGATAAGATGTAGATCCATAGGTTCTCTGATTACCCTGTCCATAGGTCTTCTGAAAACCTCCATTCTGTCCTCCATTTGAGAATCTGTTCCCCTGTTGATTGTTGAATCTATTACCTTGGAAACCGGAACCTCCTATGAAATTCACTTCTTCTTCCTGAGTGTCCTCCTCAGTCTGAATCACCTCCACATCTTGGGCAAAGTGGACAGCTTTCTTATTTGTCAGGAGATTGAAAACTGTGTCCAATCTGGATCTAATATTAGCTATATCAGAATTCTCTACAGTTCCACCAGATCTCTTCCTCCTTTCATCCATTGTTTTGCAACTATTGCTGCCAATCAGGTTCTCTATCAACCGTTTAGCTTGTGTAGGAGTTCTGGTGCTGAAATTTGCATCACTGGAATTATCTAGCGCAGTCTGATAAGGGAGATCTATGCCTCTGAAGAAAATACCTATCAGCTGTACTTCTGTGAATCCATGGTGTGGACAATCACGCTGATATTTCTTAAATCTCATTCATGCGGTTGTCAAAGGCTCCACAGCTCCTTGGGAAAAAGTAAGTATGTCCTGTCTGGACTGATCTGAGCGCGCAGCGTCGTAGAAGTGACGCAGGAACTCACTCTTTAAGGCTGTCCAAGTAGTGTACTGGCCAGGTGCCAGTTGTCTCAGCCATGCACTAGCGTCTCCAGCAAGACTGTGCGGAAATAGCTTAAGGAACAGATAGTCCGGGCATACTCCTTCATACTTCATGCCAGTGACTATGTCCTCAAACTTGTCAATGTGATCCATAGGCTGCTCTGATTGAAGACCATGAAAAGCAATCTGCCTCATCAGTTGGTAGTAGATAGTTTTTACCTCAAAATCATTCCTCTCGAAGGCAGGAAGCACTAGAGCTGCTCGGTTTGCATGAAACTCATCAGGTCTATTGTAATCAGCTAGTGTCCTCTCATGAACTACCATCTCTCTACCTTGTGGCTCAACTTCATCAGGGATCACTCGTCCCTCAGCATCAATCCTTTGCCCAGCAGCATTGTAAGGATTGTTCTCTGGATCCCTCAGGACTCCATCAGCATCTGGTATCAAGATCAAGCGTTCTTGTACCATTCTTTCTCTCTTTTCTCTTCTGATAGTCCTCTCTAGACGTCCAAGTTCTTCTAGGTTGAGATTAACTAAGCTCGAGTTCGGATTACTTCGAGTGTTCTGCGTTGGCATAAACTGTCTGTAATCGTCCAGCAACGATCGATGCTATCAGTGCAACGATCGATTCAATCTCAAATCGCTTAGCAGCGATCGATGCAAGGGTGCAACGATCGATGCAAGGCGAAATTCGTACCTGCGACAGAGAGAAACAGAGAAAAAGTTAGCAAAATAAATAAATAAAAAAAAACGAAAAACAAAAACGAAAAACGAAAAATTTCTAGTAAAACCCTAAGTTCGGTCCTATCGAAGACTCAAAGAGTCCCCGGCAACGGCGCCAAAAACTTGATAGGTCAAGAATTAATCCCTATACTAAACTGCAAGTGTACAGCAATGTCAAAGTAGTATATAGGGTTATCGAATCCACAGGGACACTTGGTCTCAAGAGAATCAAACCGTAGGGAATGAATACTAGAAATAAGCAATGTGATTGTATTGAAAATAGTGCAAGAAAGTAAATCAGTAGCAGAGATTATTGGTTGTGAAAGCAAGTAATTAAAAGCGTCAAACCTAGGGTATTCTCAGGAAATCAGACTAGCAGACAGTTCATTCAGCAAGGATCTAATTAAGTACAGTTCTAGAACTCAAAACACAGATATAGAATTAACCAAATTCCTTTGCGATAATTCTCTAAGTCTAAGTGCAGCAAACCAAACTTCCGTTTGCGAGAACTAACAGATTAAACTAGCATTAATCCCAAGTTTGATATGTTCACAATTATCCTAAACCAAACTTTCGTTTGCGCAAAGTTTAATTGCCCAATTTAATTAGTTCAGACTCCTAAACCCCACTTCCGTGACGTATTTAGCAACCTAAGATCTAGATTCTAATTGATCAGGTTAGAACTAGCTTTAAGCACAATTAAATTGAAGAACAGATATAGTTTGAATCCTTAACTGAAATTGAACAAGTCTAGCAAGTCATGAAATCCTATGTGAGAAACCCTAAGTCTAACTAGGAATCTACTCAGACATAGATAATGAAAACATGATCATATGATAAGTAAATTGCATAAAAGAATAAGAGTAAAAGGGGTTCGAAATCTTCTCCAAATACAGATGATGAATTAGGTTCAGATCAGCCCCAAAAGCTCTAAAAATCCTCTGCTCTTAATTATGAAAGTGTATGGTAAAAAGTATAAAGCGTATCTAATAAAAACTCTAAAAACTCTATTATATAGGCATAATCTCGGCCAGGGCTTCTTTGTAAATATCAGGAACTTCTGGATCAAAGTGCAATATCTTGATTCTTCTAAACCGCCGAACTTTTGGCCCATCTCGCTGGTGCAACGATCGTTGCTAGAGTGCAACGATCGACACCTTTCTCTGTTTCGGACAGTGAACTCTATCTCTCGGCCAATCACTCCAAAAATCTCCAAAATGCTCCATAATCTCCAATTTAGCTCCCAACCTGATTATACCTGTAAAAGACTCTAAACAAAGACAAAAGACACTAAAACACATCTATATCATGGCCTAAAACTAGTAAAAACCATGATATATCACACACTCACTTAGATGATCACTCAATTCTTGACTCAAGTATTCTCCTCCGCGATCTAATCGAGGATCTTTAATACTTCTGTCATATCGGTTCTATACTTCATTCTGGAACTCCTTTGACCATTTCAAAAGATTCCGACTCGTGTCTCATCAAATGAACACATCCATAATTACTGAAGTCATCAATAAAGGTAATGAAGTACTGAAGTTTTTCTCTGGCACTAATGCTCACCGGGCCACATACATCACTATGAGCAAGGCCCGATAAGCCTCATGCCCCTTTTTTTAGCTCTGCTAAAGAAGCCTTAGTCATTTGGCCCAGTAAGCAGAATTCATATCTCATATGATTTATAATCAAATGAACCCAAAGGCCCATAACTATGGATCTTCTGAATTCGCTTCACTCCATGTGGTTTAAACGACTATGCTAAGGAAAAATCGAGTTCGAGTCTTCAGACTTAAACCGTTTGGTATTTATGTTATTTACAGGCGTACATTGGTTTAAGATATAAAACCCATTTCAAAAAGGGGTGCTACTATAGAATATTTCATCAAGATCAAATGAGCAAAACTTGTCTTTTATCAAAATGAAAAACATCCAAATTCTTACAAGAAAATGAAAGACATCTCTGCTTAAAGCAGGTACATAGCAGCAATTACTTAATTCAAAAACCAAGCTTGAAAGGCTCCTACAAGTGGAGGATCTCTACGGCTAATGCAGCAACCATTGCTCCATTCCAGACGCGCAGTTTCACTTGTCCTTTCTTCAACGTTCTACTGTTGCTTAGGCCCTGCATATTTCAAAAATATCAGTACCACAACTGGTATCCAATACCTACGTAGAACTTGAAGTAATAACACAATACCTGAAGAAGAAGTTCCGTACATCTCCTTCATCTCTTGTGAATCTTCCAAGAATTTAATGCAATCTCTCTTCCAATGCCCAAACTCTTCACAGTAGCAGCACTTACCAACATCAGATGGGCCTGACTTGGGCTTATCAGATGACACATGCTTATCCTGATTCCAAATCTGGACAGCCCTGCCTCTACCCTTGTCTACACAAGATTTCTTAAATCTTTTACCCTTTATGATGTTTTGCTCAGCTGTCTTGAGCATGCCATGCAGCTCAGTCAACGTCTTCGTCAAGCCATTCTTGATATAGCTCTTTATAAACTTATCATAACTTGACGGCAGTGACTGCAGAATGATCTCAGTAGCCAACTCTAGGCTAACAGGACAGTCCAGTTTCCCCAGGTTATCAATGTAACCCATCATTTTAATGACATGAGGACTCACTGGAGCATCCTTTGGTAGCTTGCACCAAATGAGAGACTTAACCATCTGGTATCTCTCAACTCGTGCCTGATCCTGAAACATCAGTTTCAGGCTGGTGATCATCTCGATTGGCCACTCCATGTTCTCGTGTTGACTCTTTAAGTCTGAGTTCATGGTAGCCAACATCAGACCACACACGTCTACCACATCAATATAATGCTTATTCCAAGCATCATATATTGCATGTGAGGCATCGGTCCCAAGCCTCTCGGGGAGAGCTTTCTCAAGGACATAGTCCTTACTCTCTTGCTTGAGAATAAATCTCAAGTTCCGATACCAATCCAGGAAATTTGATCCATTTAACTTGTCCTTCTCAAGGACGGATCGCAATGAGAAAGTAGTTTTAGACATAGGCTGAAAACTAAGAAAAGAAAAGTTTTAGTTATGAAGTTCAGGAAATGAGAAATCTTATCTAATAAGAAAACTCACATTATATTCAAACTATGTTTCCTCTATGAATATAATGATACAAGACCCATACTTCACCAAAATCTGAGTGGACGACTCGCCATCACCCAAACTTCAGTTATCTAGGTAAGCAAATTATTGCTAATTGTACCCAGTACAACTCTTGGTCGCAGATAAGACAATCCATGTCTCATCCACTCTGATGTCTCTGGGCCCAGAACTTCTGATAGCCCAGTCAAGTAAACCAATCTCTTCAGTCTTGTGATCATTGACAGTCGCACTGCAAGTCTATCAATGATCACCTGCCTTACTCATGTAATTGTAGATACCAAGGACTCCAAGACTATCCAAAAACGAAATGAGTCTTGACAGTAGACAACATTGGGTAAGACATCAAGGTCACTTGATATTTAGTTGAGGAAACGGAACTCTAAAAGGTTAGTAAATCAATCTCTTAGGTCATGTAATTGTTGATGTCAAGCACTGCAAGTCCATCAACACGATTACCTGCCTTACTCATGTAATTGTGGACACCAAGCTCTTGGTAAGACTATCATAACAACGAAATGAGTCTTGACAGTTGACCATATTGAAAACTAAGCTTTGATCTAATACACATCCAATGTGTATCCAAATAGATTTAGAACGTTTTTAACTTTTAATTCTAATTGAGTTTTTAATTGTTCTAATAGACCAGGTTTAAGTCGAGTTTGGTTTTGCAAATTCAAGGTTCAATAACCAGAATTGCGAGCACTGTGTCGATCGACACAGAACATGTCTGTCGATCGATACCCCCAAACAAAACCGGACTTCAATAACCGGTTAATCACCGGTCAATCCAATTAAACCGAAATTAACCGGTCAAATCAGTTCAACCAATTGCGATAACCGGTCCAATCCAATTGAGCCGGTTCATCCAGTCAAACTGATCTTAACCAATCAAATCGGTTTATGCTAATTGAGATAACCAGTTCAATCCAATTGAACCAATTCATCCAACTTAAACCGATCTGATCTACCTTAACCAAGCATGATAACCAGTTCAATCCAATTGAACTGATCAACCAATCGCAAGGCCTGTGTCGATCGACACTCAACCTGTGTCGATCGACACAGTAGGGTATCAGGAAATTTAACCATGCGAGATAACCGGTTCAATCCAATTGAACCGATCTATCCTTTCGCACAGCCTGTGTCGATCGATGCACCCAGTGTGTCGATCGACACAGTGCGATCTCTAAGATCAATACCCAAATTTTAATAAGCGTATTCGCGGTGAATCGACCGACACAAACTTAGTGTCGATCGACACTGTGCGAAAACCCTAAAGTTTTATGATCGTTTTCGCGGTGTGTCGACCGACACAAACTTGTGTCGATCGACAATGTGCGAAAACACAGGTTCTTCGTTTTCGATAAGAAACAAAATCCGAGATTATTTTCATCAAAACGAAAACTAGCAATCATTAACCTCTTCAAATAAATCATTATTCGAATTACATGCTTCAGATTCAATGATTAAAACCCTAAGGCTCTGATACCACTGAAGGAACCCGGGCCATTCTTACATCAGTTCGAATCCTATCAAGTTCCTGAAGCCTAGGATCTAGGGTTTGTTTATTGAATCCTTACCGATGATCTCGTGTTTACCTGGAGATTTGCAGCGGAATGATGAACAGGTAATTGAGATCTCCAGCGCCTCAGATGCTGTGCCTCTACTGCAGTCCACACGCACACAAGCTGGAATCCGCCGGGATGCTAGTGCAAGGAATCGGATCTCCTAGGAAACTGTGTGTTTAGAGAGGTTGCTGCTCAATTTTTTAACGATTAGGGTTCCAGGTCGTTCATATAAACCTATATATAGACCTGGAATGACTAAAACCGATCATTGGACTAAAACCCAAAACGTTTAAGTCATAAACCAAAACATCAGTTTCAGGACCAGCCTTGTGTCGATCGACACACCCAATGGTGTCGATCGACACACCTCTTAAAACTCGATTTCAATGTGTATCCAATACACATTGACCAGACCATATGCCAATGATCAATCCCATACAAAGTGTATCCATCTTGCTTAGGTGTGTGACCATGTAGGTTCACATAATACTAGCAATGAGTTACAACTCATTTGTCATAAGCGGCTTCTAGCAAAACATTATGACCACCTAGTATCACATGAATTGTCCGATCTCGACAATACAACTATCATGCAGAGTAAGTACAATATGATTTCAGGACATAATCCCAACATTCCGACGGTATATTACCGACGGTATTCCGACGGTAAATTACCGATGGTTTACCGAGGGAACATTACCGGAGGTTTACCGACGGATATGTAAAATTTATTAATAAAATATATTTCGAAAATTAATTAATTATTATGAGAAATATAAACACCAAAAAAGAAATTTATTAAGATTAAAATTATTCCAAAAAGTTTTAAAATTACATTCACTGGGGAGCGGATCCCGATCCCGCTCTTGTCCCCTTTTTCTTTACCTTCTTTCCCTTTCCCTTTCCTCCCCCTCCACTCTGGTTCGTCGGTTCGGCTCCTGGAAGATGGCCGTGCTGCATAAAGTACTCAAACCGAGCATTCATCTCTTCGAACTTCTTCTCCGTTTCTTGCTCTTTCTCTACCATCAGGGCCTCCATCCGCGTCTGACTGGCCTTCAACGCTTCGATCGCCGCTTCCTTTTTCCTTAAGGATTGGGCATAGTTCTCGCCTTCCGGACGAAAACGGGAATGCGGTGTCGAGATTTTGTCCGCCAAGTTACCCAAACCGAAAACTCGGCCTCTTCTCTTCTCAGTTTCCTGTAAAGTAAATATGTTATGAATTTAAGTTAGAGTTTAAGTAATGTTAAACTTAATTCATATTTATTTAAAATTAAAATTTTACCTCAAGGAAGACTTCGTTGATCTGTTCGTGAGGTATCTCTTCCGTTGAACCGATTTCTTCGGATTGGGTAACCACCTCATCCAAACGCCTCTTCGTCGACTCAACAATCCTCTGAGCAATTGGATCATGGATTTCGACTGTCTCCTTATTTTTGTGGCCATCCTCGATGAGCTCAAAAAGATTTGGATCTCGTCCCTTCTTTTGTTTCTGCAAAAACAATTTTCGACTTAAAAAACGATCTAAATATATTGAAATTTTTTTAAAAAAATATACTTACCAAGATTATCTTCCTCGATGCGGTGCTTCGTGCTCCCGCATTATGAGTTGCGATCCCAACACAGTTCCTTTGACTTCTACGGTTCTGGGAATTAGTCGAAGAGGTTGATGCGGTTGCAGGCTTACTCCAATGACGGACCAGGCCCTTCCAAACATCGCCCTCTTCACTAATACCCTTCGGAACTTCATTCCTGCACCACTTCTGCTTCCATATGTTGAGGACGTTCGAGTAATGCGTTGACGCCTTCATGTGGAACTCCTGTTCCACCAATTCGGTATACTTTCTATCCCAAGTATACTCTTGCTATAGAAAAGAAAAATTAAATATTTGTTAGAATTAAAAAACTTTATAAATAAATATAAAAAACATATAATAAAGTGAACGTAGTTATTTACCGCAAATTGGCGGAACCAGTTATGCCTATCGGATAAAGGCATTTTCTTGTACGTCGGGTACCCGAACCGGAGCTTGCTATAAATCATTCCCAAGATGCTCTTCGAGATCTTGGATTCCGTCAAAGTAAACCTAATAAGGTAAAAAAGACAAAAATTTATAAATGTAAACTAAACAAGTGTGTAAATGAGAATTAAAAGTTAGAAGATTTAATACCAGGAAGTTCCGGGGTTGGTCTCGTAGAATGGGTCGAGCCGTTTGGGCAGCTCTCGTCCCGGTTGATCGACTAACGCCGATATCTCTACGGCAATAGACGGCGTGACATAATGTGTCGCCTGAGACACAGAGTGACTCCCACTCGGAACCTCCGGCCGAGGCTGAGACGTTCCTGGCTCTGTCTGAGAAGATGTGGCATGTGTGGGTCGCAGCTGAGCCGACCGACACCGTCGGGCTCTCGGTTGTTGCTGAACCGGCTCCTCGTGTACTTCATTCACAGGAGATGACATAAGCTCCTCAAAGCTCAAAAAGTGTCCCTACAAACCAATCGAAAATTCAGATGCACAATTCTATATATAAATTAAACAAAAATATTTTTAAAAAACTTTAAAAAATCTTTTAGAACATTGAAAAATGTTTTTAAATTTAATGAAAATTTTACAAACGTTTAAAAATTCAAAAAACTTTAAAAACGTGTTAAAATTAAAACAAATTCTCAAAAAAAGTTTTAAAACTCCCAAAACATTACAAAAACGTTTTAAAATTCCAAAAAAAAAAATCTAAAACGTTTTAAAATTGAAAGTAAATTTCAAAAACGATTTGAATTGCTTAAAAAATTCTAAAACGTTTTTGAAATATTTCAAAATGTTTTATAAATTCTCAAAATTTTAGAAAACATTTTTTATAAGAACAAAAACGTTTACAAACTCAAAACAACTTTCAAAAAAATTCCAAAAATATATTTAGCGTTTTACAAGTTTTAAAACGTTTAAAACATTTTCTAAAACGTTTTAAAAATTCAAAAAAACGTTTAAAATTTCAAAACCAAGTTCAAAAAAATTAAAAAAATAATTTTCATGATCCAAAACATATTTCAAGCGTTTTACAACTTCTAAACGTTTAAAAATGTTTTCCAAAACATTTTAAATCGGATTTACAAACAAAACAAAGTTAGAAAACTCAAAATTCATATCCAAACAATCAAAAATCCTAAGAACTAATGTTCAATCAAGCATTCTCAACCTAAAATACCTTTCAAGCAAGACATGCAACCATTTTTTAATTTCATACAATCTAA
Source organism: Orychophragmus violaceus (assembly GCA_030180135.1). Lineage (NCBI taxonomy): Eukaryota > Viridiplantae > Streptophyta > Magnoliopsida > Brassicales > Brassicaceae > Orychophragmus > Orychophragmus violaceus. The sequence goes on from CM058236.1 coordinate 43,359,653, forward strand.
ACAAGAGAATTAAACAAAATTAATCGGTTAAATTGAGAACTTACATGTTCATGAGGTTGGTGGCGGTCGGAATTTGAGTTTAACGGTGAGAATCCGGCGGAAATATAGAGAGAAGCTCGAGATCGGCGGTGAGAGAGAGAGAAGTTTCAGAGAGAAATGGGGAAGAAGAAGATGGCTCGACAAGAATTAAAAGAAATTTCCGACGGAAAACCGTCGGAAATTCATTTACCGTTGGTTTTCCGTCGGAATTTTTGGCGGTCCAATTGAATTATCGAAAATTTGGTGGTTAAGACGAAAATTTTCGTGGAATGTGAGGCGCCAAAATTACCGACGGAAAACCGACGGTATACCAATTTCCGATGGTTTTCCGTCGGAAATTAAAACAACAAAACGGTGGAAGGTTCAACTCGAACCCCACACCTCTAGCATATCTTCTCTTCCCTTAAACCAGTTGAGCCGTTTCGTATTAGACGTTTATGGTTACATCGTAATAGTTTATATAAAACATACGGTTTTAAAATAAAACGGTGGAAGGCTCAACTCGAACCCCCCACCTCTAGCATATCATCTCATCCCTTAAACCAGTTGAGCCATTTCGTATTAGTCGTTAGTGGTTACATCGGAATAGTATATATGATTAAGTAGTTGTTTCGTTTTTTTAAAAAAAAACCTTAAAATATTTTAATAGCGAAATTAAAACTAAACGAAAATTAAAAACGAAAATTAAAACATTGCATTAAATAAAAAAAAGCATAATTTAAAATCTATTATAGTTCGGGAATTGGTTGTTGAACCAATCTCCAACGTCCATCTCCCACCATTGGCTCACCATGAGGTTCCAAGACCTCGCAGGAATCCAAGCAGGCCTTCCATCTCCTCTTTCCCAATGTAGCTTCATCCGCCTCATCTTCGTCTAGAAAACCCGTCTGGCGGTCCTGTGGATTTCCCGCCAGATGATGAACAGATTGTCCTGGGAGCAGGTGAAGTATTCCTGTAATTTAAAAATTTTGAATTTAGTTAAGTCAATATATTAATATATAATATCTAAAAAATTTAATAATATTACTTACGAGAAAGTCACTAAACCAAACCTTGAAGGATGTCGGAAGTTGGTAGTACGTCAGATAGCCGCCGGACCAGCGTGTCTCAATTATATCACTGATTACAGATGGAATGACGGCGTTGTATCCGAACCAAACCGCTCGATGAGCCTGGCGGTATGGGTCGAGATTGGGAAGATGTCCCCGACCCTGCATTCCGATCTCGCGTAATGCAGATTCGCGGGCTTCGGGAGAGAAATAAACGAAATCCATTTGGTAAGATTTGTGTTTGTGATTTGAATGAAACTTCTTGCAATCGACCTCTATATATACAAAAATTTCCGACGGTAAAACCGACGGAAAACCGTCGGAAATTGAGTTAATTTATGAAATGACATTTACCAAGACGTGCATGGGGAAGAGTAGAGAGTTACTGCACTTTTTGACCGATTAATTGACATTTCTGATGGTAAACCGACAGAAATTGAGTTAATTTATGAAATGACATTTACCAAGACGTGCATGGGGAAGAGAAGAGAGTTACTGCGCTTTTTGACCGGTTAATTAATATTTCCGACGGTAAACCAATGGAAAACCGTCACAACTTTCCGACCGAATTCTGAGGGTTTAGGGTTTCGTTTAAGGTTTCAATTAGGCCAATTTGTATTGTCAACAATAATATGTAACTTTAACATTGAAGATTTTGATTATATGTCCCTGTTTTAGAAAAATTACAAAAATTACAAGTTTGTCAAGGTTTATCAAAAACATCATCTTAACCGTCATAGTATACTCTGATGACTTACGATCAAACGTTTTATAATTTTTTCAAATCATACTAAACATGTCATTTGGATTATATATGGGAAACTAATAGTAAAAACTATCATTACATAAGCTATTGAGAGGCTTTCCGATTATCTGTTTCTCATTCCGAAACCCTATACCCTAAACCGTCGAAAATCCGTCGGTAATTTCTGACGGAAATCCGTCGGAAAACTAAATATCGACGGTATTCCGTCGGAAAAAAAAAAACAAGACGGTGGGTAGTTCAACTCGAACCCCCCACCTATACCATATCATCTCTTCCCTTAAACCAGTTGAGCCAATTAGTGTTAGTCCTTTAGGACACAGGAATAGTATATATAGAACATTTGAAACCTACGTTTTAAAAAAAAAATGGTGGAAGGCTAAACTCGAACCCCCGACCTCTAGCTTATGTTCTCTTCCCTTAAACCAGTTGAGCCATTTAGTGTTAGTCGTTTAAAGTTACACATGAATAGTATATATAGAAATTTTAAAACCTCCGGTTTTAATAACGAAATTAAAACAAAACAAAGTTTAATACACATTTTTTATTTTAAAACTAATATAAATGTTTTAATCGTATTTTTTATTTTATTTTATAACTATTATAAATTTCTAAAGCATAATACATTTTTATTCTCCGTCACTGTTTGAATCGTAGTCGGAAGAAATTGAGTGTGTGTCATCAAATTCGCCTCTTTCTTCTTCGGATTCTGAATGAAGAACAATGTCCCCGAATTGGCTAAAGTCGACAACTAAATTTACTTCAAGTGATTCTTCTACAGGAGCTATAAAATCACTTCCACTTGTTTGTAAAGGCTCTACCTCGCGTTCATCGACTCCGGACACCCTCCCTCGAGGGTTTATTTTTGTAACCGTGATCCATGTATCATTTTTATAAGTTAAACGAGGGTATGTAATGTAACACACCTGCATAAATGTTATACGACGTTAAAATGTTTATTTCAATTCTAAATAATAAACATAATTATTTGCAATTACTAACCTGATCTGCTTGCGAAGCAATAATGAACGGATCGTAGTTTCTTAGTTTTTTGCTCGAATTAATTGACGTCACACCAAACTCATCGATCATGACACCTTGCCCTAGGACCGGGTTAAACCAATCGCATAGAAAAACTACACATCGCATTCCAAGCTTCCCTATGTACTTAACTTCTAGTATTTCTTTGAAAATACCGTAGTAGACAACTTCGCCAGATGCAGATGAAACTCCGTGATCCGCGGTAATTCTAGTTGACCCTTCTACATGCACCTTAAAAGTGTACCCCCTAGTGAAATATCTCGGCTAAGACTTTGATGTGTAGTGGATGCCCTCTATTATGTCAACTAACCAATCATCTGGGGTGCGTCCGGCTTTTAGTTCCTCCCGGACCTAAGAGTAGCATCAAATCAAAGTTATAAAATTACACAATTTCACAAGTGTTTTATAAGATCTCAGATACAAATTCTTACATAGGTTAACCAATGACTAAAGTCTCTTTGTTTACGAGCCTCACATTGGGCTTCGTTCAGTTCTGGGTGATGAAACTGGAGAGTTTCCATATATAACCTACGAAAATTTTAAATATTAGAAATAAATAAACCAAGTGCAATTAAAAACATAAATCTAACATATATACCTCTCATATTCAAATACTTCCTCGCAATTGGTTAGAATATACATGTGGAGATGTGTATGCTCTTGGGTTGTTAGTTGCCGCTTTCCTACTTTTCCACTTAACCGCCCAACTTGTTGAAAAATGTTAGGAACAGCTGACCGATAAATTTGCCTCTCTCCCCTATCATCGTTTCTAGCTGGGCGCCTGTTCCTTGTGCGCACTGACGAAGGGAAGTAGTAGCCAGCAAAGGTCGATGTCTCTTCGTTGTTATATTGAGCGGCAATAGAACCCTCCACTTTTGCGGGATTCTTCACCTTCTTTTTAAGGTGGAACATGTAGCGCTCGAAAGGATACATCCACCGATATTGTACTGGACCACCAAGTCTAGCTTCACCCGGAAGATGAATAGGCAAATGCTCCATGACATCGAAGAAAGACGGTGGAAATATCTTCTCCAGATTGCATAAGATTTTTGGAATGTTTTGCTCCAGATTTCTGATCCCGTCAACAGTGAGTGACCTGGTGGATATATCCCTAAAAAAAGATCCGACCGCTGCAATTGCTTTGTGGACATCTCGAGGAAGGAGATGAGCAAATGCAAACGGTAGGAGCCGCTGCATCATAACATGACAATCATGACTCTTCATTCCGATAAACTTTCCTCCATCAGTGTCCACACAATTACGCAAGTTTGATGGTAACCGTCAGGGAATTTAACTTGAAGCATAATCCACATAAATAACTCTTCCTTTTACTTCGGGTCTACCCAGTATGCTGGAATTGGCGGTTTTCCGTTCTTCTTAAGATGAAGTTCAGACCGATCACAGATTTCAGGCAAATCAAGCCTAGACTTCACATTATCTTTTGTCTTCCCTTGCACGTTGAGAACAGTGTTCATAATGTTATCGAAGAAATTTTTCTCAATGTGCATGACATCAAGATTATGCCTTAGTAATTGGTCCTTCCAATATGGTAAATCCCAAAAAATACTTTGCTTGTGCCAGTTGTGGGACAAACCAGCTGCGTATACATTCTCATACCCATTTCCACCACATTCACGAGTTCTTAGTGCACCAAAGGTTTCTATAAGGCCCAAAGTAGTCGACCCTTCGTCTTGGAGAGTAGGATCATCAAACACTTTCCTCTTCTTCGTAAAAGTTTAGTGTTTTCTGATATGGATGATCATGCGGTAGAAATCTTCTATGACAATCAAACCAACAGGATTTGCGTCCATTCTTCAATTGGAATGCATCGGTCTTTTCCTGACAATACGGACATGCTAACTTCCCATGCGTTGTCCATCCTGATAACATACCATAAGCCGGAAAATCGCTAATGGTCCACATCAATGCAGCCCTCATCAAAAAAATTTCCTTGAATGAGACATCATATGCTACAACACCGGGCAGCCATAACATTTTCAACTCATGTATCAATGGCTACAAGAACACATCAAGTGATCTTTTGGGATGCTCTAGACCGGGAACGAGTATATAGAGGAAAAGAAACTCTCGACGCATGCACATATTCGGCGGTAGGTTATAAGGAGTTAAAATCACTGGCCACAACGAATATTGTCTCCCATGCCTTCCAAACGGGTTGAAACCATCTGTGCATAATCCGAGGTACACGTTACGTGGCTCGTATGCAAAATCTGGATATACTCTCTGAAAATGTTGCCACGCTTCAGCATCCAACGGATGTCCAATCTCTGCTCCTCTTCTATGCTCAGCATGCCATCTCATTTCCCCCGCAGTTCGCTCCGATTGGTATAAGCGCCTCAGCCTATCGGTTAACGACATATACCACATTCGCTTGAACGGAACCTTAGCTCCTTCCCTTGTATCCTCATAGTGCGGCTTCTTACAGAATTTGCAATCAAGACGGTATTCATCTTCTCGCCAATATATCACACAGTTGTCGATGCACACATATATCATCTCATACGCTAATCCCAGCCCTTTAACAAGTTTCTCGACCTAGTTGTATGAACCTGGCGCAAGGTTGTCTTCTGGAAGAATATCTTTCATAAAGTCGCAAATCGCATCTACACATTCTTCCGCCAGATTGTAGTCCGTCTTAATGCCCATTAATCTTGTAGCATATGATAATGGCGAATGACCCTCTCTGCAACCAGCGTAAAGCGTCCGCTTCGCTGCATCTAACATGTCAAAAAATCTCCTAGATTCTACATTTGGTTCTTCATCTACCCTAGGAATTTGATATTCACCTACTTCTAGAATATTTTCTCTATGTGCATCATTAACCATATGAATGGTGCCTAAAATCAAAATCTACATCGGCACTATAAGGTTCGCTAAAACTAACATTAGGTTCCAAAGTACTAGTACTACCATAAGGTTCTCTACTACTACTTGCATAATCCGAAGCTTCCCCATGAAGATACTGTTGGGATTATGTCCTGAAATCATATTGTACTAACTCTGATAGATAGTTGTATTGTCGAGATCGGACAATTCATGTGATACTAGGCGGTCATAATGTTTTGCTAGAAGCCGCTTATGACTTATGAGTTGTAACTCATTGCTGGTATTATTTGAACCTACAGGGTCACACACATAAGCAAGCTGGATACACTTTGTATGGGATTGATCATTGGCATATGGTCTGGTCAATGTGTATTGGATACACATTGAATTCGAGTTTTAAGAGGTGTGTCGATCGACACCATTGGGTGTGTCGATCGACACAAGGCTGGTTACGAAACTGATGTTTCGGTTTATGACTTAAACTTTTTGGGTTTTGATCCAATGAACGGTTTTTGTCATTACAGTTCTATATATAGGCTTATATGCACGACCTGGAACCCCAGCCGTTCAATAGAGTTCTTGATAGAACACCCGCAGCCACCTATCTAAACACAGGGATTCCCAGGAGATCCGATTCCCGGCACTAGCATCCCGGCGGATTCCAGCTTGTGTGCGTGTGGACTGCAGTAGAGGCGCAACATCTGAGGCGCTCTAGATCTCACTTACCTGATCATTATTCCGCTGCAAATCTCCAGGTAAACACGAGATCACTCCTAATGATTCAATTAATTAAACCCTAGATCCTAGGCTATCTGGAACTCGTTAGGATTCTAATGGCGCTTAGAATGGCTCAAGCTCCAACAGTGGTATCAGAGCCTTAGGGTTTTTCCATTGAATCAACCTGCTAATTGAATTTGATGATTTAAATTCGCTCATATGGTTATATGAAAAAGAACTTGTTAGATCGATTTTGTTGAAATCGAATTATGTGTTTTCGTCTTGTGTCGATCGACACAGAAAGTGTGTCGGTCGATGCAGCAGTGAAAATCGTAAAGAATCAGGGTTTAATTGAAATCGGCGGCTAGGGTTTTTTTCGCGGAGTTTCGACCGACACCAAGCTGGTGTCGATCGACACATGAAGAAAACCTAATTAAAATTTAGGGTTCGAGCAAAGGATCGAAAATTCCCTGTTGCCTTACTGTGTCGATCAACACAAGTTAAGTGTCGGTCGACACAGGCCTTGCGATTGGTTGATCGGTTCAATTGGATTGAACTGGTTATCATGCTTGGTTAAGGTAGATCAGATCGGTTTAAATTGGATGAATTGGTTCAATTGGATTGGACTGGTTATCTCAATTAGTATAAACCGATTTGATTGGTTAAGATCAGTTTGATTGGATAAGTCGGTCCAATTGGATTGGACCGGTTATCGCGATTGATTAAGGTTGAATGTCTAGTGTCGACCAAGTGTGTCGGTCGACGCATATTGTGTCAATGCGAACAGTAATCGTTTGGTTATTGAACCAAATGATTGAGAAACCGAACCAAATGATCTAACCCACTTCTTAGAATAATTAAAACTCAATTAAAATTAAAAGTTAAAAATGTTCTAAATCTATTTGGATACACATTGGATGTTTATTAGATCAAAGCTTAGTTTTCAATATGGTCAACTGTCAAGACTCATTTTGTTGTTGTGATAGTCTTGCCAAGAGCTTGGTGTCCACAACTACATGAGTAAGGCAGGTAATCGTGTTTATGGACTTGCAGTGTTTGACATCAACAATTACATGACCTAAGAGATTGATTTACTAACCTTATTTAAGTTCCGTTTCCTCAACTAAATATCAAGTGACCTTGATGTCTTTCCCGAGCTTGTCTACTGTCAAGACTCGTTTCGTTGTAGGATAGTCTTGGAGTCCTTGGTATCCACAATTACATGAGTAAGGCAGGTGATCATTGATAGACTTGCAGTGCGACTGTCAATGATCACAAGACTGAAGAGATTGGTTTACTTGACTGGGCTATCAGAAGTTCTGGGCCCAGAGACATCAGAGTAGATGAGACATGGATTGTCTTATCTACGACCAAGAGTTGTACTGGGTACAATTAGCAATGATTTGCTTACCTAGATAACTAAGGTTTGGGTGATGGCGAGTCGTCCACTCATATTTTGGTGAAGTATGGGTCTTGGATCATTATATTCATAGAGGAAACATTGTTTGAATATAATGTAAGTTTTCTTATTAGATAAGATTTCTCATTTCCTGAACTTCATAACTAAAATTTTTCTTTTCTTAAATTTCAGCTTATGTCTAAAACTACTTTCTCGTTGAGATCTGTCCTTGAGAAGGACAAGTTAAATGGATCCAACTTCCTGGATTGGTATCGGAATTTGAGAATTGTTCTCAAGCAGGAGAGTAAGGACTATGTTCTTGACAAAACCTCTCCCCGAAAGGCTTGGGACCAACGCCTCGCATGCAGTATATGATGCTTGGAATAAGCATTATATTGATGTGGTAGATGTGTGTGGTCTGATGTTGGCTACCATGAACTCGGACTTGAAGAGTCAATACGAGAACGTGGAGTCGCCAATAAAGATGATCACCAGCCTGAAACTGATGTTTCAGGAACAAGCACGAATTGAGAGATACCAGACGGTTAAGTCTCTCATTGGGTGCAAGCTACCAAAGGATGCTCTAGTAAGTCCTCATGTCATTAAAATGATGGGTTACATTGATAACCTGGGGAAACTGGATTGTCCTGTTAGCCTAGAGTTGGCTACTGAAATCATCATGCAGTCACTGCCGTCAAGTTATGATAAGTTCATCAAAAGCTATATCAAGAATGGCTTGACAAAGAAGTTGACTGAGCTGCATGGCATGCTCAAGACAGCTGAGCAGAACATCATAATGGGTAAAAGGTTTGATAAATCTAGTATAGACAAGGGTAGAGGCAAGGTCGTCCAGATTTGGAATCAGGATAAACCTATGTCTTCTTATAAGCCCAAGTCCGGCCCATCTGATGTCGATAAGTGCTGCTACTGTAAAGAGTTTGGGCATTGGAAGAGAAATTGCAATAAATTCTTGGAAGATTCACAAGAGACGGAGAAGATGTACGGGACTTCTTCTCCAGGTATTGTGTTATCACTTCAAGTTCTACATTGGTATTGGATACTAGTTGTGGTACTGATATTTTTGAAATATGCAGGACCTAAGCAACTGTAGAACGTTGAAGAAAGGACAAGTAGAACTGCGAGTCTAGAATGGAGCAATGGTTGCTGCCTTAGCCGTAGGGATTCTCCAATTGCAGGAGCTTTTCAAGCTTGGTTTTAGAATTAAGTAATTGCTACTATGTATCTGCTATAAGCAGAGATGTCTTTCATTTTCTTGTAAGAATTTGGAAGTTTTTCATTTTGATAAAAGACAAGTTTTTCTCTTTTGATCTTGATGAAATGTTCTATGGTAGCACCCCTTTTTGAAAAATGGGTTTTATATCTTAAACCAATGTACGCTTGTATACAACACAAATACCAAACAGTTTAAGTCTGATGACTCAAACTCGATTTTTCCTTGGCATAGTCATTTCAACTACATAGAGTGAAGCGGATTCAGAAGTTTCATAGTTATGGGCTTTTTGGGCTCATTTGATTATAAATCATATGAGATATGAATTCTGCTTACTGGGCCAGATGACTAAGGCTTCTTTAGCAGAGCTAAAGAAAAGGGGCCAGAGGCTTATTGGGCATTGCACATACTGATGTATGTGGCCCGATGAGCATTAGTGACAAAGGAAATCTTCTGTACTTCATTACCTTGATTGATGACTTCAGTAAGTATGGCTGTGTTCATTTGATGAGACACGATTTGAGTCAAGAATGAAGCATAGAACCGATTTGACAGAAGTATTAAAGATCCTCGATTAGATCGCGGAGGAGAATACTTGAGTCAAGAATGGATTGATCATCTGAGTGAGTGTGAAGTCGTCTCACAGCTCATTTCTCCTGGAAAACCTGAATGGTGTTTCCGAGAGAATGAATCAGACCTTATTGAATATGCTCCGATTGATGATGAGTCACACGAATCTTCCATTATCCTTTTAGAAATACGCTCTAAAATGTTTGTATTTACGCCAAATAGTTTTCTATCAGAATCAGTTGAAAGACACCACATTGGATGTGGATTGGGAGTCTTCCAAGCATGTTTTCTGATTAATTGGGATTGCAAGTTTTATGTAAAGCAATTGTCAACAGACAAGCTTGAACCCAAATCTGATAAGTGATGCTTCGCTGGTTGTCCTAGGGAAACCAAAGCTCATTACTTTTGCAACCAATCCGAGAACAAAGTTTTGTTATTCAGAACTCTGTTTTTCTAGATAGAAAGTTTCTTTCCAAGAAGAACAGTGGGAGTAGAAGTAAAGCTTGAAGAAATTCGAGAAACACATGAGGCTGCTCAACCTGTTGAGGGAGAGCAGCGGTTGGATCTACACCTGTGGAGCCTGAAGTTCGCAGATCCGAAAGGATCCGTCACTAACCGAGAGTGATTTATCGTAACCAATTGCCGTGATTTGTTGATCATTGAAAAGTGACGAGCCTGCGAAATTCAAGAAGCGATGGTGAGCCCCAACTCCGAAAATTTGCTAGGTATGCATGTTAGCTTCACCGATCCATTTCTGGATTGAAGCAAACAACTTGGAGTTGGAATCTACGTTCTGTTAAAACAGTCAAAAGTTTTGACTTGATCAGGAACGAATAGGAACCGTGCGTTTACAAGTAGACTAGTGGGAGCGTAGTTGCATTTCTCACATTGTATGTATATAACATACTAATTCTCATGAACGACGTTTCGTCGCTTAAGTCTTATGTGACTTAGATCGGAAGTCATTTTCAACGATAGACATGGGAGAAGCCGCGTGAGTTCTTGTTATAAGGATCTATTGAAATAGATTGGGTAGGCTAATTGGATCGTGTCAGAATCCTTATGTTGATAAGGTATTGGACAGTTCCAATATGCATGATTCCAAGAATGGCTTCACACCAAAGGTCATATGGCAATAATCTTAGCAAGATGAAGTTTCTTGAACACTGGCTGAGCTAGTATGTATGATTGTGATTCCTTATGCTTCTGCAATATAATCCATAATGAATGCCATATTTTGCGCTCGTCTAGATGCAGCTTACGCATAAAGCATGACGAGAAGATACCAATATGTTCCGGTAAAAGTCACTGGACAGTTGTAAGGAATATCCCCAAGTGTTTGAGGAACACTAAGGATAGGTTCTTGTTCAACTGAGGAAGTGACGAATCTGTTAAGAGTAGTTAGACGGACAAAGACGACTTCCGGTTCCCACCTGGTTAGGTCCTTTTGTCTGTGTAGCGGTGCTATCTGTTGGAAGGGCTCCAAGCAGGGGACCGTAGAATAGTGCTTATTAATGAATGGCGGTGTGGTTTGTTGGAATGGTTCCAAGCAAGAACACCGCAGCCTCTCTCACAACCTAAGCACGAATTTTATACTGTTGCTGTAGGTATTAGATATCTGAAGACGTGGTCTTGATTCTAGTGGGAGTTATGTTAGTTATGATGTTCATGTAGACATGCTATGGTCATGTTTATGAAAAACTGACATCAGCATTATTTAATTGTTGGATAATTAAATAATGATCCCAAAGTATTTTATGTTCATTTTATGGGTCATCAAGTTGAGGACTTGATCATGAAACCCTATAAGTGAAAGGTGACATAAAATTATGTTTGTCCCTGGTCGTAGGTTGTTAAAGTGGGACACTAACAACCGTTAAGACTAGTATGTGAGGTGACGTATGACTAAGTTTCATGGAGTCAAGTCATTGATATGAGTATCAACGTCAATCACATAGATATATGTTGGTGAACATATGATCGGACGTGACCCGATAATGAGAACTCTACATGATAGTTATATCTGTGTCATGAGAGGTTGTCATTACGACTATAGAGTATAGTCCTTAGACCTGAGTTCATCATGCTTCCTAGCATATGAATTGGTGCACTTTGACCTTGTCAAACGTCGATCCGTAACTGACGGCTATAAAGGCATTGCTTGGGTGTATCATGAAGTGTGTGAAGGAACATGGATGGAACAAGATGGGATTTGTCCCTCCTATATAACAGGAGATAAATATCTCAGGGCCCATCGAAGATTTGATACTGAGAAAATGCATGGCCGTGCTCAAACGAGGTGATTGTCAGTCGTTTGTTTTATCAGTATAGATCAGGAGTTCGATGAACATGATGTTGGCTATAATAAGGATGACACGGTTTCTTGCCTTATGCCATATCGAGATATAGTGACAAAGGGATTAGGGGAATAGATGATTCCAGTACAAGTGGGAGATTGTTGGGATTATGTCCTGAAATCATATTGTACTAACTCTGATAGATAGTTGTATTGTCGAGATCGGACAATTCATGTGATACTAGGCGGTCATAATGTTTTGCTAGAAGCCGCTTATGACTTATGAGTTGTAACTCATTGCTGGTATTATTTGAACCTACAGGGTCACACACCTAAGCAAGCTGGATAAACTTTGTATGGGATTGATCATTGGCATATGGTCTGGTCAATGTGTATTGGATACACATTGAATTCGAGTTTTAAGAGGTGTGTCGATCGACACCATTGGATGTGTCGATCGACACAAGGCTGGTTACGAAACTGATGTTTCGGTTTATGACTTAAACTTTTTGGGTTTTGATCCAATGAACGGTTTTTGTCATTACAGGTCTATATATAGGCTTATATGCACGACCTGGAACCCCAGCCGTTCAAGAGAGTTCTTGATAGAACACCCGCAGCCACCTCTCAAAACACAGGGATTCCCAGGAGATCCGATTCTCGGCACTAGCATCCCGGCGGATTCCAGCTTGTGTGTGTGTGGACTGCAGTAGAGGCGCAGCATCTGAGGCGCTCTAGATCTCACTTACCTGATCATTATTCCGCTGCAAATCTCCAGGTAAACACGAGATCACTCCTAATGATTCAATTAATTAAACCCTAGATCCTAGGCTATCTGGAACTCGTGAGGATTCTAATGGCGCTTAGAATGGCTCAAGCTCCAACAGATACCAAATCTTATAACCCGACATAAACCCAACTGAATACAAGTGAAACCATACTTCGCCAATCGTAACATTTCTAAAATTTCGGCAATTAGTACATGGACATCTTAACTTACCGGTTTTCAGCGTGTGTGGTTAGTTGCAAGCTAGCGACATAAACTCTGCAATACCGAGTGCATATTCCCTGTACATTAGCTTTGTCGCCTCATCAATCCTAACTCCGTCCATCCACGATCTATAATAGTTAGAAGCAGACATTTTTCTTGGTTACAAGAAGTATTAGAGAGAGAGAGAGAGAGAGAGAGAGAGAGAGAGAGAGAGAGAGAGAGAGAGAGAGAGAGAGAGAGAGAGAGAGAGATTTATGGAGGGATAGGTATGGAGGGGAAGAGAGGAGGCATAAGGTATATGTAGAACGATTTCCGACGGTATTCCGTCAGAAAACCGTCGGAAATCCGTCGTTTTTACTCGTACCAAACGGTCACATTAACGGTCATATTAACGGCTATATAGAACCGACGCTAAACCGACCAAAATACATTTGAAAAACGACGAAACTCTAAACCATCGGTTTTCCGTCGGGTGTTTCCGAAGAAATGAGAAACCCATCGGAAACGGTCAGAAATTTCCGACGGTTATCCGTCGAAAACGTTCCCGTCGAAAAATAGTCAGTTTAGCGTCGGTAATTTCCGACGAATTTTATTCCGTCGGTAATTCCGTCGGTAAATGCCCTGTTTTCTTGTAGTGATCCCATTTTGTTTTCCGAGCATGACACTTTCCTCAGAAAGTTCCGAGCCAAAGACATTCCTTGGGAACTTCCAAGCCGGTCATATTCCTCAAACCTTCCAAACGGACATTCTGCTTAGACCAGATGCTCGGACATTTGCCAATGTCTCTCTCTCCGGATGCGCGACTAGCCGCAACCCATCTTCGAAACAATAGTTTATATGCTCTTAGTCGTTAACGGGATTGACAAATAAATTTATATGAAATACGAGCTTGGACCTAACCTACAAGACTCGTATTTCCAAGACTTTGGGCCGAATCCAGAAATTTACGCTCAAACGGACTTGGATCGTCCCTTTTCTGCCCATTCGGCAAAACAGGTTAAACCGCGGAAGAATAATCGCAAAAATGGAAAGATAAACTCGAAGAAGAAAATGAGAAGATATCTCTGAGCAGAAGAGGAAAATCCGGGCTGAAAGGAAAATCCCAACGGAAATGGAATATACGTTAACAAAAAGATTTCCATAAATCTTGCAGGCGAAGATCCTCGAAGCCGACTCGCCGCGACTATATAAGAAGGACTTCCTACAAAGAAGCCATCTCGAAAAACACTAGCATGTAGACTTAGAAATTTTAAGCTTTTTTGCTCTTTGTACTCTTTTCCGATCTCTTATCAATAAAATATCCTCTTTGGTCTATATTTGGTGTTGTTTACTCTTGAAATTTATGTTCCCTAAAAAGTTAGCTCTACAAATATTGACAGTGCGATTTTTGACTCTCACATTTTGGCGCCGTCTGTGAGGAGTAGAAGTTTCTTACACTTAAAAACCACTGACTAGTAGATCCGAAGTTATGGCCACCGACAGAGACAAAAACGGAGACGTGATAAGTCATTACTAAGAACTATAACCAACCACATGATCATTGGAGGATCGCAATACTGCCGAGACACAGTATCCTCGATCAAAGCTTACCAAGGGCGAGCAGGAACGAGCGTCCATTGGTCCGCTCCTTCTCAGTTCCCAAACGACATGATAACATTCAAAGAGTGCGAAACCGCAGGAATCAATCGACAACACAACGATCCAATCGTCATCGAACTGATCATAAAGGATCATGACGTAGCAAGAGTCATGGTCGATATAGGGAGTTCCGTGGATGTAATCTTCCGCGACAATTTCACGGGAGACACGACGATGACTCTCGTGACAATCAGGCTGCCAGTACAAACGGGAGGAGTAACCAAAGTAGTCGAGTTCTCAGTATCAGATGCCCCGGCAATCTACAACGTGATTATGGGGACTCCTTGGATAAATTCCATGAGAGCCGTTCCATCGACATATCACCTTTACTTGAAATTTCCAACACATGGCGGGGTCACGACGATATGGAGAAGTCAAGAACAATCTTGATATTGTTTCATGACCGAACAAAACTAAGAAAACCGACAAACGAGGTCCCCCAAAAAGCAAAGCGACCGCGGACGGAAGTGAATCAAGAAGTTATAGAAAAACCGAAAAGAGCCGACAAGGAACAAGAAGAAGAAGACGATGAGCCTTGCGAACCTGTGGTATCAGAATGATGCGTAGATGTAGGAGCGAACCTTGAGGACTCAATCAAAAGGGACATAGTATTGTGTCTTAGAGAAAACATGAACAGCTTCGCCTGGTCCGCAGAGGACATGCTAGGGATCATCATATACATCGCTTGTCACGAATTGAACGTGGATCCAACAATCAAACCCGTAAGACAAAAACGAAGGAAGTGAGGATCTGAACGAGCGAAAGCATTCAACGACGAAGTTGAGAGATTACTCAAAGTCAGCTCAGTTATCAAATTCAAGTATCCAGACTGGCTCGCAAATCCCGTGGTAGTAAAAAAGAAAAGCATAAAATGGAGAGTCTGTGTCGACTTCACGGATCTGAACAAGGCATGCCCTAAAGACAGTTTCCCGCTTCCGCATATCGATAGACTAGTGGAAGAAACGGCGGGAAACAAAACTACTCACGTTAATGGATGCTTATCCGGGCTACAATCAGATCATAGTGAATCCAGACGATCAAGATAAAACCGCTTTCATCGTTGACAGAGGGATCTACTGCTACAAGTTTATGCCTTTCATCTTAAAGAACGTTGGAAACGTATCAATGTCTAGTGAATAAGATGTTCGCTAGACAACTCGGAAGAACCATGTAAGTATACATAGACGACATGTTAGTCAAATCTCTCGAGGAAAAAGATCACGTGGAGAATTTGCAGGAATGTTTCGAACAGCTGAACAAGCATAACATGAAACTCAACCCAGCCAAATGCAGACTTGGAGTAGCGTCCGGAGAGTTCCTCGAATACCTCGTCACCAAACGAGACATCGAAGCGAACCCGAAGCAAATCAACGCCCTGATTCAAATGTCTTCACCAACAACGAAACACGAAGTTCAGTGATTGACTGGACGCGTAGCAGCGTTAAAAGGATTTATCTCGCGATCAACAGACAAGTGCCTGCCATTCTACGACATTTTGAGGGGGTAACAAAACGTTTGAATGGTCGGAGAAATGCGAAGAAACTTTCCAACAGCTGAAGAAGTATCTAGTGAATCCGCCAGTACTCGCAAAACCAGTACAAGGAGAACCATTGTTCTTATATATTGTGATATCGGCTACAGTAGTGAGCGGAGTTCTTATCAGAGAAGATCTAGGAGAACAAAAGCCGATCTTCTACGTCAGTCAAACACTAACAGACGCGGAAACTCGCTATCCTCAAAAGCCGATCTAGGAGAAGCTTTCACTTGCACTAGTGATGTCAGATGGGAAATTCAGGCCATACTTCCAATCTCACTCGATCGTAGTCCTGACAACGTTCCCGTTGCATATGATCCTTCATAGTCCAAGTCAATATAGGAGAATAGTGAAGTGGGGGATAGAACTCAGCGAATTCGATATCGAATATCGATCTAGAACGTGCGCAAAATAGTAAGTACTCGCAGATTTCTTGGATGAATTACCAAAAGAAGGGGCGGAAGAACTGGCAGAAGACTCGGACTGGTTTCTCAACGTTGACGGCTCCTCGTCAAAACAAGGCTCTGGAGTGGGAATTCGCCTAACATCGCCAGCCGGAGAAATTTGGAACAATCCTTCCGATTATCATTTCACGCTTTGAACAACGAAGCAGAATACGAGGCTATAATCGCCGGGCTGAGGTTAGTCCACGCTCTCAACATTCAAAACATACAAGCATTTGCGATTCCCAATTGGTCGCAAGCCAATACAGCGGAGAATACGAGGCGAAAGACGAAAGGATGGAAGCATACCTGAGGATCGCCCAGGACCTGGTAAAGCCAATCAAGAACTTCAAATTGAGATGAATCCCTCGAGGAGAGAATGCACTAGCCGACGCATTAGCAACTCTGGCTTCAACCTCCAAACCGGGTTTAAAACATATCATTCAGTAGAATTCATCGAGCATCCGAGCATCAAAATTTTTGAAACCGTTAACCTCGGTTATCCACACAAAGGGGACGACAACAATGAAGAAAATCCTCCACCAAAAGAGAACGATGCGGAAGCATACATACCGTTCGAGGGAGAGTACGGCTGCGAAAAAGAATGGATGAAGGCAATTGGTTTATACAACGTAGATGGCGAACTCCCTGAGGATTGGGCAGCTCGTAAAATCAAAGTGCAGGCTGCTCGTTATGTTTTTATGGAAGGGAACATTTACAAGTGGAGGCTATTCAGGCCTCTGATGTCATGCGTCAAAGAAAAAGAAGCAAGAAAAATAATGCATGAAGTCCATATTGGTTCGTGCAGAAACCATTCTTAAGGAAGAGCGTTGGCAATCAAAATCAAGCGTCACAAACACTTTTGGCCAACAATGGTAAAACACTGCGAGAAGTTTTCTCGGAAATGTGAAAAATACCAAAGACATGCTCCGACCATCCACCAACCGGCCGAGCTGATGTCGTCGATCTCAGCACCCTATCCTTTCATGCGTTGGTCAATGGACATAGTAGGCCCACTTCACCAGTCTAGACAAAAGCGATTCCTTCTCATCCTAACTGATTATTTCTCGAAGTGGATTGAAACTGAATCTTATGCCAGCATCATGGTTGCCCAACTCGAACACTTCGTGTGGAAGAATATTATATGAAAATATGGGGTGCCATACGAGATCATCACAGATAAGGGCTCGCAGTTCATCTCGTTTTGAAGCTTTTTGCAAGAAATAAAAGATACGTTTGCAAAAATCTACATCATGATACCCCACAAAGAAACGGGCAAGTTGAAGCCGCCAACAAAACAGTCCTCGATTGATTAAAGAAACGACTCAATGAAAAGAAGGGACGATGGGCAGAAGGTCTGAAGTAATCCTTTGGTCACACCGGACAACTCCCCGATGGGAACCTGGAGAAACACCATTTGCACTCGTTTACGGATCAGAATGCGTGATCCCAGCCAAAGTTGAATTTCCAGGAATACGCCGCAGATTGCTCCCCGGACAAGAAGATTTGAATCATACAATGCTTCCGGACGAGCTGGACTTGATCAACAAACGACGTGACCAAGCTCTGATAAGCATCCAAAACTACCAGCAAGCGACCGCCAGGTATTACAACTCGAATGTCCGCAGACGAAGATTCCGTGAAGGAGATAAGGTCCTGCGAAAAGTATTTCAGAACACCGCACGAAATGCAGAAAAACTGGGAGCAAACTGGGAGGGACCATACAAAGTTACAAAAGTTGTTCGAACAAAGGCATACGAGTTATTTGTGTTGGATCCCACTGGATCTAGGGTTTGATATATTGAATGAAAACCAACCTCGTTCTTACCTTTCTGGCAGCGGAATGAAGATGGTGAACAAGATCGGTGGAGCAACGCAAACGCCTTGCCTCTACCAGATACACACGCACGCTCGCTGGAAACGGGATGCTAGTGCCGGATCAACAGGAATCGATTCTTTCTGGTGTTTCTACTCTTTCTATCAAGAAAAGTGGACGGCTCTTCTGTTTAGGTCGAAACTCACGAGTTTTATTCAACCCTAAACGTGCTTAACGGGTCAGACTAATTAAGTCTTAATTCGAAAAGCTTTTTCGAAAAACCCGAACTGTGTCGACCGACACACAAGCTGTGTCGATCGACACAACACCATTATATCGATTATAATGTGTATCCAATACACATTATTCTGATCATTACCATAATGATCATTCCCATGTCGTAGCTTCCAGTTTGCTTAGGTGTGTGACCCTTAAGGATCATATAATACTGGCAATAAGTATACAACTTACAGATTTCAAGAGGCTTCTAGCAAAGCATTGCAACCGCCCAGTATTATATGAATGTCTGATCTCGACACACAACTATCATTAGGAGTGAGTACGAGTGTGATTTCAGGACACTATCCCAACAATCTCCCACTTATACTGGAATCATCAATTCCTATAATCCTTTTGTCTCTATATCTCGATTTGGCATAAGGCAAGATTGGTGTCATCCTTATTAAGCCAACATCGTGTTTATCGAACTCCTGATCTCATACTGAACATTACAAACAACTGAACTACAGTTCGTTTGAGTGCGGCCACACATTTTCTCAGTATTAAATCTTCGATAGGCCCTGAGATATTTATCTCCCGTTATACAGGAGGGACAAATCCCATCTTGTTCCATCCCTGTTTCAACGCACATTGCATGATATACTTGAACAGTGCCGTTATAGTCGCCAGTTACGGGTCGACGTTTGACAAAGTCAAAGTGTATCAATTCATATGCAAGAAAGCATGATGAACTCAGGTCTGAGGACTATACTCTATAGTCGTAATGAGAACCTCTTATGACACAGATATAACTATCTTGTAGACTTCTCATTAGCGGGTCATATCCGATCATATGTTCACCAACATATATCTATGTGACTGACTGCGATAATCATATCATTGGCTCCATGAAACCTAGCCAACAGTCACCTCACAATCTAGTCTCTCGCAGTTGTCATTGTCCCACTTTGACAACCTCGACTAGGGAAAACATAATTTATGTCATTTATGACTCATAGGGTTTCATGATCAAGTCCTCAACTTAATGACCTATAGTATGACATAAACTTATTTTGGGACCATTATTTAGATCACAATAAATAATGCTGAAATCAAATTTCATTAAAACACTTCCAAAAGAATGTTTAGAAGAGCATCTTATTATAACTAAAATAAAACTAAAAACTCCCACTAGAATCAAGATTACATCTTAAGATCTCTAATGCCTACAGCAGTCGAATGACTCTCATGCTTAGGCCTTGGGAGTGACTTAGTCAGAGGATCAGCCACATTCTCGTCCGTTGGAACTCGGCTGATCTTCACATCACCTCTGTTGACGATATCACGAATCAGGTGATATCTCCTCTCTACGTGTTTGGACTTCTGGTGTGACCTGGGTTCTTTCGCCTGAGCAATGGCTCCGTTGTTATCACAAAAAATCCACTGGCTCCAAGATACTAGGAACCACACCAAGTTCAGTCATGAACTTCTTTATCCAAACAGCTTCCTTTGCCGCTTCCGAAGCAGCAACATATTCAGCTTCCGTCGTGGAATCAGCTACGGTATTCTGCTTAGAGCTCTTCCAGCTCACTGCACCGCCATTTAGACAGAAGACATATCCAGATTGTGATCGAAAATCGTCTCTGTCCGTCTGAAAACTCGCATCAGTGAATCCATTCACCACAAGTTCTTCACTTCCTCCATACACCAGGAATTTATCCTTAGTATGTCTCAAATACTTGAGAATATTCTTGACAGCTGTCCAGTGAACTTCACCTGGATCAGATTGGTATCTACTCGTCATGCTTAACGCGTAAGCTACATCTGGACGAGTGCAGAGCATGGCATACATAATAGATCCTATTGCAGAAGCATAAGGAATTCTATTCATGCGTTCTCGCTCAGCCTGTGTCGCCGGACACTGCTTCTTGCTGAGATTTATGCCATGAGACATCGGTATGAAGCCCTTCTTAGAATCTTGCATCTTGAATCTGTGCAACACCTTATCAATATAAGTGTCCTGGCACAATCCAATCAGCCTGTTCACTCTATCTCTATAGATTCTGATCCAAGGATGTAAGCGGCTTCTCCCATGTCTTTCATGGAAAAACAACTTCCGAGCCAAGTCTTGACAGACTGAAGCAACGGAACGTCATTACCGAGGAGGAGTATGTCATCGACATACAGTACAAGAAACGCAATTTTGCTCCCACTAGTCTTCTTGTAAACACATGGTTCCTCTTCGTTCTTGATGAAACCAAATTGTTTAACTGATTCATCAAAACGAAGATTCCAACTCTGTGATGCTTGCTTCAATCCATAAATGGATTTATGAAGTTTGCATACCTTCTCAGCATTCTTAGGATCGACAAAACCTTCAGGCTGTGTCATATACACATCCTCTTCCAGAATACCATTCAGGAATGCGGTTTTGACATCCATTTGCCAAATCTCATAATCATAATGAGCGGCAATCGCTAGAAGAATCCGAATGGATTTAAGCTTAGCGACTGGGGAGTAGGTTTCAACATAGTCAATACCATGAATTTGCTTGAAACCTTTAGCCACCAATCTCGCTTTGTAAATCTGTACATTGCCATCCACGTCAATCTTCTTCTTGAAGATCCATTTACACTCAATGGCTTTTGCACCATTAGGTAAATCGACCAAGGACCATACTTGGTTTTCTGACATGGATCCCATTTCGGATTTAGAGGCTCCAAGCCACTTTTCGGAGTCCGGGTCCATCATTGCTTCCGCGAAGGTCGCTGGTTCGTCACTTTCAATGATCATCAGATCATTTGAATTGGTCACGAGAAATCCATAATATCTCTCGGGTTCGTGACGGATCCTTCCGGATCTGCGAACTTCAGGCTCCACAGGCGTTGGTTCCACAGAACTCTGTGAATCCAACTGCTGCTCTTCCTCAGCTGGTTGAGCAGTCTCCTGTGCATCTCGAATTTCTTCAAGATGTACTTTACTCCCACTGTTTTTCTTAGATAGAAACTCCCTCTCAAGAAAAGAACAGTCCCGAGCAACAAATATTTTGTTCTCAGATTGGTTGTAAAAGTAGTATGCCTTGGTTTCCCTAGGATAACCAACGAAGTAGCATTTATCTGATTTGGGTGCAAGCTTGTCAGAGATTAAACGTTTGACATAAGCTTCACAACCCCAAATCCTCAGGAAAGACAGACTAGGAACATTCCCAGTCCACAATTCATGTGGTGTCTTTTCCACTGATTTAGATGGCACCCTATTTAGTGTAAACGCAGACGTTTCTAGAGCGTATCCCCAAAAAGATAATGGAAGATTAGAATGACTCATCATAGACCGAACCATGTCCAACAAGGTTCGATTCCTCCTCTCTGACACTCCATTCCATTGGGGTGTTCCAGGAGGAGTGAGTTGTAAAATAATTCCACACTCGCTCAGATAGTCGCTGAACTCTTGGCTTAAGTATTCTCCTCCGCGATCCGATCGCAGAGCTTTGATACTTTTGCCAAGTTGGTTCTGTACTTCATTCTTGAATTCTTTGAATCTATCAAAGGATTCTGACTTGTGTCTCATCAAATAGACATAGCCATATCTACTGAAATCATCAGTGAAAGTAATGAAGTACTTATAATTTCCTCTGGCAACAGTACTCATCGGCCCACATACATCAGTATGAACAAGGCCCAATAAGTCGCTGGTCCTTTCATTTGGTTTGTTGAAAGGGGCTCTAGCCATTTTGCCTATCAAACAAGATTCGCATTTCTCACATGATTCAAAATCAAATGAGCCCAGAAGCCCATTCCTATGGAGCCTTTGGATGCGTTTCTCATTGATATGGCCCAAACGACAATGCCACAAGAAAGTCGGGTTTTCGTCACTGGACTTAAACCGCTTTGTATTTATGTTAAAGACAGGCATTTCTTGGTTTAAAATATATAACCCATTATCTAATGGGGCGCTACCATAAAATGTACCATCACGATTAAAAGAACAAACTTTATTCTTAACAGCAAAATCAAAACCTTCCAAATCCAAAACGGAAACTGAAATTATGTTTCTGCTTATCGCAGGTACAAAGTAGAAATTATTCAAAATTAAAACCATGCCCGATGGCAAGGACAACTCGTAGGCACCTACGAAATGTCCTTGAAAGAGTTCTCCCCGAGAGGCCACGTTCCAATGCCTCGCAGACAGATAGGAATGCTTATGATAAGCATTCAGCTGATGTCAAAGACGTTAATTGTCTAATGCTGGTGACTATGAACTCTGAGCTGCAGAAGCAATATGAGAACGTGATATCACCCATTGAGATGATTAACAGCCTGAAAGCTTTGTTTCAGGAGCAAGCTCGCACTGAGAGATACCAGACGGTTAAATCTCTCATGGATTGCAAGCTGGCTAAGGACAGTCCAGTAAGTCCTCATGTCCTTAAAATGATGGGTTACATTGATAACCTGGGGAAACTGGACTGTGCCATTAGCCAGGAGCTGGCCACTGACATGATTCTGCAGTCTTTATTGTCGTTATAATGAGAGGGATTTAGTTATAATGCTCAAGAAATGAGAATTCTTATCTAATAATAAAAACTCGCATTGTATTCAAAACTATGTTTCCTCAGATGAATACAATGAGCCAAGATCCTCAGATTACTAAAATTCGAGTGGGCGACTCGCCGTTACTCAAACTTCAGTCATCTAGGTAAGCAAATCATTGCTAATTGTACCCAGTACAACTCCTGGTCGTGGATAAGACAAACTATGTTTAATCCACTCTGCTGTCTCTGGGCCAAGAACTTCTGACAGCCCAGTCAAGTAAAACCAATCTTTTTATGTCTTGTGATTACTGACAGTTGCACTGCAAGTCTGTCAATGACCACCTGCCTTACTCATGTTGCAGTGGATATTAAGGACTCCAAGAATATCCAACAAACGACACGAGTCTTGACAGTAGACAAGATCGGGCAAGACATCAAGATCACTTGATATTTAGTTGAGGAAAGAACTATTTTATCTTGATGCATATCCAATATACATCCAAGAATTTATTAATTTATTTAAAACATTCAGTTTTATTAAGTTTATATTCATCTAAACTTTTAGGATTAAATTGTTCTGGTATATGCAAATATGTGGTCCAACCAGCATATCTGCGAATGTCGTGTCGATCGATGCCGACCATTGGCATCGGTCGATGCAACTAGAATTAAACCGTTCTTCGATAACCGATCAAACCAGATCGAATTTACATAACCGATTCAATCCAATTGAACCGGTTCGGTTTAATAGTCCATGTCGATCGTCACACACTGTGTGTCGATCGACATGACCAAACCAGAACCAATTTGGTTAATTAAAATTAACCGAGCGAGATAACCAGTTCAATCCAATTGAACCGGTCTATCTAATCGCTTTGCCTGTGTCGACCGATACACCCAGTGTATCGACCGACACAGCAGGAATATGGGTACTCGATCTCAGATCGAAACCCTAAAATTATTTGCGGATTTTCGCCTTGTGTCGACCGACACACGCTTTGTGTCGATCGACACTTTGCGACAAACCCTAAAATTTTATTGCGAGTTTTCGCTCTGTGTCGACCGACACACGCTTTGTGTCGATCGACACCCTGCGACAAACCCTAAAATTTTACATTTTGATTTGCGGCGTGTCGACCGACACACGCTTTGTGTCGATCGACACAGTGCGATTTCAACAATATCATCGTTTTCAACATGAACAAAATCCGAGATTAATATTCAATAAAACGATTTTAACAGGCAAAATTCAATCCAACAACTTCAAGTTTCGAATTAATTTCACCAGATTCAATAGTTAAACCCTAACTATGCTCTGATACCACTGTTGGATCCCACTGGATCTAGGGTTTGATATATTGAATGAAAACCAACCTCGTTCTTACCTTTCTGGCAGCGGAATGAAGATGGTGAACGAGATCGGTGGAGCAACGCAAACGCCTTACCTCTACCAGATACACACGCACGCTCACTGGAAACGGGATGCTAGTGCCGGATCAACAGGAATCGATTCTCTCTTGTGTTTCTACTCTTTCTATCAAGAAAAGTGGACGGCTCTTCTGTTTAGGTCGAAACTCACGAGTTTTATTCAACCCTAAACGTGCTTAACGGGTCAGACTAATTAAGTCTTAATTCGAAAAGCCTTTTCGAAAAACCCGAACTGTGTCGACCGACACACAAGCTGTGTCGATCGACACAACACCATTATATCGATTATAATGTGTATCCAATACACATTATTCTGATCATTACCATAATGATCATTCCCATGTCGTAGCTTCCAGTTTGCTTAGGTGTGTGACCCTATAGGATCATATAATACTGGCAGTAAGTATACAACTTACAGATTTCAAGAGGCTTCTAGCAAAGCATTGCAACCGCCCAGTATTATATGAATGTCTGATCTCGACACACAACTATCATTAGGAGTGAGTACGAGTGTGATTTCAGGACACTATCCCAACAATTTGAACTACGGACGGCTTGATACCCGCAAGGGGTACGTACGCAGCCGATATTTTGATCGGTTCAACTGTCCCCCCTCCCAAAAGGGGGGGGGGGGAATGGGTCCGTATATAACTATACTTCCACATCAGAAATTCAAAAAAATTCAAAACAATTTTCGGACTCGAATGCAACCTTTTTAGATGATACTTTTTGAACAAACTAACTCGGAACATTCGGACACACAGAACCATCCGCACAAAGATGCTCAAAATCCGAACAAACCAGCTCAGGAATTACGAGCAAACCAGATCGGAAGGCAGAGCAGATCATCTCGGAAATTCCGAGCAAATCGGCTCGAAAAATCCGAGCAAACCAGCTCGGAAATCCTAGCAGGTCAGCTCACAAACTCCGAGCAAACCAGCTCAAAAATTCTGAGTAGATCAACTCGAAAGTTCCGAGCAAACCAGATCGGAAACCCGAGCATATCAGCACGGAAATTCCGAGCAAACCAGCTCGGGAAATCCGGGAGCAAACAATCGCTCAGAGGATCCGGGCGAGCCAATCTCCTCGGTCGACGATGAAACTTGTCCAACCAATTTCGAGGTCCACTTGTACAGTCTCTACCAAACATTCAGATCACGAAGCGCCTCAGTCGACATCCTTTCAAAAAACTCAAAACGCAAGACCGCGATCGCACAATTTTGACGTCTCTGCAAAGATTCAATTCCCCAATTATACGCTCGGAGTTTCTATACATCCAACAAATGGATAAAAGCGCGCTATATAAATTCTTAATACCTGGTAGGTATATTTACTATCGATGAAGGAAACATGAGTCGAGGAAGTCCCGCACCAGTATTGGATTCGAAGTAAACCCAAAAAAACCAGTAAACGCTGCTTAGCACACTGGTAAATTACGTCCAAACCAAGTATATCTTGGTCGGGTATCCGCTAGGTATACCCTGCGCGATATCAACTTACTATCAACGACGGAAATGCAAGACAAGAAGTCTCGCAAAAATATTGGACTCAAAGTACACCTCCAAACCCAGTAAGTGCTTCTTAGCACCCTAGTCTAAACGACATCTCGGACAAGTACACATTGGTGTTATATCTACTCATATCAATTTACTATCAACGACGTGAATATAAGTCGGGATCCCCAGTACCAGTACTGAGATCGAAATAAACTCTGAAACCCAAGTAGACGCTTCTGAGCACATTGGTCTCAATCATCCCAGGGGTGCAAGTAGATTATGTCTCGCTGATCTTCGAACTTAACTTGAGACCCAGTTAAACGTTCCTGAGCACACGGGTCTCAACCATCATAGGTTTGCAAGTATAGTGTATCTCGATAACCATCAAAATTTACTCAAAACCTATTTAAAATCCCCAGAGCACGCTGGTCTTAGTCATCATAGATTAAAAATCCGAGTTTATCTCATAAATACAGAACCCGATATAACATACAGAAGTACGCTTCAGTGTGTGACAAATTTAAATACTAACTCATCAATACCTAAATCTGAAATGCAATCCAACACGCGTCCGAGCGCAATGCCGCCAAAGAATCAAAGCTATATCCTACGAGGACTATATGAACTCATCTTCAAACTATAATTAATTCAGAACAATCCAAGCAAAATCGAAAAGGGAAATTCTCTCAACTTTCCCACACTAATTGATACAATGACAACACAACATTTTGAAAGGACAACTCTTCCCAACGGGCCCGACATGCTCAGAAGTCCAAAGTAGTCAAACTCGAAAGCTAACCAGTTCAGAAATTCCAAGCTAACCAGCTCAGATTTTTCGAGCAGATAAGCTTGGATTTTCCAAGCAAAATTTCCGAGCATCTCAGAGATTCTAATCGAACATGGTTCGGGTGATTGTCGAAACCTATCGCATCCAGTACACGACGCGACGTGCTTTTTAACCATTATACTTGAACGAAACTAGAATAAATGACCAAGGACCAACAACGGATTTTGAAAATATCCGGAAAATGGTCTTGAAGTTTAGAACAAGAGCATTTTATTTAAAACAAACAGGTGATAAGATGGAACGTCCAACCGTTAAGGAAATAAAGTTCAACGACATTCAAATCAATAACACAAACAAACTTGACATTCAGATATAGGAGCCATAGGCATTAGAAACACCGGCCGATGCCGCGTCATCACGGAGTGAAGTGTCCCTTTGTGACGTCCCGCTGGAATCTCCCGAAATGGGGGAAAGATCAAATTAGTTTTCTGCCTCGGCCATCAATTTGTCGTACTCAAGGACATCATTCGCGAGAAGGTCCACCTTCGCCTTCTCCAGCTGCTCTTCCTCGAATTCAAATGCCGGAGGATCCTGCGCCTTCTTCCAAGCAATCATTTCAAGGTTGTTGTTCATTTCGATAAATTCACAATGCTTCTTCTTAGATGCAGGCAGCTTGGAGAAAATACCACGAAGCTTCATAAAGTGGGATGAAAGTTTATCGAACATCCCCTTCCTCCCTTTCTTAGTTGCATATTTCAAGGAATCTTCTCGGGAAGAGCTCTCTTCCGCAAGCTGCAATCTAAAAGCTTTGGCTTCAGCAAGGGCTTCCGCCCTTTCGGCATCGACAGAACACCGCGCCATCTTGAACTCGACTACATGTCCATTATACGCGGCTCTTAACTCGGAAATCGAGCTTTCCAGTTTCTGGTTATCGACGGAGTGACTGTGAAGCAAAGCTTGGGCTTCTTGGATTTCCTTCTCGGACTCAGCGGCATATCTATTCACCGACGCCCACACCTGCGATAAGAAAAGAGTCAGTGAACGAACCATCTAAATCAAAAGGGGAAGATATCCATCACTTAAAAAGTCACAATGGATATTAACCTTCAAGAAGTCCTCGCCTGTACAAGGTAGCGAACTGCCATAGGTCATGTCTTCATACTGGACATGGACATCGCATGCATGCCACACTCCCGAGCAGAACTTCGCAACCTCTGAGACATCATCGTAAATTGGACCTTCGATGCTCGGACCCCTCGGGGTACATTTTGGCTTGGACCGAGGGACTTCGGCATCACGTGCCTTCTTGATCCGCCTCTTTTTCATCTTGGGCGCAATATTCTGAGCCTCCAGTCCCATGACTGCTCTTAAAGGCGCTTGGGGAGCAACTGAACTTTGAAATGTTTCCATTCTGTCTGCGGCAATGGGAACACCCTAGTCAAGCGCCATATTTTGCACATCCACCTGGTCATTCCCGACAATCTCGGCTGCCTTCTCTTCACTTCTCCGTTTCTTTTCTTCTGCCACCGCCTTCTTTCGGGCTTTCGCGAGTTCACGTTCAGACAACAAAAGGGGTTCACTTTGAGATAACGGAAGAGGCATCGCTCTAGCTATCACAACTCTCCTGAAAAGTGAATGTTGGCAAATAGTAGCACGAACCTGTGGAAGATCAAAAATTATAAGCAGAAGTGTTCAATAGCGTTCAAGAATATTCAAATAAATAAAAAACCAGAGAGAAACTAGAGAGAGAAGCTCACTTGAAAGTCTTGAGAGAAGGAAAGGAATGAGGAAATAATTGAAAGAGAGAGAATACTTATAGATTTTCTGAGGGCACGAGAATTTCACACAATTATCTAAACAACGACCACGTTTCAGCCAAACATGTTTAAATTAATTATTAAGCGAGTTAACTCAAAGATCGACGATGTTTGAAAAATTGATCTTCTGCGAGCCGTGCGATCAGAGGTGACAATTGCACACGGTGATCTCGTCCGACGACCAACCGTCGATGCCTTATAACGAGAAAGTTCGAACAACCCTCCGTTATCACCAAAGGAAAGGATAGCAGAACCCTTGAACAATTGGTTTCGCCTCGACTACTAAAAAATACTCGCCATCATCGTACTCGAGTCTGATGAGTTAGGGGGCTAACTGTTGGGGTCAAAATCTCCTTCTACAAAACAATAGTCGAAATCATCATCTAGCAATCATGTATGATCGTTCTCCACACTTCGTATAAAAGGCACTTCGTATGAATGATGTTTTATACGAAACACTTCGTAAAAACGGCATTTCTAATGACTAGTGCTTTATACGAAACATTTCATACGGACAAACACTTCGTATGGATAACGTTTTGTATGAATAGCATTTTGTATAAACATGATTTCGTATGAATAAACACTTTGGATAAACAACGTTTCGTATGGATAACGTTCTGAACGAAATATACGAAACCATTTGGCCGACATCCAAATCAATAAATCAGATGAAACATCACTTAAAACTCCGATCTCTTATCAATAAAGTATCCTCCGGATCTCTATTTAGTGTTATTTACTCTTGAAATTTTTGTTCTCTAAAAATTTAGCTCTACAAATATCGAAAATACGAGTTTCGACTCTCACAAGCATAATAATGAAGACCAGATCCTAACAACCTTTCTATTTTTCTTCTTCCAGTGGAATGTAACCTTCACAAAGCAGATTCCCTATGCATACTTCCTTCACACGTTTCATGCATACATTGATATGCATGTCCCTATGCATACTTTCTTTACACGTTCCATGCATACATTGAAAAAATAATAATATGCATGTACGATGTAGACATGCATGCCCTAAAAATAATAATATTATTGTTTTATCAATGAAAAAAATATATATAGAAGAATAATCAATACTATAATAAGAGAAGTGTCTCTCCTGAGAATGACAACTCAGCATTTTTCAAGCTCTGTGAGGATGACACCTCAATTACTGAAAAAACTCACAAAACCAATCAAAATAAAACATATACCCACGTCACAGTCCACCTGTACAGGTATCCCTCATCGAAGGTTATTTACAACGATCCAAAAGCTTCTTCCTTCTCCTATGTCTCTTGAACTCTCTAAAAAACCCAGATCTATGCTTCGTAATCGACCTTTCAGATTCTCCTCAATCCATCTCCATCATTCTTCTCTCAGATAACCCCAAAGTCATTTTAATCGAAAATATTGTATCTTCGCCAAGTCCATCTGCGCAAATCGAGTCGGAGACCCTGTTCTGATCACTCAAGTTGTTCCTGTGACGACATCCTCTCCTCGGAACGTAATCAGTTGATGGGTAAGAGAGGACAGCCTGAGAAACAGTCGGATTCGAGACTGCGAATTGTCAGCTTGTCCCAATCTCACTGATTTGAAGATTGTTGAATTGTAAGTTGTCTTGGATTTTTGTTTTGTTCACTTCAAAAATCTGGTGATTCCTTATGGTAGATTGATTTTCCCACATTTTTTTGGCAATATTTAGTGTTCCAAGTGATAGGTTTAATTCACTAGAGCAGTTAGTGTTACTCACGAAGAATTGTCGCTTGATAGAGCAACTGCACTTAGAGACCTCAAGTTCAGTAGGTATTAATATTTCCTCTATTGAAGCTTTCCTTTTTATTTTAGTTTCATTTTGAGTGTTTGCTCAAAGTTAATCTACTTTTTGACGGGTGTAGAGACCTTGAAGAAACAGATTCAACAGTGGAAGAGTTTGTGGACAATTGCCCCAACCTAACTTCACTATCGCTCTTACGTTTTGGGGTAGATGACGAAATAGCTGAAACTATCATTAAGGTATGGCTCTCCTCCTGCCGTTTCTTTCACTTGCTTTTCATAGAAGACGAAAAAGTAAATATTGGGATGATGCTTTTTTACAGGGTTTTCCTCAACTTAAACACTTGAATCTTTCTCGAACAACTGGAATTCATGGTTACTTTTTGAGGTAAGAGTTAACTTTTGAAACGATTGATATGTTTCGTTAGCAAATTTCTTTATGGCTTAAAAATTTTGATGGGTATTATTAGGTGTGAGGAACTTAACTGCAGAGATAGTTCACTCGAGACTCTAATATTGCGCAATTGCTATGGTCTAAAGGGGGTAAAAGGATTATAACAACATAACATGTTCTTTTGTTTCTGAGTTTTGTACTGAGTTCTTAACGAGGTTTTGATCTCTATCGTCGGAAATTCAGAGAGAAGTTTCGATGTTTTTGAATTCAGTACTCGAGGGAGACTTCCAATCCATTCTTTACATTTTAAGTTCTTACCCTTCTTCCAACCCTTCGAGAGTATATGGTTTCTTGTGCAGACTGTATGTGAAATAACTAAGGAGTTTGGCCGAGAAGACTGATCTTGGGAGGCTAACAAGTCCTTCCATTATGAGATTTGTTGATGAGTCAATGAACATAAGCAGCAATAAGTCGCCTTTCGATGGTATGCCAAGAGTTGTTATGTGGGATACTTTGGAACGTTTCTTGGAGGTATTTATCTATTTGTTCCATAAATCTCTTTATACAACTCATTTAGCTCCGAGATTACATATTGATTTTGTTGCAAACTACAGACTGGCGCTTTTGCTTTGAGAGATACAAACATATTCAAGAGTTTTCTTGTAATGGATCCAAACAATCCAATGTTTGTTAAACTTGCGTTACGCTATTGGGGTTGTGCAATACAAGCAAGATCTCATGCTTTTGCAGCGTTTGCTATTTCTTCTTCTTCGAATCCGACAATTGAGTCAAACAGAATCCCAAAAGATGAGTTTGTGCTGCTGCCCTTTGCTTCTACATTGGTTACATTCACTAAGAATGGTCTGGATTGGGAAAAAATTCTGCTGGACCAAGCAAATTCGAGTGTCCGGGAACTGCTTTCTGGAACAACAAGCCAAGGAAGCAGCTTAACACCATAGTAACGTTTGAGACAACAAAGAAATCAGAGTCTTTGTTCATGTCGGGGTTTGAAAAATCGGAAATCAAACTATACCAGATAAAAGAACTTCTCATCTATAATGGCATAATGTGGTTGCCTGAAAATATCTTTTGTTCATATGAAATTAAGAACTGTGAATGATTTTGTGTTTTCTTGATGAAACTGCAGTACAAAGGAGGCTCTGAGCTCTTGATCGAAGCAGGGGACCAAAGACGAGTGATTCGCTTACCGTCTGAGATTCAAGGAAAGATTGGAGGAGCCAAGTTTCTAGACAGAAGTCTCATCATCACAATGCGGTAATACATTTTAGAAGAACAAATTTGTTCTTTTTTGTACATCAGAGATGTGTAGTTGTCACCAAAATTAAAACAAAACAAAAATTTGAAAAAGAACTCAAGAAGTCAAACATTTGGGACGATCTTGAGATGAATAAACGAGTTTCTCATTACAACTCTGTGACTTGGGTAAAATAGCAGCAGTTATAACACTGCCACTGATACGATCAGAGCTTGTGGTAGACTGCTTCAAAGGACAACTTCCCGTCACTTTCATATGAATTTGCATCGGTGGATGCATTTACGTTTTAGAATTGTAAGTTTAGTTTCATTGTTAGTTCATTTCAAGTCTCCATTTGTTTTTGGTTTGGTCAACACAATTCTTTGTTTTTCTTAAGTATTTAAATATATGTGTGTGTCCAACAGTTTGAATTGCACAATATTTTCATGGAGTGAGATCCGAATTATCACCAGACCTAAATATTTGTTTATGTTAAGGATAAGCTTTGACCAGTATTTTGATTTTAAGTACATGATTTTGATTTAAATTTCCATGAACATTTGCTTGAACTTTGCGTTTAATATAAGTCTTCCTACCTCGCTATTTATTCTTTTATCATAATTCATTTCTAATTTGCCTAATTATAATCATGATACTTAAACTATAAAACAAAAATATCATTAGCCAAAAATATTTTAAAAAACTTTTACAAAAAATATTTTGTATATTTTACTAGATCATTCATACATAGCATAGTCGAAGCCAACCCACTTAAAATCTTTACTAAACTATGACCGGCCATCATATTAGCAAATAAACGTATTTCTAAGCTTAATGCGCGAAAAGAATAAGAAATCAGCTCAAGGAATAGTAAAAAAGGTGCTAACGGGACACTTAGACTATTACATTACAATATTTATATATTTTTATTAAAAAAACACATAATTTTGTTTTAAAAAAAATCCTGCTGCGTAGCGCGGGCCAATACCTAGTATTGAATAAAAGAAATCAGTGAAAAACCAAAGTGGTTCCAATTCTTCTCTCACGGAATGGAGTATCTTAATTGTTTTCAAAACCTGTAGAAATAATTTCTCTCAGAAGAGTATATCCTAAATAATTGGCTTTAAAATCTATTAATAACATATACCCGAAACCAGTTTTAAAATCGGGTTTCTAGCTTTATATTTTTCCATTTTTTCCAGTTTGGCTTCAAATGGTCCGAAAATTTCCATAGTAACCCATTTCGTATATGAATCTGTAAAAAACTCTAAAATAATCTAAAAACATTATAAAAAATTTCTACAAATGACATATATCATGTAAAAATCTATAAAACCATGATATATCACATGTAAAAGGACAAAATATTGCTACTAGGATTTCAAGTTTCAAATTAACCTTCGTTAACTCAATATTGCAACAGATCAGTAGTTTGCTTTGTGATTTATTTACTAGTTAATTGTCTAACATTATTGACTCTATGTTCACAACAAGAAAATTCGCTATAACCGACATATGAACCCGTCGGTTCCTTCGGAAAAGGTCTTTACCGACGAATTCCCAACCGATTGGATCCGTTGTTTCTATTTTGTCAGAAACTGAAATCCGTCGGTTGTCCGTTGGAAATTACTGACAGATTTTCGACGGATATTTACCGATGCATAACTGACGGCATATCTATGAGATAAGACCGACGCTTATACGACATATAATCGACGAGATTAAACCGACGAATTACCGATGGCCGATTAGTCGTTAATCCGTCGGTAAACCGTCGGCCAATACCAAAAAATAACCAACAGATATGTACCGACAGTTTACCGGCGGAATTTTTCTGACGGTATACCAACAATGGTTTACAGTCGGATTACCGATGGTTATAAACCGACGGTTTACCCATAGTATTTTACCTAGGGTTAGTTATTATATATATTTTAATATAATAAATAATTTTGTAAATTATAAAATAAATTTATTAATATTAAAATTAAAAAAAGAATTAAAACCAAAAATATATTATAAATTTTTAATTATAAAAATATTAATAAACATTTAAATTAAAGAATATTAATATTACAATCAATCGGGATTCGGAAGTCCCAATCCCAAACCCTACTCATATCCATGTCCTGATCCCCCATCCTGTCATGCTCCATGTCCTCCTCCCTGTCACGCTCCCTCTCTTGATCCTCCCTGTCCTAATTCCGGAATGCGACCAAACATCATGAAGTCCATCAACCGAGTTTCCATCTCGTCCATATTCTTATTGGTTGCATGTTGTTCGGCGAGTATTTCCACTTGGGTCATCTTCAAGCTGGTGTTTTCCTCGTCTTTCGCCCTCAACGCTGCAATGAAGGAGTCTGTGTCGGGATGGAAGCGGGAAACCGGTGTCGAGATCTTTTCGGCCTTGTTTCCTAAGCCGAATAAATGGTCCTTACTCTTTGGTGTTTCCTGCGAAAAGATGAAAAAATACAAGTTAGAAATCAAATATTCAAAAATTAAGTATAAAATTAATAATTAAAATAAAAATTTACCTCAAGAAAGATTTTATTGATCTTTTTCGGCGATAGTGAAGCCCTTGAAGTTGATCCTTCCCACGTTTTCTAGGATAACACAAGATCCGCCACTCTCTTCTTCGACGACTCTCCGAGCGATAGGATCCTAAATCTTGCATGTAGCCTTGTTGGTGTGGCCGTCCACGACCAGCTCAATATACGTCGGCTCTCGTTCTTCTCGCCGGATCTACAAAGAAACAAACATTATTTAGAAAATAGACTTAAAATATGGAAAAAAGTAAATCTTAAACTTACAAAGTCAACTTTCCACTTCAAACTGCTCTTTGCCCCCGCGTTATGGGTCGCAATCCCATCACCGCCTCTCGGGCTCTTACGATTCTTCGAGTTCGTTGAAGAAGTCGTTGTTGTGGGTGGCTGCGACCAATGATGGACGAACCTGGTCCAGACGTCCATCACTGGTCCCTTAGCTACATCTTCCACCACCCACTTTTGCTTCCACTTGTTGACGGTGTAAAAAAATAATGCGAAGATGCCTTCTTGTGAAAATCCTTTTCGACAACACGAGTATACTTTGGATCCCACATATACTTTTTCTACAAAAAAAAAAACGAAAACTGTTTGTTATTGACAACTAATAATAAGTTAAAATTCGAAAGATAGTGTAAGAAGATACGTATCACAAACAGACGAAACTAGTTATGTCTATCCGACAATGGCATGTCGGTGTACGTCGGATATGGATATGCGTAAGCAAGCATGTTGTACATCATCATCAAGATGCACTTCGTAACCTTAGGTTCCGTCATCCCGAACCTAAAAATGCAAAACAATAAACGTTAAACGTATTAGTTACAAATAAATAAAAAATGAATTTACCGAAGGAAAAAAACATACCAATAGACAAGATGTGGGCCCTCAAAATGGGGATCGAGTCTTGTCAGCAACTCACAAAACGACTGAGTGACTAGTGCCGCAATCTCCATAGCAATGGCCGCAATCTCCTCTTCGCCAACACCAAATGGTGGAAATCATAGACGGAAAGAGGACGGTGCATCTCACGCTGTCTCACTTGGAGCCCAAAATCTGTTTCACCATGCTAGGGGCACATCCGAGGAAATGCTAACTCCAAACTAGCCAGCACCTCCAACAAGAAGTACGAAATCGAGAAGGTGATCCAGCACGATTCGAAGTAAATCGTGTAGGCACAACACCAACCTGGACGAACCGACTCCGGATTCTCGAACTGGGGAGGGAGGGCAATCTTGAATCGCCTACCAAAACTATGAATTCGCCTCATATCTTGAGGTTCGTTTCAGTCACCCTCAACAATCTGTACTGACCAAACAACAACTCTCGTTACGCCGGAAGTACCTGCGTCGTTCCCTCTTCCTTTGTTAGACGCCATGAGAATAGAAAGACAGAGTCAGAGTCGAAAACGTAAAACGAGGGAAGAAATCGAGAAAGGAACGATTTTTACAAAGAAAAGATTGTGAAAATCTGCGAGGTCTTTTGGTGAAAATCGAAATTCTATCCAAAACTTTCTCAAAAATAGAAACAATTTATAAACACGATAAAAAGAGCAGTTACAGAGTTTACCTTGAGGTAGTGTGCGTATTCCATTAATGGGAGACATGTGCATCTCTTTAATGTCGTATGGCTGCGGCGGTTCTCGAGATCCCGCAGATCTCTTGCCAAAATTAATCTTAACCGTCAGATTACCTTTTACAAAAAGGAAAAATATATAAACTTATGATTATGTTTCAATGACAACTTTCAAGGTCGTAATGATCTCTCACCTCCCGTGGATCTCAACCATTAGATTCGGATCTCTCCGGTTTCAATTCATGCCAGCTCCCTAGAGTGCATAGATCTTCCGTTTCGGAAAATCCCGATTGTCAGATAATATATCAGATAATGATTTCGAATCTCGACATCCGCGAGCTGGCGTCAGCATATTGGACCTCCAGAGTCGGTAGGACTGTTCACATTTTCTGCTAATTAATTATTATATTAAAATAATTAATGGACTGGGGGCAATTGTTGGGGTACCAAAATTCGCACTCGAATTTGGGCTGATAAGGCCCAATGGCCTTGTCTCTCAAACAGATCGACATTAGTGACATTACTCCGCCCCAATCTGAAGCACATCATATCTCCGCCTTATCAACTAAAAGTGACTGCGTATCAAAGAAGGACATATCCGATATTTTAGTCAACCGTCGAGCTGATTTAATCAAACGGATCACTCCGAGATCAGCTCAGATCACGGAGATCGTTCCAACAAGAGCATTACGAGATATACGATGGAAAGCTCGTCATCAAGGCTATAAAAGGAGTTCAATCGCTTTAATTCAAGGACTTTCTTTTCCATTAGTTTTACACACAAAAACAGCTCTACGAGCTCACTGTAAAATCTCTCTTGAGATCCTCTTTGTACTCATTCTTTCATCAATACAAGATAATTACGAAACACATTGTTGTTTTAGATAGTTCTTTGAAGCATCATCTGATCTTTGAGGTGATAATCTTACAAAACTCTTCATCCCAAATTACAAATCTCTACTGTGGATTTCTCGATCCACATTCTCATAAAAAAATTTAAAAGGAAAATTTTAGTCTTAAATATTGTTTTTCGGCTGAATACAGTTGGAAATTTTTCCTTCTATTCCCTTCTTTTTTGATTGATAAAAAATAAATTGAATCTAGTGGAATAAATTTATCCTTATTTGTCTTCCTTCTAAAACCGTCAAATAATCACATTCTTAGATATTATTTCTCTACTTTTGTAGAAGAAAAAAATCTCACTGAAAATTATATGATTGGTGAAATCATTGAGGGATTGAAAGGGAAATTTTTTTTCTATAACTTTTTACCCCAATATATATAAAAGCATCTCCAAAAGAGATTTCATTTTCGAGGTTTTAAAGTGTTTGTTTCTAAAAGAAAATCTCAAATTTAAGATTCACAGATTTAAAGTGTTGCATAAAAGTCTTTATTATTAATAATAATTAAATTGTATCATATAATTTTTAAATAACTATAAAACGTACACTCAAATATTACAAAATATTAATTCATAAAATCTTACACTAAAATATTAAATTACATAAATAATAATAAAAATACAAATTAGAATTTGAATTTATAACTAAAAGTCAAATCAATAAATAAAATTTATGTTCGTTATACTCTCAAATATGATTAATAAATGCATTTCGAAGTGATAAATGAGTATTTCATTTAAGAGTACGAAATAAAAATGTTGAAATCAGACATTTTGATAAAATATAAAATTACAAGAATTAGAATGTAAAAAAAGAAAGATAAAACTTCAAATTTGAACAGTGAAATATTAACTGTTCAAAACATTAAAAAAATAAAATTTTAAGATTTTTTTTAGAGTGAGCAAAATTTTAAAAATGAGGCTTTGAAATTTCTTTTTGGAAATTTCAATCAGACCTTAAATGTTTATTGAAAAATCCAAAAAAAGGTGTATGCCCCAAAAATCCTTTCGACAACGCTGGCTTTCTGGCTTGGCTTTCAATGTTCAACGTTAAAAACAAAAACAAAAAAATGAAAAAAAAAATAAAGAGAAAGAGACATATACTATCTTGAGTTCAAACAAACAAAAAGAACAACATTTCTAGGTTTCAGAAAATAGAGGCGTTTTCTTCCTTTTCAATCTTCTTCTTTTCCGAATGGATTCAACATCCACTGATGGAAATTTTGTTGAAGAGAGAGAAGAGCTGATGGTGCTTCCCAGTGAGAACAACAATCGACCTACCGTAGGAAAGGCCCATCTTTTAAAACCCCATGTCACCACCATTGATGGGTCTGAAGCTATGCTTCGTCCAGCTCCTTCTCCTAACTTAAAGGCGCCGACTTTGTGCGTTTCCTTTTCTGGGTGGAGGTTACCAAACCAAAAGTTCAAG
This sequence comes from Orychophragmus violaceus, assembly GCA_030180135.1. Classification (NCBI taxonomy): domain Eukaryota; kingdom Viridiplantae; phylum Streptophyta; class Magnoliopsida; order Brassicales; family Brassicaceae; genus Orychophragmus; species Orychophragmus violaceus. Next base: position 43,398,162 of record CM058236.1, read on the forward strand.
TCCTGGGCTGAAAAAATGGTTGCTTTCCACAAACCCACTTGGATAAAATCTGGAATTTATGAAGCAATCAAAGCATCGACTTACAAAATCCATAAAAATCCGTCTTTGATTCTCTCTCTCGCTCAAAAATGGAGCCCCGAAACCAAATCCTTTGTATTCCCTTGGTAGGGGTGGGCGTTCGGGTATCCAAATGGGTTCGGATCGGGTTATTCGGGTTTTCGGATTTTCGGGTTTAGGCTCATTAGCCCCATTCGGATATGTAGCACAAACGGGTTGGGTTCGGTTCGGTTCTAGCCGGGTTCGGGTCGGTTCGGGTTAATTACTGATAACCCATAATCCGATCGGTTTTGAACGGGTTCGGATAATAACCATACTATTTCTATTATGCATAAATGTTCAACGTCCAAATTTTGAATTTTATAGTGTATAATATACAACCTGTATTTTGACAATTTACAATGGACATAAAATTAAATGAGATATAACCTATTTTACAAGTGCTAGTTCGAACAAGTTTCCAAGATGAGTAATTTCTTAAAGCCCAACACACAAAGCAAACACTATAAACGGTCGGGCTACAGCAACACTACACCATAAGTAACCACATTTCAGCCCCAAGATCAATCTTTACAACATCAGTAACCACACTTGAGAGCTTTTAAAAGAACAAGCATTCATCAATAATGAAAACTAATTTATTTTAAAACCAAGTTCTTCAATCAAATATCAGAAAGCAACAACCAAATTCCAAAGCTAAAATCGCAAACTGCATCAAGCATAACACCAAACTAAAAACATGAAGCAAAGACTTAAAACTTAAAGAACTACTAAGTCATCTCTGGGCCTTGAAATCTTCCTCCTTTAAACAGACATCTCTTAACTATACTTCTCAATCATCTCTGCAAAACCAAACTACAATAACAATTCAGTCTTATACTCAGATTTAGTTGAAGATAAACAAATAAGATGAATTAGTTAAGCAAATAACAAACAATATTTTTTGAAGATTATTTTTTTTATTTAAGCAATTTGGGATTGAATTCACTTGTTACCTTATTCTTCGAAAAGTATTTTTTTCTCTTAAAAACAATCCAATAGATTACTGAATACTGGATATGTATATAAATCCGGTTTATATGGGTTTCGATTTATATGGGTTATCCAATCGGGTTTCGGATTTAACCCGAACCGATCCATAACCCAAAATATTATAGCATGTGTTCCAATCGGTTATTGTAAAGGATCCGAATCCGTACCAAACCGGCTTTTTCGGGTTGGATCCGGGTCCGGGTTTCGGGTTCGGGAAATATGCCCACCCCTATCCCTTGGGGTGAAGCAACAATAACCCTCGAGGATGTAACTGTGCTTTTGGGTTTTTCCGTTCTGGGTTCGTCTGTAAATGCTCCTCACGGAAGCCCAGGGATGAAAGAATCCGTTGAGAAACTGGAGAAACGAAGACAGGAGAGTACGAAGCAGGTTTCGTGGATTTCAAGCTTTGTAAATGATGAAATGGAGCATGAAGCTTTCCTTGTGTTTTGGCTTTCCAACTTTGTGTTTCCTCATAAGACTGGACGTTCGATTTCGAAAGATGTTTTCCCCATTGCTGTTCGTCTAGCCAGAGGTGAAAGGATCGCTCTTGGGCCTGCTGTTCTTGCGAACCTCTACAGAGATTTGGGTAAAATTCATGCTTTAGCCTCCACTCGAAATGTCGACCTCAAATCTCTGTTTAAGTTGGTCCAAGTGTGGATCTGGGAGAGATTCAAGAGCATTAGACCAAAAGCTAATCTGATACCAAAGGGTGAACCTAGAATTGCTCAATGGAGTGGTCTCAAACAAAGATTTGAGAACATGGGAATGTTTCTTCTTGATGATTTTGATTGGCGTCCCTATACTAAACCGTTAAGGAACTGGAACCCACCTCGGTTTTACACTGAAGAAGCTAAGAGGGTGAGGATTAATGATGATGATGATGAGTTTGTTTCGTTTGCTCAATTTGTAAGAGTTTCCAAGCTTGATGGGCTTGGTTTTGTTGAGGATTACTATCCGAATCGAGTGGCAATGCAATTCGGATTGGCTCAACATCCTCCTGGTTCAGTATGTGAGGATTACAATAGGCCTCTTGATGGTTCAAAGCAATACATTCCTCCTCGCCTTACCACAGCTTTCGTTACTGCTGCCAGATACCGAGACTGGTGGATGAAATCAGTTGGAGATATGCTGAAAGAACCAGCGGAAAACTTCAATGAATGCAACACAATTGATCACTATGACGATAGTGATGATGATGTATCTCCTAAGGTACTGCCATTAAGCAAAGTTTTTCAAAAGTTGGGAGATGAAATGAAAAAAGCTGAGGAGTTGACAAACAAGAGCCGCAAGCGAGCTCGTGAGGATGATAACGGAAGTGCTATGGATTGTCGTCAGACACAAGATGAAGAAGAAGAAGACGACAACATTACCATTGCTCAGACAATCAAATTTAGAAAGAAGCGTGGTGGTGTAGAGGATAACAGGGGAGAAAGAAGTAGACTTGCAGTGGATTACAATGTTTCAGATCTTCCTCAAAAGCTTGCTTCTGGAGATAAACACAAGTCTTCAGATCCTTATGTTGCTTTTAATGGAGTAGATGATAACATTACCATTGCTCAGATGATCAAATCTACAAAGCTGTGTGGTAATGTAGAGAGTAGTGATGAAGTGGATTACAATGTTTCAGGCCTTCCTCATGGAGCTGAAACTGTAGCAGAAATAGAGAAAAGGAGTGAAGAGGATGATGAAACCAACTCTTCATATCCTCTAGTTGCTTCTAATGGAATAGCGGAGAAGGAAGAAGATGATGTTATTGATGAGCTGGCATTGAAGTTGGAAGCACGTATGTTGAAGGTGGAGAACACTTTGGCAAAGATTAGTCAATGGAAGATGAGGAAAAACCACACCCAAACTCCGGTTTCTGCTTAGGCTATATCACTGCTTCTTATCAAAGAGAAAGCTTTTTAGGTTTAAGAATGGCTCCTATGTCCATACATTCCTCTGCAAAATGACAGTTTTGTATTTAAGAGTTAAATATGATCTAATCATAATTTAATGGACTTAAATAATCATAGTTATTGATATTGTCATTAAGATTTTTCATAGGGGAGAGAACAACTCTGAATTTGTAACTGTGATGAAAACAGGAGATTACAAGCCTTGCAGTGAGTGTCTTTGAGATTAAACAAACACAAAGGGAGGAGCTTGAATTCCATTTTCTTACAATGAAAGTTATGCCTTATTATGACAGAAGGCTCATTATTTCCTCACACACAGACACAGGTTGTTCCTCATACAATTATGGAAGATTCAACATCGACAAGATATGGCGAGACGACATCTTAAATGAAATCCGAGTTTTGGGTCAACATAAACTTTCCCACATCGGTAGTTTTGCGGAAGGGTTGTTTTGTCTCTGGGCTATAAAATGGAATGAGATTTGCGTATTTGAAGTAACCCGTTTCTGTCAGAGGAGAAGAATGATTCGTCAATGATCGTTTAGAGACGGCGGATCGTGCCTCCAAATTTTGATGGACACAATCTTAAAGGCGAGTGGGCCTTACCTTACTTTGGTTGGGCCTGCCCGTCAATTTTTGGAAGCCTCGATACAAATCGAGGTTCTACCCACTTGTATAATGATTTAAACCGTATCAGTATGGTCAAACTGTTTGCACACACAAAATCAACCTGTACGTCAGCAGAATTGTTATCCTAAATCACCTATGCTTAAGACCCAAAATTCCCTATAAAACCAAAATCGACATCTGGAGCTGAACCGATTACTAGACCAATATTTCATGTATAAACAAATTAACATGAGAATAATTTTGCACAAAAAAAAGTCTACATGAGAAAATATTAGTTTAACAAAACATAAAACAAGGCCAGCCCTGGCACTATATAAACCATAAACGAAAAAAAAAATTGGCCTATGAATTGATAAACTTTTGGTTTAGGATCTCGTTCCAGATCGAGAACGAGATATGACTTCCGTTCTCCTTCTGAACCGAATCTTGTAAGTTGTTTTTTTCCCCTATGACGGAATGTTTAGGATCATTGGAGTTTGCTTCCGAGATAATCATCTTTGCGGATCTCTCTCTAGTAGTTATTTGCAAAGAAGCTGTAGAAATAGTTTAATTTGAATATGAGGGCTTCAACTGACTTTCGACAAGATCCAAAAATATATTTAGCATGGGAGCACATATTTTATTTTTACTAATAAATTAATTTATAAAAAAATATAATATCCTATATATATAAATCATAAATTATGAGAGAGAAAATGTGAGGCATTTTCCATCTTACACATTAATTTTTGTTGAAGTGTCATCACCACAATTTTTAACAATTTTTTATTTAAAAAATAATAGAAAGAAAAAGTTAGTTAGAAAAAAAAATCCAAGACAAATTAAGAGATTTTTGTTTTCTTTCAAACTTTCCATAGCTTTTCATCACCACTTCCCACGATCTCCAACTACTCGATTTCATCTTTTGGTTTTCTTCATCTTCCTCTCTTTGTGCAAAATTAAGATTATGAAAATAAACCCCATATATTACGAAATCCCTCAAGTTTCGTGTTCTTTTTCGTCTCTAGATCCGATACCCAACCTTCCACCTTGCTCTCTAATGGCGGAGACTGATTAGGAAATTATCAATCTTCATCACAGATCTTGAGTTTAACAAGGACAAAGATAGATCATCATCAGAGAGGCAGCTTCATTCACCTGTTCTTCAAACTCCGATCTTAGATCCGCCGCCCAAGTTTTCTTATTTCTTCTTAATAGTCAATCTTTTCAAATTACAATCTCAAACCCAAAGAAAACAGTAGTTGAGGATGACAATTGTTTTGTGGTTGCCCTTTGTAAATTGTATCTACATCTACTTTTTGCAAATGGCTTATTGAAATTGAGGTCTACATGTAAGTTTCACCATTTTGGTCAGGATATCAAATGGTTTTATGCTTCGTATTTCTTTTTTTTTTTGGCCAAATATGCTTCGTTGGATACCTGAAGAAGATTTGTGTGGTTTAAGTTATCCAGAAACGGTAAAAGTGAAGGAATTTCTAGCAGTTCCTAATCATATTAGCAACCCTAGGTATAAATTCCAAGCCTAGGATCTAGGGTTCATGTATATTGAATCATTAGATCTCGAAATTACCTGGTGATTAGCAGCGGAAGATGAATAAATAATCGAGATCTTAAAGCGCCTCAAGTGCTGCGCCTCTACTGGTATCCACACGCACACAAACTGGAACGGATGAGATGCTAGTGCCGTTTAGAGATCAGATCTCTCAGAGGGTTTCGGTTTCTTTCTGGTGGCTGTGAATTAGGTCTAGTCCCTGTAAAAGTCGACCATATATCATATATATATTGATTTTTACCATGACCTGATTAACCAAGACTCAAACCGTGGTTAATTAAGTCATAAACCAAAATCGCTATTTTGGTCCGCGATCTGTGTCGATCGATGCACATGTTGTATCGATCGACACTGCCTCAGAAACTTCTTATCGAATGCATATCATATATATACATTCATCAGATCATTACACTAATGATCAACCCCATATTCTATATCCAGTTTGCTTAGGTGTGTGACCCTGTAGGATCATATAATACTAGCAATGAGTTCTAAATTCATTGATCATATGTGGCTTCTAGCAAAACATTATGATTGCCCAGTATTATATGAATGTCTAATCTCGACAACACAACTATCTCTAGAGTGATTACAAGTGTGATTTCAGGACATTCCCAACAATCTCCCACTTGTACTGGAATCATATATTCCCATAATCCCTTCGTCTCTATATCTCGATCTGGCATAAGGCAAGATCCGTGTCATCCTTATTAAGCCAAAATCATGTTCATCGAACTCCGATTTATACTGACAAGACAAACGACTGACAATCACCTCGTTTGAGTGTGGCCACACATTTCTCAGTATCAAATCTTCGACGGGCCCTGAGATATTTCTCCTGTTATATAGGAGGGACAAATCCCATCTTATTCCATCCCTGTTCCTTCACACACTTCATGACACACCCAATCAATGCCTTTATAGTCACTAGTTACGGCTGACGTTTGACAGGGTTAAAGCGGACCAATTCACATGTAAGAAAACATGATGAACTCAGGTCTAAGGACTATACTCTATAGTCGTAATGAAAACTCCCATGACATTTATATAACTATCCTGTAGAGTTCTCATTAGCGGGTCATGTCCGATCATGTGTTCTTCAATATACATCCCAAAAACAATTGGCCTAAACATAATCACTATCATTTATTAATTAATATTCTCTACAGTGAAAAATAGCATGTAAACTCTGTGTATAAAATATTTATAATGTACAGTTGATGAACGTGGGAAGCTCATGAGGTGTGGTCACACTCAAGCTCAGTAATCAAGAGTTCCATCATCTTCTTATACATTGGCATATAATGATCATTGATCATTGTTCTCGATAGCCTCATCTTTCTGTACAATTCTCTTGGCGTCTCGTATAATCTCACACGCTCCACCGACTTCGTCGTCGTCCCCACCACCATCACCTCGTCACACTCTGTTTCAGACTCGGTTTCAGTCGCCGACACTATGTGCATTATCTTACCCGGCGGGTAGAACCGCTGGCTCTCTATGAAGTCTGTTGACGATGCTGAAACCGGACTCTGGTTCTGTCCCGTGGAGGAGTCTCCACCGCCAGTAATGACGGTCTCTTCCTCCGTTATTTCCTTTGCTGCCGCTGCTTCTTCTTCCATGGCTTCGCTGTCTCTTTCGTTCTCCTGTCGAGTCAGCTCTTTGTCCAGTTCGTCCCACAGCTCACCTTCTGTCACGTCTTCTTCGATTGAAGATGTTTCTGTGATGACTTGGTCGATTGAGATCAACGGCTCGTCTTCTTCTTCTTCTGGTTCATCACGATCAGAACCACTGCTGCTTGAAGAACAATGCTCTGTTCTCTTGTGACCCTTTCGGTCTATCACTACAGTTTCAGACAGTAGAGCTTCTGTGCTTCTTCTTTCCGGTATTATAGCGGAAGCTTCAGGCAAGTCTGTGACTTTAGAGTTAAGCTGAGAGCTGATAGCACGGCGGCGTGGTCCCATACAAGACCATGACGAGAGAGAAGAGCGGGTCTGCACAACGGCTTGCGCTACGTCCTGTGCACGCTTTAGCATGACCTGAACAAAATTTTCAACATCAATCATCATCATGATAAAAGAAAAACCAGTCCACGAATCTATACGTTTAGTTGTTCCACATTCATCCATAAATCCGCCACCATTTCCTCAAGAGACTTGGTATTCTGAACAGATTTTACCTGAGTGCCACTTGAGACAGGCCGCAGAATCGCCCCAGCACCAGCCACTTTAGCTTTCGCACTGGCTATAGATGGCAAACGTGATCCTATAGCTGTTGCAGACCGATAAACGACACTAAGGACCCTGGTGTGCTCAACCTGATCACGTAGGTCATTTGACCAGGAAGATGAGGTTACCTGCCCACATTTTAGAATAAGGGATCTTATTTGTATGAAAGTGGTTGTAGATATAATACGGTACCAGGAAACTGACTCAAACCAGGGTTTACAAAAAATTGATACAAATTGGAGAACCATAGATGCCACAGAAATCCCTTCAGAATTAAAACGGTAGTTCTCATTTTCGGTTAAAGCACTTGTGAGAACGGTATTTTTCAACTAGCCAAAAGTGAGTATCTAAGATGTCCGGAAATACTATGAATGATTTGCAGAGGCAAGATAATATTTCTATACATATCTTTCTACGGCAGTATCCAACCCAACACACAGGCTTGTAGGTTACTTCCATTCAGGAACCAGGACCACATTATCTTATGGACGACTGAATAAAACGTGTATATAAGCATCACATAAAGGCAAAGCATGTCACGTACCTCAGAACGAAGGTCATCGACTGAAGCAGCAGAGAATGTTGGGACAAGATCAGATCCATTGATAATGGTAGTAATGAAATGCTTGCCTGATTCTGCTAAATCCCAAGTCATACAAGCAGCTGCGAGTTGTTCAAGAAAGATTCAGAGCAAAGCATACATTTCATTAGAATGGAAGGAGAGGAGCACATAACAGAAAAGACAAGAAAATACCACCATTAATCCTAAATTGGGTGTACCTGGCGCAAAAGTGAAGCAAGTTGCCGAGGCAAACTCTTTTTGCTCCCGAAGAATATAGGTTAAGAGTGCAGCTGTTCCACCCCCAAGAGAATGACCCACTATCTGAAAGAAAATATGCTCATTAGAAACGAACGATGCAGTAAATAAAGAGGACTTCCATTTTCAACAGTAAAATTCTCAAACCAAAATGCGTATCATCAATTGTCTCTCTAACACGTATGTTTACAGAAATTGAGATTTGTACGTGAAAATCAGTTAACTCCGATGTTTGTGCACTTAGAACGCAGTAGTAATCTGTGAATCAAGAAAACATCGATAAACAGAGCATTACCTGAACCTTGTAACTAGGATTCTCACCAAGGGCCTTGATGAGGCAAGGAACACTAAGTTTAGCAATCCATCGAGCTGCAGCAACCATTCCGCAATGTGCATAACCTAAAACTAAGTTGCTTAGTCCACCATCATGCAAAACTGAATGATGGAAAGGGACCACTGCGCCAGTTGCTGCTGTTAATGTATCTTTAATGCTATGAGTGCCACGGATCAACAGCAGGAAACATTTTGAATTCGTATCACGTATGATCGTGAAGGCAGGCTGCAAAATCTGCAGGTTCCCAGAAACAATCGATCATAGTTCCGAAAATAAACTAAAATAACAAATCAGAACTCAAAAAGTATAAAAATTTCAACCAGGCCAAACACTTGGCACTGATCTATTTTCAAGCTTCCCCTTTGATTTTACTTCCCAATTTGACCAGCATGATAGTCATTATTCAATGAGACAAATCAACTAATAAAACATTTTTGTAACAACTTAGGTCAGTTTAATACAGGAACAGGACTGAAGATTAATCATTAAGGGGAAGACATTATTAAGTTTTAGAAAAACTCTTGTTAGCCTCACGAAACACATATTCTAATAAGAGAAGTTATCTAAAAGCATGAAAAAATAGTGCTTCAGTAGTATGGAAAAGACAGTATATAATAACACGACATACCCCTGCTTTAGGCTTCTGAAGAAGGACATCTTCATGAGTATAACCGGCAGTCTCCAGAAACACAGGAAATGGCTTCTTGGAGAAAAGCATACAGAGGGTCAAAAATCTCAGTAACTCCGCCAACTCAGTGATAATCTCTGGTCCCTTTAACTCTATACAATTAGTTCCAGCATAAACACTAGCAGTTGAAAAGTTTCCCTGAAAAAAAAAAAAATGCAAGCAAGTAATGTCACTTCCTACACAAAAGAATTGGCCAGTGTATCTGAAAGATATACACTTCGCAATGAAACAGTAAAACACACACAGAGTTTCGCATCACTATTTCACCAGTCATTACATTACATGAACGAGACAATCAACCAACCATCATACACTATAATGAACAAAACGAGAAATTAAACGGAAGACAAAGTCCACACATTTATGAACAGAGCTCAAATATGTCTTATCAGAAAAGTAAAACGATATAGGACTCCTCAGAATAGCCACCACAAAGATGGAAGAAGAAAAAATACTTAAAATAAAAAACTCTTTTACATATATAATTGAAAAAAAATCAAGCTTACTTAATTACGAATCCGATTCAAGCCTTATAACGAAAACCCAGAAAAAGAAGAAGAAGAAGAAGATAAAGAATGGGATCATAAGCTGCAAACCTGCTTACGCATCATATAGTTAATACCAAAAGCCAGATCGGCAATGGGCCATTTGCCCAGAGTCTCCGAATACGTGAACCGTAACGTCTCCGACAAAGTTGAAATTGTCTCAAGCCAAGTCGCCGGAGCTTGAGCAGGCCTCCTCACGATCCTTCTCCTTACGGATCTCCCTGATTTAGCCAACTCACCTCCTGAATCATCGTCACCGTCTCTCGCCCATACGATCCGCCGGCTCAGTAGATACAGAACCACCACTGCTCCCGTAGCGGTCACCATTACACCCGCCGCCATCTGTGATCGGGAAAGTTTCAAACCCAATTTCAATCCTCGCCGAATCTCGTAACGTAACACGATTCAGTGAATGTGATTTCTCTCAGAAGCGAAACGCGATAACGATGATTCTTCACAGATTTCGTAACCGTTTAACAGAAATCCATCATGATGCATGAATCGAAACTCCAATTTCTCCAAAATTCAACCGATTTGGGCATATTCCGGGAACGTTGCGCAGCCAAGGAGAAAGCGATGATCGTAATGTGATTCGTGGGTTCATGTACTTTTTTAAAGGTCAAAATTACTGGACAGGTCATGAACACGTCGGCATCTACTCAGGTGAATGAGGGGTGTTTTCGTCATTATTGGCGTACGTGGATTTCTTAGAGATAAGTAGGTAACCCATTTAAGCTTAGTCCAAAGAAAAGAAGAAAGGAAAAGGCACGTTAAGAATTTAGGTTTCTTGTATATTCTGCTTAAAGCAATCCATTGAGATTACCACTCTAATCAGGATTAGATAATAATTAATCATTACCTAAACAGAACGCTCCACAACCAATTATACATAAACACAGCTACCACTATGGAAGGAGGAAATGTTTTCAAAAACATTCCATCCCGGCTACTAAATTCAAGGTTATTTTTCTTTTTTTGAATGAATGTTAAATTATTCAACCCAAAAAAACGTTTTTACAATCAGATGCCACTTTTGTTTTTGATTTTTACAGCATGATAGATAAGTTTGAAGCTTCTTGTCCTTAGGCCATTCGTGTGGAGAAACAGATTTGGAGTTCATCATCGTACGTTTGTATGCCTCTATTTCTGAGGGAGAGGAGTCTATTTCGAACATTTTTGTCGACTTGTTTAGCAAGGACTGTTGCAGGTTGGGGAATGTCTCCATGTCTTCTGCTATTACGTTCTCGCCAGATGTGGTATGCCGTGGTCTGAAGAGCATATCTGTAAAGGAATAGTGTTGTACCTTGCAAGGTACCGTCGTAGGTTAGCCGAAGTGCCTCAGTCCACGAAGCCTTGTATGCTGAACCAATCATGCGTGAGACTGTTTGTTCCCAGACTTCCGAAGATTATTGACAAACGAATAGCAGATGATCACGGTCCTCGTCCATGCTATTGCAGAGAATGCAGTCACTGGTTTGGCCAGTAGCCCAGGTCTTTGTTCTGTCGCAGGTCGAGAGCCTGTTCTTTGTTGCGAGCCAAACTAGGAACGAGTACTTGGGGGTTTCATGCATGAACCAGACCCCCTTATACCATTCTTCGATTGTTGCTGTGGTCCGAACCATGTTCCAGGTGTGTTTTGTAGAGAAAGTGTTCTGGTATATGACATCTTTCTTTCTCCACATGTGTATATCAGCTCTCCTTTGGTCTCTACATCGCCTGAGCTTGTCTATTTCATCCTCAATGCTATTCAACACTGGAGTACGATGTCTACGTCTTCTGCGTCCTTGTAGTACAGTGTCCATTGTAGCGAGATGATTAATTCCCATGTCAATATATCCACGAGTCCCTGTTGTGTCCAGCAACCTGTCCATCGAGGACCATGAGTCCAGCCAAAATGAAGTGGTTTCTCCATTACCCGCTTCGACCTTATGGAACTGCTTCGCTTTGTCTCTATACTTGAGTAGCTTGCGCCACATCCATGAACCAGTGACTGAGCCGTCCCTCAATGTCCAAAGATTGCCATTTTGAATTATCTCTTGCTGTATCCATCGAACCCACAACGTGTTCTAATGTGAAAGGACTCTCCAGAGGAGCTTTAGACAAGAAACTTGATTGGTTTCATGGAGAGATTTGATTCCGAGCCCCCTTTCTCTTTTTGGTTTGCACACCAATTCCCATGAAACTTTTGCCTTATGAGGATTAAGGTCCGGGCCAGACCACAAGAAGGCAACACAGAGTTTTTCTATCTCTTTGATGCATGTTTTTGGAAGTCTATAAGCTGACATCCAAAAATTTAGTATACCAGCAATAACCGATTTCAACAATTGCAATCTTCCAGCGAAGGAGATGGAGCAGGCTTTCCATGAGCTTAACTTCTGTCTTATACATTCTATAAGGGGGAGATAATCACTGAGACTGAGCTGCTTCGTCAGTAACGGGAGGCCCAAGTAACGTACCGGGAGGGTTCCGACAGCCAAGGGAAACTAATCCAAAATGCTTTGGCACTGCTGATCATCAACACCAGGTTGATAAATGGTAGACTTCTCAATGCTAATTCTCAGTCCAGAGAAGGTTGCAAAGTTTTCAAAAATCTGCATAATCCCTGCAACTGATTTCTTGTGACCATCAACAAACACCATTAGATCATCAGCAAATCATAAGTGGGTTAATTCAATCTGCTTGCATCTTGGGTGGTAACCAATTTTCCTTTCCCTAGCACCCTTATCCAGGAAGTGAGAGAGGACATTCATACAAATGACAAATAAGTAGGGAGATAGAGCGCATCCTTGTCGCATTCCTCTATTACTTTGGAAATAACCAGCAAGCTCTCCATTGACCTGGACAGAGAATGATGATGTCGAGATACATAGTCGGATCCAGTGTATGAAGCTTGGCGGGAATTGCAGGGCCTCAAGAATATTCAACAAGAAAGACCATTGAACTGAATCGAACGCCTTAGAGATGTCAATTTTCATTGAGCATCGTGGTGAGACATCCTCCTTATGATAGTTTTTGACAATTTCTGTGGCCAGTAAGACATTCTCCATCAGTAATCTTTCCTTGACAAAAGCAGACTGGTTGTGCTCAATGAATTTTGGAAGCAGCAACTTGAGCCTATTGGCAAGGATCTTCGAAATCACCTTATAAGAACATTGCAGCAGGAAATGGGACGATAATCTTTCATCTCCACTGCAGTATCCTTCTTTGGAATGAGAGCTAGGATGGTAGTATTAACTCCTTTGGGTAGGAAACCTTTTAGGAAAAAGGATTGTACAGCTGCGATGAATTCCTGTCCAATAATGTGCCAAGCTGCCTTAAAGAATTCACTTGTATATCCGTCTGGACTTGGAGCCTTATTGTTTGGCATTGCAAAAAGTGTTTTCTGAATTTCGTCGCCTGTTACCTCGCTTGTGAGTTGCTCTTTTTCCATTGCTGAGCATCTATAGTCCATCAGCTTCTCTAGTTCCTCGACCGAGAGTCCATTATAGTCTGTCGGTGTGTGGTTGAGAAAAGCTTGATAGTAGTCTACTGCCTTCTTCCTTATATCGTCCGCTTTTGTCAATATAGTGCCATCTGACTTGGTGATCTCCCTGATCGAGTTTTGCATTTTACGTACTTGGACAGATTTATAGAACGTCTTGTTATTGCCATCACCCACGTTCAGGTAGTGAATCTTCGCTTTCTATTTTAGGAATCCCTCCTCTAAACCAGAAAAGAGTATCCCACTTAACATGGGCTTCATGCTCTTCCTCCAAAGCGACAGCACTGGGATGGGTCAACATAGCCATTTACTTATCGCATAAGTCTCTGTAAGCCTTCCTTGTTCTGCGACAGATATCACCCAACTTTTCTTTCCCTAAAGATCGCAACATAGGTTTCAAACCTTTGAGCCTTTTAGAGAAACGAAACAGCGTTGATGTCGAGATAAAAAGTGGTGTAGTCGAACCCCAATATTCCTCTACCAGCGGTTGGAACTGAGGTAATGTCGCTAAGACATTTGAAAATTTGAATGGTCGATTAACTCTCTCCTCTTCAGCTACAAGTGAGAACCTTCCTCGCAAGTGATCTGAGCACCCCCTGCCTCAAATACACCATACGAGGTTGGGTACTTGTTCAACCATTCACTGTTTATCATAATTCTATCCAACTTTTTGCAGATCATTCCCTCATCGCGCTTGTTACACCATGTAAATAAAGGTCCCTGAGATCCAATATCAAGTAGGGAGTAGCTTCTTGTGACATGCTGAAATTCCCTCATGCCTGTCGTAACAGAGGGGGAATCGGTGTAGCCAAAGTGTTCGGTTCCTTTCAATGTTTAGTTGAAATCTCCACAGACGAGCCATGGCTTATTACAAAACATTGCACAATTATTATGATCTTGTAGATCATTGAAGGAATTTCTAGCAGATCCTAATCCAATTAGGCAATCCTAGTATGAATTCCAAGCCTAGGATCTAGGGTTCATATAATCGAATCATTAGGATCTCAGGATTACCTGGTTATTAGCAGCGGAAGGTTTTGCAGATAATCGAGATCACGAAGCACCTCAAACGCTGTGCCTCTACTGGTATCCACACACACACAAACTGAACAGGAGGGATGCTAGTGCCTTTAGAGATCAGATCTCTCGAGAGGTTTCTCTTACCGTTCTGGTGGCTGTGAATTAGGTTAGATTAGTGTTTAGGTCGACCATATATCTTATATATGTCGACTTAAACCACAACCGAATTAACCAGCGATAAAACCGATTTTAATCTGGCAATTTGCGAGTTGTGTCGACCGACACACTTGATGTGTCGATCGACACTGCCCCAGAAAATTGGTATCGAATGCATATCAAATATGCATTCATCAGATCATTACATTAATGATCAACCTCATATACTACGTCAAGTTTGCTTAGGTGTGTGACCCTGTAGGATCATATAACTCTAGCAATGAGTTCTTAACTCATTGATCATAAGTGGCTTCTAGCAAAGCATTACGACTACCTAGTGTCATATGATTGTCTCATCTCGACAATACGACTTTCACTTAGAGTAAGCACAATAGATTTCAGGACATTCCCAACAATCTCCCACTTGTACTGGAATCATCTATTCCTTTAATCCCTTTGTCACTATATCTCGATCTGGCATAAGGCAAGATCTGTGTCACCCTTATTTAGCCAAGATCATGTTCATCGAACTCCGATTTATACTGACGAGACAAACGACTGACAATCACCTCGTTTGAGTGTGGCCACACATTTCTCAGTATCAAATCTTCGATGGGCCCTGAGATATTTATCTCCTGTTATATAGGAGGGACAAATCCCATCTTGTTCCATCCCTGTTTCTTCACACACTTCATGATACGCCCAATCAATGCCTTTATAGTCACCAGTTACGGCTGACGTTTGACAAGGTTAAAGCGGACCAATTCATATGTAAGAAAACATGATGAACTCAGGTCTAAGGACTATACTCTATAGTAGTAATGAAAACTCTCATGACACTTATATAACTATCCCGTAGAGTTCTCATTAGTGGGTCATGTCCGATCCTGTGTTCTCCCACACATATCTATGTGATTGACTTTAATACTCTTATTAATGACTCCATGAAACTTAGTCATCAGACACCTCACATACTGGTCTCACGCGGTTGTTAATGTCCCACTTTAACAACCTTGACCAGGGACCAACTTAATTTATGTCATTTATCACTTATAGGGTTTCATGATCAAGTCACATACTTGATGTCCTATAAAATGTCATAAATTACTTTGGGACTATTATTTAATAACCATTATTAAATAATACAGATGTCAGATTTCAATAACATAATCAAATTATGTTTATACGAACATCATATCATAACTAAAATTAACAACAACAACTCCCACTAAAATTAAGATCACATCTTAATACATCTTATGTATGTAGAAGTTGTCTGAAATTCATTCGCTCTTGCTCAGCATGTGTCGAAGGACACTACGTCTTGCTAAGAGTAATGTCAAGTGTCATTGGCACGAAACCCTTCTTGGAATCATGCATACTGGACCTGTGCAAGATCTTATCACCATAAGTATCTTGACACAATCCAATTGGCTTGTCCAATCTATCTCCATAGATTCTTATTCCAAGAATGTATACGGTTTCTCCCATATTTCTCATCGAAAAACAACTTTCGAGTCAAGTCTTAATGGACTGAGACAACGGAACTTCATTTCTGAGAAGTAGTATGTTATCAACATACAGTACTAGAAATGCAACTGCGCTCCCACTAGTATTCTTGTAAACACACGGTTCCTCTTCATTCCTGATGAAGTCAAACCTTTTGACTGCTTCACCAAAACGAAGATTCCAACTCCGAGATGCTTGCTTCAATCCATAAATGGATCGGCGAAGCTTGCATATCTTCCTAGCTTCATTAGGATCAATGAAAACTTCAGGTTGTGTCATGTACACATCCTTTTTCCAGAATTCCATTAATGAAAACTGTTTTTCACATCCATCTGCCAGATCTCATAACCATTATGAGTTGCGGTTGCTAGGAGAATCCGAATGGACTTTAAGCATGTTGATTGGGAATAGGTTTCTTTCATAGTCAACACCATGAATTTGCTTGAAATCTTTTTTCACCAATCCAGCTTTGGATATCACCATTCACATCAATTTCCTTTTGAAAATCTATTTACACTCAATGGCTTTTGCACCATCGGGTAAATCGACCAAAGTCCACACTTGGTTCTGTGACATGGATCCCATTTCGGATTCAGCGGCTTTCAGCCATTTTCGGAGTCAAGGCCCATCATTGCTTTTTCAAAATTCGCAGGCCCGTTACTTTCAATGATCAATAGATCACGGCAATTGGTTACGAGAAATCCACATTTCTCGGGTTCGTGACGGATCCTTTCGGATCTGCGAGCTTCAGTTTTGTGTAAAAGTCGCGCACATATCTCATATGTATACTTTTACCATGACCTAATTAACCAAGATTTAAAACGTAGTTAATTAAGTCATAAACCAAAATCAATATTTTGGTTCACGATCTGTGTCGATCGATGCAACTTTTGTGTCGATCGACACTTCTTCAGAAACTCGCCATTTTAAATGTACATCGAATATACATTTACCAGATCCTTTGCAAACTTTAGGCACCACAGGTGCAGGTTCTACAACTTTTGTAGATCCAACTGCTGCTCTTCCTTATCAGGTTGAACAGCCTCCTGTGATTTTCGAATTTCTTCGAGTTGTACTTTACTCCCACTGTTCTTCTTGGAAAGAAAGTCTTTCTCAAGAAAACATAGTTCCGAGCAACAACCAATTTGTTCTCGGACTGGTTGTAAAAGTAACATGCCTTGGTTTCGTTAGGAAAACCAATGAAGTAGCACTTATCGGATTTGGGTGTGAGCTTATCAGATATTAAACGTTTTATATAAGTCTCGCAACTCCAAATCTCCATGATGGATAAATCAGAAACATTTCCATTACACATCTCATGTGGTATCTCTGTGACTGATTTTTGATAGAACCCTATTTATTGTAAACGCAGACATTTCTAGAGCGTATTCTTAGAAGGATAATGGAAGATCTAGGTGACTCATCATTGATCGAACCATATCTAATAAAGTCCGATTCAGGAGGAGTGAATTGTGAAACAATTTCACAATCTCTCAGATGATCACTAAATTCTTGACTTAAGTATTCACCTCCATGATCTCATTGTAGAGCTTTAATACCTTTGCCAAATTGATTTTGTACTTCATTCTGGAACTCTTTGAACTTTTCAAAAATTCTGACTTATGTCTCATTAATAAGACATAACCTTACCTACTGAAATCATCAGTAAAGGTAATGAAGTACTGAAAGTTTCCT
Organism: Orychophragmus violaceus; assembly: GCA_030180135.1. Classification (NCBI taxonomy): domain Eukaryota; kingdom Viridiplantae; phylum Streptophyta; class Magnoliopsida; order Brassicales; family Brassicaceae; genus Orychophragmus; species Orychophragmus violaceus. The sequence goes on from CM058236.1 coordinate 43,415,804, forward strand.
CTAGCACTAGTGCTTATTGGCCCATATACATCCGTATGTATAAAAACCAATAAGCTCCTGGCCCTTTCATTTTGATCGTTCGCAACCTGCATCGACTGATGCACCGTTCGTGTCGATCGACACTACCTTTGTTGAAAGGGGCCTTCGTCATTTTACCCAATAAAGAAGATTCACTTTACTCATCATGATTCATAATCAGATGAGCCCAAAAGTCCATCACTATGGAGCTTCTGAATCTGTTTCTCATTTATGTGGCCCAAAACGACAATGCCAGAGAGAAGTTTGATTCGTATCATTTGATTTGAATCTCTTGGTACTAATGTTATAGTCAGACATGATTTGGTTTAGAACATAAAGTCCATTCTCTAATGGATTTCTACTATAAAATATATCATTGTAATCAAATGAATAACACTTATTCTTAATTTGAAAACTAATAACCTTCCATATCCAAACAAGGATTGGAAATAATCTTTCTGCTCATAGCATGTACATAGTAGCAGTTTTAAGTTCAAAACATGCCATAAAAGAAAACAAATGAAATACTCCTACGACTAATGCAGTAACTCTTGTTCCATTTCCCACGCGTAGATCCACTTGTCCTTTCTCCATAGTCCTACTTTTGCTCAGGCCCTGCATATTTTCACAAAATATGAGTACCACAGCTGGTATCAAATACCCAATAAGTAGGGCTATAAGAAGTAACATTTACTTCTATAACATAATACCTGAAGAAGAAGTCTCGTACGTCTTCCTTAGCTTCTCATAATCTTCCAAGAATTTATTGCAGTTTCTTTTCAAATGCCCATAACCATTACAATAACGGCACTTAACATCTTCTGAAGGACTGGTTTTAACCTTAGGAGCATGGCCAGACTCGCTTGGATTCACAATCGAGCTCGTCTTGCCATCACCTTTGTTCTTATCAAGTTTCTTAAACTTTTTACCCTTTTGTACCATAAGGACATCTGGGGTGTCCTTCTTGATGTTAGGTTCAGCAGTCTTAAGCATCCCATGCAATTCAGTCAACGTCTTCGTCAAGTTGTTCATGTTATAGTTCATAACAAATTGATCATAGCTTGACGGCAGTGACTGCAGAATGATGTCAGTAGCCAACTCTTGGCTAATGGGACAATCCAGTTTCCCCAGGTTATCAATATAACCCATCATCTTAATGACATGAGGACTAACTGGTTCGCCCTTTGGTAGATTGCACTCAATCAGAGATCTTACCGTCTGGTTGTTGGAATTGTGTCCAGTAATCTCGGTTCTGTCTCTAGAAAGTAAGAGTATGTCAATGATCAGACATAAGTCATATAATGCTGGGGGTCATGATGACTTGCTAGAGTCCGCTCATGATCTATAAGTCTTGGACTTATTGCCTTTATTATATGATCCCATATGGGTCACACGCCTAAGCTAACAGGAAAATGTGTAGGAACGGCTTAGCAGAAGTACGGTAAAAGTGCCAGGCATTTGTCGTACTAAGAGAGAGATTAATGGGTCTGATTAAATCCAAGGGATTTAATCAGATTGGTATTTGGGCCCAAAAGCCCAAAAGGGAAAGAGAAGGGTTTTATAATCTAAAAGCCAAAATCTCTTTCTCTCTAACCCTAACCCAGCCGCGCCTCTCTCTCTCTTCCTGCGCCTCCCACAGCTTGGTCTAGCAGCCTCTCTTCCTGCTTGGTGTGCGTGTGTGAACCTCTGGAGGAGTTATCACTTGGTGGCTCTCTGATCTCAGACCATACCTTCTCTTTCCGCTGCATAAACAGGTATAAGGTGAGATCCATAATGTTTCTATTCAAGAGAACCTAGATCCGCATGTTTAGGAACTGTTGAATCTGAGAATTGAATCTGGATTAACACCAAAACATCCTTCAGTGGTATCAGAGCTGATGGTTCTGGTTTTTCTTGTTTAGATTCATGTTTAGGATTGTTTTTCTTGTTTAAAAGTGTTTTGAATCAATCTACTGATAAGAGAAATCACTTAAGCAACAAGGAATTGAAACCTATACAAACTAAAGAAAATCGCATGACCAAACTATATGATTTGGTATGCGTCGGTTTGATGATGCACGGACCGATCGCCAAAGGATCGAGTCGCGTGATCATCGGCACGATCGTGAGCATGGCTGGACGGCGGGTCGATCGATCGGACGGATCAAGGATCGCGTCGAGTGATCGATCGGATCAGCCGAGGATCGCACGATCGATTGCGATCGGATCGTCGCGGCCATCGTCCCGATCGTCCAGCGTCGTCCCGCGTCTCGATCGCTCGGCGATCGCATGACGCACGACCGGCCATCCCGATCGTCCCGTCCCGACCACACGCGATCGTCCCGTCCCGATTGTCCCACGCCGTCCGTGATTGCATCGCGTGATGTTTCGGCTGCGACAGTCTCGACCGGTTAGGTTTTGGCGTGTGATGTTTCGGTTCGGTTAACGGTTCGGTTTAAAATTTGATTAAAATTAAACGTCTCGGTTTAATAAACAGATTTAATAATTTTATTAAATTCTGGTTAAACCGGGATAAGAAATCCAAAGTCGAAAAATTGGATTTTGTGCCTAAACCAGGATTTTCTAATTTGATTTGGTTGGACCAAATAAATTGAGAAAATCCGGTTTAGTAAATAACCGGTTGACAATTGTGGTCATCGTAGTAATTAAAATTTGGTTAGACCAATTTTAATGAACCAGACCGGTTATGTCATTTAATTGGACAATTGGGTCATGTCTTGGACATGGACCAATTCTTGGGCCTCGGGCCAAGAAGTTAAAACAATTGGGCCAATTATTTGAGTCTTTCTTCAGATTTAATTTAAAATTTATTTTATAAAATTATAAATCGATTTTAAATTAAAGTTTCCGAAATTTTGAAATTAGAAAGTTTCTTAAAATAGAAGTTTCTAGATTTGCATGTTTTGGATTTTAAGAAATTTCTAAAGTTAGAAAGTTTCCGGTTTTAGAAAGTTTCCAATTTTAGAAAGTTTCCAAAAATAGTAGGTTTCCAAAAATAGAAAGTTTCCCGAAATAGTAATCTTCTATTTTGGGAATGAAATTTTAATAAACCTACAAACCTCAAATAATATCAAGCGTTGGATGTCTTGTCCAGGCTATGTCAGCTGTCGAAGCCCATTCAATTGTATTCATGGCCTTACAGTGTGAGGGTGTCTACTTTTGCGTGGATAAGACGGTTTGTGATTCATAAATGTCATTGGGAGTCCCAGACATTAATGATTACATGACTGTATAGTCTGGTTTTCTTGACTAGGCCATCGGGAGTCCCGGGCCTTGAGACATCAGAGTGGATTGGGCCTCGGGCCCAGATTCACAACCAAGAGTTATATCACGGATATAATTAGCCGATATAGGGCTTACCGATATAAGCTAAGGTTGGGTGACGGCCAGTGGCCCACTTTGATCTTAGTTATATGTGGATCTTGGAATCATTATATTCTATTGAGGGTAACTTAGGTTATTGAATATAATGCATGATTGATCATATTAAGTATAATATAAGATTAATCATATTGAACATATTAACTAATAACCTTTTATCTTATATATTTCAGCTATGACTACTACAAGCACACAAAACACATTCTCAATCCGGTCTGTTCTCGAGAAGGAGAAGCTGACTGGAACGAACTTCCTGACGTGGTCAAGGAACTTGAGGCTGGTCCTCAAGCAGGAGAAGAAGGATTATGTCCTTCGTGATCCTCTCCCCGAGAGGCCTGCTAACAATGCCGCCAGGACTCTGCATAATGCTTGGGAAAAGCATTCGTCAGATGAAAATGATGTGTATTGCCTTATGTTGGCGACAATGACTGCTGAGCTGCAAATGCAGTTCGAGAGTGTGTTGTCACCAATTGAGACAATGGCAAGCCTGAAATCGCTTTTTCAGGAGCAAGCAAGGACTGAGAGGTTTCAGACTGTTAAGAACCTCTTAGATTGTAAGTTGGCTGCAAATGCGGCAGTGAGTCCTCATGTCTTGAAGATGATGGGTTATCTCGATCATCTTCAGAAACTCGACTGCCCTATCAGCCAGGAACTTGCTTGCGACATCATTCTGCAGTCATTACCTGCAAGCTATGATCAGTTCATTCTGAACTTTAACATGCATGGCTTGAGTAAGACATTGCCTGAGCTTCACGGAATGCTCAAGACTGCAGAGCCCAACTTGAGGAAAACCGCCAAGGACCCCAATGTGCTTATGGTGCAAAAGGGCAAGGGGTTTAAGAAATCCTCTGCTAAGGATAAGGGAAAGGCCAAGGCTGTCCAAGTCGCGGACAAGGACACGCCAAAGCCCAAGCCCAAGTCCAAGGCTGGGCCAACTGACATATGCAGGTTCTGTAAAGAACCAGGGCATTGGAGGAGAGAATGTAAGAAATTCCAAGAAGGTCTAAAGGAATTGAAGAAGAAGACTCTCGAGACTTCTTCGACAGGTATTTTTGTTATAGAAGTTAATACAACTACTTCTGATAATACCTCATGGGTTATGGATACTGGTTGTGGGGCTCATATTTGTACTAATATGCAGGCACTCAGCAACAGTAGAAGGCTGAAACAAGGACAAGTGGAGCTACGAGTTGGGAATGGAGCGAAAGTTCTAGCACTAGCTGTAGGCACATACTTGTTGTCTTTACCTTCGGGATTGGTTTTAGAACTCAATAATTGTTATTTTGTACCTGCTATAAGCAGGAATATTATTTCAATTTCTTTGTTGGATTTGGAAGGTTATGATTTTTCAGTTAAGAATAAATTATGTTCCTTCAATCGCAACAAATTGTTCTATGGTTGTGCCCCTCTTACGAATGGGCTTTACATACTCGATCAATCCGCGCCAATTTATAACATTAATACCAAATGGTTCAAACCTAATGAGGAGAACCGAACGTTTCTATGGCATTGTCGTTTAGGGCACATCAGCGAGAAACGCATCAAGAGGCTCCATTCGAATGGACTTCTTGGCTCATTTGACTTTGAGTCATGTGAGAAATGCGAATCCTGCATGATGGGCAAAATGACACGGGCCCCCTTTAATAAACCTAACGAGAGGGCCAGTGACTTATTGGGCCTGATACACACTGATGTGTGTGGCCCAATGTCCACAAATGCAAGAGGAAACTATCAGTACTTCATTACCTTTACTGATGATTTCAGTAGGTATGGATATGTTTATTTGATGAAACATAAGTCTGAATCTTTTGAGAAGTTCAGAGAATTCCAAAATGAAGTACAGAACCAACTTGGCAAAAGCATTAAGGCTCTTCGGTCCGACCGAGGAGGAGAATACTTAAGCCAAGAATTCAGTGATCATCTAAGAGAGTGTGGGATCGTATCCCAACTCACTCCTCCCGGAACACCTCAATGGAATGGTGTGTCTGAGAGGAGAAATCGGACCTTATTGGATATGGTTCGATCTATGATGAGTCACACAGACCTTCCAATATCCCTTTGGGTATATGCTCTGCTAACAGCAGTGTTCACTCTAAATAGAGCGCCATCGAAAGCAGTAGCAAAGACACCATATGAATTATGGACTGGAGTGGCTCCAGTGCTGTCTTATCTAAGAATTTGGGGTTGTGAAGCCTATGTCAAGAGATTAATCTCAGATAAGCTTACACCAAAGTCTGATAAATGCTACTTCATTGGTTATCCGAAGGAAACCAAGGCTTATTACTTCTATCTATGTTCCGAGAACAAGATCTTTGTTGCCCGGGATTGTAACTTTCTTGAGAGGGAGTTTCTCTCTAAGAAAGACAGTGGGAGTAAGGTACTGCTTGAAGAAATTCAAGATGAACAGGATACTGCTCAACCTAATGAGGAAGAGCGGCAGGAGGACCTACAAGAAATTGTAGAGCCTGAACCTGTAGTACCTGAAGTTCGAAGATCCGGGAGGATCCGTCACGAACCCGAGAGATATCAAGGATTCCTCGTGACTGACTGTCATGATCTTTTGATCATTGATGGTGATGAACCATCGAACTTCAATCAAGCCATGATGGGCCCAGATTCCTCTAAGTGGCGTAAGGCCACTGATTCCGAAATGGACTCCATGTCGGTCAACCAAGTGTTTTCGTTGGTTGACTTACCCGCTGGTGTAAAAGCCATCGAGTGCAAATGGATCTTCAAGAAGAAGATTGACGTGGATGGAAATGTCCAGATTTATAAAGCCAGGTTGGTGGCAAAAGGTTTCAGACAAGTTCACGGTGTGGATTACGATGAAACCTATTCACCAGTGGCTATGATGAAATCTATTCGGATTCTACTAGCAACTGCAGCTTTTCATGATTATGAAATTTGGCAGATGGACGTGAAAACCGCCTTCCTGAATGGTATTCTGGAAGAGGATGTGTATATGACACAACCTGACGGTTACATAGATCCAAAGAATGCTGGGAAAGTATGCAAGCTTCATAAATCCATTTATGGATTGAAGCAAGCATCGAGGAGCTGGAATCTTCGTTTTGATGAAGCGATCAAGCAATTTGACTTCATCAGAAACGAAGAAGAACAATGCGTGTATAAGAAAACTAGTGGGAGCAAGATAGTATTTCTTATTCTGTATGTCGATGACATACTGCTTCTCGGAAACGACGTTCCAATGCTGAAGTCCGTAAAGGACTGGCTTGGAAGTTGTTTTTCCATGAAAGACATGGGTGAAGCCGCATACGTTCTTGGAATCAGGATCTATCGGGATAGATCTAGAAGGCTGATAGGCTTGTGTCAAGATTCATACATTGACAAAGTCCTACAAAGATTCAGCATGAAAGATTCCAAGAAGGGCTTCACGCCAATGGTACATGGCACAACGCTAAGCAAGAAGCAGAGCCCTACGACGGCTGCTGAGCTTGAGCGCATGAAGAATATTCCTTATGCATCTGCAATAGGATCTGTCATGTATGCCATGATCTGTACTCGTCCTGATGTTGCTTATGCATTAAGCATGACGAGTAGATACCAGTCAAATCCAGGTGAAAACCATTGGATTGCCGTCAAGAATATCCTGAAGTATCTAAGACATACTAAGGATAAGTTCTTGGTATACGGTGGAAGTGATGTGCTTAAAGTCAGTGGATTCACGGACGCAAGTTTCCAGACAGACCAAGATGATTTCCGGTCACAGTCCGGTTATATCTTTTGTCTGAATGGCGGTGCAATCAGTTGGAGAAGCTCCAAGCAAGACACCGTTGCTGATTCCACTACAGAAGCTGAATATATCGCCGCCTCAGAAGCAGCGAAGGAAGCTGTTTGGATACGAAAGTTCATTATTGAACTAGGTGTGATACCAAATGCGGCTGAGCCTCTGGCACTGTTTTGTGACAACAATGGTGCTATAGCTCAGGAAAAGGAACCAAGATCACACCAGAAATCCAAGCATGTTCTAAGAAGATTTCACTTAATACGTGACATCATTAATAGAAAGGAAGTCAAGATCAGCCGAGTTCAGACAGATGATAACGTCGCTGATCCGTTGACAAAGCCACTCCCAAGGCCTAAGCTCGAGTATCTTACTGAAGCTGTAGGCATTAGAGACATTGAAATGTAATCTAAATTTGAGTGGGAGTTTGAGGGCTTTATTTAGTTATTGATATGTTCTTGTAAAACATTTTATGTTTAATGAAATTATTATTTCAAGATTATTTTAACTGTGATGAAATAATCGTTCCAAAATGATATGAACCATTTTATAGGTCATCGAAGTAAGTGACTTGATCTTGAGTCATCAAAGTCATTTAGCTTGATCGTGAGACCCTATATTTGATAGATGGATTATATCATCCTGTCCCTAGTCGAAGGTTGTTTAAATTGGAACACCAACAACCGCGTGAGACTAGATTGATATGTGACTTATGACAAAGTCTCAGTGTGTCATAGATGCGCGGCATCAAAGTCAATACATAGGTGTATGTTGGGAACATACGACCGGACAAGACCCGATTATGAGAACTCTTCAGGATATTTATATCTGTGTCATAAGAGATTCTCACTACGACTATAGAGTATAGTCCTTAGACCTGAGTTCGCATGCATGTGACTGCACATGGACTAATGCACTTTGATCATTGTCTAACGCTGTCGTTCTGCGATAGTTATAAGGACCTTGTTTGGGTACATTATGAAATGAGTAGTTTACAGTGATGGAACAAGACGGAATTTGTCCCTCCAATATAGATGGAGTGAATATCTCTAGGCCAATCGGAGATTTGAATACTGGAAAATGCATGGCCATGCTCAAACGGACTGTCCCGAGTCGTTTGGATTGTCAGTATCAAATCAGAGTCCGATGAACAAGATTAGGCTTTATAAGGATGACACTAATCTTGCCTTATGACTAATCGAGATATTGAGACAAAAGGATTATGAATACAGAGATTCCAGTACAAGTGGGAGATTGTTGGAATTGTGTCCAGTAATCTCGGTACTGTCTCTAGAAAGTAAGAGTATGTCAATGATCAGACATAAGTCATATAATGCTGGGGGTCACGATGGCTTGCTAGAGTCCGCTCATGATCTATAAGTCTTGGACTTATTGCCTTTATTATATGATCCCATATGGGTCACACGCCTAAGCTAACAGGAAAATGTGTAGGAACGGCTTAGCAGAAGTACGGTAAAAGTGCCAGGCATTTGTCGTACTAAGAGAGAGATTAATGGGTCTGATTAAATCCAAGGGATTTAATCAGATTGGTATTTGGGACCAAAAGCCCAAAAGGGAAAGAGAAGGGTTTTATAATCTAAAAGCCAAAATCTCTTTCTCTCTAACCCTAACCCAGCCGCGCCTCTCTCTCTCTTCCTGCGCCTCCCACAGCTTGGTCTAGCAGCCTCTCTTCCTGCTTGGTGTGCGTGTGTGAACCTCTGGAGGAGTTATCACTTGGTGGCTCTCTGATCTCAGACCACACCTTCTCTTTCCGCTGCATAAACAGGTATAAGGTGAGATCCATAATGTTTCTATTCAAGAGAACCTAGATCCGCATGTTTAGGAACTGTTGAATCTGAGAATTGAATCTGGATTAACACCAAAACATCCTTCACTGGTATCTCTGAGTTCGTGCCTGCTCCTGAAACATACTTTTCAGGCCAGTGATCATCTCTATTGGCGACTCCACGTATTCATATTGCTTCTGCAATTCTGAGTTCATGGTAGCCAACATGAGACAACTCACATCCACCACATCATTAGAATGCTTATCCCAAGCATCCTTTTCTGACTGCCAGGCATTGGCTCGGTACTTCTTGGGGAGAACTTTCTCAAGGACATAGTCCTTCTTCTCCTGTTTGAGAACAATTCTCAAGTTCCGATACCATTAAGAAAGTTTGATCCATTTAACTTGTCCTTCTCAAGGACGGATCACAAGGAGAAATTGTTACGAAGGTTTGTGCTAGACATAGCTGGAAAAACAAGGGAGGTTTAGTTATGAAGTTCAAGAAATGAGAAGTCTTAACTGAAGGAATTTCTAGCAGATCCTAATCCAATTAGGCAGCCCTAGGTATAAATTCCAAGCCTAGGATCTAAGGTTCATATAATTGAATCTATGGGATCTCAGATTTACCTGGTAATTAGCAGCGGAAGGTTTGGCAGATAATCGAGATCTAGAGCGCCTCAAATGCTGCGCCTCTACTGGTATCCACACGCACACAGAACTGGACAGCAGGGATGCTAGTGCCTATCGGAGATCTAATCTCCAGAGAGGTTTCTTTTCTTTTTCGGTGGCTGTGAATCAGGTTAGAATCGAGTTTAGGTCGACCATATATCTTATATATGTCGACTTAAACCGCAACGGGATTAACTAATGATTAAACCGATTTAATCTGCTAATCCGCGAGTTGTGTCGACCGACACACTTTTTGTGTCGATCAACACAGTATCCGTGTCGACCGATACACATAGTGCGTCGATCGACACTGCCCAGAAAAGATGACATCGAATGCATATCAAATATGCATTCATCCGATCATTACATTAATGATCAACCTCACATTCAATGTTCAGTTTGCTTAGGTGTGTGACCCTGTAGGATCATATAACACTAGCAATGAGTTCTAAACTCATTGATCATAAGTGGCTTCTAGCAAAGCATTACGAGTACCTAGTGTCATATGATTGTCTCATCTCGACAACACGACTTTCTCTCAGAGTAAGTACAAATAGATTTCAGGACATTCCCAACAATCTCCCACTTGTACTGGAATCATCTATTCCTATAATCCCTTCGTCACTATATCTCGATCCGGCATAAGGCAAGATCCGTGTCATCCTTATTAAGCCAAAATCATGTTCATCGAATTCCGATTTATACTGACAAGACAAACGACTGACAATCACCTCGTTTGAGTGTGGCCACACATTTCTCAGTATCAAATCTTCGATGGGCCCTGAGATATTTCTCTCCTGTTATATAGGAGGGACAATTCCCATCTTGTTCCATCCCTGTTCCTTCACACACTTCATGATACGCCCAATCAGTGTCTTTATGATCACCAGTTACGGCTGACGTTTGACAAGGTCAAAGCGGACCAATTCACATGTAAGAAATCATGATGAACTCAGGTCTAAGGACTATACGCTATAGTCGTAATGAAAACTCTCATGACACTTATATAACTATCCCGTAGAGTTCTCATCAGTGGGTCATGTCCGATCATGTGTTCTCTAACACATACCTATGTGATTGACTTTAATACTCTTATTAATGACTCCATGAAACTTAGTCATCAGTCACCTCACATGCTAGTCTCACGTGGTTGTTAATGTCCCACTTTAACAACCTCGACCAGGGACAAACATAATTTATGTCATTCATTATTTATAGGGTTTCATGATCAAGTCACATACTTGATGACCTATAAAATGTCATAAATTACTTTGGGACTATTATTTAATAACCATTATTAAATAACACAGATGTCAGATTTCAATAACATAATCATATTATGTTTATACGAACATCATATCATAACTAAAATTAATAACATTGACTCCCACTAAAATTAAGATCACATCTTAAGACATCTAATGCCTTTAGCAGTAGCCTGACCCTCATTCGCCCTAGCTCAGCGTGTGTCGAAGGACACTGCGTCTTGCTAAGAGTAATACCAAGAGTCATTTGCACAAAGTCCTTCTTGGAATCATGCATACTGGATCTGTGTAAGAACTTATCACATAAGTATCTTGACACAATCCAATTAGCTTGTCTAATCTATCTCCATAGATTCTTATTCCAAGAATGTATATGGTTTCTCCCATATTTCTCATCGAAAAACAACTTTCGAGTCAAGTCTTAACAGACTTATACAATGGAACTTCATTTCCGAGAAGTAGTATGTTATCAACATACAATACTAGAAATGCAATTGCGCTCCCACTAGTCTTCTTGTAAACACATGTTTCCACTTCATTTATGACGAAAACAAACCTTTTGACTTCTTCATCAAAACGAAGATTCCAACTCCGAGATGCTTGCTTCAATCCATAAATGGATCGATGAAGCTTGCATATCTTCCTGGCTTCATTAGGATCAATGAAAACTTCAGGTTGTGTCATGTACACATCCCTTTTCAGAATTCCATTAAGGAAAACATTTTTCACATCCATCTGCCATATCTCATAACCATTATGAGTGGCGGTTGCTAGGAGAATCCGAATGGACATAAGCATGGTGTCTGGGATTAGGTTTCTTCACAGTTAATACCATGAATTTACTTGAAACCTTTTCCACCAATCCAGCTTTGGACATCGCCATTCTGGATTCAGCGGCTTTTAGCCACTTTCGGAGTCAAGGCCCATCATTGCTTCTTCAAATTTCGCAGGCCCGTCACTTTCAATGATCAGTAGATCACGACAATTGGTTACGAGAAATCCCCATTTCTCGGGTTCGTGACGGATCCTATTGGATCTACGAGCTTTAGTCTTGTGTTAAAAGTCACGCACATATCTCATATGTAGACTTTTACCACGATCTAAGTAACCAAGATTTAAACCGTAGATAATTAAATCATAAACCAAAATATTTTGGTTCGCGACCTGTGTCGATCGATGCAACTTTTGCGTCGATCGACACATCTTTGAAACTCGCTTTTGAATGTATATCTAATATTCATTCATCAGATCCTTGCAAACCTCAGGCACCACAGTTGCAGGTTCTACAACTCTTTGTAGATCCAACTGCTGCACTTCCTCATCGGGTTGAACAGTCTCCTGTGATTCTCGAATTTCTTCGAGTTGTACTTTACTCCCACTGTTCTTCTTGGAAAGAAAGTCTTTCTCAAGAAAACATAGTTCCGAGCAACAAACAATTTGTTCTCAAACTGGTTGTAAAAGTAGCACGCCTTGGTTTCGTCAGGACAACCAATGAAGCAGTACTTATCAGATTTGGGTGTGATCTTATCAGAGATTAAACGTTTTATATAAGTCTCACAACTCCAAATCTTCATGATGGATAAATCAGAAACATTTCCATTCCACATCTCATGTGAAATCTCTGTAACTGATTTTGATGGAACACTATTTAATGTAAACTCAGACCTTTCCTAGAGCTTATTCTTAGAAGGATAATGGAAGATCTAAGTGATTCATCATTGATCAAACTATATCTAATAAAGTTCGATACATGAGGATTGAATTGTGAAACACTTTCACAATCTATTAGATGATCACTTAATTATTGACTTAAGTATTCACCTCCATGATCTCATCATAGAGCTTCAACTCTTTTGCCAAATTGATTCTATACTTCATTCTGGAACTCTTTGAACTTTTCAAAAGATTCTGATTTATGTTTTATTAACAAGACATAACCGTACCTACTGAAAATATCAGTAAAGGTAATGAAGTACTGAAAATTTCCTCTAGCATTACTGCTCATCGGCCCATATACATCCGTATGCATAAAGCCCAATAAGCCTATGGCCCTTTCATTTTATCCGTTCGCGACCTGTGTCGACCGATGCATCGTTTGTGTCGATCGACACTACCCTTTTTCCGAAAGGGGCCTTTGTCATTTTACCCAATAAACAAGATTCACTTTACTCATTGTGATTCATAATCAGATGAGCCCAAAAGCCCATCACTATGGAGCTTCTGAATCTGTTTCTCATTTACGTGGCCCAAAATGACAATGCCAGAGAGAAGTTTGATATTAATGTTATAGTTAGGCACATTCTGGTTTATAACATAAAAATCCATTCTCTAATGGATTGCTACTATAAAATATATCACTGTAATCAAATGAATAACACTTATTCTTAATTTGAAAACTGATATCCTTTCATATCCAAACAAGGATTAGAAATAATCTTTCTGCTCATAGCAGATACATAGTAGCAGTTTTAAGTTCAAAATATGCCATAAAAGGAAAAACAAATGAAATACTCCTACGGTTAATGCAGCAACTCTTGCTTCATTTCCACGCGTAGATCCACTTGTCCTTTTTCCATAATCCTACTTTTGCTCAGGCCCTGCACATTTTCACAAAATATGAGCACCACAGCTGGTATCCAATACCCAATAAGTAGGACTATAAGAAGTAACATTTACTTCTATAACATAATACCTGAAGAAGAAGTCTCGTACGTCTTCTTCAGCTTCTCATAATCCTCCAAGAATTTATTGCAGTTTCTTTTCAAATGCCCATAACCATTACAATAATGGCACTTAACATCTTCAGAAGGACTGGTTTTAACCTTAAGAGCATGGCCAGACTCGCTTGGATTCACAATCGAGCTCGTCTTGCCATCACCTTTGTTCTTACCAAGTTTCTTAAACTTTCTACCCTTTTGTACCATAAGGACATTTGGGGTGTCCTTCTTGATGTTAGGTTCAGCAGTCTTAAGCATCTCATGCAATTCAGTCAACGTCTTCGTCAAGTTGTTCATTTTATAGTTCATAACAAATTGATCATAGCTTGACGGCAGTGACTGTAGAATGATGTCAGTAGCCAACTCTTGGCTAATGGGACAATCCAGTTTCCCCAGGTTATCAATATAACCCATCATCTTAATGACTGGTTCGCCCATTGGTAGCTTGCACTCAATCAGAGACCTAACCGTCTGGTATCTCTGAGTTCGTGCCTGCTCCTGAAACATACTTTTCAGGCCAGTGATCATCTCTTTTGGCGACTCCACGTACTCATATTGCTTCTGCAATTCCGAGTTCATGGTAGCCAACATGAGACAACTCACATCCACCGCATCATTAGAATGCTTATCCCAAGCATCCTTATCTGACTGCCAGGCATTGGCTCGGTACTTCTTGGGGAGAACTTTCTCAAGGACATAGTCCTTTTTCTCCTGTTTGAGAACAATTCTCAAGTTCCGATACCATTCAAGAAAGTTGGATCCATTTAACTTGTCCTTCTCAAGGACGGATCGCAGGGAGAAATTGTTACGATGGTTTGTGCTAGACATAGCTGAAAAACAAGGGAGGTTTAGTTATGATGTTCAAGAAATGAGAAGTCTTAACAATTAAGAAAACTCGCATTATATTCAAACAATATTTCCTCAAATGAATATAATGATCCAAGACCCATACTTCACTAAACTTGAGTGAGCCACTGGCTATCACCCAACTTTAGCTATCTAGGTAAGCAACGACCTTGCTAGTTATATCCAATATAACTCTTGGTTGTGGATCGACATCTTATGTCCAATCCACCTGATGTCTCTGAGCCCAAAACGATTTTGATGGCCCAGTCAAGTAAACCAATCTCTTCAGTCATGTAATTGTTGACGCCTTGCACTGCAAGCCCATCAACACGATTACTTCCTGTCTTACTCATGAAATCGTGGACATCTTGCACTGCAAGTCTATCACACAACTAATTGAGTCTTGACAGTTGACAAGATTGGAAAGACATCAAGTATCACTTGATATTTGGTTGAGGAACGGAACCTTTAAAACGTTCAGTTTTATTATGTTTTAATTCTTATAATTAATTGATTTATCTTGCTTTGGTTCTGTGATTGCAGGTTCCATAACCCAATCATCGAATCTTATGTCGACCGACACTACTATAGTGTCGATCGATGCAGAATAACCAAAAGCAAACCGCGATAACCGATCAATCCAATTGATCCAGTTTTGAATACCGGTCAGTGTCGATCGATGCTACACTAGCATCGGTCGATACCAACATGATCAAACCAATCGCAATTAAACCATTCACAGTATTCAACCGTCATAAACCAAGCTCGATAACCGGTCCAATCCAATTGAACCGATTCATCAATCTCGCGAGGTTTGTGTCGACCGACACAACTCTTGTGTCGATCGACACTAGGCGAAACATAAGTTTTATTTGGGTTTTCGCCCTGTATCGATCGATGCCGGATTGGCATCGATCGACACCATGCGAAAAACCCTAAATTTTATTCGGGTTTTCGCCCTGTGTCGATCGATGCCGGATTGGCATCGATCGACACCATGCGAAAAAAACCCTAAAACGTTTTTCGAACAAAAAACCCTAAACTACGTTACTTTTATCAAAACGAGTTTTAGCATGCTTGTATCAATTATACAAAGATCCAGATTCAACCAATCTAATCAACATGCTACAGATTCAATGGAACCCTAAAGCTCTGATACCACTGAAGGAATTTCTAGCAGATCCTAATCCAATTAGGCAATCCTGGTCTGAATTCCGAGCCTAGGATCTAGGGGTTCATGTAATTGAATCTTATCAGATATGGAGATTAGCAGCGGAAGGTTTGGCAGATAATCGAGATCTAGAGCGCCTCAAATGCTGCGCCTCTACTGGTATCCACACGCATACAGAACTGGACAGCAGGGATGCTAGTGCCTATCGGAGATCTAATCTCCAGAGAGGTTTCTTTTCTTTTTCGGTGGCTGTGAATCATGTTAGAATCGAGTTTAGGTCGACCATATATCTTATATATGTCGACTTAAACCGCAACGGGATTAACTAATGATTAAACCGATTTAATCTGCTAATCCGCGAGTTGTGTCGACCGACACACTTTTTGTGTCGATCGACACAGTATCCGTGTCGACCGATACACATAGTGCGTCGATCGACACTGCCCAGAAAAGATGACATCGAATGTATATCAAATATGCATTCATCCGATCATTACATTAATGATCAACCTCACATTCAATGTCCAGTTTGCTTAGGTGTGTGACCCTGTAGGATCATATAACACTAGCAATGAGTTCTAAACTCATTGATCATAAGTGGCTACTAGCAAAGCATTACGAGTACCTAGTGTCATATGATTGTCTCATCTCAACAACACGACTTTCTCTCAGAGTAAGTACAAATAGATTTCAGGACATTCCCAACATTAACAATTAAGAAAACTCGCATTATATTCAAACAATATTTCCTCAAATGAATATAATGATCCAAGACCCATACTTCACTAAACTTGAGTGAGCCACTGGCTATCACCCAAATTTTAGCTATCTAGGTAAGCAACAACCTTGCTAGTTATATCCAATATAACTCTTGGTTGTGGATCGACATCTCATGCCCAATCCACCTGATGTCTCTGAGCCCAAAACGATTTTGATGGCCCAGTCAAGTAAACCAATCTCTTAAGTCATGTAATTGTTGATGTTTTGCACTGCAAGTCCATCAACACGATTACCTCCTGTCTTACTCATGTAATTGTGGACACCTTGCACTGCAATCTATCGCACAATGAAATGAGCCTTGACAGTTGACAAGATTGGAAAGACATCAAGGATCACTTGATATTTGGTCGAGGAACGGAACCTTTAAAACGTTCAGTTTTATTATGTTTTAATTCTTTTAATTAAATGATTTATCTTGGTTTGGTTCTGTGATTTCAGGTTCCATAACCTAAACCACCGAATATGGTGTCGACCAATACTACGTTAGTGTCGATCGATGCAGATTAACCAAAACCAATCTGCGATAACCGATCAATCCAATTGATCCGGTTTTGAGTACCGGTCAGCGTCGACCGACGCTACATTAGCATCGGCCGACACCGACCTAATCAAACCAATCGCAATTAAACCATTCTTAGCGTTTAACTATTATTAACCAAGCTCGATAACCGGTCCAATCCAATTGAACCGATTTATCAATATCGCGAGGTTTGTGTCGACCGACACAACTCTTGTGTCGATCGGCACTAGGCGAAACCTAAGATTTATTCGGGTTATCCTTCCGTGTCGACCGACACCAGATTGGTGTCGATCGACACAGAGCGATAAACCCTAATCATTTTTCAAGCAAAAAAACCTAAAACTAGATTACTTTCATGAAAACGAATTTTAGCATGTTTGTATCAACTATACAGAGATCCAGATTCAACTAATCTAATCAACATGCTACTGATTCAATGGAACCCTAAGGCGCTGATACCACTGAATGAATTTTTAGCAGATCCTAATCCAATTAGGCAATCCTAGTATGAATTCCAAGCCTAGGATCTAGGGTTCATATAATCGAATCATTAGGATCTCAGGATTACCTGGTTATTAGCAGCGGAAGGTTTTGCAGATAATCGAGATCACGAAGCACCTCAAACGCTGTGCCTATACTGGTATCCACATGCACACAAACTGAACAGGAGGGATGCTAGTGCCTTTAGAGATCAGATCTCTCGAGAGGTTTCTCTTACCGTTCTGGTGGCTGTGAATTAGGTTAGATTAGTGTTTAGGTCGACCATATATCTTATATATGTCGACTTAAACCACAACCGAATTTACCAACGATTAAACCGATTTTAATCTGGCATTTCGCGAGTTGTGTCGACCGACACACTTGATGTATCGATCGACACTGCCCCAGAAAATTGGTATCGAATGCATATCAAATATGCATTCATCAGATCATTACATTAATGATCAACCTCATATACTACGTCCAGTTTGCTTAGGTGTGTGACCCTGTAGGATCATATAACACTAGAAATGAGTTCTTAACTCATTGATCATAAGTGGCTTCTAGCAAAGCATTACGACTACCTAGTGTCATATGATTGTCTCATCTCGACAATACGACTTTCACTTAGAGTAAGCACAATAGATTTCAGGACATTCCCAACAATCATACCATAGACTTCTTCTTTCCTCACTGCAATTAGAAGCGTAAATGAAACTGCAGAAGAATTCCTCCTCCGCACCTTCTAGGAGGACCGAACAAGTGATTATTTGGTTGCTCTTAAAGACAGGTGTTAGGCGAACTCCATGCCTCCATACAACCCAGATTCGCCCTAAGGCATTGTGTTCATAATTGGTAAGCATTGACCAGTCTTGAAAAACCTTATTATAGATGTTTAGTGATTTATTTTCCTTGACTCTTGTCTCCAAAAGACCACCACCAAACTGTAGAGAACTTTGTTGTAACCAGGAACGAATAACAGAGTGCTTAGAATGTTTGTTGAATCCTCTGACGTTCCAAAAGAACCCTGTCATTGAGATTTGGTACGTTGACTTCTTCTGCTAGTTGTGCTCTGGATTGTCTCTTTTGCACGCTTAGCTTCTAAGTCTGTACGTACCTTCTGCTGACCTTTGGTAAACCTTTGTGTGGACGGGAGTTAGTTGTTAGCGAGCTACTGGTTCCCGCTTCACCATTAGTTGAGATCATCTTTTCCACATTAACTTCACCTGCATCCAATACTATTTATCCCTCCTCTTCCTCATTGTGAGATCCGGGATTCACACTAAGAATTTGTATTCGTGGATTTAGACTTTTGGATATAGAAATGGTATAGTTTCCTATGAATCAAAGACTTTATTGAGATTGATCGTCGAGATAGAACAAACACAGTCGAGAAGAGAGTACAAAGTATAAAATCGAGCTATCTAATCAAAGTGTTCTTAGCCTAGGTTGGAATATCTTTAATGGGTCGCCACTTCTCTTCTTAAATAGTCTCGACTCTGATCTCTTCGTCCCGATATTTCGGCCTCGTCATCGTAACGATCTCCGAGATTTATGTGGATCATTTGGACTGGCGAAGACCGAGTTGCTCTATCTCCACGTCATCTTTTGCCAAGCTCGAGCTCGATTATCTCCGGCTTCGGCATCGTCTGGGCCTTGCCAGGGCGCTTGTTTCGCTTGGGCCCATCGAAGGAGTCGGCTCTTTTGTCTGTCTTTGATTCTGGAACGGGCTCGTAATTATGGGCCTCTATCTTGTCTGTTAATGGGCCGGATTTCCTAGAGGGAAATCCAGTACCAACAATAGCCCCCCAGCCCATTGAATTCGAGAAGTCGAGGTTAATGGGCGGTGGACATTCTCGGGAAGAGGTGCGTGCCTCGGATGTGACAAATCCAATGATTATTTTCTTCCCATCCATAGATTTTATATCGACGGTTGAGATCGCACGGGACCGAAGGATCACAACTGCCTCAATCTTTTTTCGTGATTATTTACAAATTTCGAATCGAGCGGTTGGGATTGCGGGATACCAAAAATCCCACGGATCTCGAGCACGAGGTAGTTTAAAAGGGGGAAGTTACCTAGCACGATTCCCATTACTGCTCACACTGCGAATCGTCAAGGTAACTTCCTCTCCTCCACTATATCCTCTTCTCGGCTCTCGCTCATATTTTCTTTTTCGTTGTCTCGAGATTTTCTCTCTCTGGAGATTTCGTTTTCCCTCTTTCTTTGAAAGAAATTATCGATATTCCGAACTATCATGGTTCGAAAGAGTATAGCCAGGGATAGTCCTTCTGTGGCGGCTGGTCCGGTTGGTCCTCATCCACCGTCCAGTTTGACTGTTGACCAAATACGGAAGTTGCGGGCGAAATGCCAGATTCCGTCGGAGGTGGAGATACTTATCCCATCGCCGGACATGTCCCCGGAAACTATCGTCGAAGGCCATTGTTGCGCTTCTTATACCTATTTCGATAAATGCGGATTTTTTTTTCCAATCCCTCGCATTATCTCATGGGTTTTAGCTCAGATCCAACTGGCCTTTCACCAGATGACTCCGAATTTCGTTCGGTATGTCGTCGGGATTGGGGTCAGAGCCGTCGAGGAAGGCATCGATTTTGGAGTCGAGGAGTTGATGAGGGTTTGTTCGGTAAAACATAACACTCGTTTTCCCGGAGCCTACTACCTCTCTCCTCGCCATGGGAAGATCCTTGATGAGATCCCGACGAGGGATGTGTGGAAGAGTAAATACTTCTACTTCAGGATCAATCATCACTCGGTCGAGGATTTTGATTACTCGGTTATCCCGACAAGATGGGCGGCTAACGTTGGTTAGCTTATAGGGTTTACTAGTTTCTCTAGTTGCCGCGGTGTCCTTTATTGATATCGAGCTGTTTGCTAACGACCTTTTTGGTTTCATTGCAGAGGCTCCTGAGTCATTACCTTTGGACCCGACTACATCGAGTTTGATAGCTCGCCTACGGAGAGGGGATATCCGTTGGTGTAACTTCACGGATCAGCGAATCCGAGCTGCTTTAGGTCATGCTGCTCGACAACCTCCTCTATACCAACCTCGTCTTTTGCGAGACGAATCACGCCTCCTTCACCAGCCCGCTTCGACTCGAATCGTTCAGGCTCCACTTCGGATTATCGAGCGGACCGGAGAGAGTAAGTGTTCCGGTTAGTCTTTCTGGGGGTCGTCGCGCAATATGCCCTTCGCTTGCTGGGCTGACCCGAATCTGTTTCGTTTGCAGATCGACCTATTTCGGATGATAGTTCTACTGCAAGCACCCCTTCTCTTGAAAAGATGTCGCGAAGATCTAGCAGCCGTCGGAACGGGAAAGATCCCGTTGATTTGGCAAAGAAAATGAAGGTTGGCGACTTGAGCAACGCCCTCCTTTTTGCCATGGACGAGGGGCCTCCTCCTCCCCCTTCGATCCCTCCTCCTAACCCTGTTCGGGTTTCTCCCGTGGTCGTAGGGTCCGGAGAGGCAAACGTGGGGGCGGAGGATTTACCTCCTATTCCAGCCAGCGAGGAACCGGTTCGGGCCCCGTCTGAAGAGCCTGCCTTGCGCAACTCTCGGTCGAATGGTTCGAGAGGGTCGAACGGCCGGAGCCGAGGCGGTCCTCCTCCGGCGGCGAAGCGTCGAAGGACTGATGCAGAGGTGAGCTCGAGGAGATCGGGCCAGAGTGTTGAGGCGAGGCCTGCTTCTTCTGGGTCCTCGGGGTCTTTCAACTGGCGTTTTAGGCACCAGAAGGAATGCTCGATTGCGGACGACCCGACGGGTGTCGCCTATCTGCTAAGGCATTTTAAGCCGGCGGGTGTTCAGCTCCCGGCTGTTGGGGATATGGATCTTGGTGATACTTATACCGAGATGATGGCGGCTTATGGGAAGGTAATGATTTCTTCCCTTCGTTTTGTTTCGTGCTTAACTTTCTTCACACACCCCCTCTTTTTTTGTAGGCCTTGGAGGCTGCGAACAGGTTTGCAGCTAGGGCCGAGCGCGAGCTGCGAGAGATACCGCAGGTGAGCGAGCTCGACACCGTTAAGAAAACGGTCAGTGACCTGAAAGCGCAGCTTCAGGGGGCCTTGTCTCGGGAAGAGGAGCTAAGGAAGAAGGCGGGCGACCTGGATGGGCAGTTACAGGGTGCTCTGGCTTGGGTTTCGGTTGCGTAGGAGGCGAGCCGAACTGCCATCGAGACAGGTCGTGTTGCGGACGTGCGGGCTGTGCAATGCCAGGCTGATCTGGATAAGGTTCTCTCCGACCGAGAGTTTGATGTTAAGGTGGCAGCCCATGAGGCGAAGAAAGGGCTAAACGGCGAATATCTCAAGATTCTCGAGGGGATCGCAGCGAAAGAGAGCCGGAGGAAGGTCGCCGTGAGCGCTGAGATGAGGCTCCAGGAGGCCTTGGCTAATATCGCGCTTATCGCCGAGTTCGCCTCTGGCGAACTGGACCTGACCAAGGAGGTGATGGACTTGGCCGAGAAGAAGAGATTGGCCACGGAGGAGATGAACGCTGCGGCGGTGTCGGACTTCAGTATCAGCATGCTTAATTTGCCGGTGATGTCGGACGACTCCGTGATCCTTGCGCGCCCCCTAAGCCAGGCGGCTACTCGTCTTGATCAGTATGGGTCGAACCTCCCGACCGGAGTTAATTCGCGAGTTAGCGATGAGGTCGAGGGTCAACTCGAGGAGGACAGGGTGACCGATGGTCAGACAGGGGATCAAGACGAGGCTTCCTCTCCTTCCAAGCAGTTCTAGTCCTTTTCATCTGTTTCCGCCCGAGAGGGCTTTTTTATTCAGACTTTTCGTTGCCTGAGGGGGCTTTTAATTTCTTTTTCAGACTTTGGTTGCCCAAGGGGGCTTTTTTCTTTGTTCGAATTCGAGGACATCATGTCCTTCTCTTTTTATCAATTGCTTTTTTTTTTTAAATCTTTCATGCCTTAGCATAGATTTTATTGTTTTCGTGTTTTAACACAAAATTCGAGCCATTGCGGCGGTTCGCACTTTTCCGGGGGAGCCGAGCAGATAACTTATCTTAAATCGCCTTAGGTAGTTCTTTCGGCTTCTCTTTTAAGTTAATTGCGTTTGAGCTCGAGCTCTTCTCCAGGAATAGTCTTAGGTGAAGTTACTTCGTAATGTAAGATTCATGCTTGATTGCTGAACTGAAAAGAGTCGTAGGAAACTTACAAAGATCCGATTTGGAGTGTGTGTAGAGGTTGCATGCTTGAATAGCTGTCTTGACCTCGTTATTTCGCTTGAGGGGTGGGGTAGCCCCCCGATTCTTTTAATCCGTATGAGGTTTTAGAAGAATTGTATATTTTTTTTTTGGAGAGATCATTCTGGATCTCTTTCTTTGGGACGATCATTTCGGTTCGTTCGAAGCGGGAGGACCGTTCTAGGTCGCTTGTTTTTGGGACGATCATTTCAGTTTGTTCGAAGCGGGAAGACCGTTCTAGGTCGCTTGTTTGAAGGGATAATTTCATATCACTTTGATTTTGGGGGAGACCGTCTGAGGTCTCTTGGAAAGGATAATTTCATATCGCTTGATTTTAGGAGAGATAATTTCATATCGCTTTAGCTTTTGGAGAGGCCGTTTCAGGTCGCTCGGAAGGGATACTTTCATATCGCCTTGATTTAGAAGAGATAATTTCATATCTTTCGTTTCGGAAGAGATAATTTCATATCTTTTGTTTTGGGAATGTTATGACAAGGTACTTCGCAATGACTCTAACTTTTGCGACAGAAAGAAACATTGGATTAAGGGACTTATTTTGATTTCACAAAGATAAGTCGGTGTAACTTCGTCAGAAGCTGTTGAGCTCGGCGTGAGCTTTGTTTTTTGGGGGGCGGCTGCGCTCGAAGTCGAGCTGCCTACGTACCCTTTTTAAGGGGATCAAGCCATTTCGTAGTTCGATTATGTTGATGTACTCCTAGTGGAAATACTTTTTGAGGTTGATGATGTTCCAAGGTCGTAGTTCGGGCTTCTGGGTTTCTACCGACTTGAGCCGGTAGACCCCGTCCTTTACGACGTCGGTGACCTGGTAAGGACCTTCCCACTTCGCTCCTAATTTTCCAGCGTGTTCTTCCTTTTTATGGTCGAACACTTTCCGCAAGACGAGCTCTCCTACTTGAAACCTTCGAGTTTTGATTCGGGAATCATAGTAGCGAGCTGCGGCTTGTTGGTAATTCTGGAGTCGAGCTAATGCGAGGTTCCTTCTTTCGTCGACGAGGTCGAGCTCGTCAGTTATCATCTTGTTATTGAGTTCCTCTTGTCGTGGGCATTCTTCCTTGCGAATGCTTGACACCAGAATTTCAGCTGGTACTACCGCCTCGATCCCGTAAGCCAGCGAGAAGGGAGTCTCGCCAGTGGATTTGCGGGGGGTAGTACGGTAGGCCCAGAGTACGGCTGGGAGTTCGTCACTCCAGGTCGTTTTGCACTCGTTGAGCCTTTTCTTGAGACCGTTCATAATCGCTTTGTTAGCTGCTTCTGCTAGCCCGTTCCCTTGGGGGTAGCGTGGCGTTGAGTAAGTCAGCTTTATGTTCCAAGTTCTGCAGAACTCTTTGAACGTGTTTGATATGAACTGAGATCCGTTATCGGTGACGATCTCGTGGGGTAGTCCATGTCGGCAAACGATGTTTCGCCAGACGAACTCCTTAACGTGAACGTCCTTAATTTTCTGGTATGACTCTGCTTCAATCCACTTGGTGAAGTAGTCCGTCATCACCAACATGTGTGTGGCTTTCTTTTTGCCAGATGCGACCAGCGGTCCCACGATGTCCATTCCCCACTGCATGAATGGGTATGGTGATGATATAGAGGAGAGTTTCTCCGACGCTTGGTGGATAATTGGGGCATGCTTTTGGCATTTATCGCACTTGTTGGAGAAAGATTCGCATTCGGTGGCCATTGTCGGCCAATAGTAGCCTTGCCTTTTGATTCGCACGGCCAATGCTCGTCCTCTGGAATGGCTTCCGCAGGATCCGTCATGTGTTTGTGTAATCACGGCTAGGGCTTGCTTTTTGTCAAGGCATTTAAGGTAAGGTCCAGAGAGGCTCCTTTTAAAGAGCTCTCCTTGTGTGACACAGTACCTCGCACTCTGTGTTTTAAGTTTCCGCGCCTCCCATTTGTCGTCGGGAACTTCGCCGTTTGTGATGTATCGAATGATCGGAGTTCTCCAATCTTCGTCGTTGTTAGGGTCAGGTCCCTGACTAGTGGATGCGGTTTGAATTGGTCCGTTGGGGACATTCTCGACGTATACAGTGTTTCTAGGATCGAGATCATCATCAATCTCGATGATGTCGCTACTAGTGTCTCCGGGACGCTCTTTGTGTTTGACATCGTCCTTCACAGTGGGCCCGTCCTCTTTCAAGGACAGAGCTTTGAGAGCTATGTCGATGCTTGGTTTTTCTATCCCTTCGACTGGTATGATCCTTTTGAGGTTAGGATCTGATGTCGATGCTAATGCGGCTAGCGCATCGGCTGCGGTGTTTTCACCTCGTGGGTTTCGTGTTAGATCGAAGAATTCGATCTGTTCGGCCAATGTATGGACTACCCGTAGGTATGCTTTTATTCGTTCGTCTTTGGCCTCGTAGTCGCCATGTTATTGGCTCGTGACTAGTTGGGAATCGCTGAAGGCGTTTACTTCCCGGGCTCCTATGGCTATCGCGAGTCTGAGCCCGGCTATTAACGCTTCATATTCTGCCTCGTTATTCGATGCGGCGAAGCCCAATCTAAACGATTGTTCTAGTACTTCACCCGTTGGGGAGACTAATTTCACTCCGACTCCGGACCCTTGTCTTGAGGAAGCTCCATCGACGTAGAGTTTCCATCTTTAGGCCGAAGTCGGGTCGAGTTCTATAGTCGGAGGGAGCTCGATTATGAAGTCTGCCAGTACTTGTACTTTTAGGCATGTTCGAGCTTTGTATTCAATATCGTACTCGCTAAGTTCGATAGCCCATTTGACCAATCGACCTGATTGGCTTGGACTATGAAGGATGGTTCTCAGTGGCTGAGAGGTCATCACTATGATCGAGTGCGATTTAAAATACGGTCGGAGTTTCCGAGCCGATGTTACTAGCGCCAAGGCGAGTTTTTCCATGGCGGGGTATCTGGTTTCAGCATCGATCAAGGTCTTACTGATGTAATACACCGGCCGTTGTTCGTTTTGTTCCTCGCGAACCAGGACTCCACTTACTGCTGCCGTCGAGACAGCTAGGTAGAGGTAAAGGGGTTCTCCTTCTACTGGTTTCGCCAGTATGGGTGGTTCGCTTAAGTAAGCTTTGAGCTGAGTGAATGCCTCTTCGCACTTTTCGTCCCAAAGGAACTTTTTGTTTGCTTTGAGCAAGTGATAGAAGGGTAGACATTTATCAGTCGACCTTGAGATGAAGCGATTCAGAGCAGCTATTTTGCCGGTTAGGCGCTGGACTTCTCGCGTTGTTCTGGGAGATTTCATCTCTATGAACGTTGCGATTTGTTTGGGGTTCGCTTTGATCCCCCTTTCGGTCACTAAGTAACCGAGGAACTCTCCTGAAGGGACCCCGAAGGTACATTTAGCTGGGTTGAGTTTCATCCCATACTTATTGAGAATGGTAAAGCATTCTTTTAGTTGGGGGATGTGATCCTCGTACCTAGAAGATTTTACCAGCATATCATCGATGTAGACTTCCATGGTTTTGCCTAGGAGTCCTGAAAACATCTTGTTGACGAGGCGCTAGTAAGTTGCTCCTGCGTTTTTTAGTCCGAAGGGCATGACTTTGTAGCAGTACGTGCCTCGATCAGTTATGAACGAAGTCTTTTCTTGGTCTTCAGGGTTCATCAATATTTGATTGTACCCTGAGAACGCGTCCATAAAGGATAGCAGCTGATGTCCAGCGGTGGCCTCGACCAGTCGGTCGATGTACGGGAGTGGGAAGCTGTCCTTTGGACATGCTTTGTTGAGATCCGTGAAGTCTACACAGACCCTCCACTTTCCGTTCTTTTTCTTAACCACCACGGGGTTTGCGAGCCAGTCGGGGTACTTGACCTCTCTGATCGATCTGATTTTTAATAACCGATCGACCTCGTCATTGACAGCTTTGGCCCGCTCAGGGCCTAGTTTTCGACGCTTTTGTCTTACCGGTTTGTAGGTTGGGTCGACATTCAGCTCATG
Source organism: Orychophragmus violaceus (assembly GCA_030180135.1). Classification (NCBI taxonomy): domain Eukaryota; kingdom Viridiplantae; phylum Streptophyta; class Magnoliopsida; order Brassicales; family Brassicaceae; genus Orychophragmus; species Orychophragmus violaceus. The sequence continues at coordinate 43,442,329 of CM058236.1, forward strand.
GCTGGTTACGTCGATATTGATCCCTTTCATGTCTGCTGAAGACCAGGCGAAGGAGTCGACGTTCTTTTTGAGAAAAGAGACCAGTTCGTTCTTAACTGGCTCTGATAGGTCGATTCCGATGCCAACGAGTCTTTCGGGATGAGCCTCGTCTATGCAGACCTGAGTCGTGAGGTCCTTTGGGGGTCCTATTTGACTGGGGTCGTTCGACCTTTTGGTCTGCTTGGTGGCGAGCTCCTCCTCTTTCTGTAATTGCTACGCAGGGGATTTCTCGATCTGCTTGTATCCGTTCATGTAGCAATGACAGGAAATTTTTTGACTTCCGTAAATGGTTTTGATCCCTTTGGGAGTCGGGAACTTTACGCATTGGTGGTAGGTCGATGGTACCGCTTTCATGTCGTATATCCATGTTCGACCTAGGATTGCGTTATAGGGAGCTGGCCGATCTACTATGACGAACTCCGTCATTCTCCGAACTCCTCCAGCAATTACTGGGGCGAAGACAGAGCCCATCGAGTATGTCGTCTCGCCAGCGAAACCTACTAGTGGCGTCTTTTCTTCCACAATCTCGGAGTCGTTGAAGTCCATCTTTTTGAACGCGTCGTAAAAGAGGACATCTACCAAACTTCCTGTGTCAATCATTATCCTTGAGAGTTCGACATATCCCACTACTAGACAAACGAGGAGGGAGTCGTCGTGTGGTTTGTCGAGATTACTTGTCTCGCTCTCGTAGAAAATGATTTCGTGGTCTGGACCCAACATTGGGGTTTTCCCCCCTCTGTCGGTCTCGACTCTTCTTTGAAGAGCTTTGATCGAATTGACCGAGTCGCGGCAAAGCTTGGAGCCACCGAAGATGCAGTCGATTCTTTTAGGGGGTATAGCCCGTACACCCCCCCCCCGCGCAGAGACGAGGGAGATTGATTCTTGAGCGTAAGGCGGGGATAGCGCCGAACCTCCCGGAGTGCCGCTCAAGTTAAGCTCGCCGAGGATGAACTCGACTCGCTTCCGCGACCCTTGAGGGAGTGTTTCGGGAGATTCCGGCTCTTTTGACCGTTCCCGTTTGTTTTGAGAGTGCTTTTTGGAGTTCGACTCCTTGGTCTGTTTGTTTTCCTTTTTGTCGGACAGAGTTTCCTCCTCGACTTCAGAGTCGTTTTTGCTTTCGGACTCTTGTTTTTGAGCCTCTGCTTTAGCTCGAGTATAGCAATCCTCGGTCAAGTGTCCTCTTTTATTGTGGAAATCACATAATTTTTCCTTGTCGAACTCGAATTTCTTCGAGCTCTTTGGGCTCTCGACCGCATTGACGTTCCCTGATTTACAGGAATCCTTTTTCGAGTTCGAATTCTGCGAGCCCGACGGGTTCCTTTCTTTCCGGTGTTTTTCCCTGAGGGCCGTGGTTTCGTCCTCGAGGCGAGCAAAGGCCGATGCGCGATGGAGGGCGTCATCGAGCGTTTGAGGTTCGCGGACTGTTATTTCCTCGCGGAATCTGGTTGAGAACCATAGTCCCCGTCTTAACGCTTCTATAGCTACCTCGTCTCGTGGGTTCGCGATTTTGGATTTTATTTCCTTAAATCGGTCGATGTACGAGCGAAGTGTTTCGTTAGATTTTTGAGAGACGCCAAATAGGGCTGCCTCGGTAGTCTTTTCCTCGATGAAAACGGAGTATTGCTTGAGGAAAGCCGTCATGAACTGGGTGAAGTTGTCAATGGACCTTTCTTCCAGTCCGACAAACCATTCTAGGGCAGAGCCTGATAGGTTTTCTGCGAAGAGCCTGCAGAAGGCTGGCTCCCTCTCGTCATCGGTAAGGTACACCCTTGCCATCGCTAGTCGGAATTCCCTGATGTGGGTTTTCGGGTCTGATTTCCCAGAGAATTCTGGAAACTTAGTTTTCTTGATCTCTCGGATCCTTGCAAACGCAATCCGATCTGTGAACGGCGTTTGTTGTGTTTCTTCGATCACTCGATCGATGTCAGGAGACACGCTCGTCGCCATGTGAACTTTCGAGCTCAGACTGTTGAACTTGGCTTTAGCCTGCTCAATGTATTGTCTAAGCATATCGATTTCATCGCCCTCTGTGGGTGCGAACTGGACTTGTGCCTGACCTGACGTTTGTTCCGGAAAAATAGGGTCAAGGAGATCGATCGTTGGGATCGACCTCGTCTGATCGACCTGAGGCGTTCGGAACTGAACTGAGTTTGATCCGTTAAGGAGTCCCGAGCTCGAGGCGAAGGCAGAACCTCCTAGTTGCCTCGGTCGGATGTTAGAGTCACTCGGGAAAGGTGGTGGCCCGGGTAATGGTCGGTTTCTTGATCCGGTTGGGTCTGTGACCATTGAACTCGAACCAAATGGGGTCGGTATCGCGAGAGGGGTCATTGTAGGGCGGAAGCCACTATTTGACGTATTACCGAAATTTCCCGACGTTCCCGGAGGAGTTACTACCTGGGAGAAGTCCAAGCGGGTACACGGTGGAGGACTTATGGGAGTTCACGTTGGTCTGCCCCCTTGGCTTTGACTGGCGAGCTCTTCAAGACGGGCGTTCAGGCGCCGCTCTTGTTCCTCGAGCTGCGCTGCCAGAGAACGGTTCGCAATCTCTTGGGCCCTTGCGCTTGCCTCGTTGTTTCTCATTCGATCTACCAACAGGCTTAACATCGAACGGATCTCGGCAAGATCGCTTGGCCCTTGTCTCTGTGGAGCAGAAGGTAGTGGCGAATTGGGTCTGGTTACTCCAGATCCCCCTCCTGGGGTGGGTATTGAGTCATTTCTCATCCACACCCAGTTTCTGCTCGGATCATTAGTTCCTGACAAAACATTTGTCGGAGTCTGGCTCGTCGCGATTGTTTGAGCGACGGAGCCGGCTGGTGCCGAGGTCGTGGAGACTGAGGCAGAGCTCGTCAACACGCCGTCGGTCTGACCCATGTTTCTTACCCCGGTAGTGTTCTGAGGAACGTTGTCGACCGTTTGAGGGCGGTCAACTGGTGGTGTGGCGCTGGGAGAGCCAGTTTGGTCGGGATTCATCTCGATCTATCGGATCTAGGATCTGATTCTTACGATAGGAAAGGCTATAGAATGTCCCCACAGTCGGCGCCAAATGTGAGATCCGGGATTCACACTAAGAATTTGTATTCGTGGATTTGGACTTTTGGATATAGAAATGGTATAGTTTCCTATGAATCAAAGACTTTATTGAGATTGATCGTCGAGATAGAACAAACACAGTCGAGAAGAGAGTACAAAGTATAAAATCGAGCTATCTAATCGAAGTGTTCATAACTAGGGTTGGAATATCTTGAATGAATCACCACTTCTCTTCTTAAATAGTCTCGACTCTGATCTCTTCGTCCCGATATTTTGGCCTCGTCATCGTAACGATCTCCAAGATTTATGCGGATCAGTTGGACTGGCGAAGACCGAGTTGCTCTATCTCCACGTCATCTTTTGCCGAGCTCGAGCTCGATTATCTCCGGCTTCGGCATCGTCTGGGCCTTGCCAGGGCGCTTGTTTCGCTTGGGCCCATCGAAGGAGTCGGCTCTTTTGTCTGTCTTTGATTCTGGAACGGGCTCGTAATTATGGGCCTCTGTCTTGTCTGTTAATGGGCCGGATTTCCTAGAGGGAAATCCAGTACCAACACTCATTCGAATCCTCCTGCCCATCAACATCCGTGAGGTTCCCCTCATTTTCTTCTTCTTCTTCGTGAATAGCCAGAACAGAGTATCTCGACGGAGAGATAATAGAATGTTCTTCTTCTTTGTTCTGTTGAGCTACACCTACATGTCTGCCTCTCTTCGATGGTGATACATCGTTCCAATCATTATTCTCTGCATGCTCTATCCCCAATTTTACACTTGTCTCAGTCACAGAATTACATGGAGTCGGATTAGTGCCCTCTTTCACATCCAACTCCATCGCTGGATTTGTCTGCGTTTCCTCTGCTTCAGAATTCCGAGATACAGTAACATGATCATCCATTGCAACGACAGGCTCTTGAGTATCTGAAACAGGTTCGGGAGCTACCAGAGTGGACTCTTGAGCAGCTGTAACAGACAATTGAGCAGCCGGAGCAGAGTTCTGAACAACTGTTATCGGTTCTTGAACAAGACATTTACCCACCAGATATCCCCACTTCTCACACCTGGAGCATCTCGGAGGCAACCATGGATACTGATAATCCACCACTACATCAATATTCCATTTCACTGACTTGAACCTTCTCGATATTGGCAGCTCCTTGGATAGATCATATTCGACAAATACCTTCGCTTCTTCAAAGCACTTACACAGTTCCGTGTCAGGATGCAGCCTCTTTGGGTCACCTACATGACTTGAGAGGAAGCTTAATCCGTCCTACGAGAAAATCTTAGGTGGTACGTTTTTAAGTGTAACCCACATTGGGACTGACCTAATTGCAGGTTCTTCTTCTTCAACCAACGGAGACCACTTTGTGACCACCATTGGAACGTCGGCGATGTTCCACATACCGCGTCGTAACACTCTCAATCGTGTAGCTTGATCTCAAATTCTGAACTTGATCGAGAAGTCATTGACCTCGTATGCATCAACTTTGATAGACTTGTTACCAAGTGTCCATATTTTGTTCACTATCATGTAAACCCTAGCAATATGAGGGGCTGTCGTCAGAAAATTTCCAATCAAAAAATCCTCCCAGAGAGGAGTAGAGTCTGTCATAATTTCGTCCGGAATGACGACTGTTTGAGAGCCATCAATCAGAGAGATTTCGCATTCCTTCCTCATCAAGCAACCTGTATTTTGAACGGCAGAACTCCAAGAGAGCTTTTTCTGTGTCGAGCCACGATCTGTGGACGGCTCCCTTGCCATCCCCGTTTCCATTCCGCCGAGATTCCGGTCAGAACGGCCGCCGGAAGCCCTAGGAGTGTTGAAGATGAAAACCCTACTGTGTCGCCAATATTTTCTCCTGCCACGTCAGCAGAGAAAAAGATGATTATATTTTTCAATTCTTAGCTTATTTTCATTCGACCACTAAGTAGTCCGAACCATTCATTCAATTCTGAAATGTCCTAACCGTTTATTAAGTCATATTCTATGTTTAGATTACTACGCATATAATAGAGATAATAAACATAATCAAACTATGCAATAAACTGGCATTTCCATTAATTAAACTAGGGTATCGATATAATAATAAGTTTGTACAATAGGCTAATGTATTGTTCTATCCTATCTAAACCAGTCTATTCCACCACCCATCCGCCTAAGTCTTTGTCTCATGCGCCTAAGCTCAATAATTACCACGATTAATCTCAGGTCGTGCATAACGAAAATATATAAGTAGTCTAAAAGACTTAAACATACAATCCAACATCCTAGCAATGTTCTACATGCTTCTATATTCCCTTTACTAAACTGCAATGCCCTAAATTCCACTAAGTCCACCGAGTGATCAGAAATGAGAACCGCCCATGGCACGAACCGTACTATGACTGCGAACCGTAACCAACTATCGGCGGACAATACCGAGTCCGACCGCACACACGATCCGATCTAGGTTCGAGTTCTACACATCGTGTCTAACCCGCAGACGACCAGTTCATGGTCGGATTCCGGCGAACCGCCAATACAGCCTCCCCGGCTTGTCAGTCGATTCCCAACCGCGATCTGTCCCACACAACTGTCCCACCTTCGACCGTTAGCCACCCACACGACCGTTCCGTTTATAGTCGTGACTCGAACCTATTAGTCCATAAGTCCTAAACGTCCAGAACTAATTTTACATATCCGATCAAGATATCTAGAGAGAGAGAGAGAAGGGGAATTCTGACCAGCGCCGTCAGACCGTCGACCGCACGGCCTGGCCGTGGGTAGTGGTTCAATCATGCATCCAGTAAGCATGTTGGGTGTACCGGTTGTCCTGCCCTGCTCCTTAAGCTCATTTTTGAATCAATGCTTGATCCCTTTTGCGCCTCCTTAGCCCACACCTTAAACCGCACCTAATACCTTCAAACTGCCGGCAAATTCCCTTTGAATAATTCCTGCCAAATTCCTTGTTCTCTTCCTTAAGACTTTGCGATTTCTCTTAGATATTTATGGGATTTTCTTGTGTATTTAATAATGCCCAAAATTGCCAAGCCCATGGATTTTTATAAGCTAATCCCAAAAACTACCCTTTAAGCGAAAGGGTGCAAGTGGTAGGCGGATGGGTGCCAAACCCCCCCACCAGACACTAACTGACTTAGCCCACTAGGTAACCCAACTAGCCAACATTCCTCCCAGATGAGTTGATCTGAGTGTCAGCTGACCCAGTTAGTCCAACTCGGCTGTTCAGCTCATTTCATTTGAACACCCCTTGTCTAGATCCTTTCTCACTCAGCTAAGCTCCATGCCCACCGAACTTAGCCGTCTTTCAACCATGGAAAACTTCTCTTTGATCTCCCTTAACCGTTTGCCCATCGTTTGGTCCCATGGCACGTCCCACCAATCCTAGCGAGGATCAAGGATGTTACAAGTCACGGTGTTCACCTAGTTCCATCTCTGCAAACCACTCAGGATAATCAACACACATCTTGCTTTATGTTTCCCAAGTGATCTCTTCAATCCCATTGCAAATCCACACCACTTTGACCAAAATTTCTTCCTCATTGCCTTCTCCGGTCTGTCAATGATCCAAACCGGTCTTGTTTCCATAGTCAGATTCTCCTTGAGATCACCTGGAAATTCTGGTACAATCACGTCTCGGTCTGTCATACACTTCATAAGATGGGATACATAGAACACATTGTGGAATGCTTCCATGAGATTTGGCAAGTCATGTTTGTATACGACCAAGCCAACCCGTTCCAAAATCTTGAACGGTCTCAAGTACCGGGGGTCCAACTTCCCTCACTTAGAAACTATTGACCTTCCCTTGAATGTAATCATCTTGAGGTAAACCAAATATCCAACAGCAAACTCTATGTCCTTATGACGTTTGTCTGCATAGCTTTCTGCCTATCCTGAGCCTCCTTCATTTTGATCTTCAAAACCGTATCCGCTCCATGGTCTCTTACACAATGTCCGCTCCGATTATGCTGGCTTCCCCCACTTGAGTCCAACACAAAGGGGTCCGGCATGGTCGTCCGTACAACGCTTGGTACGGTGACATCCCTATATTGGCTTGGAAACTGTTCTTGTATGCGAATTCAGCCAAGGGTAGATACCTCTCCCAAGAATCCCCCCCAGTCCAAAACGCATGTTCTCAACATGTCTTCCAAGGTCTATATAGTCCGTTATGGCCTCCATTAATTTGCGGATGGTATGCCGTGCTCATGTTCACCTTAGTTTCTAAAGCCCTTTGGAAATCTTGCCAAAAGTAGGATGTGAACCGCACATCTCTATTTGAGACTATGCTTGTTAGAACTCCGTGCAATCTAACAATCTCGTCAATGTACTTCCCAACAATCTTGACGAATCCATCCGTCTTCTTAATAGCAAGGAAGTGTGCGGACTTTGTCAATCTATCTACCAAGACCCAGACCGTGTCTCTCTTTGATATGGTCACTGGCTATTGGCAAACCAGTGACAAAATCTATGTTAATGTGATCCCATTTCCACTCCAGAATTGGTAGACTATGCAATAGGCCACTTGGGACCTATTGTTCTGCCTTGACCAACTAGCAAGTCAGACATTTTTCCACCCACTCAGCTATGTCCTGTTTCATCCCGACCCAATGGTAGTACCTTTTGAGGTCGTGGTACATCTTGTTCTATGCGGGGTGAATCGCGAACTTAGACTGACGTGCTTCCTTAAAGTCTCCTCCTTCAGTTACTTAACATAAGGTACACTGACCTGACCGTTAACTACGATCGTCTCGTTGTTGGAGAACTTGTATTCGGTGTTGTTGTGATTGATGGCTTTGTTTGACTCCTCGTCCTTCCCTTGAGCCAAACAAACTCTAGTCAACAAATCTGCTTGGTCTGCTGCTCCCAAACCACCCAATGGCTCTTCACACACGGTCAGGGCATTGAGATGCAAAGCCCCGATCATCCCAACCAACGTTTCCGAATCTCTTTCTACAGCCACCTCGGTTCTCTTCCTGCTCAAGGCATCGACTACTAGATTTTATTTGTACTCAATGCAGTGAATATGAATTTCGTAACATTTTCTGATTTTTTTGATAATTCCGGGAGTTTATGTCTTTTTTTTTTTATTTTTATTGAATCCGCCGGGACTGACGGGAGAGGTATTTGGTCACCATTAATGAACTACTCCAAAATATCGCTCCGTGTGCCCCCCTTTCGTCGAGTGACGTCATGCTTGCTTTTGGTACTCCCGAAAAACAAATCTTGATCGAACCCATATTTGCCCAGAGCTTGTACACATGCTTCCAGAGCTACTCGATTAGCTACGGCACCCGGTGCGTTACTTGAACGAAACTAGATCTTGTAGAATCATATTGAATATTTGACGAGACATTTCGAGATGGTAAGAAATTTCTAAGTCGTAGTCCGCCACAAATTCCATCCACCTCTGTTACCTCAAGTTTAGATTTGGCTGAGTGAAGACATACTTCAAGCTCTTGTGGTCAGTGATTATTTGTACCTAGGACCTGTAAAGGTAAGATCGCCAGATCTTGAAGGCAAAGACCACCACAACCATCTCTAAATCATTAGTCGGATAGTTACCCTCATGCTTCTTTAAATGCCTTGAAGCATAAGAAATGATCTTTCCCTACAGCATCAAAACGCACCCAAGGCAGGTTATAAATGAATCCGTATAAACCACATAAGGTACCTCATTCTCCGGCAAGGACAAGACTGGTTCTTTGGTCAGCATGTCCTTCAACTCCGAGAAAATCTTCTCAGCCTTGTCCGTCCACTCAAATTTCACGCCATATCCGGTTAGCCGAGTCCTGGCATGTGCCATGCTCGCGAACCCGTTGACGAAACTTCTGTAGTAGCCTGCCAACCCAAGGAAACTCCGTACTCGGTCTTGGCCACTCCTTAATCGATTTGATCTTCTCTGGATCAACCGATACTCTTTGTCCGACACAATGTGCCCGAAGAACCTGATGCTCTTTTGCCAAAAGCTGCACTTGCTTAAGTTGGTATAGAGCTTCTGCTCCCTTAACCGCTCCAGTACCTTCCTTAGATGATCATGGTGCGTCTCCCGGTCTTTTTAATAAACAGAATTTCATCTATGAAGATGATCACGAACTTGTCTAGCCAATCATAGAATATACCATTTATGATCTTCATGAATGTGGCCTATGCATTCGCAAGACCAAATGGCATAACCACGAATTCGTAATGGCCATACCGTATCCGGAACGCTATCTTCTGTACATCCTCTGGTGCGATCGCGATATAGTGGTATTCTGATGCTAAGTCAATCTTGGAGAACACGGCCGCTGCCTTAAGATGGTCCAATAACTCGCCGATTCGAGGCAAGGGGTACTTGTTCTTCACCGTGACCTGGTTTATGCCTCAGTAATCAATGCACAATCTGAAGCTCACGTCCTTCTTCCTTACAAACAGAACCGGCGCCCGCATGGTGAGCTACTTGGCTTGATGAAACATTTCTACAAAAGTTCCTTCAACTGCTTCTTAAGTTCGGCTATCTTGGCCGGTGCCATCCAGTACAGTGCCTTGGAGAGTGGTGCGGTCTTAGGCTCAAATTTTATGGTGAATGAGTTGGATCTATTGGGAGGTAAGCCTTTCAAGGCTGTGAACACATCCCCAACTCCCTCACGGCCGGAATCTCCCCATCTCCATACCGTTCCCCAACCTCAGTTGTGGTAATCGTGGCCAAGTAATCCTCACAACCCTCCTCAAGTATCCCTTCATGATTGATATCTGAGACCACAAAACTTCTTGAAGCTTGTCTTATTCCTTGGAACTCGATCCTCCCTTCAGGTCTCTCAAAACGCACTCTTCTGTGGTGGAAATCAATTGTGGCTTGGTACTGCCCGAGCCAATCCACTCTTAGAATCACCTCGTGGTGTTTGAGATGAATGATCCACAAATTGTCCGACATACTCACATCCCCTATAGAGACGGATATGTCCCGAACCAATCCCATTGTAGGCATGGCATGTCCCTGGCCGCATTTACAATGCCAAAGCCATCCAATTGTTCCTTTTAGAACAAGCCTTTTCTAATCATTTCCGGACTCACAAAGCTTTGTGTATCCCCTTAGTCAAACAGTGCGTGTATTTTCACACCACCAATGGTTAGTGTCCCTGCACAATCACCCATGCAATGTTAAGTACCTAATCCCCAAACCACATGTGATGCATTACAGGAAAAGCCACCATTTTCCCCAATACAATGCTATGCAGGAATTGCCACCCTTTCCCCAATACGATGCTATGCAGGAATATAAACCCTTTTTCCCTGGGATGCATTGCAAAAAAAGAAAATAAAGCTTGAGCTTAGTGGCATACCAGTGATCGCGTTGAAGGTACCAGCCTTGCCGGAGTCCTTCACTTACTCATAAACCCGAGGTATCCCGGATTGGCCCTTCCGGCTATCATCGCTTCGTACTCTGCTTTGTTATTTGACGCAGCGAAGCCTAGTTTGAAAGACTGCTCTACTACTTCCCCTGTAGGAGAGACTAGTTTGACTCCAACCCCAAATCCTTGTTTTGAGGATACACCATCGACATGGAAAGTCCATGTTTTGGATGAAAACGGCTCGAGTCCGACGACCGGGAGGAGTTCGATAATGAAATCAGCCATTACTTGAGCTTGTAAGAATGTTTGAGTTCTTAACTCTATGTCGTACTCGCTCAGTTCGATAGCCCACTTCACCAGTCGACCTGATTGACTAGGGCTGTGCAATATTATCCTCAATAGTTGTGAGGACATCACTACCACTGGATGGGACTCGAAGTATGGTCGTAGCTTTCAAGCTGATGTTACCATGCCAATGCAAGTTTTTCTATTGCAGGATATCTTGTTTCGACATCGATTAAAGTTTTGCTAACATAGTAAACTGGGTTTTGCCTTTTTTGATCTCCGCGAACTAAACTTTGCTTACTGCCACCGAAGAGACGGCTAAGTAAAGGTACATAGGTTCTACCTCCATTGGTTTCGCCAGTATCGGGGGCTCGCTTAGATAGATTTTGAGCTGAGTGAACGATTATTTGCATCTCTCATCCCAAAGAAATTTCGTATTTGCTTTGAGGAGCTTGTAGAAAGGAAGGAACTTATCAGTCAACCTCGAAACGAAGCGATTTAGTGCTGCAATTTTTCCGGTCAGTCTTTTGACTTCTCGTGTTGTTTTGGAGATGACATCTCCAAAAATGTGGCAATCTGCTTGGGATTTTCTTCAATTCCCCATTAGGTTACTTTGTAACCCATGAATTCACCTGATGGAACACCGAAGGTGAACTTCACGGGGTTGAGTTTCATCCCGTACTTTTTGAGATTGACGAAGCATTCTTCTAGCTAAGCAAAGTGATCTTCGTATTTTGAAGTCTTAACCAACATATCGTCAATGTAGACCTCCATGGTTTTACCTAATAGTCCGGCAAACATTTTGTTGACGAGACGTTGATAAGTAGCTTATGCGTTCTTGAGTCCACGATGGGCATCATCTATGCAAACTTGGATCATAAGTTATTCTAGGGGACCTCGATGACTGGGTTCATTTGATATTTTAGTTCGCATTTCGGCGATCTCCTCCTGTTTCTATAATTTATGTGGGAGATATTTTGATCTGTTTATACCCGTTCATCTAACAATTTATGGAAGAATTTTGACTTTTGTATACGGTTTTTACTCCGTTAGTGGTCGGGAATTTGACGCATTGATGGTATGTCGAAGGTATGACATTCATGTCATAAATATTTGGTCGGCCTAAGATGGTGTTGTACAAAGCTGAACTATCTACCATGACGAACTCCATCATTCTTCGAACCCCCGCCAGCAATTACTGGTCTCCGACAAACCCTACGAGTGGTGTTCGCCCTTCGCCTATGTCAAAATCGTTAAACTCCATCTTTTTGAACGCGTCGTAAAACAGTATATCGACGGAATTTTCTGTATTGATCATTATCATGAAGAGCTCGACATCTCCAACGACCAGATAGATGAGCAGAGCATTTGAAGTTGTTCTAGTTCCCTAGTGAAATTAGTTGACTGAGGCCTCATCCTGGACCTAACTTCAATCCCATAAGCATTTCATGATCAAGCCCAATTCGGGAAAAGACGATCCGCCAACCAAAGACTCGGACAAAGGGCTCCGACTCCATAGCATAGCTCGGAAGACGACGAGATGAACTAACCACGATCCGCATGCTAAGGAGGAGATCGAGTCAACCAGAAGATCCCGAAGATCACGCAGAACGTTGGAGTCGATCCCGAAGTTTAAGGAAGACAGTTAGCAAGAGAAGGGCTATAAAAGGGAGCTCCAACAATCCGCAAAGGGATCCAATCCGATAGACATTTCTAACCTAGCATTAATATCTAGTAATCGCTCTATAGCTCGAGTTCTTAGTGTTCTTATATTCCAATCAATACAAATCCATTTTCACCACTTTTAGCTTGTTTGATTACGATTTACTCAAGAGTCTAGCCCACCTTTTCATAAATCAGCTCACATAAACACTCTAAAACTTGAGTGTGGGTTTTAGGATCCACATTTTGGCGCCGACTGTGGGGAAGATTCATAGATATCGTTTACACACGAACCTGATCAACAGCCTATTAGCGTGGAAATGGATCCCAACGCAACAGCTCCGATCGGATCACCGAGATTGCAGGATCTCGACCAGACGAACGTAAATGTTCAAGCCAGGAATACCGGATTAGAGTCGGTTGTGACTCAAGCAGGATCCGGAACAGTGGATCGCATCCCTGTTTCCCAGCCTTCAGGGGTTGCGCCTCCGGGCTCGACTTCACGGACAACCGAGAGAGCCAAATCTCGAACCTGGATACGATCTGAGGATTGCCCCCAAGGGGATGTGCAAACTCCTCGGACCAATCCGCAAACACGACCTGATCACCATGCCTGATGAGATCCGTCACCGACGGCAAGGCAGAGCTCCGCAAAATGCTAGCAGTCTTGATTGACAGATTGCACGATCAAGAAGTCACCCAGCAAACTATGTTAGGTCGGCTAGATATGCACGACAGGAGTCTGCTGAATCTCGGAAACAGGCCGCGACCCGTTACGGGGACTACGGTAGATGGCTCCGCAAGGAGTCTGTTACCTTGCATGCGTCTGGACTTCGAGGAGGAATACGTAACCCCCGAAGCTCCGCGACAGACATCCGTGCCTAGAAACAGCAGTTACCCGGTGTTTAGCCCGATCTCCGGACCCACGCATCCCAGCGCGAACACCGTGGCCTCGACCTCGATGGGTATTACAGCCCCTGAGGTAGCACGATTGCGGACGCCCCCACCTATACATACAAGTTACGAACCAAACATGGATCAGGTGTTGGGAGCATCAGTCTTTGCCTTCAGCTCGCGTCCTCCGATAACGGAACCCGGGACTAACACCGCTCGGCCTCCCCCGAGCGAGATAGCTCAGCAAGCCGGAATCCGGGGACCGAGCAGCTGATATATCATGGTTTTTACTAGTTTTAGGCCATGATATAGATGTGTTTTAGTGTCTTTTGTCTTTGTTTAGAGTCTTTTACAGGTATAATCAGGTTGGGAGCTAAACTGGAGATTATGGAGCATTTTGGAGATTTTTGGAGTGATTGGCCGAGAGATAGAGTTCACTGTCCGAAACAGAGAAAGGTGTCGATCGTTGCACTCTAGCAACGATCGTTGCACCAGCGAGATGGGCCAAAAGTTCGGCGGTTTAGAAGAATCAAGATATTGCACTTTGATCCAGAAGTTCCTGATATTTACAAAGAAGCCCCTGGCCGAGATTGTGCCTATATAATAGAGTTTTTAGAGTTTTTATTAGATACACTTTCATAATTAAGAGCAGAGGATTTTTAGAGCTTTTGGGGCTGATCTGAACCTAATTCATCATCTGTATTTGGAGAAGATTTCGAACCCCTTTTACTCTTATTCTTTTATGCAATTTACTTATCATATGATCATGTTTTCATTATCTATGTCTGAGTAGATTCCTAGTTAGACTTAGGGTTTCTCACATAGGATTTCATGACTTGCTAGACTTGTTCAACTTCAGTTAAGGATTCAAACTATATCTGTTCTTCAATTTAATTGTGCTTAAAGCTAGTTCTAACCTGATCAATTAGAATCTAGATCTTAGGTTGCTAAATACGTCACGGAAGTGGGGTTTAGGAATCTGAACTAATTAAATTGGGCAATTAAACTTTGCGCAAACGAAAGTTTGGTTTAGGATAATTGTGAACATATCAAACTTGGGATTAATGCTAGTTTAATCTGTTAGTTCTCGCAAACGGAAGTTTGGTTTGCTGCACTTAGACTTAGAGAATTATCGCAAAGGAATTTGGTTAATTCTATATCTGTGTTTTGAGTTCTAGAACTGTGCTTAATTAGATCCTTGCTGAATGAACTGTCTGCTAGTCTGATTTCCTGAGAATACCCTAGGTTTGACGCTTTTAATTACTTGCTTTCACAACCAATAATCTCTGCTACTGATTTACTTTCTTGCACTATTTTCAATACAATCACATTGCTTATTTCTAGTATTCATTCCCTACGGTTTGATTCTCTTGAGACCAAGTGTCCCTGTGGATTCGATAACCCTATATACTACTTTGACATTGCTGTACACTTGCAGTTTAGTATAGGGATTAATTCTTGACCTATCAAGTTTTTGGCGCCGTTGCCGGGGACTCTTTGAGTCTTCGATAGGACCGAACTTAGGGTTTTACTAGAAATTTTTCGTTTTTCGTTTTTGTTTTTCGTTTTTTTTTTTTTTTTTTTTTTTTTTTTTTTATTTATTTATTTATTTTGCTAACTTTTTCTCTGTTTCTCTCTGTCGCAGGTACGAATTTCGCCTTGCATCGATCGTTGCACCCTTGCATCGATCGCTGCTAAGCGATTTGAGATTGAATCGATCGTTGCACTGATAGCATCGATCGTTGCTGGACGATTACAGACAGTTTATGCCAACGCAGAACACTCGAAGTAATCCGAACTCGAGCTTAGTTAATCTCAACCTAGAAGAACTTGGACGTCTAGAGAGGACTATCAGAAGAGAAAAGAGAGAAAGAATGGTACAAGAACGCTTGATCTTGATACCAGATGCTGATGGAGTCCTGAGGGATCCAGAGAACAATCCTTACAATGCTGCTGGGCAAAGGATTGATGCTGAGGGACGAGTGATCCCTGATGAAGTTGAGCCACAAGGTAGAGAGATGGTAGTTCATGAGAGGACACTAGCTGATTACAATAGACCTGATGAGTTTCATGCAAACCGAGCAGCTCTAGTGCTTCCTGCCTTCGAGAGGAATGATTTTGAGGTAAAAACTATCTACTACCAACTGATGAGGCAGATTGCTTTTCATGGTCTTCAATCAGAGCAGCCTATGGATCACATTGACAAGTTTGAGGACATAGTCACTGGCATGAAGTATGAAGGAGTATGCCCGGACTATCTGTTCCTTAAGCTATTTCCGCACAGTCTTGCTGGAGACGCTAGTGCATGGCTGAGACAACTGGCACCTGGCCAGTACACTACTTGGACAGCCTTAAAGAGTGAGTTCCTGCGTCACTTCTACGACGCTGCGCGCTCAGATCAGTCCAGACAGGACATACTTACTTTTTCCCAAGGAGCTGTGGAGCCTTTGACAACCGCATGGATGAGATTTAAGAAATATCAGCGTGATTGTCCACACCATGGATTCACAGAAGTACAGCTGATAGGTATTTTCTTCAGAGGCATAGATCTCCCTTATCAGACTGCGCTAGATAATTCCAGTGATGCAAATTTCAGCACCAGAACTCCTACACAAGCTAAACGGTTGATAGAGAACCTGATTGGCAGCAATAGTTGCAAAACAATGGATGAAAGGAGGAAGAGATCTGATGGAACTGTAGAGAATTCTGATATAGCTAATATTAGATCCAGATTGGACACAGTTTTCAATCTCCTGACAAATAAGAAAGCTGTCCACTTTGCCCAAGATGTAGAGGCGATTCAGACTGAGGAGGACACTCAGGAAGAAGAAGTGAATTTCATAGGAGGTTCCGGTTTCCAAGGTAATAGATTTAACAATCAACAGGGGAACAGATTCTCAAATGGAGGACAGAATGGAGGTTTTCAGAAGACCTATGGACAGGGTAATCAGAGAACCTATGGATCTACATCTTATCAGACTCCTCCTGCACCTACAGCACATGAGAGCAAAATGGAGGCTATGATGGAACAACTGATGGAAAGTCAAACCAAGCTTTCTGTAGACAACAACAAGAAGCTGGACGCTGTCTATCAGGACCTCAATGGGAAGTTTGAGACATTGAGCACTCACATGAAGCAGTTGGACACTCAGGTGAATCAGATGTCCAGCTCACTGAAAGGAAAAGGAGTTGCAGACACTCATATTAAGGCCTGGTCTGTAATGATTAATGATGGATCTTATCTAGGGGAGAAATTTGAGCTAAGTACAGCTGAGTTGGTGACTGAGGCAGAATTTTCGGATTTCTGTGAAAAACTCTCGGGTGGAAGTTGTGATGATCGCGATGCAACGATCGATACACATCTGGCATCGATCGATGCAGGTCGTGAACAAGCAGAGAATCCGTGGGATGAAAATGAGATTGATGCAGAACTAGCCCGCCTATTCCCTGATACATCTGAAATCACTCCAGAAGATGTTTATGCACGAGCTATTTGGCACAGTCCCAAGGTGTCTGAAGTGATTAAACAAGAGATTGAAGAGCTGAAAAGGCTAGAAAAGAGTGGTGAGGACTTGGAAGAAATTCCATCATCTGATGATCCACCTTATCATCCATGTGTTCAGAAATATTTGAACAAGATGTTGCCATTAGATGAAGAGCTGAGAGAATGGGTGATAGTAGTTCCTCAGCATATTAGTGATGTTCTGTTAACTAAGGTCCCAAAGAAACTGCCTGATCCTGGAGTCTTTGTACTTGATTGTTCTATCTTTGAAGATAGTTTTAGGCGTTCTCTGTGTGATTTAGGAGCTGCTGGGAGCATAATGCCTTACTCTGTGGCAGAGAAGCTGGGTATGTTGGATTTTGCTCCTACTAGGACACATCTTATCCTAGCTGATCAGTCCATGCGAGTTCCTGAAGGGCTCCTTATGGATATTCCGGTAAGAGTTGGAAACTACTTAGTTCCGACGGACTTCCTTGTGCTGAAATATGCCTGCGATCCGGATGAAGCTTTATTGCTTGGGAGACCATTCTTGGCTACAGCAGGAGCTGTGATTGATGTTAGACAGAGTCTAATAGACCTCCACCTGGGAGATGAGACGCTGCGATATGAGATGGAGAAGCTGCGGAAGCCACTGATAGATGGACAGACTTTCAAGATCTTGGAAGCAGATGATGAGCAGCTGAATGAGACTGTGATGATAGATCCTGGAGCGCATTTTACTCCATCTTTTCTTGGACTGAAGCATTCTGCAACAGCCTATTCTCCACCATGGATGAGGAGACTTGAACAGAGACAGAAAAAGTCTCTGTCAGGATCTTCCGGAGCCTGAAAGATCTTGCGCGTCCGGTCAAGCTATTGACCTTAAACAAGCGCTGGGTGGGAGGCAACCCACCATTAGGTACTGGTGTTTTTCTACTTAATTTTTGGTGTTTTTGTTAGGATTTTACGTTTGTTTTTGTTTCTGGTGCAGTCATGTTTGCAGTCTCGGACAAAATCGCAGTGCAGCGATCGATGCATTTCTGCATCGATCGTCACAACACGAAATGAATCGCATTGCAGCGATCGTTGCGGTCCTGAGCAACGATCGACCATACACGAAAATCGCCAAGTAACGGTCGATGCATCTAATGCACCGATCGATGCTGTGCGACAGAGGTAACCCGACAGACATGATTTCACCTTTTCAATTTATTTTATTTTCTTTTTACCGATCCTTCGCTGGACACTACTGGGGACAGTGTGTCTTAAGTGTGGGGGAGGTGCTACTGACTTATATCTTTCTGTTTTCTTAAGAGTCAGTCCGTTTTTCAAAATTTTTTTGTTTTATTGAGTCAAAATTGTTTAAGTAAGAAACTATGATTTTCGGAGGAGATTTACAAAACTTGCAGGAACTTAAGTAACCATTGGGATGAAGTTGCAGGATCTATCTCTGACTGTTAGAAAACTCAGACACGGATCAACCTACTGGGAACACCCACATCACTTCAGGTATCAGAGGATCCTTTTACTGACTTCACCCCTAATACTGACTTAGATTTTCTCACCTAAGGGCTTGGTATACTTTATGTCGGATTCCCTGTTAGTTCTGACACAGCCTGTAAACCTGTCCTATTTAGTTCCCTTCTCCCCTTCTATAAAGTAAAAAAAAAAAAAAAAAAAAAAAAAAGATAATAAACTGAGGATGAGTTAGTAACTCCGAAGTGGTCATGAGAATAGTAGCAAACACTATTATCTCTTATGTGATCCATGGAATGTGTCCAAAGTACACCCCATAACGGGAAGAACACTGATAAAAAAAATAAAATGATACCCAGTGGGAAAAATCAGTTGTTAAAGAAGGGAAAGAGAAGAAAGGGACTAGAGAAAGATAGTATGGTGGTCTAGAGCTGATTAGGTAAGAATCCATGTGCCTTTAGATCGATACTCCTTAGGTGAGACCGCACTTAAATACTTGCAGAAGTCAGTAGGGAGAATTTGAATGCTTGAATGTGATTGTGGAGTTTACCTAGGACAGTTGCTAAGTGTGGGGGAAGTACATGTTGGTCTTGATATCCTGTGATTGATTCTTTCAGTAGTTTACTAAGGGGAATCTGAGTATTGTAGCTTCTAAGATGAAATGAGTTTCTGAAGAGTTTTCAAACCTCTTCACCATGTTTTAGTTCTATGTTTTGCTTGAGGGCAAGCAAAGGCTAAGTGTGGGGGAGTTGATATATCATGGTTTTTACTAGTTTTAGGCCATGATATAGATGTGTTTTAGTGTCTTTTGTCTTTGTTTAGAGTCTTTTACAGGTATAATCAGGTTGGGAGCTAAACTGGAGATTATGGAGCATTTTGGAGATTTTTGGAGTGATTGGCCGAGAGATAGAGTTCACTGTCCGAAACAGAGAAAGGTGTCGATCGTTGCACTCTAGCAACGATCGTTGCACCAGCGAGATGGGCCAAAAGTTCGGCGGTTTAGAAGAATCAAGATATTGCACTTTGATCCAGAAGTTCCTGATATTTACAAAGAAGCCCCTGGCCGAGATTGTGCCTATATAATAGAGTTTTTAGAGTTTTTATTAGATACACTTTCATAATTAAGAGCAGAGGATTTTTTAGAGCTTTTGGGGCTGATCTGAACCTAATTCATCATCTGTATTTGGAGAAGATTTCGAACCCCTTTTACTCTTATTCTTTTATGCAATTTACTTATCATATGATCATGTTTTCATTATCTATGTCTGAGTAGATTCCTAGTTAGACTTAGGGTTTCTCACATAGGATTTCATGACTTGCTAGACTTGTTCAACTTCAGTTAAGGATTCAAACTATATCTGTTCTTCAATTTAATTGTGCTTAAAGCTAGTTCTAACCTGATCAATTAGAATCTAGATCTTAGGTTGCTAAATACGTCACGGAAGTGGGGTTTAGGAATCTGAACTAATTAAATTGGGCAATTAAACTTTGCGCAAACGAAAGTTTGGTTTAGGATAATTGTGAACATATCAAACTTGGGATTAATGCTAGTTTAATCTGTTAGTTCTCGCAAACGGAAGTTTGGTTTGCTGCACTTAGACTTAGAGAATTATCGCAAAGGAATTTGGTTAATTCTATATCTGTGTTTTGAGTTCTAGAACTGTGCTTAATTAGATCCTTGCTGAATGAACTGTCTGCTAGTCTGATTTCCTGAGAATACCCTAGGTTTGACGCTTTTAATTACTTGCTTTCACAACCAATAATCTCTGCTACTGATTTACTTTCTTGCACTATTTTCAATACAATCACATTGCTTATTTCTAGTATTCATTCCCTACGGTTTGATTCTCTTGAGACCAAGTGTCCCTGTGGATTCGATAACCCTATATACTACTTTGACATTGCTGTACACTTGCAGTTTAGTATAGGGATTAATTCTTGACCTATCAGCAGCACGCGTCCGCGAAGCACACATCTCCCCATGTTCAAACACCGAACTGATGCGGACGACGAAGGCATATACGCCAGGCTCCAGCGTCTGCAGGCCGCAGTCCACTCAGCAACAAGTGCGGCTCCAGACATCGATCAGGTTATCGAGGAGACCCGCCGAACTCCGTTTACAGATAGAATCGCTAGCGCGAGGATCCAGAACACCGGGAAGATCAAAATCCCAGAATACGCGGGAACCACGGACCCGAAAGCCCATGTCAGAGCTTTCAGACTCGCGGTTTCCCAAGCCCATCTCACCGATGAAGAAAAGGAAGCGGGTTACTGCAGACTTTTCGCCGAAAACCGCACCGGTACCGCACTAGAATGGTTCGCCAGTCTAGAGGGAAACTCGATCGATAACTTTACACAACTCGTATCGATATTCCTGAGATAATACTCGATCTTCATCGAACAGAAAACTTCGGAAGCCGATCTCTGGGGTATGAAACAAGGAGCCGATGAGACTCTTAGATCTTACATCGCTAGGTTCCGGGAAGTCAAATCGCGTATAGCGGATCCAAATGAGACCATAGCAATGCATATTTGGAAAACGGACTCCTTTATACATCGGAGTTCACAAAAGAGCTTGCAGTCCAAACCTGCACGACCTTAGACGATGCACTGCACAAGGCTACGTACTACGCAAAGTATGAAGAAATAGTAGTCGTGGCAAAAGGAGAATCAAGCCAGAAGAAATCCAGCAAAAAGGAATCCTCTGGCAAAGGGCAGCACTGTCTCGCAGTAGACGGCAGCCCCAATGGCGCAAGCCTTACGACGGAAACAAGTATTGAAAATACCACGACAAGAATGGACATGTTGGAAAGCCTAGGATCTAGGGTTATAGTATTGAATCATCGATCTCGTGTTTACCTCAGGGATGGCAGCGGAATGAATGGTAATCAAGATCAGCAACGACTCAGATGCTTCGCCTCTACCAGATACACACACACACACAAATCTGGAAAGCCGGGATGCTAGTTCCAGATCTTGGGATTACTGAGTCTATGTGGTTCTGCTTTCTCTGCAACAGAAAAGTGAACGGCTAGGGTTCCAGGTCGACCATATAAGCCTTTATATAGACCTGGAATGACTAAACCGAAATTAGACAAATTCCAATTCGTTTAAGTCATGAAATCAAAACGTCAGTTTCGAAACCCGATCTGTGTCGATCGATGCACTAACTGTGTCGATCGACACACCACTATAAAACTTAATATCAATGTGTATCCAATACACATCAACATGATCATTACCATAATGATCATTCCCATATTTATGCTTCCAGTTTGCTTAGGTGTGTGACCCTATAGGATCATATAATACCGGTAGTAAGTGCACAACTTACAGACTGCAAGAGGCTTCTAGCAAAACATTGCAACCACCCAGTATTATACGAATGTCTGATCTCGACACACAACTATCATCAGAAGTGAGTACAAGTGTGATTTCAGGACACAATCCCAACAATCTCCCACTTGTACTGGAATCATCAATTCCTATAATACTTTTGTCACTATATCTCGATTAGGCATAAGGCAAGAATTAGTGTCATCCTTATTGAGCCAATATCATGTTTATCGAACTCCTGATCTATACTGAACAAGACAAACAACTGAACTACAGTTTGTTTGAGTGCGGCCACACATTTTCTCAGTATTGAATCTTCCATAGGCCCTGAGATATTTATCTCCCGTTATTCAGGAGGGACAAATCCCATCTTGTTCCATCCCTGTTTCCATACACACTTCATGATACACCTAAGAAATGCCTTTATAGCCGCCAGTTACGGGTCGACGTTTGACAAGGTCAAAGTGTACTAATTCATATGCAAGAAAGCATGATGAACTCAGGTCTAAGGACTATACTCTATAGTCGTAATGAGAACCTCTCATGACACATATATAACTATCCTGGAGACTTCTCATTTGCAGGTCATGTCCGATCATATGTTCATCAACATATATCTATGTGACTGACTGTGATACTCATATCATTGACTCCATGAAACTTAGTCAACAGTCACCTCACAATCTAGTCTCTCGCGGTTGTCAGTGTCCCACTTTGACAACCTCAACTAGGGACACATCATAATTTATGTCATCTATAGCTTATAGGGTTTCATGATCAAGTCCTCAACTTGATGACATATAATATTGCATAAACTTATTTTGGGACCATTATTTAGATCACAATAAATAATGCTGAAATCAAATTTCATTAAACATATCCAAAAGTATGTTTGCAATAACATCTTAATATAACTAAAATAAAACCATAAGAACTCCCACTAGAATCAAGATTACATCTTAAGATCTCTAATGCCTACAGCAGTAGTATGACTCTCATGCTTAGGCCTTGGGAGTGGCTTAGTCAGAGGATCAGCGACATTCTCGTCCGTCGGAACTCGGCTGATCTTCACTTCACCTCTATTGATGATATCACGAATCAGGTGATATCTCCTCTCTATGTGTTTGGACTTCTGGTGTGACCTGGGTTCTTTCGCCTGAGCAATGGCTCCATTGTTGTCACAAAAAAAAGCCACTGGCTCCAACATACTAGGAACCACACCAAGTTCAGTCATGAACTTCTTGATCCAAACAGCTTCCTTTGCCGCTTCTGAAGCAGCAACATATTCAGCTTCCGTCGTGGAATCAGCTACGGTATTCTGCTTAGAGCTCTTCCAGCTCACTGCACCGCCATTAAGACAGAAGACATATCCAGACTGTGATCGGAAATCGTCTCTGTCCGTCTGAAAACTCGCATCAGTGAATCCATTCACCACAAGTTCTTCACTTCCTCCATATACTAATAACTTATCCTTGGTATGTCTCAAATATTTGAGAATATTCTTGACAGCTGTCCAGTGATCTTCACCTGGATCAGATTGGTATCTACTCGTCATGCTTAACGCGTAAGCTACATCTGGACGAGTGCAGAGCATGGCATACATGATAGATCCTATTGCAGAAGCATAAGGAATCCTACCCATGCGTTCTCGCTCAGCATGTGTCACCGGACACTGCTTCTTGCTGAGACTAATGCCATGAGACATCGGTATGAAGCCCTTCTTGGAATCATGCATCTTGAATCTGTGCAACACCTTATCAATATAAGTGTCCTGGCACAATCCAATCAGCCTGTTCGCTCTATCTCTGTAGATTCTGATTCCAAGGATGTAGGCGGCTTCTCCCATGTCTTTCATGGAAAAACAACTTCCGAGCCAGGTCTTAATGGACTGAAGCAACAGAACGTCATTACCGAGAAGAAGTATGTCATCGACATACAGTACAAGAAACGCAATTCCGCTCCCACTAGTCTTCTTGTATACACATGGTTCTTCTTCGTTCTTGATGAAACCAAATTGTTTTACTGCTTCATCAAAACGAAGATTCCAACTCCGTGATGCTTGCTTCAATCCATAAATGGATTTATGAAGCTTGCATACCTTCCCAACATTCTTAGGATCTACAAAACCCTCAGGCTGTGTCATATACACATCCTCTTCCAGAATACCATTCAGGAAGGCGGTTTTGACATCCATCTGCCAAATCTCATAATCATAATAAGCGGCAGTTGCTAGAAGAATCCGAATGGATTTAAGCATAGCGACTGGGGAATAGGTTTCATCATAGTCAATACCATGAATCTGTTTGAAACCTTTAGCCACCAACCTAGCTTTATAAATTTGGACATTGCCATCCACGTCAATCTTCTTCTTGAAGATCCATTTACACTCAATGGCTTTTACACCATTAGGTAAATCGACCAAGGACCATACTTGGTTTTCTGACATGGATCCCATTTCGGATTTAGAGGCTCCAAGCCACTTTTCGGAGTCCGGACCCATCATTGCTTCCGCGAAGGTCGCAGGTTCGTCACTTTCAATGATCATCAGATCATTGCAATTGGTCACGAGAAATCCATAATATCTCTCGGGTTCATGACGGATCCTTCCGGATCTGCGAACTTCAGGCTCCACAGGTGTGGGTTCCACAGAACTTTGTGGATCCAACAGCTGCTCTTCCTCAGCAGGTTGATAAATCTCCTGTGCATCTTGAATTTCTTCGAGATGTACTTTACTCCCACTGTTTTCCTTAGAAAGAAATTCCCTCTCAAGAAAAGAACAGTCCCGAGCAACAAAGACTTTGTTCTCAGATCGGTTGTAAAAGTAGTATGCCTTGGTTTCCCTAGGATAACCAATGAAGTAGCATTTATCTGATTTGGGTGCGAACTTGTCAGAGATTAAACGTTTGACATAAGCCTCACAACCCCAAATCTTTAGGAAAGACAGACTTGGAATATTCCCAGTCCACAATTCATGTGGTGTCTTTTCAACTAATTTAGATGGCACCCTATTTAGTGTAAACGCAGACGTTTCTAGAGCGTATCCCCAGAAGGATAATGGAAGATCTGAATGACTCATCATAGACCGAACCATATCCAATAAGGTTCGATTTCTCCTCTCTGACACTCTATTCCATTGGGGTGTTCCAGGAGGAGTGAGTTGTGAAACAATTCCACACTCGCTCAGATAGTCACTGAACTCTTGACTTAAGTATTCTCCTCCGCGATCCGATCGCAGAACTTTGATACTTTTGCCAAGCTGGTTCTGTACTTCATTCTTGAACTCCTTGAATCTATCAAAGGATTCTGACTTATGTCTCATCAAATAGACGTAGCCATACCTACTGAAGTCATCAGTAAAGGTAATGAAGTACTTGTAATTTCCTCTGGCAACAGTGCTCATTGGCCCACATACATCAGTATGAATAAGTCCCAATAAATCACTGGCCCTTTCATTCGGTTTGTTGAAAGGGGCCTTAGCCATTTTGCCCATCAAGCAAGATTCACATTTCTCACATGATTCAAAATCAAATGAGCCCAGAAGCCCATTACGATGGAGTCTCTGAATGCGTTTCTCATTGATGTGGCCCAAACGACAATGCCATAAGAAAGTCGGGTTTTCGTCATTTGACTTAAACCGTTTTGTATTTATGTTAAAGACAGGCATTTCTTGGTTTAAGACATATAACCCATTATCTAATGGGGCGCTACCATAAAACGTACCATCACGATTAAAAGAACAAACTTTATTCTTAACAGCAAAATCAAAACCTTCCAAATCCAAAACGGAAACTGAAATTATGTTTCTGCTAATCGCAGGTACAAAGTAGCAATTATTCAATTCTAAAACCATGCCAGGAGGTAAAGACAAATCATAAGTCCCTACGGCCAGTGCAGCAACCTTAGCTCCATTCCCGACCCGTAGCTCCACTTGTCCTTTCTTCAGCGTTCTACTGTTTCTTAGTGCCTGCATATTAGTACAAATATGAGCACCGCAACCGGTATCCAATACCCACGAAGTAGAACTAGGAGTCATAACATTAAGTTCGATAACATAAATACCTGAATCAGACGCATCATACGTCTTCTTCAGCTTCTTGTAATCTTCCATGAACTTCTTGCAGTCTCTCTTCCAATGCCCTAGCTGCTTGCAGTAGTTGCATTTGTCCTCAGGAGAAGGCCCGGATTTGGGCTTGGGCTTGGGCTTGTCTTGACTCTCAGTCTGGACAGCTTTAGCTTTTCCCTTATCCTTACTAGGTTTCTTAAACCTTTTACCCCCTTGTACCATCAGTACATTAGGAGTTGCCTTCTTGAGATTCGGCTCTGCTGTCTTCAGCATGCCGTGCAACTCAGTCAATGTCTTAGTCATGTTTTGCATGTTGTAGTTCATCATGAACTGATCAAAACATGACGGCAAAGACTGCAGAATCATGTCAGTGGCTAGCTCCTGGCTAATGGCACAGTCCAGTTTCCCCAGGTTATCAATGTAACCCATCATTTTAAGGACATGAGGACTCACTGGACTGTCCTTAGTCTGCTTGCAATCCATGAGAGATTTAACCGTCTGGTATCTCTCTGTGCGAGCTTGCTCCTGAAACAATGCTTTCAGGCTGTTAATCATCTCAATCGGTGACAATACGTTCTCATATTGCTTCTGCAGCTCAGAGTTCATAGTCACCAGCATTAGACAATTAACGTCTTTGACATCATCTGAATGCTTATCCCAAGCATTCTTATCTGCCTGCGTGGCATTGGAATGTGGCCTCTCGGGGAGAACTCTTGTAAGGACATATTCCTTGTTCTCCTGCCTGAGAACTATTCTCAGGTTCCGATACCATTCCAAGAAATTTGATCCATTAAGCTTGTCCTTCTCAAGGACGGATCTTTGCGAGAAAGTGTTGATGTGAGTTGAGACAGACATAGCTGTAATTAAAAGAGGTAGATGTTTTAGTTATGATGTTCAAGGAAATGAGAATTCTTATCTAATAAGAAAACTCGCATTGTATTCAAAACTACGTTTCCTCAGATGAATACAGTGAACCAAGATCCTTACTTCACCAAAATTTGAGTGGGCGACTCGCCGTCACCCAAACTTTAGTTATCTAGGTAAGCAAATCATTGCTAATTGTACCCAGTACAAGTCTTGGTCGCAGATAAGACAATCCATGTCTTATCCACTCTGATGTCTCTGGGCCCAGAACTTCTGATAGCCCAGTCAAGTAAACCAATCTCTTCAGTCTTGTGATTATTGACAGTTGTACTGCAAGTCTATCAATGATCACCTGCCTTACTCATGTAGCTGTGGATACCAAGGACTCCAAGGCTATCCTAACAACGAAATGAGTCTTGACAGTAGACAAGATCGGGCAAGACATCAAGATCACTTGATATTTAGTTGAGGAAAAGAACTATTTAATCTTGATACATATCCAATATGCATCCAAGAAGTTTTTAAGTTAATTAAAACATCTAGATTTATTAAGTTTAGGTTAATCTAGAACATTGGATTAAATTTGGTTTGGCATTCGCAATTTGAGGTTCAACCACCAAATCTGCGAGTGGTGTGTCGTTCGACACCAAACATTTGTGTCGGTCGACAATACCTCTTTTAAACCGGACTTCAATAACCGGTCAAACCGGATCGAATTTCCTTAACCGGCTCAATCTAATTGAACCGGTCCGGTTTAATGATCCATGTCAATCGATACACATCACAGTGTCGTTCGACATGACCTAACCAAAACCAAATTGGCTTTTCCGGTTCAATCCAATTGAACCGGGTCGATAACCGGTAAATCTAATTTAACCGAAATCAACCAATTATAACTGTGTCGACCGACGCACCCAGTATGTCGATCGACACATTAGGGTAACAGGAAATCCGATCTCTAAGATCGGAACCCTAAAGTTTTATACGCGTTTTTGCGGCGTCTCGACCGACACAAGATTAGTGTCGATCGACACCATGCGAAAACACAAATTCATCGTTTTAAAACACAGACTAAAACCGAGTTTTTCTTGATCAAAACATGAAACAACAAGCATAAATCTATTCAAATACATCAGTTTTCGAATTACATGCTTTTGATTCAATGAATTAAACCCTAATAGCTCTGATACCACTGTTGGAAAGCCTAGGATCTTGGGTTATAGTATTGAATCATCGATCTCGTGTTTACCTCAGGGATGGCAGTGGAATGAATGGTAATCGAGATCAGCAGCGACTCAGATGCTTCACCTCTACCAGATACACACGCACACAAAGCTGGAAAGCCGGGATGCTAGTGCCGGATCTTGGGATTACTGAGTTTAGGTGGTTCTGCTTTCTCTGCAACAGAAAAGTGAACGGCTAGGGTTCCAGGTCGACCATATAAGCCTTTATATAGACCTGGAATGACTAAACCGAAATTAGACAAATTCCAATTCGTTTAAGTCATGAAATCGAAACGTCAGTTTCGAAACCCGATCTGTGTCGATCGATGCACTAACTGTGTCGATCGACACACCACTATAAAACTCAATATCTATGTGTATCCAATACACATCAACATGATCATTACCATAATGATCATTCCCATATTTATGCTTCCAGTTTGCTTAGGTGTGTGACCCTATAGGATCATATAATACCGGTAGTAAGTGTACAACTTACAGACTGTAAGAGGCTTCTAGCAAAACATTGCAACCACCCAGTATTTTACGAATGTCTGATCTCGACACACAACTATCATCAGAAGTGAGTACAAGTGTGATTTCAGGACACAATCCCAACAGGACATTACTCCGAGGAGTGCAGGTCCAAAGACCGCCTGCTAGCAGCAAAAAACGATAGCAACGAAACGGAAACTACAGAACCGGAGGAAAAGGATCAAGAAAAGAAAAATAAAGGAAAGAGCAAGTCGAAAAGCAGAAAAAGCTCGCAAACTAAGCGCGAGAGAACGCCGGAGAAGGAGGAGTCAGTGATAGGGTCTAGTTTTAATCCTATTCTACTGCAAGTGCACAGTTAAGTGATTGTAGTATATAGGGTATCGAATCCACATAGACTCTGGTCTCGATAGATAAAGAACCGTAGGAATTTAAACTAAGAAGAAAGCATATGTGAAGTAAACTAAAAAGCAATGCGAGAAAGTAAATCAATAGCAGTATTGGTTGTGAAAGCAGGTAACTAGAGGCGCTAAGTCTAGGGCGTTCTCAGGAAATCAGACAAGCAGACAAATCAATCAGTCAGGATCTAATTAAGCACAGTTCTAGAACTCAAATCACGGATATAGAATTAACCAAATCTCTTTGCGAAAATTCTCTAAGTCTAAGTGCAGTAATCCAAATCTCTTTGCAATTACTTACAGATTAAACCAGCATTAATTTCAAGTTCGATATGTTCACAATTAAACTAAGCCAAATCTCTTTGCGAATAATTTGATTGCTCAACCTAAATAGTTCAGATTCTAATCCACACTCTCGTGTCGTATTTAGCAACCTAAGATCTAGATTCTAATTGATCAGGTTAGAACTAGCATTAAGCACAATTTAGATCGAAGAACATTCTATTCATGTGAATCCTTAACTGAATTAAACAAGTCTAGCAAGCCATCAAATCCTTAATGAGAAACCCTAAACCTAACTATGAATCTACTCAGACATGATTAATGAAACAGAAATCAAAGAATTAATAGATTGGATATAAGAAATTAAATAGATAAAGGGGTTCGAAATCTTCTCCAAAATAGATGAAGTACAGGAATAGATCAGCCCCAAAAGCTCTAAAAATCTCTTAGCTCTAAGTATGAAAGCGTATCTAAAATAAACACCAATATCCTAATTATATAGGCATAATCTCGGCTGGGGCTTCTTTGTAAATACTGGAAACTTCTGGGCCAAAGTGCAAAATCTTGAATCTTCATTAAACCGCCGTAATCGGCCCGTCTCGCTAGTGTGTCGATCGACACCAAAGGTGTGTCGATCGATGCATGATCTCAAATCGGACAGTGAGCTCAATCTCTCGGCCAAGCACTTCAAAAATCCCCAAAATGCTCCAATATCTCCAATTCCGCTCCAAACCTGATTATACCTGTAAAAGACTCTAAAAGAACACAAAAGAACACTAAAACACAATTATATCATGGCATAAAACCGGTAAAAACCATGATATATCAACTCCCCCACACTTAGCCTTTGCTTGCCGTCAGTCTTTGCACTTCCCTTTTGTTCTTCGGGGAAGGCATTTCCAGGAAGGTCGTTATTTGTTTCGGGTTAGCTTCGATCCCTCGCTCTGTTACAAGGTACCCGAGGAATTCTCCCGAAGGTACTCCGAAAGAGCACTTGGCGGGGTTGAGCTTCATCCCGTACTGGTTTAGGATTTTGAAGCATTCCCGGAGCTGTTCTATGTGGTCACTTTCTCTGGAGGATTTTACGAGCATGTCGTCAATGTAAACCTCCATTGACTTTCCGAGCTGATTGGCGAACATCTTGTTCACCAACCTCTGGTAGGTAGCCCCGGCGTTCTTCAGCCCGAAAGGCATCACCTTGTAGCAGTAGGTCCCGCGGTCGGTTATAAAGGCCGTTTTCTCTTGATCCTCTGGGTTCATGAGGATCTGATTGTACCCAGAGAAAGCGTCCATAAAGGACAGCAGTTCGTGTCCGGCGGTGGCTTCCACCAGACGGTCTATATGTGGTAGTGGAAAGCTGTCCTTTGGGCATGCTTTATTCAGGTCCGTGAAGTCTATGCAGACTCTCCACTTCCCGTTTTTCTTTTTGACGACGACCGGGTTGGCTAACCAGTCGGGGTATTTCACCTCCCTGATTGACCCGACCTTTAGTAGTCTGTCGACTTCGTCGTTAACCGCTTTGGCTCGGTCTGGACCGAGTTTGCGGCGTTTCTATTTCACGGGTTTGAAAGTTGGATCGACGTTCAATTCGTGTGAGGTGACCTCGATATAGATCCCTCTCATGTCTTTTGTGGACCATGCGAATGTGTCCACGTTTTCTTTGAGGAATTTGATGAGTTCTTCCCTGGTAGCGTTCAGTAGCTCCGATCCGATGTTTACACACCTTTCCGGGTCTTTGTCGTTAATACAGACTGAGACGACTAAATCTTTTTGCGGGCCTCAGACTGTTGGATCGTTGCTGCGTTTCGCGGTCCGGGAAGCGAGCTCTTCCTCTTTCTGTAATTGCTATACGTTCAAGGTTTCCAGCTGTTTGAAGAAAGTTAGGTAACACGACCTTGCGGCCTTTTGGTCGCCGTAAATTGTCTTTATCCCCGCAGGGGTTGGGAACTTCACGCATTGGTGGTAGGTGGAAGGCACTGCCTTCATGGTATAGATCCACGGTCTCCCTAATATCGCGTTGTACGGGGCTGGTTTGTTTACTACCACAAACTCCAAGATTTCCTGTTGCCCCCCGGCGATGGACGGGAGCTTTATAGTTCCCATCGAGTAAGTTGTTTCGCCGTCGAATCCGGTCAAGGGGGTTTTCCCTCCGGTCAACATCGAATCTTTGAAGCCCATTTTTCTGAATGCGTCGTAGAACAGGAGATCTACAGAGCTTCCGGTATCAATCATGACCCTCGACAGTTCAAACCCGGCTACGTCGAGTCGGATTACCAGGGCGTCATCGTGCGGTTTGTCGAGTCTGAAGGTTTCGCTTTCAGAGAACGTTATGTGGGTGTCCGGCCCTTCGATCGGGACCATTTCCCTCACCTCGCTCGCAACTCGTCTCTGGTGAGCTTTGATCGAGTTAACTGAATCCCGGCAAAACCTTGAGCCTCCGGATATAAAGTTTATCATTTTGGGGAGGCTCGAACTGCACAGTCCGAGCTTAGGCAAGCACTGGCCGGCTGGTTTTTTAGGAGCCGGGGGTGGTGTGATGACTGATTTCATCGACCCCCCGCATCGAGCTAAGCTGAAAATTGCATCTATGCGTTTTCGAGAGGGGACTGGGGAATCTGATCCCTCCTTTTCCGGAGTCCTCTCGCGCTTAGATTGCGAATTCTTTTTGTTTTTCGACTTGCTTTTTCCTTTATCTTTCTTTTCGGGCTCTTTCTCCTCCGGTTCCGGAGTCTCGCTGCTGTTGTTTTTGGTTGCCAGCAGGCGATCTTTGGACCGGCACTCTTCGGAGGAGTGCCCTTGCTTGTCATGGTATTTGCAATACTTGTTTGCATCGTAGGGCTTGCGCCATTGAGGCTTGCCATCCACCGTTAGGCAGTGTTGTCCTTTGCCAGAGGATTCCTTCTTGCTGTTTTTCTTCTGGCTTGATTCTTCTTTTGCCGCAGCTACGGTTTCTTTGTACTTTGCGTAGTAAGTAGCTTTGTGCAGCGCGTTGTCCAAGGACGTGCACGGTCGGACCGCGAGCTCCTTCCTGAACTCCGATGTGTATAGGAGTCCGTTTTCTAGAGCCGCGATCGCTATGATTTCGTTTGGGTCGGCTATACGTGATTTGACTTCCCTGAACCTTGCGATGTAGGCTCTGAGAGTTTCGTCCGGCCCTTGTTTCAGAGCCCAGAGGTCGGCTTCCGAGGTTTTCTCTTCGATGAAGATCGAGTATTGCTTTAGAAAGATCGATACGAGCTGCGTGAAGTTGTCGATCGAGTTTCCTTCTAGACTGGCGAACCATTCTAGTGCGGTACCGGTGAGGTTTTCGGCGAAAAGTCTGCAGTACCCTGCTTCCTTTTCTTCATCGGTAAGGTGTGCTCTGGAGACCGCAAGCCTGAAAGCTCTAACGTGGGCCTTCGGGTCTGTACTTCCCGCATATTCCGGGATTTTGATTTTCCCGGTGTTCTGGATCCTCGCGCTAGCGATTCTATCCGTGAACGGAGTTCGTCGGGTCTCCTCGATAACTTGATCGATGTCTGGAGCCGCGCTTGTTGCCGAGTGGACCGCAGCTTGCAGACGCTGGATCCTGGCATATATGCTTTCGTCATCTATGTCCGTTCGTTGGTCGAACATGGGGAGATGCGTGCTCCTCGGACGCGTATTGTTTGGTCCCCTAGTTCCGGCTTGTTGGGCTATCTCGCTCGGGGGAGGCCGAGCAGTGTTAGTCCCTGGCTCCGTCACTGGAGGACGCGTGCTGGAGGCGAAGGCTGATGCTCCCAACACCCGATGCCTGTTTGTTTCATAGCTCGTTGGCATGGGCGGGGGCGTCGGCAGTCGCGCTCCCTCAGGGGCCGTAATACCCGTTGAGGTTGAGGCCACGGTGTTTGAGCTGGGAAGTGCGTTTCCCGAGATCGGACTAAACACTGGGTAGCCGCTGTTTCCGGCCATCGAAGTCTGTCTCGGGGCTTCGGGAGTTATATAGTCCTCCTCGAAGTCCAGACGCATGCGAGGTAACGGGCTCCTCGCGGCGGCGTCTGCCGTAGTCTTCGTGACGGGCCGTGGCCTGTTCCCGAGGTTCAGCAGACTCCTGTCGTGCATGTCTAGCCGGGCTAATACAGTCCGTTGTGTGGCTTCTTGATCGTGCGATCTGTTAATTAGGACTGCTAGCATTTTACGGAGCTCTGCCATGCCATCGGTGACGGATCTCGTCAGGCTTGGCGAGTCGGGGCGAGTTTGTGGAACAGTCCGAGGGATTTGCGCGTCCCCTTGGGAGCGATCCTCGGGTCGTATCCAGGTTCGAGAGTTCGTTCTCTCGGTTGTCTGTGAAGTTGAGCCTGGGGGCGCAACTCCTAGAGGCTGGGAAATAGGGATGTGGTCCCCTGTTCCGGATCCTGCTTGAGTCTGGGTCGACTCTGATCCGGTATTCCCGATTTGAACGCTTGCGTTCGTTTGATCAAGGTCTTGCGACCTTGGCGATCCGACCGGAGCTGTTGCGTTGGGATCCATCTCCACGCTAGTAGGCTGTTGATCGAGTTCGTGTGTAAAGAATATCTATGAATCTTCCCCACAGACGGCGCCAAAATGTGGATCCTAAAACCCACACTCAGTTTTTAGAGTATTTAGATGAGCTGATTTGCAAAGTAGATGGGCTAGATTCTTGGTCAAGCACAATCAAGGAGCTAAACAATGATGAAGAATGGATTTATATTGATTCGGAAGAATGAACAACAAGAATTCAAGCTATAGAGCGATTACAAAGTCTTGGCGCTAGGTTAGAATACTAATGAATCCTCGGATCCCTTTTCCAGTCGCCGAGCCTCTCCTTTATAGTCCTTAGCTTCGTATTCATCTTCCTTGATCTTCGGAGCTGACTTCAACGGCTTGCGGGATCTTCGGGATCGTGCGCTCCAACGACTCCTCCTTCTTCGCCGGGTTGTTACCAACAGACGGGTCCATCGCTTGTCGAGCTATACTCCGGAGTCGGAGCCTCTTTTAATGGGTTGGGCTTTGACTATGAATGCGTCGGGCCTTGATTCCTTTATTTAGCTGGATTCACTGTGGTGGATTTTGGCCCAAACAATCGCTACTTCAACAGAATCCATCAGTCTTGCATAGCACATTGCTGGCTCGTCCTGCAGGTACTCCAGCTCCAATATAGAGCTCAGTAAAGCTCTTTCTAGTGGATCTTCGGCATGCGACTTATGAAAGTACTCCGCAGCCAAATCACCTAGTGTGTCAACATAGAAGGTCTGTCCGTCGATGGTTGGTCTCTTTGCCAGCTTGTCCATATCAAAACTCATCTTCAGATCACCCACATTTAGAACTATTCTACCTCCTTGGCAGTCAATCATCGCACCAGCTGTAGCTAAGAAAGGCCTGCCTAAAATTAGTGGATCCTTTGGTTCCTCTCCATACTGCAGAACCACAAAGTCAGTAGGAATCACACATTGGCCAATCATTATGGGCACATCCTCCAATAATCCTTCGGGAATCCGGATTGTTCTATCTGCCAAAACCAGTGATGTCCTAGTGGGTATAAAGTCAGTCATCCCGAGCCTCTTAGCAACTGAGAAAGGCATAAGATTCATACTGGAACCCAGATCACATAGAGACCTTTCGAATCTCTCCCTGTAGATAGCACAATCTAGTACAAAGCTTCCTGGATCTTTTAACTTCTCAGGAATTCTGCCCTGAATCACTGCACTACACACCTCATTGATCATCATTACACTCTCCTCATCAGACCACTTCCCAGCAATCATATCCTTAAGACATCTCCTCATCACAGGAGAGGTTTCCATGGAGTCAATCAAAGGCACTTCAACTTTCACCTTTTTAATGAACTCCTTGCATTTGGCATATTGCCTGTCGTTTTTAGCCTTTCTGGGATTCTTGGGATAAGGTACCTTAGGCTTGTAAACCCTCTCGGTTGACTGTTTCGGTTTCTCTGGTTTTGAGCTCTCTGCAGTCGCCTTGCATCGACCGTCACTGGCATTGTGTCGATCGTTGCTGGGTGACTTTGTGACGACAGTTTCTTCGTTATCGCCTTGCATCGACCGTTGCTTGGTGGCGTCGATCGATGCATTGCGAATGTCACGGATCCCATCTTCCAATTCTTCAATTTCCACGAGTTCCTCAACACTTAACTGCCTTTTCTGGCCAGGTAGCAACTCCTTACCACTTCTCAATGTCACTGCATTGCATTGGTACTTGGGATTAGCATCAGTTCGCCCTGGGAGATATCCATCTTCCCTTTGAGCATATCCAGCAGTTCTTGCAACCTTAGCATCAAGCTCCTTCATATGTGCGCTCAGGTATTCAAATTTCCCATTCAGCTCCTCATAGACTGTATCTATCTTCTTCTCGAAGTCTGCAGCACTCTTAGTCTGACTCTCCAGCAGCTGTTTCATCATTGCCTCCATCTTACTCCCATGAGAAGTGGCTGCAGGAGGAGTCTGATAAGATGAAGATCCATAGGTTCTCTGAGTACCTTGTCCAAAAGGCTTCTGAAAACAACTAGTCTGTCCAAAACCAGCTGAGTTCTGATTGCCTGTGAAGGCACTCTTCTGTCCTCCATTGAAGAATCTGTTTCCCTGCTGATTACCAAATCTGTTACCTTGGAAACCAGATCCTCCAATGTAATTCACATCTTCTTCCTGAGTGTCCTCCTCAGTCTGAATTACCTCTACATCTTGGGCAAAATGGACAGCCTTTTTACCAGCCAGGAGATTGCAAATTGTGTCCAGCTTAGATCTAAATTCAGCCATCTCTGAATTCTCTACACTTCCACCAGATTTCTTCCTCCTCTCATCCATAGTCTTGCAACTGTTGCTGCTCACTAAGTTCTCAATCAACTGCTTAGCTTGTGCAGGAGTCCTGGTGTTGAAGTTTGCATTACTGGAGTTATCCAGCGCAGACTGATATGGCAGATCTATGCCTCTGAAGAAGATACCTAGCAATGTGACCTCAGTGAATCCATGGTGTGGGCAGTCACGCTGGTACTTCCTGAATCTCATCCAAGCAGTCTTAAGAGGCTCAGTAGGACCTTGGGTAAATGTGAGAATGTCCTGTCTGGACTGATCGGAACGCGCATCATCATAGAAGTGACTTAGAAACTCACTCTTCAGGGCTGCCCAAGTATCAAACTGCCCAGGTGGCAGTTGCTTCAGCCATGCAGCAGCGTCTCCAGCGAGACTGTATGGAAAGAGTTTAAGGAACAGATAATCCTGGCAGACTCCATCATACTTCATGCCATTGATTAGGTCCTCAAACTCATCAATGTGATCCATAGGCTGCTCCGTAGGATGACCATGGAAGGCATTTTGTCTCATCAGCGAGTAGTAGATGGTTTTGATCTCAAAATCATTCCTCTCAAAACCAGGCATCACAAGAGCTGACCGGTTTGCATGAAACTCATCCGGTCTGTTGTAGTCAGCTAAAGTCCTCTCATGGACAACCATCTCTCTGTTTTGGGCCGGTCTTTGGCCTTGGTTCTGCTCCTGTTGCGGTTGCTCAGGAGGATCAGGGATTACATTCCCTTCAGCATCAACCCGTTGCCCAGCAGCATTGTACGGATTGTTATCTCGGTCCCTCAGGGTACCTTGAGCATCAGGCATAATGATTAGCTTCTGTACCACCATCCTTGCTCTTCTTTCTCTTCTGTTAGTCCTCTCTAGACGTCCAAGTTCTTCAAGTGCGAGATTAACGAGGTTCAGGTTCTGATTACTTCGAGTTTCACGCGTCTGCATAAACTGTCTGTAATCGTCAAGCAACGATCGATGCTATCAGTGCAACGATCGATTCAATCTCAGAATCGCCTAGTGACGATCGACACACAAGTGCAACGATGGACGCAAAGTGAAATCGGTACCTGCGACAGAGAGAAATCAGTAACTTAAAATAAAAACAAAATAAAACGAAACAAAAATAAAAAATCCTAGTAAAAACCCTAAGTTCGATCCTATCGAAGACTCTTAGAGTCCCCGGCAACGGCGCCAAAAACTTGATAGGGTCTAGTTTTAATCCTATTCTACTGCAAGTGCACAGTTAAGTGATTGTAGTATATAGGGTATCGAATCCACAGAGACTCTGGTCTCGATAGATAAAGAACCGTAGGAATTTAAACTAAGAAGAAAGCAGATGTGAAGTAAACTAAAAAGTAATCCGAGAAAGTAAATCAATAGCAGGATTGGTTGTGAAAGCAGGTAATTAGAGGCGCTAAGTCTAGGGCGTTCTCAAGAAATCAGACAAGCAGACAAATCAATCAGTCAGGATCTAATTAAGCACAGTTCTAGAACTCAAATCACGGATATAGAATTAACCAAATCTCTTTGCGAAAATTCTCTAAGTCTAAGTGCAGTAATCCAAATCTCTTTGCAATTACTAACAGATTAAACCAGCATTAATTTCAAGTTCGATATGTTCACAATTAAACTAAGCCAAATCTCTTTGCGAATAATTTGATTGCTCAACCTAAATAGTTCAGATTCTAAACCACACTCTCGTGTCGTATTTAGCAACCTAAGATCTAGATTCTAATTGATCAGGTTAGAACTAGCATTAAGCACAATTTAGATCGAAGAACATTCTATTCATGTGAATCCTTAACTGAATTAAACAAGTCTAGCAAGTCATCAAATCCTTAATGAGAAACCCTAAACCTAACTATGAATCTACTCAGACATGATTAATGAAACAGAAATCATAGAATTAATAGATTGCATATAAGAAATTAAATAGATAAAGGGGTTCGAAATCTTCTCCAAAATAGATGAAGTACAGGAATAGATCAGCCCCAAAAGCTCTAAAAATCTCTTAGCTCTAAGTATGAAAGCGTATCTAAAATAAACACCAAAATCCTAATTATATAGGCATAATCTCGGCTGGGGCTTCTTTGTAAATACTGGAAACTTCTGGGCCAAAGTGAAAAATCTTGAATCTTCATTAAACCGCCGTAATCGGCCCATCTCGCTAGTGTGTCGATCGACACCAAAGGTGTGTCGATCGATGCATGATCTCAAATCGGACAGTGAGATCAATCTCTCGGGCAAGCACTTCAAAAACCCCCAAAATGCTCCAATATCTCCAATTCCGCTCCAAACCTGATTATACCTGTAAAAGACTCTAAAAGAACACAAAAGAACACTAAAACAGAATTATATCATGGCATAAAACCGGTAAAAACCATGATATATCAGTCAGCCTCCCCACCTCCCTCTCGCTGCGGGAGATCGATGAAATCGGTCATCACACCACCCCCAGCTCCTAAAAATCCAGCCAGCCAGTGCTTGCCTAAGCTCGGACTGTGCGGTTCGAGCCTCCCCAAAACGATAAACTTCATATCGGGAGGTTCAAAGTTCTGCCGAAATTCGGTTAACTCGATCAAGGCTCACCAAAGGCCAGTCGCGACTGAATTCAGAGAAATGGTCCTGATCGAGGGACCGGACACCCACATAACTTTCTCTGAAAGCGAAACCTTCAAACTCGACAAACCACACGATGATGCCCTATTGATCCGACTCGACGTAGCCGGATTCGAGCTGTCGAGAGTCATGATCGACACCGGAAGCTCCGTAGATCTCCTGTTCTACGACGCCTTCAAGAAAATGGGCTTCAAAGATTCAATGTTGACCGGCGGGAAAACTCCCCTGACCGGATTCGACGGCGAAACCACATACTCGATGGGAACTATAAAACTCCCGTCTATCGCCGGGAGGCAACAATAAATCCTGGAGTGTTTGGTAGTAAACAAACCGGCCCCATACAGCGCGATCTTAGGCAGACCATGGATCTACACCATGAAGGCAGTGCCTTCCACCTATCAGCAGTGTGTGAAGTTCCCAACCCCTACGGGGATAAAAACGATCTACGGCGACCAAAAGGCCGCAAGATCATGCTACATGACCTTCTTCAAACAGCTAGAAGCATTACACATATAGCAATTACAGAAAGAGGAGGAGCTCGCGGCCCGGACTACGAAGCGCAACAACGATCTGACGGTCCGAGGCCCCCGCAAAGACTTAGTTGTCGCGGTCTGCATCGACGACACTAACCCAAAAAGATGCGTAAACATTGGCTCGGAGCTCCTAAACTCTACACGGGATGAGCTCATCAGCTTTCTCAAAGAAAACGTAGACACGTTCGCATGGTCCACAAAAGACATGAAAGGGATCAACATCGATGTCACCTCATACGAGTTGAACGTAGATCCCACGTTCAAACCAATAAAACAGAAACACCGCAAGCTCGGGCCAGACCAAGCTAAAGCCGTCAACGACGAAGTTGATAGACTGCTAAAGGTCGGGTCAATCAGGGAGGTGAAATACCCCGACTGGTTAGCCAACCCGGTCTTCGTCAAAAAGAAAAACGGGAAGTGGAGAGTCTGCATAGACTTCACAGACCTGAATAAGGCATGCCCGAAAGATAGCTTTCCACTCCCGCATATAGACCGTCTGGTGGAAGCCACCGCCGGACACGAACTACTGTCCTTCATGGACGCATTCTCTGGGTATAACCAAATCCTCATGAACCTAGAGGATCAAGAAAAAACACCCTTCATAACAGATCGCCGAACCTACTGCTATAAGGTGATTCCTTTCGGACTAAAAACGCCGGAGCTACTTACTAGAGGTTGGTGAATAAAATGTTCGCCAATCAGCTCGGAAAATCGATGGAAGTCTACATCGACGACATGCTAGTGAAGTCCTCCAAAGAGAGCGACCATATAGCGTAGCTCCGAGAATGTTTCAAGATCCTAAACCAGTACGGGATGAAACTCAACCCGGAAAAATGCTCCTTCGGAGTACCGTCGGGTGAATTCCTTGGATATTTGGTAACTGAGCGAGGGATCGAAGCAAATCCAAAACAGATTGCAACCTTCCTGGAGATGTCCTCCCCAAAAAAACACGAGGGAAGTACAAAGGCTGACAGGACGGATAGCAGCTCTGAACCGTTTCATCTCTCGGTCCACAGACACATGCCTACCGTTTACAATCTCCTCAAAGGAAATCAAAAGTTCCAATGGGACAAGGATTGAAAAAGGCCCTAAACGAGCTCAAGAAGTACCTCAACGAACCTCCGATATTAGCTAAACCTGTAGAGGGCGAGCCCTTGTACCTCTACATCACGACTTCGCCCACCGCGGTGAGCCCAGTCCTGGTTCGCGAGGAACAAAACGAGCAGAAACCCATATACTACGTGAGCAAGACGCTCATAGACGCAGAGACGAGGTATCCAGCAATGGAAAAGCTCGCAGTAGTGATGGCAGCCAGAAAATTACGGCCATAGTTCCAGTCACACGCCATCGTGGTGATGACATCACAGCCCATACGAACCATACTCCATAGCCCGAGCCAATCTGGCAGGCTGGCCAAGTGGGCAATCGAACTAAGCGAATACGACATCGAGTATCGCACCAGAATGAGTGCCAAAGCACAAGTCCTTGCAGATTTCATAATCGAGCTCCCACCTACAGGTCCGTAGCAGGAAAGCCAAAACAAATATTGGACCCTCCATGTAGGCGGGGCCTCATCCAAACATGGCTCCGGGGTAGGAGTAAAGCTCGTAACTCCCACGGGAGAAGTAATTGAGCAATCTTTCAGCCTTGGCTTCAGTGCTTCCAATAACGAGGCCGAGTATGAAGCCCTTATAGCCGGAATCCGACTCGCGATCGAGATCGGAGCACGTGAAGTTCACGCCTACATCGACTCACAACTAGTTACGAGCCAGTATCACGGCGAGTACGAGACTAAGGACAAGCGTATGGAAGCGTACGTCAAGGTAGCTCAGGAGTTAGCAAGCCAGTTGAAAGACTTCACACTTGAAAGAATACCTCGGGGGGGGGGGGGGGGGGGAAACTCCTCTGCAGATG
The DNA here is from genome assembly GCA_030180135.1 of Orychophragmus violaceus. Classification (NCBI taxonomy): domain Eukaryota; kingdom Viridiplantae; phylum Streptophyta; class Magnoliopsida; order Brassicales; family Brassicaceae; genus Orychophragmus; species Orychophragmus violaceus. The sequence continues at coordinate 43,483,033 of CM058236.1, forward strand.
CCCTAGCGGCATTAGCCTCGATATCCGACCCCAGGGTCAAAAGGATCATACCCGTAGAAGGGATAGATAAGCCGAGCATCGATGTGGCACTAAAATCGCAAGCCGCAGACCAAACCATAACGCCTCCTTCGGTTCGAGCAGAAACCCTGCCAAGAGCTCCAGACTCCAAAGCTCCATCAGAGACAGTACCGACACACTCTCGTAGCGGCCGACAGATTCCGGAGCCTCCAGTCGAGGAAGAATCCGAGCCGGAAACCGAGGAACCGTACGCAGAATTTTTAAACAGGCCGGATTGGAGGGAGCCAATCTTAAACTACATCCGGCTTGGTCAAGTCCCCGATGACAAATGGCAGCCAGAAAGCTCAAAGCCCGAAGCACCAAATATTGCGTGATCACGACTGCTTATTCAAACGCAGCACCGCAGAGCCTTACTTGCGATGCGTACATGCCGTGGAAGCTCTCGCCGTGATGGGTAACACCCACGAAGGCACTTGCGGTAACCACTCCGGAGGACGAGCCCTGGCCATCCGCATCAAAAGACAAGGATTCTTCTGGCCAACTATGATTGCGGACTGCGAAAACTACACCAGGCAGTGTGATAAATGCCAAAGGCAAGCCCCAATTATCCACCAGCCTCCAGAAAAACTGTCCTCGATCTCTGCACCATACCCTTTTATGAGGTGGTCGATGGACATAGTAGGTCCTCTCGTCTCGTCAGAGCCAAGCAACTAAAGTACCTCTTGGTCCCGACCGACTATTTCACTAAGTGGATAGAGGCTAAAGCATATCAGCAAACCACATAAATTGAAGTACGACACTTCATCTGGGAACACATAGTCTGCCGACACGGATTTCCCTACGAAATAGTGACCGACAACGGTTCGCAGTTCATCTCCCGAGCTTTCAGAAACTTCTGCAAAACCTGGAAGATACGCTTGACCACCCCAACCCCGAGGTATCCCCAAGGAAACGGTCAAGCGGAAGCTGTGAACAGAACACTGCTAAGTAGCCTCAAGAAAAGATTCGACCTAAGAAGTCTGCATGGTCTGAGGAGCTACCGGGAGTCCTATGGGCCTCCCGTACAACACCTCACAGTGCGACTGGAGAGACCCCGTTCTCGTTGGCGTACGGAATGGAGGCTGTGGTCCCTGCAGAGTTGTCAGTTCGGACTATCACACTACAAGAAATGTGGGTATTAATAGCAATAGACGATAGAGTTTTTTACAGTTCTGCTATTGTATTAGGACACGGTTTCTTATCATAGCGTTTTGTTTTTGAAAACGCTATATATTCTTTCGCGGGAAATTATAATTTTCAGCCGCGTAAATTTGCTAAGTTTCCGCGCCTTATGACTGTAGATCCAAAATTAAACGCTATCATTTATCTTAACAAACTGAGTTAAAACTGAATATTTTATTTCACACTTAGCTTTCTTCATTTTTTCTAAGTTAAACCCGAGCTCTCTCTTTCTTCCTTTGGCGATTCTTTCCCATCGAATCGAAGCTTCTTTGTCCAATCAAAAAAGGTATGTTCTTCTTCAATGGTTTATTTCCTATAATTTTTATGATTTTAAGGTTTCGACACATCGATTTTGAGGTTTTGATGCATGTTGAGTTCTGTCGATTTTGGTGTTCAATTTTGAAACATGATTTTGATTTTGGGTTTTGATTCAGAGTTTCTGTGAACAATCATGTTGAAGTTTTTGATTTTTCATTGAGATTGAGTTTGAGTTATGAAATGTGAACATGCATGTGGGAATTTTTGATTTTTTATTAAGATTGAAATTAAGTAATGAAACACGATTTCACTATGTTGATTTGTTCATATGATCATCAGTTTCAGAAATGGCAAAGACAAGTTTCACACAACCAGGTGGGATCCGTCGTAGTAAACGTAATTGATATACCATGGATTTTAGGGCTTTTAACCATGGTATATGACTTCTTATCGAGTCTTTTAGAGTTCTTTGTAGTCCTTTTATCTATGTTTTCAGGTCTAGACACGTTTGGAGCGGATTTGGAGACTATGGCGCATTCTGGAGCATTTTGGAGATTTAACCCGAGAGATAGAGTTCACTGCCCATTTCACAGACCTCTGTCGATCGTCACAACATGTGCATCGATCGACACAAGGTCGACACAGACAATACTCGGCGTTTTATCAAGAGTTTGAAATTTGCACTTTTGCCCAGAAGTTTCTCATAATTACAAAGAAGCCCCAGCCGTGATTAGATTATTATATTAGGGTTTTTAAGCCATTGTTTAGGCTACGCTTTATTTTACATTCAGAGAGTTTTAGGGGCTGATCAGATAATCGACAGAGAGAAGATTTTGAACCCTGTTCTTATTCCTTTGATTATTCTATGATATCTATTTTTACTATGTTTTCTGTTACGATTGCTATGTCCGAGTAGATCTCTTGTTAGGTTAGGGATTCTCATTAGGGATTTGAAGGAATGTTAGATTAACCAATTGATTAAGATTCATCATCTAGTTCTTCATCTAAACTGTTCTTAATGCTTAATCTGAACTGGCCATTTAGATTATTGATATTAGGTTAATTCACGCAACGAAAGTTGGTTAATTAATTAGATCTGATTTAGGTGAGCAATTTATCTATTCGCAATGAAATTTGGTTTAGAGATATTGTGAACGAACGAACTTGAAATTAATGCATGTTTAGAACTCTAGGATTCGCAACGAAAGTTGGTCTGCTAGGTTGTTAAACATAGATAATTATCGCAGCGAAAGTTGGTTAGTTATACTTTTGATATTCTAGTTCAAGAACGCTATAGATTGAATCTTGACTGTTGTTAATCTGATTTCCTGATATCCTGAGAACTTCCCGAAACCTGACGCCTTCATTAATTGCTTACATTCACCTCATTTCATTCGTTTACTTGCTGTTTTGTTTAATGTTTTAAAATCTGATTCGCTTAGCTTAATTCGAACTACCTATAATCTATCTTGTGACCGTGAGTCCTTGTGGATTCGATACCCTAAATACTACATTCGCATCACTGTGCACTTGCAGTTAGAATAGGGATAAAACTTAGACATATCATGTTTTTGGCGCCGTTGCCGGGGACTCTTTGCGTTCGCCGATAGATCCAGTATTAGGATTTAGACCAAGCAGTTTTTTCTTATTCTTCTAGTTTACTCACGTTCTTGTTTCTTTGGTGTTGCAGGAATCGCATTGCATCGATCGACGCACATTGGGCATCGATCGACACAAAGCGAAACCCGAGATACCGAGCACTTGAACATTTAGCAGGTTTCTCTCTAAGGAACCTATAATTCTGATTCCGGGCAAGGACGACATTTTACGAGACCAAGAGGGTTATATACGCAATGCGAAGGGTTAAAAACTGGATGGGGAAGGAAACCCCATCATACCAGATGTTGACGTGGGCGCGGAACATCCACAAGAGGTTGGTCAGAAGAAGACACTTGCTGATTATAACAGACCAGATATATTCTATGCTAATCGATCTGCGATTCGACCACCTCCGTTCACCAGAGCTGAGTTTAGGCTGAAACCAGAGTATTACGCATTGGTTGGACGGTATCAGTTCCATGGTCTTTCTAGTGAGCATCCTATGGATCATATAGACACATTTGAGGACTTGGCTAGCAGTATTAAGGCTGAGGGAGTATCTTCTGATTATCTTTTCTGTAAGCTCCTCCCATTCTCTCTCAATGGAGAAGCAGCTTACTGGTTGAAACAACTACCGCCAGGATCTTTGACCACTTGGGATGCAGTCAAGAAGGATTTCCTTAGACACTTTTATGACGATGCTAGATCCGAACAGCTTAGACATGACCTCTTGACATTCAAGCAGGAACCTACAGAGTCTTTTAAGGCAGCTTGGATGAGATTCAAAAGGTATCAAAGAGATTGTCCACACCATGGTTTCTCTGAGGTGCAACTTTTATGTGCCTTTTTCAGAGGTTTGGACTTTTGGTATCAGAAAGCTATGGGCGCAGCAAGTGATGGGAACTTCTATACCAAGACTCCAGAGAAAGCTAAAGAGCTTATTGAGAACTTGATAACTAGCAATAGTGTCAAGAATGCTGACAAGGAGAGGCAGAGATCTAGTGGCAGAGATGATAGCTTGCAGATAGCTGATATAAGAGGCAAATCCGATCTGATGCAGTAGCTGAAGAATTTGCAGAGGTGAATTATATAGATGGAGCTGATTATCATGGACATACATGTAGAAGTCAACAGAGACGAGCTCTGCGATCGAATGATTATGGCTATTTATCTCACCAAGTTCCTCCCATTAATGAGCACAAAAGGATTGAGTCTATGCTTGAGCAGCTACTTCTTGGACAGAATAAGATGACACAATATCTGAATGGAAAGATGGACTTCATGTATCAGGATCTGAGTGGAAAATTGGAGACTTTGACAAGCAGAGTTGATGATCTGGATGCTAGGATAACGCAAGTGGAAGCCAGTATACAGACAGAACATGTTAAGACAGCTTTGGCAGAAGATGGAGCTGAGCAGAATCAAGATACTAAGGTTTTGGAGCTGAAAAATCCGAGACATTCTCGAGATGAAGATCTTGCATCGATCGACACAGATCTGCAACGATTGACACAACTTTCGAGTGTTAGTATTGATCGACACCATGGGCGTGAGCAGCCAGTCTCTCCAGAGAAGCCGATTGTAGCTGAAGAAAGAGTCTACAAACCGAAGATCCCTTTCCCTAGGAAGTCCAAGCAAGAGATTCAGCTAGAAAAGTGCATGGAGAAGATGAGAGAAAAGCTAACTGAAGCCCAATTGATTGATGCTGTTAAGAACATTCCTATGGTGAGGAGATGTGTTACATACCTAATTTCTAGTAACATGACTGAAGAAGAAAGCATCTTGATGGTCTCTGAAGTATGCGATGCTGTTATTCATGGTAGGATTCCTAAGAAACTAAAGGATCCAGAGGGTTTTATGTTGGACTGTTCTATCTACAAAGACAGATTCAAGAGGTCTTTGTGTGATCTTGGCTCAAGTATAAATCTCATGCCATACTCTGTGGCTGTGAGATTGGGACTGATGGATTTCCAGCCCACTAGGATCTCTCTTGTCCTAGCCGATCGATCAAAGAGATATCCAGAAGGAGTTCTTGAGAACGTCCCTCTCAGAGTTGGAAATTACTTTATTCCAACAGACTTTGTGGTGCTGAAGTATGAGATTGAGCCAAATGATCCTATTCTGCTTGGAAGATCTTTCTTAGCTACTGCTGGAGCTGTGATAAATGTGCGACATGGACTGATTGATCTCAACCTGGGAGATGAGCCATTGAGGTTCAAGATGGATAATCTGCAGAAGTCCACCATTGATGGACAGAGCTTCAGTGTGGAAGTGGAACCAGAGACTGAGATTGGAGAAGAGAAGATGGCAGTTCATTCTGAACTTGCTCTAACATCTTCTGATCCTGCAACTGCTCTTAAGCAGAAAGCTCCAGATCTCTCCCATCCACCAAAGCAAAGGTATGATCCTTCTAAACTCAAACATCCTAATCACAAAGCTGTGAATGCAGGAAAACGCAGTATCCCACCCTCGCTTCACTCCCGCCCTGATTCTCTTCGCTCTTTCCTTGGGAGATCTCATGATCCGAATGCTTATACGCCACCTTGGATGAAGAGACATTCACAGAGACACTCAAAGTCTCTGTTGAATCCCCCATAAGTCTGACCTCCGTCCCATAGTCAAGCTACTGACTTTAAACAAGCGCTGAGTGGGAGGCAACCCACTGTTAGGTTCTTTTGTTTTCATTTTTTGTTTTGATTTGGTGTTTTGATTTTTCTGTTTTGGTGTGTTCAAAAGCGTGAGAAACATGCATAATCGCCTTGCATCGATCGACACACCTAGTGCATCGGTCGACACAGTTGTGATTTAAGGTTTGCCGATTCAATTGCGGTTCAGACACCGGTTATTTACATAACCGCGAGCAAAATACGCCTTGCATCGATCGACACCACTTGTGGCATCGATCGACGTAGGCCGACGACAGGTAAGTATTCTGCAACTTTTGGATTTTCAGATTTGATTTCTTATTCTCACCGAGCCTAGGCTTGAGACCACTGGGGACAGTGTGTTTCAAGTGTGGGGGAGGTAGCTACTGACGCACACTTTCTGTTTTCTTAGAGTCAGTCAAAAATTTGTTTTATTGAGTCAAATTAAGTAGAAAACAAAGACTTTTTGAGGAGATTACCACACTTGCAGGAACTTAAGTAACCATTGAATGAGTTGCCGATGATCTATGACTATTAGAAAACCCAACACAGACCAACCTATTGAGGACACCCATATCACTTCAGGTATTCAGAGAATCCATTACTTGACTTCACCTTTAACCTGACTTAATTTTCTTACCTATGGGCTTGGTATACTTTGAGTCGGATTCCTCTGTTGGTTCTGGCACAGCTTGTAAACCTATCTGATTATGGTTCCCTTCTCCCCTACCTTGAAAGTAAAAAAAAAATGATAAACTGAGGATAAGCTAGTAGTTTCGAAGTGGTCGCGGGAGTAGTAGAGACCCCTATTACCTCCTGTGCATCCATGGAAACATGTCCAAAGTATGCCCCAGTAAGGGAAGAGCACTGATAGAAAAAATAAAATGATACCCAGTGGGGAAAAATCAGGGCTAAGGAAGTGAAAAGAGAAGAAAGGGACCAAAAGCAACAGTTGAGTGGTCAGATGCTAACAAAGTAAGATTCCATGAGTTCTTTGATCGATACCCCATAGGTGAGACCTCACTTAATAGCTTATAGAAGTCATAATGGTGAATTTGAATGCTTTGAATGTGATTGTGGAGTTTACTCAGGATAGTTGATAAGTGTGGGGGAAGTACATGTTGGTCTTGATGTTTGCAGGTTCATTTTCATGTGGCTTACTAAGGGGAATTTGAGTGTGGTGCTCCTACGATGAAACGAGTTTCTGAAGTTTTCAAACTTCATCTTCTGATCTTGGTCTTCTGTTTGCGTGAAGGCAAGCAAAAGCTAAGTGTGGGGGAGTTGATATACCATGGATTTTAGGGCTTTTAACCATGGTATATGACTTCTTATCGAGTCTTTTAGAGTCCTTTGTAGTCCTTTTATCTATGTTTTCAGGTGTAGACACGTTTGGAGCGGATTTGGAGATTATGGCGCATTCTGGAACATTTTGGAGATTTAACCCGAGAGATAGAGTTCACTGCCCATTTCACAGACCTGTGTCGATCGACACAATATGTGCATCGATCGACACAAGTCGACTAGACAATACTCGGCGTTTTATCAAGAGTTTGGAATTTGCACTTTTGCCCAGAAATTTCTCATAATTACAAAGAAGCCCCAGCCGTGATTAGATCATTATATTAGGCTTTTTAAGCCATTGTTTAGGCTACGCTTTATTTTACATTCAGAGAGTTTTAGGGGCTGATCAGATATTCGACAGAGAGAAGATTTCGAACCCTTGTTCTTATTCCTTTGATTATTCTATGATATCTATTTTGACTATGTTTTCTGTTACGATTGCTATGTCCGAGTAGATCTCTTGTTAGGTTAGGGATTCTCATTGGGGATTTGAAGGAATGTTAGATTAACCAATTCATTAAGATTCATCATCTAGTTGTTCATCTAAACTTTTCTTAATGCTTAATCTGAACTGGCCATTTAGATTATTGATATTAGGTTAATTCACGCAACGACAGTTGGTTAATTAACTAGATCTGATTTAGGTGAGCAATTTATGTATTCACAAAGAAATTTGGTTTAGAGATATTTTGAACGAACGAACTTGAAATTAATGCATATTTAGAACTCTAGGATTCGCAACGAAAGTTGGTCTGCTAGGTTGTTAGACATAGATAATTATCGCAGTGAAAGTTGGTTAGTTATACTTTTGTGATTCTAGTTCAAGAACGCTATAGATTGAATCTTGACTGTTGTTAATCTGATTTCCTGATATCCTGAGAACTTCCCGAAACCTGACGCCTTCATTAATTGCTTACATTCACCTCATTTCATTCGTTTACTTGATGTTTTGTTTACTGTTTTAAAATCTGATCCGCTTAGCTTAATTCGAACTACCTATAATCTATCGTGTGACCGTGAGTCCTTGTGGATTCGATACCCTAAATACTACATTCGCATCACTGTGCACTTGCAGTTAGAATAGGGATAAAACTTAGACCTATCAGTAATCAAGGCTTGTACGCTACACCTGGAACAACACTAAAGGCGAAAAAGAGAAAAACTGATAGTAAAAATAAGGTGGCCTCTCAATCGGATGTGGAAGAAGTTGTTGTGGATGTAGCTGATATGGAAGAAGTTGTTGTGGATGTAACTACTGTGGAAGAAGTTGTTGAGGCTGAACGTATTGAAGGTGATAATGGTGAGGCCGATAAAGTAATAGCTGAAGAAGAAGTTGCTGCACCTGCAACAACAGTAAAGGCAAAAAAGAGAAAACTGGTAGAAAAAAGAAGCTGGCTGCTAAAGCGGATGTGGTAGAAGTAGCTGTAGATGTAGATTCTGTCGAAGAAGTTGTGGAGCCTGAAGGTACTGAAGATGATGATGATGTGGCCGAGAAAGTAATGGCTGAAGAAGAAGTTGCTAAAGAAGCTAATGAGGTAGAAGTTTCTGAGAAAGAAGCAGAAGGTGTTTTGACTGGACAGGAACAGAGAGAGGATGAAGAAGAAGCTTGATATAGACAAAGATGGTGAACATGAACATAATGAGAATGAAGGAGGAGCTGTCAATATGGAACAAGATGGAGATGGCAATGCTAACAATGATGATGTAGTGAAAGTTAAAAGGAAAAGAGGACCAACAAAGATGCGTAAAGTGGCCAAAAATCCTCATGAAAAGGTTGCAGTTACATTCACTGACTACGGTGATCATGTTGGACCTGGTTCAGTAACACTATCATCTTTCCTTGGTCCTCTTGTGAGGGAACACGTTCCGGTAACTGATTGGAGAAAGCTCGATGCAGTCACGAAAGACACAATGTGGGAGGAAATTCAGGTATATATATACAACTAAGTTTTTTTTAATAACTTTGTAATTATAAACATGTTTGACACTTTTTGTATTTTGATGCAGGGGAGGTTTAATGTGAATGAAGAGTGGCAGAAAGCTGTTATCTTGAAGCAGTTGGGATGTTTGTGGAGGGCTGGGAAGTCAAGGCTAGTTACACAAGTACGAGCTGCGAATAGTGTTGCTGAGAGATTAGCTTTAAAATCCAACAACATCCCATCCCATCTACAACATCTTTCAAGGTTAATTACCATGTTTAGAAATTTACTTTCTCGTTTATAAATAAGGGTCTTTTAGATTTAATCAGACTCGGAATTATAATGTAGGAAGTAAGCCACAAGTACAACGAGCTGAGAAGAAATCAGATTCCTCACACCACCAGCCGCAAAGGGATGCTTCGATTAGCTCATGAAATGGTAAGAAGTGTACTCAATAATCTATAATGTATGTTAGAATAGAATGGTACTCTAAATGTGTCTTTATTTTATATAGAGACAAAAGAGTAAAGAACCAAGTAAGATAAGTAGGAGTAAGGTATGGATTGCGGGACACACTCATACTGATGGTAGACCTGTGAAGCCTCAACAGGTTGAGACTATCGTAAGACTTCTGAAACTTAATAATCTTGTTACTAATTGTGATCAATGAGTTATCTTATGTTCAATTGTTTGTATCAGGAACAAATACAGTCACTTGATAGCCAAATGGACTCTACATCAGCTTCTGAAAACATAAGGGAAGATGTTGTGAGCAAGATTTTGGGGAAGGACAAACCTGGCCGAGTAAGGGGGTTTGGCAGAGGGATTACGGCTACTAAGCTAGCATTACTGCACTCAAGAGACGCAAAGATTGCTGATATGCGTAGTGAGATTGAAGATTTAAAAGGAATTGTCCGAGACTTATCTGGAAAGAATGTACGTATATTCATACACACTTGATCAAATAGTCAGACAAAAGGAATGGGGGTACATATAATAATTGTTTTCCTTATGACAGAATAAAAAGGGTGATCCTGAGAAATCTGAGATTAGTGTTGACTTCAAAGAAGGAATGAGGGTAGAGTTACTGGATTGGTTTGAGTCAGGAGATGTTGTTATTGGTGAAGGAGAACTCATCTCTGCTGAACCGTTTGTACAAAATTGGTCGTATACCAATTGGTCCTAATGCAGTTGCTATTCTTGTTAAGACTGCATTAACCTCAGAAGCTTATCTATGAAGGCCTACGACAGATGTGGTATTCATTCAGAAAGCTGTGGGATGCGAGATAGCTTGGCCAGTAGACAAAGTGATTGTTGACAGGGTTTCAACCTCTTCTTCAGATGTATCCAAGGTTATTTATATGGTTATATTATTGTTTCTTATTCATATCTCTAATCCTTAACTTTTACACATTGTAGCAAACCAATGAAGATGAAACTCGAAGATGCAAAATATATGATTGGACTAATGATGATGAGGAGGTTATTGCTTAAGGAATCATGTGCTCGTCTAGTTCCAAGGAGATGGTTAACAACATACCTCTAGGTCCAAATGTTTTTAGTATTTGAGTTGTTAAGGTGCTTAGTACTGAAGCTCATTTATGGAGGCCCACCGCTGGAATGTTTATGATTGGTGATGCAATCAACGAGAAAATCGCATGGCCAATGTTGAAGGTTGAGCCCATGTCTATAGTCACTGCAGATTCTCCTCCTACGAAAGCAGCTAAGACAACAACAGTGGTATGTAATTGATTTCAACGTATTTTATTTGTTTGGTATGAACTATTGATGTTTGAAATTGTTTCTATAATCTGGTTTGAATGCTAGAGTCCAAGCACAACTAGCACCAGTTCCACCAAAAATGCAAAGTAGAAGTGTATTCTGTTAGAATGCAACAACTCTGGTCGCAAGGTAGCCGAAGGGAGAGTGACTTCAACAGATCCGAAAGATGTGTGCCACTTTGTAGAACTAGGTCCAAATGCAAGCAAGGTTTGGGTTGAAGTGGCTAAGATTGGTAATGCAAGGGTATGAAGACCAAATTCAGAGATTACATACATTTCTGATGCAATTGGTTCACCTGTGGCATGGCCAAATCATAAGCTAATGTTCGTTTGAAACTTTAAACATGGTTTGGCAGTTTAACATATATATTTCGGGTTATGATTTATGTGTTTTTTTTCTGTTTTTGTGTAAAACATTTGGTTTATGGCGCTTTATGTTCAAACAGACTATGTATTTTGGTACTAATGTAATATTATGTTCTGTTTAAACACTAAAGTAACAGAATATATTTAAACTTAAAAACAAAGAACTAAATATATGAATTTAGTGTATATTTTAAAGGTTTCTAAATAAGGGTTTAAGGTTGAGAGTATATAGGGTTTAGGGTCTAGGGTTTAGGGTTTAGGGTTTATAGGTTTAGGGTTTAGTGTTTAGTTAACATATCGGAGTTTATGGTATACTTTAAAGGTTTCTAAATAAGAGTTTAAGACTGAGAGTATATAGGGTTTAGGGTTTAGGGTCTAGGGTTTAAGGTGTAGTGTTTAGTTAACATATCTGAGTTTATGGTATACTTTAAATTTTTCTAAATAAGGGTTTAAGGGTGAGAGTATCTAGAGTTTAGGGTTATAGACTCTAAGGGTTAACACTTCGGATTATAGAGTTTAGAGACTATATTTTAATTTTTTAAATTAACAATAACGAGATTAGGGATTAATGTTTACATATATAATTTAGGTTTCTAAGTTAGGGTATAATGTTAAGGAATATAATACCAGGTATATGTTTTATGGAATATAATTTAGGTTTTTTTAAGTTAGGGTATAATGTTAAGGATTATAATTTAGGTTTTTTTTAATTACACTTAAGTGTTTAGGAAATGAGATTTATTATCTGTTTATCTCTAAACCCTAAGAATTATACTATGTTTTTTCTTTTAGGGTTTAAAACCTATTTCATATGGTAAAAACAAAAAAAATAAAAATTGGCCAATGAGCAACGAATGTGGAGATTGCAGACGTGGTGTATCATACACGCTGGATACGTCTAGCTAGCGTTTGCATTTTTGATCTGAGCCGTTCTTCCTTATTCATCGAGATAACCGGGAAAAAAGGAAAATTCCAAAAAAAATCAGAATTTCCAAAAGTTCCCTCTCAGAACTCATTCTTCAATCACGAATCTAAACCTAACATGCAATTCCACCTTCTTGTTATCACACGAACCCAAATCTCTCGAGCTCAATCGCGTTCAAATGGATAAGGCATGGATATGGTTACCAAGGTATAATCTTTCACTTTCATTACGAACTTTTATTTGACGAATGTTTAATCTTTCACCTTTCACCTTTCATTACTAACTTGGATTTGGATTTGTGTTTTCCGATTACCATTTAGGACTAATCCTGATTACTCAGAAGGAGCATCTAATTTCGTTCAATCATCAGCAAGGAGATGGGTAATATTTCTGAAATGCTATGCCCCTGTAGAGATTGCCGCAATTTATGCCATCAGTTACTGGGTAAAATAGTTGAGCATCTAGTAATTAGGGGCATGGATAAGAAGTACAAGAGTTCTTATTGGAATATTCATGGTGAAAAAAAGATGATACGAAAGAGAGAGCTCTTGATCATCAAACTGAGGCTTTTGATTTGCTGAAGACAACATTTTTTGTGGGTGAAGGTAATCCAAGACAGATGGATGACAACAGGGGAGAAAATGGTATTGACGCAACAGTAGAGGAAACTGAGTTCAGGAAGAAGTTAAGAGAAGCTGAAACACCATTGTACTCAAATTGTATCAAATACACAAAGGTTGCAGCAATCATGGGACTTTACAGACTCAAAGTTAAGAGTGGTGTGTTTGAGAACTACTTTGACCAGCTGTTGGTTTTAATTCACGATATGCTACCTGAAGACAATGCCCTTCCGAAGAGTACAAAAGCAATCAAAAAATTTCTGAAGATTTTTGGTTTCGGCTACGACAATATTCACGCTTGCAAGAATGATTGCATACTATATAGGAAGGAGTTTGAAAAGCTAGAGAGCTGTCCAAGATGCAAAGTTTCAAGATGGGAAAAGGATAAGCACAGCAGTGAGATAAAGGTAGGGATTCCAGCAAAGATCCTAAGATATTTTCCAATCAAGGACAGATTTAGGAGAATGTTTAGATCAAATAGGATGGTTGAAGATTTGCGTTGGCATTCTACCAATGCCACTGAAGATGGTACAATGCGACATCCTGTTGATTCTCTAAGTTGGGCACAAGTGAATGATAAATGGCCAGACTTTGCTGCTGAACCAAGGAATCTAAGACTTGGAATTTGTACGGATGGGATGAACCCCTTCTCCATTCAAAACACCAATTACAGCACATGGCCAGTGCTGTTAGTGAAATACAACACATCTCCAACATTGTGTATGAAGGCTGAGAATATAATGTTGACTTTGTTGATCCCTAGTCCAACAACTCCTAGTAATAACATAGATGTTTACTTAGCTCCATTGATAGACGATTTAGAAGATTTGTGGGCTGAGGGTATTGAAGTGTATGACTCATTTTCAAAGGAGAACTTCACGCTTAGAGCCTTGCTGCTTTGGAGTATCAGTGACTATCCGGCCTTAGGGACATTGTCTGGATGTAAAGTGAAGGGGAAACAAGCTTGCAATGTATGTGGAAAGGATACACCTTGTAGGTGGCTTAAGTTTAGCCGTAAGTATGTTTATATGGGAAATAGAAAGAGACTACCTCCTGGCCATGCTTATAGATATAAAAAGGTTGGTTTGACAACACTGTCGAGGATGGGAATGCCAACAGGATACAGTCTGGTGCTGAAATATATGAGACACTAGAAGGCTTCAGGAATGATTTTGGAAAACCTCTAGATAAGGAAAGTAAAAGAAAAAGAACAAATTTGGAAGAAGATGAATTGGCTCAAGATGAAGAGTGTGAAGAATCAAATGATCTATGGCGGTGGAAGAAGAGATCAATATTCTTTGAACTACCCTACTGGAAGGTAAAGTAGAGTAGCTGAAATATATTCTCAGGTTATTGTATACGAACATGCCTAACAGTTTTTGTTTCATGTGTTAGGATATGCTTGTTCGGCACAATATTGACGTGATGCATGTTGAGAAGAATGTGTCGGATGCTATATTGTCTCTCTTGATGCAAAGTGCCAAGTCCAAAGATGGGTTGAAAGCAAGAAAAGACTTAGAAGATATTGGAATCAGAAAACACTTGCACACAGAGGTTAGAGGAAAGAAAACATATTTACCTCCAGCAGCCTATTGGTTATCCAAGAAACAGAAGACAATTTATTGCCAAAGGTTATCTAAGTTCAGAGGTCCAGATGATTATTGTGGTAATATTGCTAATAGTATTTAAGTTAACCCTCCTAATATAGATAGTTTGAAGTCGCATGATCATCATGTGATGGTACAGAACCTATTACTAGCTGCTTTAAGAGGATTGTTACATAGAGGTCCTAGGATTGCGATAAACATATTATGCAATTACTTCAACAGATTGTGTCAGCGTTTCATTGACCCGGAGAGACTTGTATCAATGGAGACTGAGCTTGTTGAAACAATGTGTCAACTAGAGCGGTTCTTCACTCCAGCTCTTTTTGATATCATGTTCCACCTTCCAATACATCTATCAAGAGAGGCACGTTTGGGAGGACCAGTTCACTTCCGTTGGATGTATCCCTTCGAAAGGTTTGATGTACTAAATTGCTCCAGTAGATGTATTTCCTGCAATGATGTTTGACTAATAATTTTATTTCTTGACTGAGTTGTAGGTACATGAAAAAACTAAAGGCTTATGTTAAGAACAATGCAAGGCCCTTATCTGGAGAATGCATTGCATTTTGTTTAGAATTCCTTCAAGATTCAGTACCAGTTCAAGAAACGGTTAATCGTAATGAAGATGTTGATGATGATAGAATGGTGGTTCAAGGACGACCTCTGCAGAAGGGTAAAGAGGTTACCCTTTCCGACAAAGATAGAGACATTGCACATCGCTATGTGCTAAAGAACATGGCATCTATGGATCCTTATGTTGAGTATGTTTCCCTCTTATTTTAAACTCATTATTATCAGATTTTAAATTTCATAACTGTTGTTTATCGTTAAATCAGGATGCATTTGGAAGAATTACAAGCTAATGATGCCCGATGTGCTAGAAATGAAACATTGTTGTGGGAAAACCATACTGAGCAGTTTGCACAATGGATTAAAAAAAAGGTTAACATCTTGATTGGTTTTATTGGTTATTATTTTAAGTAATTGTAGAGTTTGTTATATGATGATCATTTTCTGATTTTAGTATAGTAAATTAATTGCTTGTTTGCTTGGTGTTCATGTTCATCTTTTTAGAATAGTAAATACACAGATTGTTTGATTGCTTAATGTACTCAAACTTGTGTATTTCCTGCATCAGATTCATTCAGACTCAACAGAAAGTCATTCTAAGGAGATATGGTGGTTGGCATTTGGACCAAGAAATGTTGCTTTAGCACATAGAGGATTTATCATCAATGGACAGAGATTTCATACATATGCGGTGAAGCGGAAGACACAAAACAGTGGAGTCACTTATGAAGCATTTAGCATGTGTAGATCAAGTGCTCGAGATACAAGACAAGTAGCTGATATGCTTACATATTATGGAGTGATAAAGGAGATTCTACTAATGGACTACCACATGTTCAAAGTACCACTGTTTAGATGCAATTGGGCCAACGCAGGGAACGGTGTGAAGGAAGAAGATGGCTTCACTCTTGTCAACCTTCATATGAACCAAGCAGCATATCTGAAAGATCTATTCATTTTACCTTCTCAAGCGAAACAGGTTTTCTACTCTAAGGAAGATGATTCTTCAAATTGGTATGTTGTTATGAGAGCACCACCCAGAGGTTATCATGAGTTGGAAACCGAGGAGGATTTAGGCGTTGCGCCTTTGCCTGTCCAAGAAGTGGATGATCTGGATGGTCAAGCTTCAGATGATGATAGTGTTTATGTTAGGGATGATTGTGAAGGGTTGTTAGTGGTAGATTGATATGTTTGATAGGTTGAGAGTTTTTTATTTTTTGTAAACATGGAAATATTTTATGGTGAAATTATTATGAATTAATTGTTTTCAATATTATTATTACAATTATTCCAGAAGTATATTCAATTTAAAAAAAAAAAAAAATTCAATTTGTAATTTATTTTTATTGATTTTCGGATAATTAAAAATAGTTAATAACACAAATAATTTGCTATCTTTATAAAACAAAGTGCTATTATTCATGATCTTAATAACAATTATAACACGCTATTATAAAGATATACAATTGCGACGAGATGAACGCTATCGTCGTTTAAATAACTATAGCATACGTCAGGTCCGCTATCTAAAGTACCCGACCTATAATGACTGGCGCTGTCAGAACGTTTAGGAAACGCTATGGAAAGTGATACATAGCGTTTATCGGCCGCTATTAATACCCATATTTCTTGTAGTGTCAGAAGGGCCCTGAGCCCGAGACACGAGGAACTAAACGAGCAAATGCTCCGAGATCGTCTAGAAATGATCGAGGAACAACGCGACCAAGCGTTAATACGAATGCAAAACTATCAGCAAGCAACTTCCCGATACTACAACTCCAGAGTCTGACCTCAGAAGTTCATCGTGGGAGATCTAGTATTACGCAAGGTCTACGGAAACACCAGAGAGCCAGGCGCCGGGAAGCTCGGGACCAACTAGGAAGGACCCTACAAAGTCACCAAGATAGTCCGTGAAGGCGTCTACAAGCTCACGAAATTCAAAAACGGAGTACCTGTGAAGAGGCCATGGAACGCCATGAACCTCAAGCTATACAACCCGTGAGTACTCACAACAATTGAACTACGTTAGGCTTGATCCCTTGACGGGGTACGTAGGCAGCTCGAACCTCGAGTGCTGCCACTCCACCCAAAAACTCAAATTCTCCATCTTTCTTTCGTTTTTCGGGGGGCGCGGGGGGGGGGGGGGGAGTACAGGGTTATCACCCCTACACATCAATGTAAACTCCGGAGTAAACATTAATGAAGTCCGACTTTAAATGTTACTTTGAGCCTTTATCAAATTACTTTACGGCCGACGCATGCTACATAAATTGCAAAAACGCTAAGTCTTGAAATCTTAGCAGCACACACAAATTGCAAATACGCTAAGTCCTAAAATCTCAGCAACATACGGACTATAGCTCCAGAATATCCCTCTAGAGCGATCTTCCAAAGCCTACAACTCGCGAACATACTTTGAAATAAACCCTAAACAACTTTGCACGAGTTAAACAGGTATCCAAAATCCAGCGAAACAAAAGGCACTAAGTCGCGAAGTGAACTCCAAAACCAAAGAACGTCTGGCCAGACTAAGTAACAAAAACTAAGAAGTTCCACTTATACGACTCGAAGGTTCAACCTACAAACAAACAACGCATAAACGAACCTCGATATTTTGCTAACTCAGAATCCAAACTCCAGAGAAAAACATAAATCGAAAACCGTGCATAAAAAGACTCACCCGAGCCAAAAGAGTTATGGATAAAAGCCCTCCCGGGCAACACCAAAAAGCAAAATAAAAAGAGTTCAACTTTAGCCCAAAAGGGGGCTTTAGGGAATTCCAAAAAAAAACAACAGATTAAATTTTCAAAAGGAGCAGCCGTCAGCCTTACTCCTTGCCTCCAGCTCCTTTGTCCTTGACACCTTGCTTCTCCGCCCTCCTGGACTCCGACCTCTACCGCCTGGTTCGCCCCGGTACTTGCAGATCCCGCCATCATCTCGGCGTTCGACCCAAATTCATTAAAACCCGTGGAGCGAGCCTCGCGCATCACCGAGTCTTCGGAAATCTGAGGAATGGCGCGCAGCTCAGCACTCAGAGAGAAGTCGGAAACCTGCGCAGCTTCGAACTCCTTCGTGAAAGTCACCCTCTGTTCCTGCAACCTGGGAAGCTCCTCATCAAGAGTTGTCACCCCACTCTGCAGAAGGTTGATCAACTCGACGTTAGCTTCCACTTCCTGTAGTTTGATCTCGCAGTCCGTCTCTTTCTTCTTTCTCTCGAACTTGTCCTTATGAGCTTCGAACATGTCATAATAATGACCGTCCCTAATCCTCATCCCGTCGCGCCTGGCCGAGCGAACCACATCCTCCATCTTCCTCACGAGTTCCCTGTTCTGGCTCTCCAAGGTATCTTGTCCTAACCACTGCAACCACGTACTCGGATTTCACCACATTAAGCTGGGACTCGCGAAGCTCCACCTCTTCCTGGAAGCTTTTAAGACTCGCGGTCAACTGATGCACCATGATTTGGGATTGCTCGAGCTTTTCCCGACGAGGGACGCTCCTGAGACTCTGCTCATAAAAGGCCGTGAGCTGGTTATCCGCCTCCAAATCCTAAAACAAAAGACAAGCGTCGGAAGGAGAAAAGATCAGAAGTAAAAGCTCCGAAGGTTACCTTCCCCTTCGTAGTCATAGCTTTGATGTACAACTCTCAACCTCTCAGGTCCTTCACCGAAGGGAGAGAACACCCAGCGGCCTTGCAATGGCGGAGCAAATGGGCGAGCCCGTCAGGATCGTCCGTAATTGGATAATCTTTGGTGTGGTCGAACTTCCAGTGAAACGGCTTGGACCCTGGAGCATGCGATGAACCCGATGCCTCCTTTTCATATCGAGGCTTCTTGTTCGAGGGTTGCACCGAGGAATCACTCCCGGTGGTCCTGGAACCCAAGTGAATCACCTGGTCGGGGTTCACCATCTCCGGTCCTCTCCCAGACTCTGTGTCCTGGCGCGGAGGAGGAAGAGGAATGCCTTCAGACCTCCCATCGTTAATAGCGCCGGCTAAAGCGTCCCTCAACTAACCAACAGGAATGGGCGCATATCTGCTGGACATCGACTTCTCGGTAGGTCTCTTAGACGACTCACGAACGGTAGGGTGTCTCCTCATTTTGTTCTTCTTCAGAGTCGTACACGACGAACCTGCTTCAGAGGTGGTGTTTTCTCGAGAGGCTACATAACATAAGGACGAATAAGAAACGGTCATATCAAAACCACGGAGTAAGTGAAAAGACGTGTATACACTCACTGATGAGGGCTGCGGTATGCGAGTCTCGAGCAGTTCAACTGCCTCCGGAAGTTCAAGCGCGCGCTTTATCCTATCCACGGTGAACGCTGACTAGAGCACGTCTCTGGAGCCGAGGACGATCGCTAGCTTCCTGATCGCAGGGGTTATTCTGAATCTCTCCGGGATTTCTGAAACAACAAAAAACGAAATCAGACATCCCCAAAATAAAATTAAAATCGACATGCAACAGGAAAACCTATCTAGACGCTATCCCTGACCAATAGATTCCGACCACGAAGTCGCGATTCTAGAAGAATCGTAATCCTCGATCGAGTGGCGGTTCATCTTGAACAAAACAGGTCGCTCCCTCCAGCGATCTTCCCGGTTCGGGACTGCCACCAGAACCGCCAAACCCCTCCGGGGAGAAAGATAGAAAAGCCCTGAACCCGAGTTGTGCTTGATCGAGCACAGATCGTGGAGAACGGACAGACTAAACGGAGCCCCTTACTCTCGGGCTCTAACCAGCAGGCCCATGAGGTGGCGGACGAAGTTTGAGGTCAGTTACGGAAGCGCTATCCCGAGCTCACCCAGCACATCCAACAGAAGACGAGGAATCGGAAAAACCAGGCCGCACTTTTCGAAATAGGCCTTGTAGGCGCAGCAATAGCCCGGCCTAACCGATTCCGGCGTGTCTCCGGAATTAAGGAGCTTCAGCTTTACCTTCCGTTGGACCCCATACGAAGAGTACAGACTCTCAATGTCCTCCGGCTTCGTAATCGGATCCGGATGGGCGAATTCTTCTTCTTCGACTACTTGCTTCTCTTTCTTGACTACGGCGTTTAGAGATTTCGACAACGTTCAGAAATTTTAAGCAAACGGTTTATCAATGAGAGAAGAGAGAAAAACTAAACAAGAGAAACGCAAAAATAAAAGAAAAGTAGTCGCTATAAAGAGAGAGTGGAGAAGTTACCTCTAGGTCGGCGGTTGTATATTGGAGAGTGGGTTCACGAGGAGATGGATTATAAAGACGTCATAATTGCGTGACCTCGGAACTCCACGAATCTTTTCAAATCTCACAGATCGCAATTGTCAAATCCTAGGAATATTCCTCATGCGCAGCAACTGCGCATGACAAACGTGGCGCTTTCATCCCAGCCATTCGTTCTGGCGGGATCTTGATTGACGCGTCATCCAATGGCGCACGCGAGAAGGCGAATCGCCCGAATATCTTTAAAACGGTTTGAACGCCAGATTCGACCTCATCCAAAAAGGAACTGTGGGCCTTTCGCAGAGATAATCCGCCCTTCAAGCTAAGCTCGCTTAAAGGGCTGGGGGAAAATGTTTGAGCCCAATTTCACCATAATGAAATTAGCTGATTGAGGCCTCATCCTGGACCGAAGTTCAAGCCCATAAGCCTTTCATGATCAAGCCCAATTCGAGAAAAGATGATCTGCCAACCAAAGACTCGAACAAAGGACTCCGACTCCATAGCATAGCTCGGAAGACGACGAGATGAACTAACCACGATCCGCACGCTAAGGAGGAGATCGAGTCAACCAGAAGATCCTGAAGATCACGCAGAACGTTGGAGTCGATCCCGAAGTTTAAGGAAGACAGTTAGCAAGAGAAGGACTATAAAAGGGAGCTCCAACAATCCACAAAGGGATCCAATCCGATAGACATTTCTAACCTAGCATTAAGATCTTGTAATCGATCTATAGCTCGAGTTCTTAGTGTTCATATATTCCAATCAATACAAATCCATTTTTCACCACTCTTAGCTTGTTTGATTACGGTTTACTCAAGAGTCTAGCCCACCTTTTCATAAATCAGCTCACATAAACACTCTAAAACTTGAGTGTGGGTTTTAGGATCCACAGTGAGCAATAACGGTTCAGTCTCGAGAGTTCGTAGTCAATCACATCGTCATCCGTCACTTATATCACACTGTGAGTCGGTTATTTATGCATGTAGTATAAGTCATGATCACTCGAGAACCATAAACCGTAGTTCTAGGATTGCATGCTTGTTGATTTATTAGATTGAATGGATAATTGATTGATATCGGTTTGACTGGTAAATTCGTTAGGCTTTATATGCATGCTAGATAGATCGTATTGATCCGTTGTATCGTTAGTTGATTATTGATTGATGCATTCATGTAGATTGATATGATTAAGACCTATATGCATATACACGATAGTAAGAACATAATTAAATGAATATATATACGGAAATGATGACATAATTAAATATGGTTTAAAGACATAACAGACTTTAGCATATAATAATGGGGTGGGTACATAGTTAATAGTTGGGGTTATTTGGTTAATTGGAATTAATTAAATAACAATGAGATGTCGAGTGATTAGTAAGTTTACTAATCTTAAACCGACAGATCAAAGAGTTTATAAAAGATATTTAAGAAAAATTAATTAAAAGGTGTTAATTGGAAATGAGCCGTCTACGTGGTTAGTAAGCCACTAATCCCAAGGTAGCGGACTAAGTGAATTAAAAGATGATATAAAAACTAAAATCCTGTTATCTTAAGTAATGGATTGTGTGTTTTTGGATTTGATATTGTGTGATTGTGTGCAGGCTTGTTTGTTGGACTACTCCCGTGTGGACCGGATAGTCCATTGTTTGTGTTGTTTGGTCTATTCCAGTGTTGGGCCGGATAGACATGTTGTGTGTTACTTACCTCGGTCACGAGACTGGATAAGGTCACTGGTGTGGAGGTGGATGAATAGGACATGCGGGATAAATCGGGTTTCGTTGATTGTGTTCTTATTTATGTTTGACCTTGTTGGTCTTGCTTGCTGTGTAGAGTCCCAAAGAGTCTGCTTGATTTATTTATTGTTATCAGGACTCTAGGATGTCTTAGATCCCGCAAGTCGAATGAAAGCGTTCCAGTACGTCCGACCCGATTGGATCCTCGGGTAGTTTCCTGATCGGTTCACGTGCCTTCAGATGATGATTCTGTTTATGGTGTTAATCTACTGAGTGACGCCGGTAGGTGTGTGGTCCGGAGAATACGAGGTCATGTCCTAGGGTCGGACTGCATGTAAGCTTAGGCTATCTAGGGTAGCCCGAGTTGCTGTGTATCGATGGACAAATAGTAGTATCCTAGTTCGTAGGACTTCGTGTTTACGTCTAGGAGTCGTGGGGAATTTATAGTTACCATGTAGTTGGGTGCTCCATGGAAGTTACCGAGTTTGCATAGTGGGCCCAGTGGTGTTAGTGTTGTTTCACGTTAGATAGATCGAGTCCGATCGAGATCATGTGTCGCAGTGGTCTCGATCTCCGTGCTTCCTTTCTTTGTTAGAGAATTATTTTCTTCTCACGAGCTCATCACGACATGGTGGCACTTTATCAGCTATCTATTCCTTTTGAATGTTATTTTGGGTTTTTGGGGCGGGATTATCTTTAGTAGATTATTAGAAGCCTTTTAGTGGGGACCGACTCGCTGGGCGATCTTAGATCATTCATTAGACTCTTTTTTAGGTTTGGCTTAGCTCGACGAACGTGGGTGGTCCTCGATGTAGTCTTGGGATATCTTGTGGGCCACAGTTTGATTCGATTATATTTTTTGGGTTTATTTTGGTTCGGGGTTCTATTGATTTTCTGATTGTTTGGAATTAGATTTAAATAGGCTACAGAATTTAAAAGACTTAAAACACTTAGAAATGAAATCGCTTTCCTGATATTTGGTTTAGTTCGAACCGACACAACTCGTGGAAGCAAAACTGGTTGAAAAGCCTTGTATTGTGCAAGCGAGGTAAACGGGGTCAAAGACGGTTTGGTGTAAGCCTTTGACTCAAACCGGATTGTCTCTGGCTTTGTATTGTGACGAACTTTTCTCGTTTAGCCTGATCGGGTTCGATCGATCATGTTCTTGTTTGATTGGTGACCGGTCAGCTCGTCGGTCAGCGGATAACATGAAATGGGCGTTAGACCCCCCCGCTGTGAGTTCAGAGATTTTACACCAAGGATTTATATTGTAATGTGGTTTTGGGAGAGATATAGATTTTCTATGAATCAAGGATGTTGTGGTGAAGGCGGCAAAGCGGGAGCTTGCCAAGGCATATATGTCGATCCTCCAGCAAATCAAAGAGAAGTGGGACAAGAAGAAGACCAAGGTCAATATCGATATTTCCATTCAGGAGTCCATCGCGAATCTTGATCTCCTTGTTGCGATTGCAGGTGGAGGGTTCGACACGACCCGTGTGATTGACAAGCTGGTTGTGAAGAAAGAAGAGAAGGAGGTCGAGCTGGTCGCTGCAACTGTCTCCGACTTCTCCATTGGTAAGCTTGTTCTTCCCTCGATCTCAAAAGACTCGGTGATGCCGGTCGATCCCAAGACTCAGCTGCCCATGGATCGAGCCACCCTCAGGAGGCTACTAGTGGATTGGTTCAAGAACCAATCTCAGGGGCGAAGGACCTGGATGGTGGCGAGAAGATGGCCGAGTTAGGCTGACTCACCACTCCTCTCCTTCTTAAGTCCCATTAAAAATTAATCTCTCATTTTATAAGTTTTAAGGTGCCCGAAAGGGCTTTTAATCTCGAACTTTGTTGCCCATGGAGGGTTTTTTTTTTTCTTTTTCAACTTGGTGTTTGCCCGAAAGGGCTTTACAAATAATCAAATCGGATTTCCCTTTTATTCTTGTTGCCTTTCAGTTTACTTGAAAAGAACAACTAAGTAGGAACGAAACAATGTGATCGCCAAGTTTTGACTCGATCAGGACTTCAATCTATTTTTGTCGAACTCTCTTTAGCTCATGTTGATAGAGCTCGTTTGATCGGATTTTTTTGTAAACTCTTAGTTCATCAAAGGATCGAAGCTTATTTATCAGCACAATATCTCGATCTGACTTGTTTGATGCGACAAACTGAGTCGATAGTAATTTTTAAAGACAAAGTCTTCTGCTCGTGGAATTCGTTTAACGAAAACTCAAGCGTGTTTTACCAAAGACATTTGAGATTCGATCTTAGGTTTAGCCAAGAATTTAACTAAGTTTGATGGTCGGGGGAGGGTTCATTCCCCCCAGTTCTTCAAGTTTTTTGGACATAGAAGAATTTGGATAAGATTCATCAAATGCATGATTATTTCGAGAGTGAAAGGTATTTTTGACGGATCATTTGATGAGGGACCGTTTGAGGTTGTTATGGAATGGATCGTTTTGAGATCGTGAAAATAAACCATTTTGAGGTCACTATAATTAGTGGATCGTTGTGAGATCGCAATAAGTGGACCGTTTTGAGGTTTCTATAATGAGTGGATCCTTGTAAGATCACAATAAGTGTATGGTTTTGAGGTCGCTATAATAAATGGATCGTTGTGAGATCGCAGAAAGTGGACCATTTTGAGATCGCTATATAAGTGGATCGTTGTAAGATTGCAATGAAAAGGACTGTTTTGAGGTCGCAAAAAGACGGATTGTTTTGAGATCATAGAAATGGGGATCGTTATGAGATCGCAATAAGATGGACCGTTTTGAGGACGTAAAAATGAGATGACATCAAAAATATATCAAATAAGGAAAAGTTTAATACAAAATGGTATTTAACAAACTTAACAGATTTGCGAACTCGATCAGAGTTGAGTGTATTAGGCTTTGAGCGATGTCTTCTTCTCTGCGCTGCCTATGTACCATTTAGAGGGATGAAGCCTTAACGTAGTTCGATTTTTTTTTTGCGTATTCCTAGTGGAAATATTTTTTGAGGTTGATGATATTCCAACGTCGTAGTTCGTGTTTCTTGGTATCTACTGACTTGAGTCAATAGACCCCTTCCCGAACAATGTCGATGACCTCATAAGGACCTTCCCAATTTGCCCCTAACTTTCCATCATGTTCTTCCTTTTTATTGTCGAACACTTTTCATAAAATGAGTTCACCTACTTGAAACCATCATGTTTTAATCCGGGAATCGTAGTAGCGAGCTGCGGCCTGTTGGTAATTCTGGATACAAGCTAATGTGAGGTTCCTTCGTTCGTCGACGAGATCGAGCCCGTTAATTATCATTTGGTTATTAAGTTCCTTATTTTGTGTACGTTCTGTTTGGCGAATGCTCGAAACGAGGATTTCTGCGGGAACTACGACCTCGATGCCATAGGCCAAGGAGAAGGGCGTTTCGCCCGTAGATTTCCGAGGCGTGGTTCTGTAGGCCCAAAGTACATCCAGGAGTTCGCCGCTCATTCTGGTTTTGCATTCGTCGAGCCTTATCTTCAGGTTGTTCATGATCGACTTGTTAGCTGCCTCGGCCAGTCCGTTCCCTTAGGGGTAACGAGGCTTCGAGTATGTCAGCTTTATGTTCCAAGTCTTGCAAAAGGTTTGGAATGTGTTCGATATGAACTGAGATCTGTTATCAGCTACAATCTTATGAGGAAGTCCATGACGACATTTTATGTTTCGCCAGATAAACTCCTTTACATGGACGTCCTTGATTTTTTTATAGGTCTCAGCTTCGATCCATTTGGTGAAGTAGTCAATCATGACCAGTAAGTGCATGGTCATTTTCTTTCCCGATGCGATCAAGGATTCCACTATATCCATCCCCCAGTGCATAAAAGGATATGGCGAGGAGATCGAAGAGAGTTTCTCCGAAGGCTGATGGATTATCGGGGCATGCCTTTGGCAGTTATCGCACTTCGCCTAGAATTTTTTGCACTCAGCGAACATAGCCGGCCAGAAGAAACCTTGGCTCTTAATCCATATGGTTAAGGCTCAGCCTCCGGAATGACTTCCGCAAGACCCTTCATGAGCTTGACTCATTACTATATGGGTTTCTTTTCCGCTAAGGCATTTGAGGTACGGTCTAAAGAGCTTTCCTTCCGTCAAACAGTACCTTGCGCTTTGCGCTTTGAGGTTTCTAGCAGCCCATCTGTCGATAGGGGTCGTACCGTTGACTATGTACTGGATAATAAGATCTCTCCAATCGTTTTCGGTGTCGACCTACGAGGTCTGGTCCCCAGAAGTCGCTTTTATGGGACCGTCCGGGACGTTAGCTACGCAGATGGACTTCCTAGGGTCGATGTCTTCGTCAACATCAAAGATGTCCAGTTTGGTTTCCCTTTAGGGTGTCAGTGCGATGTCGATTGGTTGTATAGAGCTTTCCACTTTGAGAGATAGAGCCTTGAGCGAGACATCTATGCTGGGTTTTTTATCCCTTCAACTGGTATGACCCTTTTTAAGTTGGAATTGGAGGTCAAGGCTATGCTGCTAAGGCATCAGCTATCATGTTCTCTCCTCGAGGGATATGAGTTATATCGAAGAAATTGATTTGATCAACGAGACCGTGAACGACGCGAGGGAGGCCTCCATTCGTTTGTCATTGGCTTCATAGTCACCGTGAAATTGGCTCGTGGCCAGTTGGGAATCGCTGAAGGCATCTACTTCGTGTGCTCCAGTTGCTATCGCAAGTCTGAGTTTAGCTATCAATGCTTCGTACCCTGCTTTGTTATTTGACGCAGTGTAGCTGAGTCTGAAGGATTGTTCCAGTACTTCTCTCGTGGGAGAGACTAGCTTGACTCATACCCCAAATCCATGTTTCAAGGATGCACCGTCGACATGAAGGGTCCATTTTTTGGACGAAGGCGGCTCGAGTCGATAGTTGGGGGGAGTTCGATTATGAAGTCAGCGAATACTTGTGCTTTTAATAAAGTACGAGTTTTGAACCCTATAATACTCACTTAGTTCGATAGCCCACTTCACCAATCAACCTGATTGGCTGGGACAGTGCATGATTGTCCTCAATGATTGCTAGGTCATCACTACGATCGAGCCGAGGTTACCAGAGCTAGTACGAGTTTTTCGAGCCGAGGTTACCAGAGCTAGTACGAGTTTTCGAGCCGAGGTTACCAGAGCTAGTACGAGTTTTTCCATTGCGGGATATTTCGTCTCGGGGTCGATCAAAGTTTTGCAAACATAGTAAACTAGTTTTTCCTCGTTCTGATCTTCACGAACTAGAACTCCGCTTACCGCCACCGAAGAAACAACTAAGTAAAGGTATAGGGGCTCTCCTTCCACTGGATTTGCCAGTATCGGGGGCTCGCTTTGATAATTTTTAAGCTGGGTAAACGCTCTTCGCACTTCTCATCCAAAACAAAATGTTCTATTTGCTTTGAGTAGTTGGTAGAAAGGAAGGAACTTGTCAGTCGACCTTGATATAAAGTGATTCAGCGCTGCAATTTTGCCGGTCAGTCTTTGGAATTCATGTGTTGCGTTCTGCTTGGAATTTTCTTCGATTCCCCTTTCGGTTACTAAGTAACGGTTGAGCTTCATCCCGTATTTATTGAGAATGAGAAAGCATTCTTTTAGCTGAGCAATATGATCCTCGCACTTTGAGGACTAAACTAACATATCATCGATTTAAACCACCATGGTTTTACCCAGTAGTCCGACGAACATTTTGTTGCCGAGCCATTGATAAGTAGCTTCGGCATTCTTGAGGCCGAATAGCATCACTTTGTAGCAGTAGGTGCCTCGATCTGTTATGAACGAGGTCTTTTTCTGATCCTCTGGGTTCATCAGTATTTGATTGTATCATGAGAACGCGTCCATAAAGGACATGAGCAGGTGCCCAGCTGTAGCTTCCACCAATCCGTCGATGTGCTGGAGGGGGAAGCTGTCCTTTGGACATACTTTGTTGAGGTCTGTGATATCTACACATACTCTCCACTTCCCGTTCTTTTTCTTTACTACAACTGGTTTGGCGAGCCAGTTGGGGTATTTTACTTCCCTGATCGATCCTATTTTTAGTAATCGGTCGACTTCGCCATTAATGGCTTGAGCTCACATGGGGCCAAGTTTGCGACGTTTTTGCCTGACTGCTTTATAAGTCGGGTTTACATTTAGCTCATGGATCGTTACATGATATTGATTCCTTTCATTTCAGCTGAGGACCATGCGAACGATTCTACGTTCTTCTTGAGGAATGGTAACAATTCGTCTCTTATAGAGTTTGAGAGTTCGGCTCCAATGCCGATACATTTTTCAGGATGGGTGTCGTCTATGCAAACGTGTGTCGTGAGGCCTTTTGGGTGACCTCGTTGACTAAGGTTATTCGACCTTTTAGTTTGCGTTTCGGCAATCTCCTCCTGTTTCTGTAATTGCTATGTGGGGGATCTTTCGATCTGTTTATACCCGGTCATGTAACAATTTCTAGATAATTTTTGACTTCCATATAAATTTTTCACTTCGTTAGGGGTTGGGAATTTCACACATTGATGGTATGTCGAAGGTACAACTTTCATATCGTAAATCCATGGCCAACCTAAGATCGCGTTGTACGGAGCTTGACGATCTACAATGAAGAACTCCGTCATCCTTCGGACCCCACCAGCAATGACTGGTGTAAAGACAGAGCCTAAAGATTATATCGTTTCTCCGGCGAACCCTAATAGCAGTTTTCGTCCCTCAACTATCTCATAATAGTCGAAACTCCATCTTTTTGACTGCATCATAAAATAAGACATCGACGGAACTTCCCATATCAATCATTATCCTAGAGAGCTCAAAATCTCCAACGAATAAGCAGACAAGCAAAGCATCATCATGCGGTTTATCGACTTCGAGTATCTCACTTTCGCGAAATATGATCTCATGATCGGGGCCTTGTATGGGAGTGTTTTCTCGCCTATCAGTGTCAACTTTTCTTTGAAGAGATTTGATCGAGTTGACTGAGTCTCGGCACAGTTTGGATCCTCCGAAAATGAAGTTGATTCGTTTTGGGGGTATAACCCGTACTCCCCCCCCCCTCCGGCAACAAAGGGAAAGACCAACGGGCGAGCTGGGGATTTTCCTCGGAGTAGGATGTGGGGTATAAACCGATCCTTTTGGGATGCCACATAGGCTAAATTCGCTGAGAATTACCTCGACCCTTTTCTAGGAACCTTGAGGTGCAGCATCATGATTTCCCTCCTCTTTGGATCGTTCTCTTTTATTTTGAGATGGTGTTTTGGAACTCGACCCTTTGGTTGATTTGGGTTGCTTATTTACAAGCGGTTCTACCTTGTCGACTTCGGATTCATGCGCTTGCTCGGACTCTCGCTTCTATGCTTCGAGTTTAGCTTGATTGTAACACTCGTCTGTCGAATGACCTCTTTTCTTGTAATGTTCACAATACTTTTCTTTGTCATACTCGAACTTGCGTGAGCCCTTTGGGCTTTCAACCGCATTCACTGTTCCAGATTTATGGGAATCTTTTTTACCGTTCGTGTTCTGCAAACTCGATTGGTTTTTCTCTTTACGATGTTGTTCCCTGAGAGTCGTAGTTTCTTCTTCGAGGCGAGAGAAGGCCGAAGCGTGATGTAGAGCATCGTCAAGAGTTAAAGGTTCGCGGACCATTATTTCTTTGCGGAACTCGGTTGAATACCACAGTCCGCGCCTCAGTGCCTCTATGGCCACTTCGTTGTTTGGATTCACAATTTTGGAATTAATTTCCTTGAATCGATCGATATATGAACGAAGTGACTCATCAGGTCGTTAAGATACGCCAAACAGGGCTGCCTCAGTAGTTTTAACTTTGATATAAATGAAGTACTGCTTGAGGAAAGCCGTCATGAACTGAGTGAAGTTGTCGATAGACTTTTCTTCCAGTCTGGCAAACCATTGTAAGGCTGGGCCTGATAAATTTTTGGCGAAGAGCCTGCAGAAAGCATGATCTCTTTCCTCGTTGGTCAGATAGACTCTAGACATTGCTACTCTAAACGCTCTTATATGAGACTTAGGGTCTGACTTTCCCGAGTATTCTGGGAATTTAGTTTTCTTAATATCACATGACCTTGCGAAGGAAATTCGATCGGTAAATGGCGTTAGGCCCGTTTCTTCGATTACTCGATTGATGTCGGGTGCCGCGCTGGTCGCCATGAGAACCCGAGAACTCAGACTCATGAACTGAGCATTAGTTTGTTCAATATATTGTCTGAGCATGTCTTGTTTATCTATTGCTAACGGAGCGAACTGCGTTTAAGGTTAGACCGCCGATTGATACACTAGGTGTATCTGATCATTCAGGCTATCGGTCGTTGTTGATATGGGCAATTCAGTACGAGGTAATGGGAACGGAATCGAGTTTGGCTCGACAGGAGGCCTCGAGCTTGAGGCAAAGGCTGAACCGCCAAGCCACTTGGGCCTGTTCTCACTATTTGGTGGTAGAGGTGGCAGACCAGGGGGTGTCCGTTCCATAGATCCCGTCAAGTCAGCAGTTAGCAAACTCGAACTGAAAGGGATATGGGTCGCTGTCGAAGTCATTGTGGGAAAGAACCCATTATTCGACGTCCGAGCGGCATATCTCAAGATTTCCGGTGGTGATGCGACATGAGAGAAATCCAGGCGAGTTCATGGTGGAGGACACAAAGGAGGCCTCCGTTCGCCTAAGGGTCGATATCGGTATTTTAGATTGGCGAGTTCATCAGGTCGTTGGGATACGTTAAACATGGTTGCCTCAGTAGTTTGACTTCGATGAAAAAAAAAGTACTGTTTAAGAAAAGCCGTCATGAACTGAGTGTAGTTTTTAATAAACTTTTCTTCCAGTCTGGCAAACTACTCTAAGGTTGGGCCCAATAGATTCTCTGGGAAGAGTGTGCAGAAAGCATGATCTCTTTGTTTGTCGGTTAGATATAAGCGAGACATTTCTATTCTAAATGATCTTATGTGAGCCTTAGGGTCCGACTTCTCCGAGAAATCTGGTAATTTTGTTTTGTTAATTTTCTGCAACCTGGCGAAGGTAATTCGATCCGTAAACATGATTCGACGTGTTTCCTAGATTACTCGATCGATGTCAGGTGCCACACTTATTTCCATATGAACTTGTGAACTCAAACTCATGAACTGGGAGTTAGCTTGCTCGATGTACTTCTTGAGTAAGTCGTGTTTGTCTATTGCCAATGGAGCGAACTTTGTTTGTGTTTGAGTCGACGACTGATGCCCGAGATGTATCTGATCGTTCAGAGACCGTCAATCGGTCTAGATTTGGAATTGGGTCGAGCTCGGCTCGATAGGAGGTCTAGAACTCTAGGCGAAAGCTGAACTGCCAAGCGACATGGGCCTGATCTCACCGTTCTGCGGTAGAGGTGGCGGACCGGGAGGTGTTTGTTCCATAAATTCTGTCATGTCCGCCGTTAGCAAACTCAAACGAAGGGAATTGGAGTCAGTGTCGAAGTCATAGTGGGAGAGAACCCGTTGTTCGACGTTCCAGTGACATATCCTGAGACCCCTGGTGGTGACGCGATCTGAGAAAGATCCATGCGAGTTTGTTGTGGAGGAGTCAAAGGAGGTCTTCATTTGCCTACATATTAATCCCCTAGGTTCAGGTTGGCGAGCTCCTCGAAACAAGCATTAACGTGTCGTTCTTTTTTAGTGAGCTGCATAGCCAACGTGCGACTAGCGATTTCTTGAGTCCGAGCGCCAGCCTCGTTGCTGCACGTTTGGCTCACTAGAAAGTTCAGAATATAACGTATTTCGGCTATATCGTCCGAACTTTGCCTCGTGACATTAGGAGTTTGAGGCAAATTGGATCGGAGAGTTCCATACCTGATTCCAGATACCGGAGCATTATCAGATCTAATCCAGATACATTTCCTGGTTTGATCGCTGATCCCTAACGAAGAATTCATCGGGATCAGACTCGTCGTCACCACTTGGGCGACGGAGTCGGTTGGAGCTGACGCCGTATGGGTTAAAATTGGGTTCGTCCCTACGTTTTCAGTCTGACTCGTGGTACTGTTCACTCTGGTGGTATTCTGCGGAACGACGTCGATCACCTGTTCGCGGTCGACTGGAGGTGGAGGAGTGACGGTGGTTTCAGGCGTAGTTGGATTCATCTCGATCTATTGAACCTTGTATCCGATTCTTGTGACAGAAAGACATATGGTTGTCCCAACAGGAGGCGTCAAATGTGAGTTTTCACATCGAAATTTATATGTTAATGTGGATTTGAGAATTTAGAAAATAAGAGTATAGATTATCTGTGAATCAAAGATGTTATAAAGATTGAACGTCGAAATAGAATTTATACAAAAAAACAGGTCGAATGTATATAGAATGTGATCGAGCTATTTTAGTCGAAGTGGTTGTTGAATAATAATCTTGGAATGCCCTCTTCAGATGACTTCCTTCCTTTTTATATCTTCGATCTCTCTTCGTATGTTTTGATCTTATCGTTCACACTATCCTTAATGTTCAGAGATTCTCGGAGATCGTTACAACGATCTACGAGTTGTTCTTTATCGAACTCGAACTCTGGCGGATAAGGTTGATAAACCATTTTCTTATGGATTTTGTAGCACTTCATCTCTTTATTGGACCAAATCGAGTTCAATCATTCCTTGGGCTTCTTTTCTGAACAGGTTTTATATTCTCTAAATGGATCGGATTTTAATTGTATAAAATCCAGCACCAACCGTAATCTAGATTACAGATAAATCTTTTCCGGGTTGCCCACACTATATGCTTCGTCTGACTTTCTTATCCTTCTTTTACACACACTTTCTCCAAAACATACGTTCAGCATAGTTGGCATGTGTACTTCTAACTGTTAGCTACTATCATCATTAATGATAACTAGAGAGGTTAGTATAAAACCAGATTTAATGTTATAATGCTACTTTGGTTCGATACGACGTCTGCGTTTCAAGTAGGTAGATCTCATTCCTGCCAGATTACAAAAGTCACAACAATATCATAACTAATAATAATTGTTATTAGATTTTAACCAATACTAAAGAAGTGCGGATTTATGATTTTGTTTCTCAAATATATTTTTATCTTAAATTTATATTTTTATAAATTAAGTTTGTTAATTATTCAGTCCAATCTATATTAAGTGAAAATATAATGTTAAATGTGAAAAATTTTATTTAATAAATTTTGTTTTTGTTTTGATATTGTTAAATTATATTTTAATAATTGTGATTTGTTGCTATTTGTTGTATATGCTAGTTTACATTAAAACTGTAAAATTGCATATATATTTTATTTGATATTTTTATTTAAGTTAATTCTAACTTAGTTCAACTCATGATTTCACTACTAAAACCTTTTTAAAATCAATAATTTTTTGTATAGAATACAATTTTAGTCATATGTAAGTTGTTAAATTCGATATGCTAGGTTTTTGATTTGATTATATCTATAATTTTTTAAATAGTATAGTTTTAACGCATGATACAAAATAATTTTAATATTTTATAAAATTTAAAAATATCAATTCAAATTGATTAATAAATATTTTTAATCCGTATTTCTAGTGGGAAAATTTTATTTTTAATAGTATATTTAATTGAAATTGGTTAATCTATTTTTGACCCGCTTTATAATGTTCTAAAAATAAATATTTTTATGTTTATTTTATAGATCAAAATGTAACTAACATATGATAATCTATTCATTTAACATTTTTGGATTGATTTAAGTTCATTTTAGTGTTTATATAATTAAAGCTATTTAATTCATCTTTTTAACTTGTCTCTCAATGAACATAAATCTTTTAAAATATTTTGATAATCAAAACAAATTAATCTATATTTCAACAAATTTATAGTAGTGTAAGCATTTTGAAAGTTAATAAAGTAATCATTTAAAAACTATCATCATAAAAACATCAACTGTAACTAAACCCATCATATATTCCAATAATATAATTATTGAATAATTTTAATATTTTATCAAATTAAAATATATCAATTTAAATTAGTTAATACATCTTTTTAACCTGTTTTTAGTAGTCAATGTTTTTAATAATATAAATAATTTTAATCGATTAATCTTTTTAATATGTTACGATTCTACCATATATGTCTTTTTATTTCGTCGAATAATGTTTTATAATAGTCTAAATATAAATATTTTATTCTCTATAATTTAAAATTATTTTTAGTAAATTATAATAATAAATAAGAATTTAGTAATTATATTTCTTAAACATCAAGAAGTTAAAAATATTGTGTAAGATATTTTAGTAATATAAATATATATTTATATTTAAATTAAAAAGAAGATATTAAAAGATATTTGAAAAGATATTTTTAATAAAATCATAAATTAGAAATTTATTTTAAAATATAATTAAATTATTTTATAATAAATTTAATAATAAGTTCAAAATTAATAATTATTTTTTAGAAAATCGAAAAATAAAAATATTTTCTTAAAAAATCAAAAATAAATATTTTCATAAATATGTATATATATATATATATATATATTTAAAACAAAATGATATTAAAATATATCATGAATATATTTTGGAACAAATTATTAATTGGAGAGTATTTAGTATGACACATATAGTCCAAAATTTAATAATCCCAATATAACTTTAATGAAACAAAAAAATCTCAAATAAATGCAGTGACACAATCCGTAATATCCTACATAAAACCAGTGTTAGTTTAGAAAATAGTCACTTAATTTTACAGTATAGATGCATTTATTGGTTGATTCAATTTAGATTTGCACAGGGCATGTCTTTAGTAAGTAAATGGATTTTTAACTCGAATCAAATTATAAAAATGGCCCAATAATAGAAAATATTGAAAATAAATTGTACCAATCGCAATTCTGTTTAATAAAATGAGAACGATATAAAGGCGTTTTGGTGTGAGTGTGTATGCGATTGTAGTTTCTAGAGTTTCTCTCTCCTCAGGGAAAAAGTGCGATTTTTCTGGTTCTCCATTGTCGTTCCTGTAGCTGTTCATCACCTTGATGATGGCTTCCAGCCTTCGTCAACCCCACCGCCTCTCCCCCATCCTCCTGATCCTGCCAGATCGGAGGTTCCTCAGGCCGGATCTATTCTTGGCCCTGGTAACTCTGGTTCTCCGTCTTCTACCACACCATCCTCACCCGTTGCAGCTGCTACTTCATCCCGAGCTCCTGCTTCTCCTCAGTTGGACGGTTCAGCTCAGTCGCCACCTTTGACTGGAGTTGACCCCACTGCTCAGCCAGAGGTTATTCTGCTGATTTTAATTGGGCCGCAAATCTCTCTTCCTCAACCAAAATCCCAGTATTTGCGGTTCCATTTACTACTTCCCCTGAAGGAAGGCCAAGAGTGAAAGTCCCCAACGCCGTCTTCGAGAGAGGATCCAAGTTGCACAAGGATTACATAGTGGATATCTTCTATGGTAAACATCCGTCCTACGCCAAGATTTGGGCGGTCCTAAATTATTTGTGGGGTAAAGATCGTAAAGTGACTATACATCACCTTACAAAAAAACGCATTTCTGTTTCACATTTCGTCTCCATCGCTCCGGAAACGGGTACTGCAGCACGAGTTGTGGAGAGTTGGAGATTCTCTGTTTTTTGTTACCGAATAGAAATCTGAGTTCAGTATAAACCCGCCTTCTTTGGATAAAGCTCTGGTTTGGGCCACCATTAAAGGTATTCCTTTTGATTTGATTACTCCGGAAGGAATAAGCATAATATGTCTTCCACTAGAAAGGGCAGTAGATACGAAACCCTTTACTAGCATCTCTACAGAAGATGTTAAAATTGTGGTGGATTTAACAAAGCCGCTTGCTAAGGAAGTTGAGCTCGAGTGTGAAGATGGGAAAATACTTGTCCTTAGTGTCTCATATCCTTGGCTATCACCGTTATGTACTTTCTGCAATGAAATAGGCCACAAATCTTTCTTGTGTCCTGCTGCTCCTAAATCAGTGCCTTCCACTAGTAAGGTGCCTAATCGGAAAAAGAGCAAGAATGGCGTCATGTTGTGCCTATCTCGCAGTACAAAGATGTTACCCTGCAGGAAAATGTTTCGGGTAGGGAAGATGTTCAAGAGAAACCGGCTGTCATTGAGCATGTCTCTTCGATCTCAACTCATAAGATAGCTTCAGGTCAACCTCAGATGGATATCTCTTCTGAAAATGTTGAAAGTTTGGAAGTTGAAAGTAGCAATTCTGTTCGGACTAATCAGGTGTTATCAACCAGCCCAGTTTTAGAGGATAATTCTTTTGCTCTGGTTACTTCTAGGTTAGCTCATAAAGGTCTCTTGCTACCACTGCCTTTAACACCTACTACCATTACTGTTCGAAGTGTTGCTAGAGGATGATTTAGTATTGGCAGTAGCAAAATCAAGTGATAGGTCTAAGTCTCTCTCGCCATCTGCCTTGAGAAAGGCAAAGAAAAGAAAGACTAGATCGAACAATTCTCTTGTTCAAGGTGGTGTTCTTCCCATTGAGTGTAAGAATGATCACAAAACCTACTAAATCAATGGCGGATACATTTTTTTGGAACGTGCGTGGTATCAATGACACATCGAAGCATTGCCCGTTATCTAAATGGATTGATAAGAGGTCATTAACTTTTCGGGCTCTTCTAGAAACGCATGTGAGTGAAGCAAATAAGCAACTTGTTTTGTCTGCTATTGGTGGAGGATGGTCTCTTTTGGATAATTATCATTTTTCTGACTTGGGAAAATATGGATCATTTATAATGCTCCTACGAAGGTTCGGCTTCTTCATAAAGATCTTCAGACGATTACGTGTGAGGTAACATAAGAGGATGGATCATCTTACTTTTACACAGCTGTTTACGCAGAAAATGAAGAGGAACCAAGAAGAGATCTATGGATCTCGTTGCGTGATACTTGTGCAGCTTTTGATTTAAGGTCTAAGGCATGGCTGATCAATGGGGATTTTAATGAAATTCTACACCCATCTGAAACATCGAATAGCGCTATAATCAGAACATCTCGGGGTATGAGGGATTTTGGGGATTGCTTGGCTGACATTGAAGTGTTTGACCTCCCTTTCTCGGGTCCGAACTTCACATGGACAAACAACAGGCCTTTGGATCTTTTAGGCAAAAAATTGGACCGTTGTCTTGCGAATGGGAATTGGCTATTACAATTTCCGCACAATCACTGCCTCTTCAAGCTCATGTATTTTCAGACCATATGCCTGGGTTTATAAAGCTTCGGATGGACTCTCCTAAATATGGTAACCGACCCTTTCGTTATTTCGATCTCTTAACTAAGCATCCACACTTTATTGATACAGTTAAAGAGGCTTGGAGTATGGCTGGGATTCGTGCCTTTTCCCTAAAGGAATTGTGCTATAAACTGAAACAGCTAAAAAGGCCAATGAAATCTTTATTCAGGGACAATTATAGCGAGATCGAGAAGATAGTACAAGCTACTAGTGAGGTTTTGCTGTCCGAGCAACTCAAGGCCCTCAATGATCCATCTACTAAAAATATCCAGAATGAAGTCATTGCAAGGAGTAACTGGTCCTTTTTGAGGTTAGCGGAAGAGAGTTTCTACGGGCAAAGGTCCCGAATAAAATGGTTAGGCGAAGGGGATTACAACACTCCGTTCTACGTACGAGTAACTACTGCGAGAAACTCAGGGAACGCTGTGAAGGAATTAGTTCGACAGGATAATAGTCGCACCTCTTCATTACAAGAGGTGAACAAGCTCGCGGTCTCTCACTTTGAATCGCTCTTGTGCACTGTGAGGGGCTCCTTTATTCCAGAGCTGCTGAATTTCTTAGACAGCTTGATCTTAACAAAGTGTTCTGATCAACAGTGTGTAGCTCTCCAGCTTCCTTTCACGGCAGACATGATGTTGCAGTGTCTTCGTAAGATGCAAGGGAAAAAAACTCCAGGGCCTGATGGGTTCACAGCAGAATTTTTCCGTTCTTCTTGGTTGGTTATTGGCTCTTAATTCACAGCTTCAGTGAGTAGCTTCTTAGATGGAGGGTTTTTTCCCACTTCTCTCAATGCGACCTCACTTGTTTTACTGCCAAAGAGACCAGGGGCAAACCGCATAACATAATTCAGGCCTATAGCATGTCTGAATACTCAGTACAAGCTCATCTCCAAGCTTTTGGCGAACATGATTAAGAGTATTCTACCAGAGATTATACTGCCTTACCCAAACCGCTTTCGTGAAGGATAGATTTCTTTTGGAGAATGTCCTTCTAGCCTCAGAAGTTATGCTCGGATATCACAAGTTCAACGAATCTCCTAGAATAACGCTTAAAGTGGACATTGCAAAGGCCTTTGATTCAGTTCGGTGGGACTTTGTTCTCAGTACCTTGCAAGCTTATAATTTCCCGAGGAAGTTCATAAACTGGGTAAAAGCCTGTATATGCTCTCCTACCTTCTCATTGAGCATAAATGGGATAACTTCGGGTTATTTTAAAGGGAAGATGGGCTTGCATCAAGGTGATCCTCTTTCTCCTCTCTTGTTCGTTTTAATGATGAATATCTTTTCCTTAATGTTGAACAGGGCTGTGAGAATCTAAGACTGACGCATCTCTGCTTTGCGGATGACCTTTTAATTTTCATGGAAGGGTCTGAGGAATCAGTGTCTGGTGTTATCAGTGTGCTGAGCGATTTTGAAAATATGTCAGACCTTGGCATTAATTTTCAAAAAACAAGTATGTTCTCTTCTGGAGTTGGTGATGATATCTTGCACATTATTCATGACAAGTTTAAGCTGGATAAAAGTTAGCTTCCTGTGAGATATTTGGGCTTGCCATTATCCTCCAAGAAGCTGTCTGTGAAGGATTGCGATCCTTTAATAGTGCAAATAAAGAGAAAATTTAACTATTGAACCGTTAGAGTTCTTTCAATGGCAGGGATAATCACTTTGATTACTTCGGTTATCTCGGGTATCATTGGTTTTTTGGTCGAGTGCTTTTATCCTCCCAAAAAAGTAGTGAAGAAAATCAATGGGATGTGTAGCTCTTTCCTATGGCATGGAGTTCTCGGTGTTTCATCGGGTGCTAAGGTTTCATGGGATGATATTTGCTTCCCAAAGAAAGAAGGAGGTCTTGGTATTAAAAGTATTTCGAGCTGGAGCAACACCTGTTCCTTAAAGCTTATTTGGATGATTTTCTTCAGATCTGAATCTATTTGGGTAGCTTGGATCAGAGGTAAATATTTATCCTCAATTCCTTTCTGGGCTCTAAATGAGAAGAACTATGCTTTTTCATGGATGTTTAGGAAGCTTCTGAAATTGAGGCATAAGGCAGTCTTATTCATGCGGTTTGTGGTAGGGAACAGTGAATCTATCATTTTTTGGTGGGATCCTTGGACTCCGTTTAGATGTTTATATCACTATATAGGCATCAATGGCCCATCATCAATGGGAATTCCTCTTTTGCAATAGTTCAGATTTAAAGCAAGGGGATTGGAATTTGCCACCGGCCAGATCGGAAAAGCAAGTTCAGCTTCATGCTTACATATCAACCGCCTAAAGCCCAAATGTGTCAACTATTAGATTACAATGAATATTTTGTTATATAATGCCTTTAAATACATAATATTTTTTGGCACCTAAAGCGTGGGCTTTACCAGTTTTAGCCTCGGGCCAGCCCTGACCATATTATGCATCTCTGGTGATGTATATTGATCAGATTTTGGGAAAATCTTTTACCATGTTCATACTGATAATGTCTGATAATATAAGAAAAAGATTTAAGACATCTCGCTTGGTCTATAAATTGAAATCATCGACATTTCCTTCGATCTATGTGAAGAAGCCGCAGAGGGACATGGTTCAACATAATTGGAAAACAAGTCAACCCTCGTAAACAAAACTTACGAGAAATGAGGTCAGCCATGCCGCATGTTTGTCGCTGGACGCATTTTGGAGAACAAAAAAAGTTCAATTCATTTTCGAATCTTAAGAAACTTTGCAATATGTGCTGCAAATGGGACCTTGGTCATTCAATGAGTGGATGTGTTCACTGTAGAAATGTATATCAATTCCCTCAGACAGTTATCATTTTGGGTTCAATTCAGAGGGATTCCTATCGAGTTTCTTACTCAACCTACTGTCCTTAATATTGGACACATGATGGGGCACTTTCTAGAGAGATTTTCAACAGAATGGAGCGCTACAAGATGATTATGTCTGCATTTGCATTCTCTAGAACATTGAAAATCCACTTAATTTTCAGAGTATATTTAACTTTGGAAGATATACGATAGTCTTAAATTTCTGCTAGGAAAATTTACAAGGTTTTGTGGTAATTGCGGTATGGTGACATATGATGTCAATGAGTGTCCCTTGAACTCTAATAATGACCCACATGATCCCCTAGAGGATGATGATGACGATCAAGACAAGAACGGTCCACCCAATTTTGGATCGCAAGGCAACATGAGGATGAACATCATAAAGACCATATTGCAGAGGAGACAGAGGAAAATAATAAGATAGAAGAGAAATGCTTCAAAGAAAAGGCGCACAGAGGAAAACACATAGGGACCTACAATTCATGCAACATGTAACATTAAACATGTAAGACTATCAGGAACAATCATCTAAGCGTAGAAGGATTCAGGCGGATGCAAGAGAAGCATGACATTGGTTTGTCAAAGAACACGATCACGAAGTAAGCTATTCAAGGAACAATGAACCAACACACAACAACAATCAACATCAAAATAGAGACAGTACAGTGGGACAAAAGCCACATGAGCTACCATTAATACATCATTTTAGAATTGTTGAGGCTTAAAACGGTCCATGACAATTCGATGTCTCAAAGGGATTAAAGCTGCTTATTCTCTTTACATATTCTTTTTAGTCGAGACTAAGAATCTTGGTGATATAATCCATGGTACTGGTGTGCATTTAGGCTTTGTTAAATATATATCACCTTTAGGAATATGAGGTGGTTTGGCTTCTTTGGAACAAATCTATTGATATTGAGTTTTACTCTCTTGATGGTAAATGCTCGATCTATTCTTATAAATGAGAAGTGATTTTGAGGCGAAAGCTGAGGTGTCATCACGAGAGTGAGTTTGTAGAAAACAATTGTGACGTGCAATGATGACATGGAAGGTCTAAAAATATAGA
This sequence comes from Orychophragmus violaceus, assembly GCA_030180135.1. Classification (NCBI taxonomy): domain Eukaryota; kingdom Viridiplantae; phylum Streptophyta; class Magnoliopsida; order Brassicales; family Brassicaceae; genus Orychophragmus; species Orychophragmus violaceus. The sequence continues at coordinate 43,523,929 of CM058236.1, forward strand.
AATGGGTTTAAGATGAGAGTTAATTACGGTGAATGTCATTATTCATTTAAAATTTTGTATCATTTATTAAGGTTCTGAAAACAATATCTTATTGAATATCTTAATTAGTTTGATTTCTTAAAATATACTATAGAATATTCCAATCTTCCAATAGAAGATTGTTAGTGTCAACCAAAATCCTACATAAACTTGTTTTAGTGGCCTAAAAACCTAATCGTTTGCATCCATTTTTCGAAGAAGTTTCATCTATGTTTTTTTCCTATTTGTTGGCAGTATATGTTTCAGAAGATTAAGAGTATAATCAAATGATCTGTTATCATTTCGATTACTTATTTCTTCTCGATCCATATTATATTTTTATTTTCCTTTTTAGTTAGCTTTATTCTTATTCTCATATATAAGAAGCTCGATAATTTCGATTTTTGTCAATGTTGTGAGGTGAACTAACAACGTTTCGTGATTCTCTAATATTTCTGGATGAATCCTTGCCACGACGGTCGATTAATCCCATGAGTCCCGATGATCCGAATAAGGGTTGTTAATTACTATATAGATGGATTTGGTAAATAAGGTAGACAAGCACAAAACGAGTAGCTACTCTTTATTCATTTAGTTTACGGTTTAATCCATGTGTCCAAAAAATCTGAGCAAAGATTGTTTCCACGACGTCCAGTTTATCCCATGAGTCTCGATAGTCTGAAAAATGTTGTTAATTACTATCTAGATTGATTTGGAACGATGGATATGGTAAATATTTTAAAAAATTCCAAAACTAGTAACTGGACTTTATTGGAAAGTTTCAATTAAATTGATTCCGGTCGATTTAAAATATTTACCAAATCATTTATTTCGAATAGCAAAAAAAAACTCTTCACTTTCTTCTTCCTCCTAGCTTTCCTTCTGTGATATTGAAAGAACATACCAAAAAAATGAATCCTTTTAAAGCAGATGATTATGAAAACTCACAATTTCACAAAATTTATGATCTTAGTTTGAAGAATATTCGTTGGAATCTTAGAGTAAAGGTTTTAAGGGTTTGGTATTTTACTCACTAATAATATAATGCTCGCCTAGAATTAGTTTTAGTCGATGAAGAGGTATTCTTCTTCCCATTAATTAACATAGTTGTCTTTGAATAGATAACACTCACGTATCAAACATTTTTTTATATCAAAACAGTTTTATTGGTACTTTTTGTTTGTAAATTTTTTTATTCAAAACTCATATTAAAGTTTTATAATCGACATGGATGTCGCATTCAAGCCACGGCATATGGAAACAACGCCCGAATGTTTCTTTTTCTTTTACAGAAAAAGATATTCAGTTTAATTTTCTGATGTTAGGGTTTCACTTATGATGCGGTATTTCAAAATATGTCCAACTTTTAAGAAAATTCATATCAATGCCGAAACAAAAATAACTCAGAACTTCGATCCTCCAACGTGGGATGAACTATTGAGTCTCAAACCAATCCAAAGAATAAATGACGAGACATTTTCGGATAAATATTTGATTGGTAAGTATTGTTTACAGTCCGTGATTATTAGATTATGAGGAAAATGTGTATCATCGGATATGGTCAAATTGGTGTTTCTGCTTTTTAGGTTAACTTATATTTCAATGAATTTATATACATTTATAGATGTTTTTGGTGCTATAACATGGGTTAGAAAGCTTGAATGACAAGATTACTCTTCAAAGTTCTATTCATATTCACGAAATATTGCTAAAGTCATATACACGCTAAGAAATTACGAGTGAGTTATTCACATAGCTGAAATCCCAAATTATTTTTACTAATCTTAGAGTTTTCTAATCAAAATTATCCAAATAATGTTGTAGAATTTGAAGGAAAAGTGCTATATAATGCTTCACATATGGCCAAATTGTTGAGGAGTTGTTCAGACGCTTTCGTGCAGTTAATGAAAAGCATTTGTTTGTTTTCTGATTTTTATCGATCGTAAAATTAAACGGTATGTTGACATGTTTTCAATAAAATACGAGAAATACATGGATACAAAAAAATTGTGAGTATATTTTTTTGTAGGGTATATATGGCCTAAGGGTAGAGAATGGTCATCTTCGATTGAATTTCATCGTCTAACCTTGGATGAGTTGAACAACTTGATGGAGAGGTATGAAATAGTTAAACAGGTCATATTAAGAAATATATGATCAAAATAAATTATTAAAAAAATCTAACAAATTTCATTATTTGATTTTTTGTAGTTATCTTGATCCTCTTCGTACATGGTACTGCAACCAACCTAAGTTTGATTCCAGTATTTTCTATATCTACTTTACTCTTATTCTAAACTCTTAAAATCTATGAAACTTTAAGTATAGATTTCTAAAAAATCGTTATAATGATTGTTAACTGTTTGATTTTTATTTTAAGTTTTTAAAATAAAATAAAATACTAGGTAATTTGTATTTAAAATAAGTTTATAATATTGCAACTATAACATAATTATCAGAAGTTGGAAAAATAGGATTATAAACGTCAAACATTGCAAGATATGACAAATAACATATTTATCAGAAATTAGAAATTTTGTTAAATTTAAACATGAATATATCCGAAAATTTAGTGTTATAATAAACTTAACAATAATATGTTATACTAAATAAATATCGTCAAATAATCATATAAGTAAAAGGAATATTGTACTCATAATCTTTGGAAATCTTTTTACAATTTTACAAATCTGTTGAAAAATATCAATTATATAACTAAATAATGGCCACACATTTTAAAATGGCCAACTTATATTCACAATATGGAGAAATATACAAAATAAAATTTTAACAATAATTGAGAAGTCCATGGCCATGTTCTTTACTCATCTGAAAACGCGTTTAGAAACTGCATCAAGACGTAGTTTCCAGACGTTGCATCCAGATGCAGTTCTTTTGTGCATTTAGAAACTACATCTAGAAATTGCGTCTCGGTGCAGTTATGTTTCTTTGTGTATTTGTATATATTAGTTGGATGCATTAGTTTTGCGGTTTGGATATTGTTGTTTTGGCAGGAAGCATTATTTTGCGGTTTTGGCTGAAAATGCGATTTTGCGGTACTAGGAGGGAAACATTGTTTTTGTGGTTTTGATGGAAAATTGCTATTTTCAGTTTTGTTAGAAAACCACTATTTTGTGGTTTTGTCGGGAAACATTGTTTTTACGGTTTTGGTGGAAACAGTAAATGACATCTTGTGTTTTTAACGGAAAAGCGCTATTTTGCGTTTGGCACGGAAATATTATTTTGCGTTTTGGCGAGAAAACATATTTTGCGGAAAACCATTATTTTTGGTTTTGGTGGAAAAGCGCGATTTTGCGGTCTAAACAGGAAACCTTTATATTGCGGTTTTGGAGAGAAAACACGATTTTGTGGAAAATCGTGATTTTGCGATTTAACCGTTATATTATGGTTTTGGCGGGAAAACTTTATGTTGCAAAACTAGTGTTTTGCAGTTTTGGCGGGAAACTATTATTTTTCAAAAAACCGTTACTTTGCAGTTTTGGCGGGAAAATATGATTTTGCTGAAAACCGTTATTTTGTGGTTTTGGCGAGAAAACGTTATTTTCCAAAAAACTGTATTTTGTGGTTTTGGCAGAAATTCGTAATTTTGTGATTTTAGCAGGAAAATGCGGTTTTGCGGTTTTGGTGGGAAAACACAATTTTTTTGTTTTGGCGGAAACCACAATTTAGAGGGAAATCAATGTTTTGTGGTTTTTACGAAAAATGTGTTTTTGCGAAAATGCTATTTTGTGATTTTGGCGGCAAAACGCTATTCTACGGTCTTGGCGAAAATGCTATTTTGTAAATGATGACATTTTAGATTCTTGGTAATTGCACTAGTTTCAAACGTGTCCAGAATTTCTAATTATTTTGGATGCAATATCTGATTTTGCCACTAAAAGAACAACATCTCGTCTCTGCATCCAGACGTAGTTGCTGGACGCACAAAAGAACAACCCATGTATAAAATGCAATAAATTTAAAGAAAAAATAATATTCCACCTTTCCGATGAATGTCTATTGTACAATACAATATCATAAATAAATGTTATAAATATTGTCTGTTAGCTTAAAGATTTATAACCGATTGTAGTTTACAAATTTAAACAAGAATATATCCCAAAAAAAAATCTAAAATATGAGACATTTACCAAATCTTAGTTATAACTTTAAATGTTTTTATCAAAAATAATTAAATTGACTCGTGATACTCTTAAACCAAAACCTTACGACTTATATATACCCTTATATTTTCCATTAACAAGAATATCACCATTCTAATATTTTCACGTTTCCTAAATCAAACAATGTCGATTTTCACTAAAAGAACAACAAAACAGGTTATTGTTAGAAAAAATAATTAATGCCTCATTGGATAAATACAAGACCAATATGAAGATACTTTGATCATGGAAAGTGGTTGTTTACAATGTCCTCAAAGCGATTGAGATGATATTAGTTGTCTTTTAGGTATTATTCTTAATCATTTAAACAAAGTATAAATATCAGTACATTTGTTTTAAATATTGAACATTTATAAATGGTAAACTTTTAGTTTCACATATATGATACCCACACATTGTCTTTTATTTTTAAATAATCAGGGTACGAGAATAGATGCAACTCTCAATCAGGACATGACAAAAAAATGAATCTTCATTGGTTGAAGATGAGGCTCTGTATATTAAATGATATGGATGTATTCAATATTCAAATGAATATAAGACTAATCATCTGCCTTTTAAAATGTCAATTACAAATCATACATAAATCACATTATGTGATGACTTTCCTAAAAAGGTGGAAGAGAAGTATTTCCTTGGTTATGATGCTGGAAAATTTTGAAAAAACGTCTTAATCTGTAAGCTACCTATAACCCTTTCATTCAAAATAAAAGTTATATTTATCATCAATTCATGTTTTTATAAAAACAAATTACATATGTGATTGGTCAAATCGTTGCTTTATCATCACTAGGTAATGTTAAGAGACAAAATAGACTGAATACTAAAGATTGAACCTTGAGCTGAAAAACGAATTGTAAGTATACATATATTGTGTTTTATATTATTTGTATTTGAATTTAATTCATATTATATTAAATCCTGATTTGGAGAGATTTACGTTTAAAGTGTACACTATGGGGATGAATATGCACACCAAGAGTTCAATTTGAATATGAATAGTGAAGGAGGTAAAATCATATTTTTCATTAGGTTTGCAAGCTGTAAATCTTATAAAGGTCAACTATTTGTAGTTTAAGATTCATATTGTATTTTTTTTTTGAAATTTAATAATTTGATCAATTTACCCTATCTTATTTTTTAATAAAGATGAATGGTCCATATCCAACGGATTTAGTTCAACCAAAGTTCTTCTAATCCAAACATGTCATATGTTAAAAAGTTTCGGTCGAGGTAAAGTTTTAATTTTAAACTTTTTAAAAGTTAAAAAATTCTTTATATAGCTCGCTAACAATATTTGTATACTCTTTTTGCATTGAAGGTCTATCTACATGATGAGTTTTTTCACAAGAAGAGCAAAATACTTACCATATCTGAGATTGTAATTGATGATGTACATAAGTGACGTCTAACACTATAATTACTATCACTTATGAATTACTAATTCAAACTACCATCAATTAGTTTTCAGACACAATTTAACCGACGTTAACCTCCGTACTTCTTGTAGTGAATATATATATTGAAAATTACATAATAATCTCGTTTCAATGTGACTGCGTTTTAAATGTGAAAGCATGGAACATGTGTTACATGTGCGATCATTGACTCAATTGATTTAAGTCAAAATTTGTATTACCTTTTATGTAACGCATGCAACACGAAAGTGTTGATACAAGTGATGATGTTGATGATGAAAAACCTATTTAGTTTGATTATACAACATGTGGAGAATATGAAACAAATGTTGTTGCAAGGTACGATCCAAACATTAAGTGTTTATCTTTAGGATATTGTGTATGGATTTAATTTTGACTATTCATAGAATCATCTATGGAATCAAATTGTGTAGGTACTATATATGTTTTCGTGTCAAAGACAATAATGATACAGAAACAAAGTTTATGTTGTTTGATCGACCCACTGAAAAGCTGCTCGGTATTCTTGCAAATGATTTGGTGAAATAATTTCTTGAGGTATTAGTATTTATAAATATTTCTTACTATTTATGTATCAGTTTGTTTTTGTTTAGAGAATTATTTTATTTATTATAAATTTGATTATAGTCTCAAGATTCAACGGCTCTGCCACAATGTCTTGCCGATTTTCTCGGTAAAAAGTTTTATCTAAAATCACACTTTCTAAAGATAATAGAAAGAACAAGAACCAACAATTTGTTGTGGAACTAATTTGGGCTAATCAAGAAAAGGTTAATCAGTTTTGTCGGAAACTGATCATGTATTAACTTGACTAATGGTTTATTTATATAATCAACTTGATAACTATTAGTCATGTTCTTATTTTTATATCTGATCAACCTCAGCTCATGCTTGCGAACTCATCTCTTAATTCTAGATATCATTCGCTTATGCTCATAAATTCGGCTAAAAGTTTTGAGCCTTCACTTTCTATGTTGGTTACTTCGGTGTCTAAGAAAAGGGATGTTCTTATGAAAAAAGAAGATGACAAGTACAGTACAAACTCTGTAAATTGATAATATTGAGACTTTGAAATTTTATTAATTTATAGAGTTATTAATTTATATATATATATAACTAATTTAAACAAAATATTTCTCTAAGTATTCTTTTATTTGAAAGAAAACGTTTTCATTAAATGTCTATTTTGATTTTGTTCTTTATTTAAAATTTTGATTATTTACATATTTTCTATTTCATATTGTGTATATTCTTTTTTCTAAATACGAACTTTAAGATATTAATTATCTCAAGTGTTTATATCATCACCTTCATTAATATGAACAAAACATAGTTTACCTTGAAGAGAATTGAGTTCTATTTTTCTTTGTTAAGCATGATGACTACTTATATTACAAAGTCAACAAAAACATATCAGATATGTATATCGTTATGTAAATAAGAGAAATGTTTTATATTTTCATAAGTTTTTATATGATATTTATTAAATTTGTAGCATTTATGAGACCATATATATACATAAGATTTCTAAATAAATTATTATCTTATTATCTTATTGAATCGTGTTATATTTTTAACCTAGCTTTAGACCAAAAATATTTATTAATTTATCGTGATTATTAGCTTATTGAGTTTTAATTTATAGAGTTTCTACTATGTTCCAATTCAAAAAAAAAATTCAAACTGTATGATGATGATGAAGATAGTCAATTATTACATCAGCTTTATGATTTCATGCATTCCTTTTTGAAATTTATTTTGTTTTATGGTAGTTATTTTTCCATACTTCTTAAAAGGCTGTGTTGGTTTTGTTAAGTTTGTTTTATATGTTTGATTTTTAATCTAAACAATATATTGATCATGATATTATTTTGAATGATTATTTTGATTACTGCTTTGGATATATGTTTTAATGAATTTTGTATTTTTTATTCGTTTAATTTGATTCATTTATTTGTGTATCCGGTTTATCATTCGAGAAAATAATTAACAAGTTATATGAAAAGACCACCATATTTAAATTTAAAAAGGGAAAAGAGACAATGCATTAAGAAAATTTGAGAGTCTTGCTTTGGTAGTTATATCACTCAAATCCATCGTCTCGTTCGTTGGTCAGTATCTCACCGCATCTTTTTTGTTCCAAACTCTGACAACATCTAGAAACAATAAAAATTACAGATATAAATTGTTATTAGTATTATTTTCCAAATATGTAATGCTATATCTTCAGCTTATAAATATAAATAAGGTTGTGTATACGATTTTCCAAAATCTTAGTACACATTCGACTAAGTCTCCACCAAAAATATCTCAACCACTATAGAGTTTTGTTGCAATGTCATCCAAGACAAAGTATTCTATCATGTTTCCTCGAAAATATCTTAAATTATAAATCTCTATCTATAAAATATAATTACATAGTACAGTACGGTGAAAAATAAATATGGGGATATGTTACTTTTCATCGGTAAGATCAAATGAGAAATAGGAATGATCATATGTAACTCAAGTAGGGTCTGGCATGTGAAGATGGCTGATGTTTGATATTGTTCCTATAAGGTCTAAACAGAGAAATATGTTGTCAAAAAAATGTTGTTTTATTTATTCGATTATGAAGAGAAATTTTACCAACATAATATGATCTTGGGTTTCATTTTTCAAGATAGAATCTATCTCAAAGAAATAAAAAATAAAGAATCAATTCTATAATTTGTTTCTCTTATCTATGTTGAGTTATTAAACTTCAAATTGTGAGTGTGTTTGGTTGTCCAATACGGTTGTGTTTGAGCAACTAGGTTAAAAGACTTTAACAATCTAGTGGCCTTTGTGAACTTGCCCTCTAAACTTATTGGACAGTTCTCGACCCTTATTGTTGATTGAATTTTGGTGCTCTATATATTACCTAGAAAAAAGGCCACCATTTGTAAAGAGAATTTTTAAGAGAATGTATTAAACACATCGTATATTTAATTGAATACATGGTCGTCGGTGAGTATGAGGTGGATTCGATGATCTCTAGCTGATTTTCCTTCAATCCATTTCTGTAGAATCTTCACGCGTATTCTCTAGTCATAAGGAAATTCAAATAAGTAATTAATATATTAATATGTGGTCACTTACCAATTTAGGTAAATTCAATATGTTGCCTTTGGTTGAAAACCCTAGGAATACCGATAACATTATATATACATGTGTAGAATACTCAAATGTGCATATCATCATCTTTCCTAAAAAAAACCTTAAAGTTATTATGTCTTGAATTGTGAGGCGTTTCCTTAATGTCGAGATATGTTCCATTAAAACAAACATTCTTTCAAAAGGTTAATCTTACTAGTTGTGTCACTATTTTGCGTAAATGAATTACATTTGGGTTTGTGAAGAAAATATTTTTCTTGATTTTGGCTGATGAATGCGTAAGTTATTTCCTGCTTGATAGTAATATTTTCAAATAATATTTAAGAAAGATTTGGTACATAATGTATTAGTTCATTTAAATTCATACAAATATAATTTTGTTCTTCTAAATAATTTTTTAAACATTGATTCAATTTTTTGTTTTTTCAGAGCTGTACGATTGAAGCTAAAATTGCATTCACAACCAAACTACAGTATGGAATGTAGTTCACCAAAAGTATCAATCATTCTACCTTTCCAAGTTTCTCATTCAACCTCAAATGACTACTAATCGAACAACTAAACATCCGCTATAGGTTTTTTCAAACATGAAACTCTGATCACCCGACTGATGGTTTGACCAAAATATTATTTTGTGAATTCACAAAATTTGAATACATTCAATCAAAAGATAACACCTATTTGATCGGTGAGCCATTCTTTATTTAGTTTCGAATAAATATTTTATATAATATGATATACTATTAAAAGTCTTCTTTAATACCACATAGATGTAATTGGTTTTATCCGAAGGGTTAAATATTTGGAAATCATTCATAAAGTTGGTCCAAATCCATTCAATATTAGGTTTCAACTTATTGATGAAAGGTATTTCTCAATCACTAATCATATAAGTTATAATGTTTTTATTTATCTCATTATTACTCTATATTTTCATTCTTTTTGTGTAGTGGCATTATCATTTCATGTCTTATGTTTGTCAACCATGCAAAGCAATTGATTCTATCCAATTTTGCATTATGTGTTTCTATAAAATTGACGGCATTCTAAGTTCTTTTATTCTAATATCTATTATTAATAGATATTGTATGTTTTATTTATTGGGCATTCAATAATAATTATATTAAAATATACTTATTAATAATAGGGAAAAGTTTGTCACGTTTGTTGATGATGTTATTGAAGTGTTAATTGACAATGATATTCCAGACATTAAGAAGTGGGACTACTATATGTAAGTTTTAATTATATCATTCTCCAAATATTAATCATCAAAGTATAAGATTTTGTCTAATAATTTATTTTCGATCAATTGCAGGTATAAATGGAATCTCTAAATATTTAAAGGAATAATAATTGGATTAGTGAGAAGAAAATAATTTGTGATGGTCTTTTCGTTTATTATTTTATTTGGTTGTCATGGCTATTGGATTTGATTGTTACTATTAAGTGGTTTTATAATTGTTTTGCACTAATGACTAATTTACTACCATAAAATCCCTACAACAAAATATCAAATGACTCCAGATTCGACATCAAGTTTATAAAAGAAATAAACTGTATATATTTTATGTCTTTATATTGTTTAAGTAAAAAATAACTATCAATTGTATTCCTTTATATATATATAGTCATTTGTTATAATCAAATATATGTAAAGGAATAACATATACATTTTTAGATAAAAATGAATCACTTTAAATATAAAAATACATTTCAAACTCGGTTAACTATTAACCTCGCGGATAATATTTTATATTATATGGATTTATATGTAGATTCAGATACACTAATATTTATTCAAAATATTTATTTTTGAAAAATTCTCAACGTACTTTCCTATAGAAAATATTAAGTTATATATTCATTGATAAACAAATGAAATAATCTATAATATATTAAGATTTTAAATTACTAATCTAGATCTAACGCATCGGAAAAAAAAATAAGTTGCATAGGCTGCAAATCATAATTATGATATCGTGGATTCAATATATTTGGAGTGTCTTAGTAACAAAAAAAATTAACCAATATTTCTGATTTACAATGTTTTTTATACATGGCGAATCAAAGCTCGAATTATTAGAAAGTAGAATAAATTTATTTTCTCATTAGTTCCAATGATGGATCTCATATTAGTTAATGAACGAGTTAGTGTTCATTTTGTTAATTTATCTATATTTTTATTTAAATTTAAGGCAAACTATATTTGTTTTGCGCCTTTTATTGTCATTTATTTTTCTCGCACGGTTCTAAAAATCATGCAATAATTCCTCAAAGATTATGGTAACCATCTTGGACGAGTATGATTATTTAAGATAATACAATAATCATAGAAACGTTTAAGGTTCGTTTATATACGAGTTATCTTCGCAAAACAACTCATCCTCTAGAAATTTTGTTTATCGAGAAAACAATTGTCGGTCCGGTAGAAAATTTTTACTTCAATTTTGTCACATTCGATAAAATTTTCAGGGACGACCACAAAGTTAATACATGTCTTGGTAAAAATATTTCCAGTGATTATAATTACAAATTAACATTCATTTATTAATTCATATCTAATTATAAAATTATTTTTATATATCTTTTGTTAGATGTACTCGGAAGAGTTATTAATGTTAGTATTCTGCAAATATGATACTTTGACTCAACACAATTGTAACGCCCCCTTCCCGTTTTCCGCTGACTGGCGAGTTTACCGGCCAACAATCAAACAAGAACAAGATCGATCGAACTCGAGCAGCCATACAAGACGAGTTTGTCACAATACGAAGCCAGAGAAAGTCCGGTTTGGGTCAATGGCTCGAACCAAACCGCCCTTGATTCCATTTACCTCGTTTCCACAATACAAGGCTTTTCAAACCATTCCGCTTCAACGAGTTGTGTTCGGTTCGGACTAAACCGTATATCAGGGAATTATTCCGTTTTTATTACTTTAAAATTATATATCTTATTCATAAAAATTTACGGTTTTATACAAATCATTTAGCGGGATCCCAACAAAATCTGAAACCGAAAATAAAGTCAAAATACGAAAACAAGCCGATGCCAAATGCCAACCCGAAACTACTCCGAGTGTCCTACGCGTCCGCCGAGCTATTCCAAACCTGAAAAACACAAAAGAGTCAAATGAGTAATCTAAGATTACTCAGTGAGACGGGTCCCAACTAACAGGCTGCTAACAATCTAATAATCCCTCCTAAACCCAAAATAACAATCAACGATAAAGTAAAATGGTTGATCACACACTACCAAGACGTGATGAGCCCCACAACACACAAGCATTCAATTAGCAACACACAATAACACAAATGTAACCAAGTGAATCGGAAACACTGCGGCACATGCTCTTGATTAGATTCGATTTATCTATCGCGGCTCTAACACAACTCCACACCAATTGGGCCCACTATGCAAACTCGGTAACTTCCACGGAAACACTTAGCTACCCCCATGGTAACTAAAACCTCCCAAGACTCCTACACGTAAACACAAAGTCCTATGACCTATGACACCGTTCTCTGTCCATTGATACGCGGTGACTCGGGTTACCCCTAGATAACCTAAGCTTAGGACACGACCTCGTATTCTCTGGACTACACAGCTACAGATGTCACTCCATAGGGTAACACCTGCCAGAACCAATACCGAAGGTACGTGAACTGACCAGGAACTCAACTCCCTAGGATCCAATCGGGCAGGAAGTACTGGAACGCCATCACTGGACTTGCAGGATCTAACGCACCCTATAGAGTCCTAAAAACAATAATGTAAACAAGCAGACTCATTGGGACTCTATCACGCAAGACCGCAAGGTCAAATGGAAACACTATCTCAATCCCCAATATATCCCGCAAATCCTATCACCAACCCCCACATCACCCGTCCTTATCCAGTTTCATACCGGATTAGGCATCTACCCAAACTAACCCGGTCTCGTACCGAGTTAAGTACCAACAACACGGTCTTCCCGGCCCAACAACGAAATAAACTAAACAATCACACAAACAACGGTCTACCCGGCCCAACACCAGAGTAGATAAACAACACACAACAATAATCACAACACCACCCAAACAATTATTTAAGTTCATTAGTCTTTTAATATTTTCTTAACCTTAACTCATTCAATCCGCTTCCTTGGGATTAATGGCTTACTAATCCTGTAGACGGCTTAATTCAGATTCTAATTATTATTTCTTATTCTCTTAAATTCTTATTCTTAATCTCTTTGATCAGTCTTGAGATTAGTAAACTTACTAGTCTCTGACTTCACTTATTCTTTAATTAATTCATTTAGCCCGATAACCCCGACTATTGACTAATGAATCCACCCTGTTATTATATTCTAAGTATGTTAGGTGTTTTACGTATTTTAATTTACTCTTAGTTCCTCATATATAGATTCATTAAATACGTTCTTAAATACTTATATATTGCATATATGTCCTAGCATGCCGTTCTATATGTATGCAACACTCAATCAAGCAATCAACGAAACTATCAATCAATAACCGATAAGCTAACTAGCATGCATCTATTAACCTAAAAAATTAATTATTTAACCGAGTTCTTAATCAACCTTGCCGTTCTAACCAATTCAATCAATGAGGTATGAAACCTAAATCTACAATTAATGAATCCAAGGTCTATATGTTCAAATATATATGCAACACACAATTTAGCTGACTCACAGTGCGTATAGGAGCGACGGATGGATGATCTGACTGAGTAGCAAACCCCGAGACCGAGCTAAACCTTTTCCGAACCGTTGACTCCTTAACCCGAACTTTGATCCGATCTTGACCCAAACTGAACCAAATGTTGACCCAAGGTTTGACCGATGGTTGACCTGTCCTTTGACCACAACTGACCCAACTTTGGCTCGAGCATTGACTCGACCGTTGACCCAACTAATGACTGGCAAGTGGTGATGTTGACCGGCGACGGTGAGGACCCCAACGGTTGACCGGCTTGACCACAAGGCTGAACGGCGGCAGACCGTCTTACCCGGTTGACTGGCACAACGGCAGGCGACATGATCGACTGAGATGTAATTACCGGCAAGACTTTGGCAAATAGAGAGAATCCGGCGAGGTGGCGCGACAAGGAAGTGATTGGCGGTGAGCGGCTACACCGGTGGTCTACAACTCCGACGACTTCTCCGGTGAGAAGGAGAAATCCGGCGAGTGAGAGGGAAGCAACGTGATCAATCGGAGAAAATTGGTGATTTCCAGCAACAATTTCGGCGGTCCTCCGACGTCACTTCCAGCAAGAGGCAGAGCTCCGGTGAGGGTTTAGGGAGAGTGTTTAATGGTTAATTTATTTATTTTAGGGACTTATTGGTGTTTATAGATTATTTAGAAAGAGTTATATATTTTTGGGAAGGTGTTTAGGGCTTCTTTTAAGGATTACTTGTAAAACAAGTAAGCTAGGGAAAAGGGGAGAGATGGCCGCCGGCGAGGGGGAGGGAAAGAGGCTGTGGTGGCTCACTTATGAGGATAGAATGAGGAGGAGGTGAGTGATTTGCTGAAGGGAAGAATGGCTGCTATTTAAAGCCATGGAGTAACTTGGTCAAGTTTTAAAGAACACTTGTCACATGCATGCAACACATGCATGAATGCTTGCCCTCCAAGCTTCCAAGATTCAATTCATCACATGTTAAATGTGTTTGTCCCAGCTTCTGCCAAGTGTCACCTCCATCCACTCATGGATCGCCACGTGTCCCGACGTTCTCGAAACACAATTTCCGAAACTTCCTAAAATCCGCTTTAAAAATCTTTAAAACTCCGTAGCCTCTTTAATAAATCCTCAAAGCTTCATTTTAAAATACTAGATTCTTTTAGAAGCATTTATCAACTCATTTCACCTCAATCAGACTCCCATAGCTTCCGCAATGAATTTTACAGGTTTTATCGGTTCTTTCGGTTTCCTTTCCCGATAGTCCGTAAAACCCCTTTTAAGTCCGTTTCCACCATTTCTTGTCTCTAAATGTTTTGTTTACTTAAAAATAGAAACATTTGGCCCGTCTTAAAAAGAGAAACATTATAACCTTGTTGACTTTTCTGCTGCTCGTTGACCCATTTATGTGAGATAGGGTATTACATTCTTCCCCACTTATAGGAATTCGGTCCCCAAATTCTCCGTTACTGACAAACTTCGAATCGAACATGAACCATGTAAGTCTCCACCTCTGAATCTGGTCCAAACTGCTTCGATGCTTGAACTCAGAACTCATTTGAAACCATACTCTTGATGCTCAACTGACTTCTGAAACACGGTCATGCACAAAACCCAAAAATACTGACAGCTTGAACTCCCCACCCTGAATTGTTTGAATCTTGATCGATCCTTGATTCCCCATCTTGATTGCTTCACTGACTCCAATCCTGATTCCCAAAATATTGATCATGATTGAACTGCTCGCTCTGATTCTCGAATCCACATGCGCCAACTGATGACTTCCCCACTTTGTCTTAACTTCCCAACTCACGCAATAATGACTTGTCCTCCATTCCCGTCGCTTAACTTGTTCCCAATGATTACTGCTCCCGATCGATATTCTGCTCATATCAATCTCCTTCCTTCCATCTAACTTAATTGCCATTCCCACACACGCCTTGAATTTTCCTTGATCACTGAACTCCAAGCTTCACTGACTCCACAACGGCTCTTCCCACTAATACCCTTGAACTGAAACCTTTACTGACACTGATGCTTCTGAATCCCTTTGATAACTCATCATACCCATATTTCTTGATTCCACCTATCACTGATATCCACTCTGGTTCTGAAACCCCACTGGCTTGCTTGCAGGCTTGGGTCAAAATGCATCCTGAAACAACATCTCGTCTCTAGGGTTCGGGTTCGGTCTCGTGTTCTCGTCAAATCGTCCATCACATTCTGCATCAACAACCACAACAACACTGGAATGGTTAGACCATTCTAACTTACTTATCGACATCACTTCCTTATAGAGATATTGTTAACTAGTCATGTACCTGACGGTCCCACATGGCTAGCTAACGATATCTTATAATTCCGCTCTACCACAAAATAAGCTTCGTATAAAAGCGCTTTCTCAATTCTGAGCTTAGTTCTATCTAAGAGGTTCTCTAATCTATCGAACCATCAACAAATTTAACCGATAATTTATCGTTTCGTCTTCACAAAACTAATGGTTTAACACTTACCCAAACGTCTAACACCCTAACCGATCAATCCAAACGATTCGCTAACCAAAACTCAAGAACTACTTTCTAGCAACCTAGAAAATCAAACAATGCGATGAAGCTCAACATTCAACTAACAACCTAACAAGATGCTTCATGCAACAATTCTCAATTATCCACCTACCAACCTAGTGATAAAACATCTGCATTACTAGCAACCTAACGAACAAACAAGTGCAATGCTACTAAACCAAACCAAATCAACCCATGAACAATGCAATGATACTAATCAAAACACTCTAGCAACCTAATGATCAATCAAATGCAATGATTCAATATTAACGACTAACAACCCAGCGAGCAACCAATGCATCAATCAGTCACACACAATCAATCTAGCAAATCGGCAAATACGGTCGTCTTTTAGGGTTCTAGTAAGCGTCTGTCCAGACCATCATTTGCTTTCACGTCGTAATTGTATTGCATTCATCATCCCAACACATGCATGTAATAAGATCACTTCGTTACTTAAACGAAAAATACCGAATAACCCAACATCCACCACGTATAAAACATCCATATATCACATGAAAGTTTTAATACATAGGTTTGCCCGGCATAGAGCGGTCACATATCCCCTAAAAGATACATGCCAAACAGACCGCTATACACCAATCCGCCAATGACACCAAAAAAGTCACGACGATACACACATCAAAAGGTTAGTGCCCTTACTTACCTGGGCCTAATCTAAACTCTCCAACATGAGCGGTACAACTCATGTGGATCATAACCGTCAGGTGCGCTAGGAGAACGTAATGGGTGTGGTGGTGGTGGAGCGATGCGATCTCGATAGAATAATTCATCATGACAGGAAGGAGCATAGTCTTCTACTCGGTCACAAATGAGACAAGGCGGAAGCTGCATCGGTGGCGGCGACTAATATACGTGGTTGACGTCTTATAGGACTGGTAATAATACTCGCACAAACCGATATGAAAATCCGATGCATCGCTGAGGAGCCAAGGAGGATCCAATAGTTAACCATCACGTCTGCTCACTGCTGATCCGAGATAGGCTGCGAATATATGAACACTCCGCATGCTAGTAATATGGACCGGGAATAACTGGGGTAGAACCAACGGACTCACGGTCGTCCATACTGATGTTGCTCTTACCGTCCTCGCAACCACACACACACACACGCACCAATCCTCCTAGGACAACTTTGTTGTGTGACTGCAACAAAACACCCAATTATTAGCACAATCCTAATAAAATTTCTAGCATACCCATTTCGCCGGTTTGACGGACGCGACTTGGATTCCTAATGGTTGCAGTGACGACATGTTTTGACTCGATAGAACACATAAAACTTTGAAAAACCGGAATTTTTGAACCCATGACGAACCATGCTCTGATACCACCTTTTGTAACGCCCCTTTCCCGGTTTCTGCTGACCGGCCAACAATCAAACAAGAACATGACCGATCGAACTCGAGCAGCTGATAGGGTCTAGTTTTAATCCTATTCTACTGCAAGTGCACAGTTAAGTGATTGTAGTATATAGGGTATCGAATCCACAGAGACTCTGGTCTCGATAGATAAAGAACCGTAGGAATTTAAACTAAGAAGAAAGCAGATGTGAAGTAAACTAAAAAGCAATGCGAGAAAGTAAATCAATAGCAGGATTGGTTGTGAAAGCAGGTAACTAGAGGCGCTAAGTCTAGGGCGTTCTCAGGAAATCAGACAAGCAGACAAATCAATCAGTCAGGATCTAATTAAGCACAGTTCTAGAACTCAAATCACGGATATAGAATTAACCAAATCTCTTTGCGAAAATTCTCTAAGTCTAAGTGCAGTAATCCAAATCTCTTTGCAATTACTTACATATTAAACCATCATTAATTTCAAGTTCGATATGTTCACAATTAAACTAAGCCAAATCTCTTTGCGAATAATTTGATTGCTCAACCTAAATAGTTCAGATTCTAAACCACACTCTCGTGTCGTATTTAGCAACCTAAGATCTAGATTCTAATTGATCAGGTTAGAACTAGCATTAAGCACAATTTAGATCGAAGAACATTCTATTCATGTGAATCCTTAACTGAATTAAACAAGTCTAGCAAGTCATCAAATCCTTAATGAGAAACCCTAAACCTAACTATGAATCTACTCAGACATGATTAATGAAACAGAAATCATAGAATTAATAGATTGGATATAAGAAATTAAATAGATAAAGGGGTTCGAAATCTTCTCCAAAATAGATGAAGTACAAGAATAGATCAGCCCCAAAAGCTCTAAAAATCTCTTAGCTCTAAGTATGAAAGCGTATCTAAAATAAACACCAAAATCCTAATTATATAGGCATAATCTCGGCTGGGGCTTCTTTGTAAATACTGGAAACTTCTGGGCCAAAGTGAAAAATCTTGAATCTTCATTAAACCGCCGTAATCGGCCCATCTCGCTAGTGTGTCGATCGACACCAAAGGTGTGTCGATCGATGCATGATCTCAAATCGGACAGTGAGCTCAATCTCTCGGCCAAGCACTTCAAAAATCCCCAAAATGCTCCAATATCTCCAATTCCGCTCCAAACCTGATTATACCTGTAAAAGACTCTAAAAGAACACAAAAGAACACTAAAACACAATTATATCATGGCATAAAACCGGTAAAAACCATGATATATCAACTCCCCCACACTTAGCCTTTGCTTGCCCTCAAGCAAAACATAGAACTAGAATGTAGTGAAGAGGTTTGAAAACTCTTCAGAAACTCTTTTCATCTTAGAAGCAGCAACACTCAGATTCCCCTTAGTAAACCACATGAAAGAATCGACCTGCAGACATCAAGACCAACATATACTTCCCCCACACTTAGCAATTGTCCTAAGTAAACTCCACAATCACATTCACGCATTCAAATTCACCCTACTGACTTCTGCAAGTATTTAAGTGCGGTCTCACCTAAGGAGTATCGATCAAAGGCACATGGACTCTTACCTTATTAGCTCTATACCACCATACTATCTTTCTCTAGTCCCTTTCTTCTCTTTTCCCTTCCTTAGCATTCTGATTTTTCCCGATTGGGTATCATTTTATTTTTTTTATCAGTGCTCTTCCCGTTAAGGGGTGTACTTTGGACACATTCCATGGATGCACAGGATATGAGAGTTTTGGCTACCATTCCCATGACCACTTCGGAGTTACTAACTCATCCTCAGTTTATTATCTTTTTTTTTATGGAAGGGGAGAAGGGAACTAAATAGGACAGGTTTACAGGTTGTGTCAGAACTAACAAGGGAATCCGACACAAAGTATATCAAGCCCTTAGGTGAGAAATCTAAGTCAGTATTAAGGTGAAGTCAGTAAAGGATCCTCTGATACCTGAAGTGATGTGGGTGTCCTCAGTAGGTTGATCCATGTCTGGGTTTTCTAATAGTCAGAGATAATCTGCAGCTTCATCCCAATGGTTACTTAAGTTCCTGCAAGTGCTGCTAATCTTCTCAAAAAATCATTGTTTCCTACTTAAACAATTTTGACTCAATAAAACAAATTTTGAAAAATTTTAACTGACTCTAAGAAAACAAAAGAACGAAGTTAGTAGAACCTCCCCCACACTTAAGACACACTGTCCCCAGTAGTGTCAAGCGAAGGATTGGCAAAAAAAAAAAGAAATAAAAATTTGTTTAAGGAATGGTTAAGTTCTGTCGGGTTTTACCTCTGTCGCTCAGGCATCGATCGTTGCACTAGGTGCATCGACCGTTGCTAGGCGATTTTTCGTTTATGATCGATCGTTGCTCAGGAACGCAACGATCGCTGCAATGCGACACTACAAGAAAAATCTCTATTCTTAGCACACGAAAAACGCCATGGTATGTATATGATGGCGTTTTTGAAAATGCTATGTCTGCCCCAGCTATAATAGGTAGGCCAGATACGATAGCGTTTTTTGTCTGTGCTATAATATTGTTCACTATAATAGCGTTTTTGAAATGGCTATGTCTGCCCCAGCTATAATAGATCAGCCATATATAATAGCGTTTTTGCTCGTGCTATGATATAAAACACTTATGATAGCGATATTGTTCTTTGCTATTGGATCTATCTGTTATAGCTTTTCTTATTTGTCATAATATCTTTTAATAATTATGGCTAATTTATATTTATAATATATATTTTTCTATTTTTGGATTTATACAAAAATAAATATAATTGAACTTTTAAATTTTTCATTAATAACACAAAAAATGTATTACACAAAACATTACAAAATCAAAACAAAAATAAACAACATTAGAAAACAACATTAGCTACAAGACAGTTGCCAAAAACTTATAATAAGTTGCAATCTGTTAACTAGTTTTTACTATACCTGAAAATTCTTGTGTTCTTCAGATGCTAAGTGGGTATCTTGATTTATCTTGAAGCCACAAGACAATTGCTCTTTTACAGAATCCTCTTTCTTTTTCTTTTCTTCTAGCTTCTTGAAGAACTAACAAACACAGTCACACCAACAAAAGAGAACTTCGTTAGACTATGCTATATAGCTATGTCATCTGATCTGAATGTGAAAATGAAGGGGCTATTCTCTAGTTCTACCTCTTTTCTGTCCTTTCATCACTTCTGAAGTTAAAGGGAGAAGAAACAGTGAAAGGCTTTGCTCTGGTTCTGCTATGAGTTGACAGATTTTCGCAGCTGCAAACAAAAACTTATTTCCACATAAGCTAGGGAGCTAACACAAGCACGTTTCATATACCAACTCAAGTCTTTGCAGTGAATATAAGATTGGGAGTTTTTGTCTCAGAGGGTGGTACTCAAACTGCGTACCTAGCAGAAGGCTGTCTTTGCACATTGCGCGAGTATTATATCTTCAGAGGGTGGCACAAGAGGTTGAGATCGAGTATTTTGGACCCATAAGACCAAGAGCGATCACCAATAAAGCAAACCCATGTTTGTTATGCCATAAAGAATAAAAAGGGAGATGTTCTCATGTGACCTTTCTCGATTAGAGCTTGAACAACGTCTGAAAATAGAGTCAAAGTATCAGTCACAACTAGTACTCCAGCTTTATGCTAATCAATCTACAAGAAAACCCAAACCACTGGATGTAAATAACAAAGAAGAGTAATGTAATCAACAAGTTGAAAACTTGGTTAACGTCATCAAAGAGAAATCAAGATCATGTTTAAAGACAAATCATTTAAAGTATAAATGTACCGCAACCATCAAAATTTATCAAATTTCCACTCCAAACGGGATTGAATTCACTGGTACAAGGAGAGAAAGCATAAACATTTTGCAGGAAAAAAATTAAAAATTAGAGATCAAAAGGAAGAGACTATTCTAAGAAGTTACCTAAATAGTGGAGCTCAATGCCACATCTTCAACTGTATCGTCATGGCCTTGATATCACCTCGTGGGCCAACAGAAGGAATCTCAGTCTTATCACCACCTTCACCAGTCTGTTTGATGATGGATCCAGGTGAGTTGGAATCTGTACCAACCGTTTTGATGTGGTCTTGGATACTCCAAAAACCAACCGACTTGTCCTTGCCTAAGAGGAAAACCTTTGTATGAGAAACTGGAAAAACCAGAGGATCAAATAATATATATATCACAGAATCAGAAACACAGACCTCCAGAGAGAACAAAGGGTTTGGTTGGGCACATTTCAAGAGCGAATTTAGCATTATCTTGATGTCCAGTTAGTATCTGCAAGATAAATGGTTCAGATGATGCAAACAAGTAGCACTATTTAAGAAGATATCAAAGATATATCCTTCCAGTGATGAGGCTAAGGCAAACAAGAATAAAGCGCACACGATGATTTGCAACATGTCTCAGAAGTGGACATACCAAATCCGGACGAGAATTTGCAGCTCCAAGCACAGCATGACGGTTAGGTTGGGTTTCAACATCTCAAATGAGAACCTGGAATCAACATATTGTATTCAAAATACTGAAGCTTGAAATACGTCCAAACTCCAAAACAAATGATGCTCTCTGATTTTCAATAAAGAGATATGAAAACGACATATTTCAAGTTGCCATGACTATAACAAAAAACAAGAAGCAGCACATACATCAGGACTGTCAGTGTGAGTAGCAACAATTTTACTGTTTTGCGGGAGCTCCCTGATTCTGTTAACCTGCAATTGCAAATTGGTGATGAATACACATAAAACTGGATTTTTACTTTCATCAAAGTTCCAAATGAGTAAATTTATGCACCCAATTAAACAGCAGTGCAGATATAACAATATTGATACAGGAATCATACCTCTCCAGGGTGGATAGTGGTCTTGTACTTCTTCACAAATGGAGAACGTGCTTCTTTAATGAAGTAAATAGAAATTTTCAGAAGATTGTAAATGTAACGGGTAGCATGATAAGGAAAAATGCACAAGATTGATAGAAAAGCAACTAAATACCTGAGATATGTGCTTTGCTGCAGCGACCCTTGGCTTAGCAATTCGCTATGACTAGAGTATTGGGCACGTTGCCATTAGTCTGGTGACACAGCCGAGAAAAATACACCAACCAAACAACAGATATATCAAGGCTTGAAGACAGAGACACATACATGAAGCTCATGACCAAATCGTAACTATAACATGCGCAAATTCTCACTAAAACCCAGAAATAAAAAAATATGTCTAAATCTCTGCATTTTCTGATTAAATGCATTTCAATCCAACATCAGAATGTTTAAATATTCTCGCTCAAAATCTAGCTGAAGAAAAACTAAGCTAAGTACAGAAAAGAAGAAAGAAAGGACCTGCAAGAGAGTGAAGGCCAGACAATGTTATGGTTGGCGAGCCAATCGTAGAGAATGGGGACAAGACCTTTCCACTGAGAGTACTTCTCGTCGACACTCGGCTGCTGCATTTTCTTCCCGTTTCCTTCATTTTGCTTCCGCTTTGTTGCTGCGACAATGGCGTCTGAGAATCGTCCTTGTTCTTAGGTTTCTGACCACTCTTAAGATTGAGTCTCGACGATCCCTTGGGGTGTTCTATAACCGTCCATTCGCTACACTCATCTTCTCCACATCCACACTTCACTCGAATCACTATCTTTTCCTTTTTAGTCAAAATAATCGAATCAAAATCCCAAGAATAAGAGTTTAAAGAAACAGATCTAGTCGAATCAAAATACCAAGAATAAAAGTTTAAAGAAACATATCTAACATGGAGGGACGGACGAAAACCCAGAACCGGAATTACAAACCCTAGTTAAGGAGATAACTAATTAAGAAAGAGTTTCAATTTTTTTAGATCGAGCTTCTTGAATAAGGAAATATCACCGGTGAGGAGGACGAAATCAGAGGCAGTTGATTATTGTGGCGAAAGTGGACGGTGAGTTTTGGGCTGAGACAAGATTTTGGGTGTACTTTGTGTTTTGTTAGGCCTGTTATTTGTGTGGATGTTTTTGATGGAGAAGAGGGAAAAACCAAAGTGTTTGGCGGTCTGAGGAAAATTTAGCTAAATTTTGGCGGATCAAGCGATTTTTGTTTCCCGCTTATTAATTTATTGTCTTAGCGTTGATTATATGCTATTAAAAGTAACAAAAATCAGAAATTAATTTTTAATAACAGTTTGAAAAACCGTGCTATCATATTATGCTATCAATGCCAATAATTTTTGTAGTGCGATTTCGATCGTGTTGTGACGATCGACACAATAGTGTGTCGATCGACGCACTGCGTTCCGTCCGAGACCTGCAAACAAAAACTCACCAAAACCAGAAACAAAACGTAAAATCCTACAAAAACACTAAATTTAAAATGCAAAAACGAAAACAGTGGGTTGCCTCCCACTCAGCGCTTGTTTAACCTCAATAGCTTGACGCTTCAACTGATTTAGGTAGAGGGTGCATCATCCAGAGGTAGAATCTGACCTTCTGGAATCTCGGCCTTAGCCCAATAATGTTTCACCCTCTGTCCATTCACAGTGAATTCAATACCGTCCTTGCCAGTTAGAACGACAGCTCCATACGGACGCACCTCTTTGATTGTGAAAGGACCAGACGACCTTGATTTCAGCTTACCTGGAAACAAATGCAAACGAGAATTATACAAAAGTACTTGATCATTAGGCTCAAACTGTCTGGAGACAATCTTCTTGTCATGATATGCCTTAGTCCTCTCCTTGTACAGCTTTGAGTTCTCATAAGCAAAATGTCTAATCTCATCCAACTCATTAAGCTGCACTAATCTCCTCTCTGCAGCAGACTTAAGATCAAAGTTCATCTATTTTACAGCCCATGCTGCTTTGTGCTCAAGCTCTACTGGCAGATGACACGCTTTTCCATATAGCAGATGGAATGGAGTGGTCCCAAGTGGTGTCTTGAATGCTGTCCTGTAAGCCATAATGCATCATCCAACTTTGCTGCCCAATCTTTCCTTGTCTTTCCAACTGTCTTCTCAAGGATCTTCTTAATCTGCCTGTTAGAAACCTCGACTTGTCCACTAGTCTGAGGGTGATAAGGAGTAGCGACTCGGTGATGAACTCCATGCTTCTTCAGCAGCTTCTCGAAGACCTTATTGATAAAATGAGATCCTCCATCACTAATCACTATACGAGGCACTCCAAATCTGGGAAATATGATGGTCTTAAACAGCTTAATGACCACCGAAGAATCATTGGTTGGACTAGCTATTGCTTCAACCCACTTAGACACATAGTCCACAGCAACCAATATGAACTTATTCCCATAGGATGAGGGAAAAGGACCCATGAAATCTATGCCCCAGCAATCGAAAACCCCAACTTCCAGAATGAAGTTCTGAGGCATCTCATGCTTCTTACTGATTTTCCCTCTCCTCTGACAGGCATCACATTGAGAGATGAGAGAATGAGTGTCTCTAAACATTGTAGGCCACCAGAAACCTGCTTGCAGAACCTTAGACACAGTCTTGAATGTAGCAAAATGCCCAGCATAATCTGATCCATGACAGTAGAAGAGGATGTCTGGAACTTCTGATTCAGCAACGCATCTCCTGTAAAGACCATCTGAACAGTGCTTATAGAGATAAGGCTCATCCCAGTAGTATCTTCTAAGCTCCCTAAAGAACTTTTTCTTTGCATAACCCTTTAAATCATCTGGCTCAGTCTCAGCAGCAAGGTAATTAGCTATATCTGCATACCAGGGTCGATCAGTGGTTGCTACAGCAGCAATTTCGAAGTCATAATTCTCAATTCTGATACGTAAGGATTCTCGGTTCGTAGCAGGTATGCATCGAACGTTGAGTGTGCATGTGTCGATCGTTGCTTCCCCGATACTTGTATCGACCATTGCCAATGTGGCATCGATCGACACAGTGCGAATATCCCGACAGTTCTGCAACTCTCTGCCCAAATCCGTCTGAAAAATGGCACCAATCATATTGACGTTTTCCTCAGGCAAATAATCATTGATGGGCACGTCTTCTTCAACCAGCATCCTTGAAAGATGATCAGCAACTCCATTCTCAACACCCTTCTTGTCCCTCACTTCAATGTCAAACTCCTGAAGCAACAGAATCCATCTCAACAATCTTGGCTTAGCATCCTTCTTCTGCATCAGATACTTCAGGGCTGAATGATCAGTGTGTACAATCACCTTGGAGCCAACAAGATAGGGGCGGAATTTCTCAAATGCAAAGACAACAACCAACAGCTCCTTCTCCGTTGTTGCATAGTTTCTCTGCGCATCATCTAGTGTCCTACTAGCATAATAGATAGCATGAAGCTTTCTGTCCTTCTTCTGTCCCAGAACAGCTCCTACAGCAAAGTCACTTGCATCACACATAACCTCAAAAGGTAGATCCCAATCTGGTGGCTGAACAATTGGAGCACTCACTAATGCTTGCTTGATCTGTTCAAATGCAGTTTGACTCTGTTCAAATGCAGTTTGACAGTCTGCATTGAACTCAAATTTGGTATCCTTACACAGCAAAGCAGTTAGTGGCCTAGCAATCTTACTGAAGTCTATAGAAGCCAGCATGTCCAAGAAAGCTTCTTATAGACTTAACAGAATCAGGCGCCTGAAGGTTGGTCATTACCTCAATCTTAGCGCGGTCCACTTCGATCCCTGCTTCAGATACTTTATGACCAAGAACAATACCATCTCTGACCATGAAATGACATTTTTCCCAGTTAAGGACCAAGTGCTTCTCTTCGCATCTAGTCAGCACCTTGCACAAATTATCTAAGCAATCATTATAAGATGATCCATAGACTGAGAAGTCATCCATGAATACCTCCATAAAGTCCTCAATCATATCAGTGAATATGGACATCAGGCATCTCTGGAAGGTGGCAGGAGCATTACAGAGTCCAAAAGGCATCCTACGGTAGGCAAATGTGCCATATGGACAAGTGAAAGTGGTCTTTCCCTGATCTTCTGGGTGGATAAGAATCTGAAAGAAACCCGAGTATCCATCGAGGAAGCAATAGTAAGGATGATTGGCTAACCTCTCCAGCATCTGATCAATGAAAGGCAAGGGAAAGTGATCCTTTCTGGTTGCAGCATTCAGCTTCTTGTAGTCTATGCACATCCTGTGACCCGTCACAGTCCTAGTAGGGATCAGCTCATTCTTCACAACTGTAACTCCGCCCTTCTTAGGCACCACATAGACTGGACTTACCCAATCACTGTCTGAAATAGGATAGATGATCCCAGCATCAAGGAGTTTCATAATCTCCTTCTTAACTACTTCCTGTAGATTAGGATTAAGCCTTCTCTGATGCTCAACAGATGTCTTAGACTCATCCTCAAGATGTATCCGATGCATGCACAGCTCTGGTGAGATACCTGAAATGTCATCAAGAGAATAGCCAAGAGCTTTGCGATGTTTGCGCAGCTTGCTTAGCAGTAAAGTGAGCTCTGCGTTGTTCAAACTAGCATTAACAATCACTGGATAAGTTGAATTTGGTCCAAGAAACGCGTACCTTAGCCCGGATGGAAGTTGTTTCAGCTCTATTTTCGGAGCTTTTTCCTCGGCCCAGTCCCTGTCGACTTGCAACGACCGATGCTTGGTTTGTGTCGATCGTTGCATCGTCGCGTCAGACACTTCCACCTGCATCGCTACTTCAACAGAATCCATCAGTCTTGCATAGCACATTGCTGGCTCGTCCTGCAGGTACTCCAGCTCCAATATAGAGCTCAGTAAAGCTCTTTCTAGTGGATCTTCGGCATGCGACTTATGAAAGTACTCCACAGCCAAATCACCTAGTGTGTCAACATAGAAGGTATGTCTGTCGATGGTTAGTCTCTTTGCCAGCTTGTCCATATCAAAACTCATCTTCAGATCACCCACATTTAGAACTATTCTACCTCCTTGGCAGTCAATCATCGCACCAGCTGTAGCTAAGAAAGGCCTGCCTAAAATTAGTGGATCCTCTGGTTCCTCTCCATATTGCAGAACCACAAAGTCAGTAGGAATCACACATTGGCCAATCATTATGGGCACATCCTCCAATAATCCTTCGGGAATCCGGATTGTTCTATCTGCCAAAACCAGTGATATCCTAGTGGGTATAAAGTCAGTCATCCCGAGCCTCTTAGCAACTGAGAAAGGCATAAGATTCACACTGGAACCCAGATCACATGGAGACCTTTCGAATCTCTCCCTGTAGATAGCACAATCTAGTACAAAGCTTCATGGATCTTTTAACTTCTCAGGAATTCTGCCCTGAATCACTGCACTACACACCTCATTGATCATCATTACACTCTCCTCATCAGACCACTTCCCAGCAATCATATCCTTAAGACATCTCCTCATCACAGGAGAGGTTTCCATGGAGTCAATCAAAGGCACTTCAACTTTCACCTTTTTAATGAACTCCTTGCATTTGGCATATTGCCTATCGTTTTTAGCCTTTCTGGGATTCTTGGGATAAGGTACCTTAGGCTTGTAAACCCTCTCGGTTGACTGTTTCGGTTTCTCTGGTTTTGAGCTCTCTGCAGTCGCCTTGCATCGACCGTCACTGGCATTGTGTTGATCGTTGCTGGGTGACTTTGTGACGACAGTTTCTTCGTTATCGCCTTGCATCGATCGTTGCTTGGTGGCGTCGATCGATGCATTGCGAATGTCACGGATCCCATCTTCCAATTCTTCAATTTCCACGAGTTCCTCAACACTTAACTGCCTTTTCTGGCCAGGTAGCAACTCCTTACCACTTCTCAATGTCACTGCATTGCATTGGTACTTGGGATTAGCATCAGTTCGCCCTGGGAGATATCCATCTTCCCTTTGAGCATATCCAGCAGTTCTTGCAACCTTAGCATCAAGCTCCTTCATATGTGCGCTCAGGTATTCAAATTTCCCATTCAGCTCCTCATAGACTGTATCTATCTTCTTGTTGAAGTCTGCAGCACTCTTAGTCTGACTCTCCAGCAGCTGTTTCATCATTGCCTCCATCTTACTCCCATGAGCAGTGGCTGCAGGAGGAGTCTGATAAGATGAAGATCCATAGGTTCTCTGAGTACCTTGTCCAAAAGGCTTCTGAAAACCACTAGTCTGTCCAAAACCAGCTGAGTTCTGATTGCCTGTGAAGGCACTCTTCTGTCCTCCATTGAAGAATCTGTTTCCCTGCTGATTACCAAATCTGTTACCTTGGAAACCAGATCCTCCAATGTAATTCACATCTTCTTCCTGAGTGTCCTCCTCATTCTGAATTACCTCTACATCTTGGGCAAAGTGGACAGCCTTTTTACCAGCCAGGAGATTGCAAATTGTGTCCAGCTTAGATCTAAATTCAGCCATCTCTGAATTCTCTACACTTCCACCAGATTTCTTCCTCCTCTCATCCATAGTCTTGCAACTGTTGCTGCTCACTAAGTTCTCAATCAACTGCTTAGCTTGTGCAGGAGTCCTGGTGTTGAAGTTTGCATTACTGGAGTTATCCAGCGCAGACTGATATGGCAGATCTATGCCTCTGAAGAAGATACCTAGCAATGTGACCTCAGTGAATCCATGGTGTGGGCAGTCACGCTGGTACTTCCTGAATCTCATCCAAGCAGTCTTAAGAGGCTCAGTAGGACCTTGGGTAAATGTGAGAATGTCCTGTCTGGACTGATCGGAACGCGCATCATCATAGAAGTGACGCAGAAACTTACTCTTCAGGGTTGCCCAAGTATCAAACTGCCCAGGTGGCAGTTGCTTCAGCCATGCAGCAGCGTCTCCAGCGAGACTGTATGGAAAGATTTTAAGGAACAGATAATCCTGGCAGACTCCATCATACTTCATGCCATTGATTAGGTCCTCAAACTCATCAATGTGATCCATAGGCTGCTCCGTAGGATGACCATGGAAGGCATTCTGTCTCATCAGCGAGTAGTAGATGGTTTTGATCTCAAAATCACTCCTCTCAAAACCAGGCATCACAGGAGCTGACCAGTTTGCATGAAACTCATCCGGTCTGTTGTAGTCAGCTAAAGTCCTCTCATGGACAACCATCTGTTTGTTTTGGGCCGGTCTTTGGCCTTGGTTCTGCTCCTGTTGCGGTTGCTCAGGAGGATCAGGGATTACATTCCCTTCAGCATCAACCCGTTGCCCAGCAGCATCGTACGGATTGTTATCTCGGTCTCTTAGGGTACCTTGAGCATCAAGCATAATGATTAGCTTCTGTACCACCATCCTTGCTATTCTTTCTCTTCTGTTAGTCCTCTCTAGACGTCCAAGTTCTTCAAGTCCGAGATTAACGAGGTTCAGGTTCTGATTACTTCGAGTTTCACGCGTCTGCATAAACTGTCTGTAATCGTCAAGCAACGATCGATGCTATCAGTGAACCGATCGATTCAATCTCAGAATCGCCTAGTGACGATCGACACACAAGTGCAACGATCGACGCAAAGCGAAATCGGTACCTGCGACAGAGAGAAAACAGAGAGAAATCAGTAACTTAAAATAAAAACAAAATAAAACGAAACAAAAATAAAAAATCCTAGTAAAAACCCTAAGTTCGATCCTATCGAAGACTCTAAGAGTCCCCGGCAACGGCGCCAAAAACTTGATAGGGTCTAGTTTTAATCTGATTCTACTGCAAGTGCACAGTTAAGTGATTGTAGTATATAGGGTATCGAATCCACAGAGACTCTGGTCTCGATAGATAAAGAACCGTAGGAATTTAAACTAAGAAGAAAGCAGATGTGAAGTAAACTAAAAAGCAATGCGAGAAAGTAAATCAATAGCAGGATTGGTTGTGAAAGCAGGTAATTAGAGGCGCTAAGTCTAGGGCGTTCTCAGGAAATCAGACAAGCATACAAATCAATCAGTCAGGATCTAATTAAGCACAGTTCTAGAACTCAAATCACGGATATAGAATTAACCAAATCTCTTTGCAAAAATTCTCTAAGTCTAAGTGCAGTAATCCAAATCTCTTTGCAATTACTAACAGATTAAACCAGCATTAATTTCAAGTTCGATATGTTCACAATTAAACTAAGCCAAATCTCTTTGCGAATAATTTGATTGCTCAACCTAAATAGTTCATATTCTAAACCACACTCTCGTGTCGTATTTAGCAACCTAAGATCTAGATTCTAATTGATCAGGTTAGAACTAGCATTAAGCACAATTTAGATCGAAGAACATTCTATTCATGTGAATCCTTAACTGAATTAAACAAGTCTAGCAAGTCATCAAATCCTTAATGAGAAACCCTAAACCTAACTATGAATCTACTCAGACATGATTAATGAAACAGAAATCATAGAATTAATAGATTGGATATAAGAAATTAAATAGATAAAGGGGTTCGAAATCTTCTCCAAAATAGATGAAGTACATGAATAGATCAGCCCCAAAAGCTCTAAAAATCTCTTAGCTCTAAGTATGAAAGCGTATCTAAAATAAACACTAAAATCCTAATTATATAGGCATAATCTCGGCTGGGGCTTCTTTGTAAATACTGGAAACTTCTGGGCCAAAGTGCAAAATCTTGAATCTTCATTAAACCGCCGTAATCGGCCCATCTCGCTAGTGTGTCGATCGACACCAAAGGTGTGTCGATCGATGCATGATCTCAAATCGGACAGTGAGCTCAATCTCTCGGCCAAGCACTTCAAAAATCCCCAAAATGCTCCAATATCTCCAATTCCGCTCCAAACCTGATTATACCTGTAAAAGACTCTAAAAGAACACAAAAGAACACTAAAACACAATTATATCATGGCATAAAACCGGTAAAAACCATGATATATCAGCAGCCATACAAGAAAATTTTGTCACAATAAGAAGCCAGATACAGTCAAGTTTGAGTCAATGGCTCGAACCAAACCATCCTTGATTCCGTTTACCTCATTTTTACGATACAAGGCTGTCTGAACCGACTATGGTGGGGTGTAGATCGGATAGGGTGTGAAGAGATCATATGGCATTTGGGTTTAATTTTTGGGCTGTCTTTGTAAGGATTGTAACTGGCATCCACAATGAGTTTCTTGGTACATGGGATCATTACACCATTCAAGCAAGAGAAGAGTATCTCAGCATGAGGTGCTGCCGAAAGGTAACTGTTTTTGGATCTTTCCATAATACAGATAAACAAGAAGCTACCTACTAAGACCTTGTAATATCCACTATAAATAAGGATGCTTGGTGAGCATGTTCTCCAAGCCAAGTGAGTTGAGTTCGAGAGTTCTTAAGAGTCCTTGTATCATACTTTGAGTGTTCTAAATATGTGAGTGATGATAGTAAGGTTCCTATTACCAAACTACCTTTACTTAATCCATATAAAGCCTCCTTCTTTGTTTTGGAGTTTCATCTTCGTCTGCATTTCCCACCATCAAAACACAAATCAGGTACAAGTCTGCATATGTATTTCCTTCACATGCCCACGGTGAAGTGGTCTTCTCAATAAAACATTTTGTGAGGAACTCTGAATGAGAAGTGGCACAAGAGGACCATATATCCTGGAAAGAGTTGGATATATATAGGCTTACTAATAAGGGTGATATAGAACGTCTGGCCATTGGCTGCTTTGACTGATACTGCTTTCATGGAGCTTCTCATAATTTGTCACCCAAGACTCCGGAAGTAGCTTGATCAGCTCATTTCTAGGGATTTGTCTAGGGATGTGGATGCATAACGGACTGCCAGACCACTACAATCTTGCGCTTGAAGAAGTTGATAAACTCCAGAAAGAAGATCTTATGGTTAGCGCCAATCGGATTGCTCCGTAATGGAGGTGAGTATAGCCGTGGGCTCTCCATTGATGAACCATCCCTTCGTTGAGTCGGAGAGGGATCATTTGTTCTGCAGCTGAAGCAACTCTAAACTGGCAGACCGAAAACGCAATGACTCAAAATCACATCTTGAGTCAAATTGACCAAAAGGCCAAACTTATTTATTTTACACATGCTTTAAATATAAAGATCGCTCCCTCATTATTCCAGAAGGCCATGAACAAGATCTTTGAGCCAATTCTATCCAACGCGTTGGCGTATATTGATGACATTCTACTGATCTCGCCAGACATCGACTCTAGTCGGGTGTGAGAGTCGATGTCTTGCGAGATCAGTAGAATGTCATCAATATTTCAAGGAAGGTAGATATTGGGTTACTGGCATGTTCCACCATAAACTGCGTTTCACTCTTTTCAGGCAGAGCTTGAGTCTTCGATTATAGTAAGGTTTCTATTACCCAACTACCTTTACTTAATCCATATAAAGCCTTCATCAAACCAAACTCCACCTTCCCTAAGGTCATAAAGCATGTATTTGGTATAAATATAATTAAATATATTTAAAGCATGTGTAAAATAAATAAGTTTGGTAGTTTGGTAAGCATGTGAAAAATAACTTAGTTAGGTACACCTAACTAAGTTAGGTAAACATGTGTAAAATAACTTAGTTAGGTACACCTACCTACTAAGACCTTGTGATCTCTACTATAAATAAGGGTGCTTGGTGAGCATGTTCTCCAAGCCAAGTGAGTTGAGTTCGAGAGTTCTTAAGAGTCCTTGCATCATACTTTGAGTGTTCTAAATAAATAAAGCTTCCCCCTTTGTTATATATCTTAATCTTTCTTTTAAACATTATCGCTAAAACACCTTTGATCATAAACACCTCCTTTGTGGTTATACCTACTATGTGTTTGTAAATTTGGTATCAGAGCCATGGCAGTCTAAGTTTTTGTTCTTATCTTCCTATGAAGTCCTAATATCCATGAGTTGTTCCTACCATAAGCAAGTACATAAGGTATGCTCTGTGGTTGCCACATAGTGGATCCTCCACATCAGAAATCCTACTATTCTAAGAAAAAAGAGTATGGAAGAAAATTCTTAAGGTCATAATGCTCGGGTACCTTGAGGTGTCAATGATGGAATATTGCCTTGGTTATGTAGCAAAACACCTTATGAATTTTTCTTACTATATTCTTAGCGTTGATTTTTAAAGGAAACAACTTATGGATTATTATTACTTCAAAGGATAGATAAGGAACATAGCATTTTGTCTTGGTTTCTGGTTTCAACTTACACCATGGAAAGTATATCTACCTTGCCCAACCTACACTCTTTCAGAAGATCCAATTCCAGTAAAATAGACTACTTTTATGAAGTAGAATATGTGAGTGATGATAGTAAAGTTCCTATTACCCAACTACCTTTACTTAATCCATATAAAGCCTTCACCAAACAAAACTCCACCTTCCCTAAGGTCATAAAGCATGTATTTGGTCCTAACAAACATGCTGCCAAAGAACTCGTTTTAGCTTCACAGCTAGAACAACACCTAGTCCCAGCAACCGAAGCAGAACAAATGATCCCTCTCCGACTCAACGAAGGGATGGTTCATCAATGGAAAGCCCACGGCTATACTCATCTCCGTTACGGAGCAATCCGATTGGCGCTAACCCTCCATGGAAGAAAAGGTCCACATGTTGTTGAAAGAGTCGCCCTGCTGAATACAAGATACCGAGAGTACCAACATGCTTGTATTGCAACTCTTCAAACAACTTTGAATGCGGGTACAATGTTTGTAACACTTTTCCCAAATTTCAATGTATCACTTGAAGACCCACAAATCTACCAAAACATGCAAATCAAGCTGCAAATCACAGGCGCTCCACAAATTGGAAATACATATGCAGCAACACTCCACCATGAAATGGCGTACCGGGTCCAAAATCATGCCATGGATCTAAGTCTTCTACGAGACACAGAGGATGCACTGCTCATACAACTGGAGTCACAACACAGTCCGTCATGCATCCACATCCCTAGACAAATCCCTAGAAATGAGCTGATCAAGCTACTTCCGGAGTCTTGGGTGACAAATTATGAGATGCTCCATGAAAGCAGTACACCAATACAGTGTGTAGACTCATCAATTTATAGGAAAAAAGACGGTTCCGTAGAAATAGCTTTTTGCACCAAGATTAATATGATCTCTCCCTCTGAAGAATCAAGGGCCATGAAGCAATATCTATCCGGAGTTCCAATAAATTCCTTTGACTCATTCGGAGAACCGATATACTCCTTCTCTGATTCAACCGGTCACAAATTCTTTGATATATGTGATTGTCCACAATTTTTGATAGATGACTCAGACGAAGATGAAACTCCAAAACAAAGAAGGAGGAGAAGAAAATCATCTCAACAAATATTGAAGGAACGATATGAAGTGAGAGATCCAGAAGTTGGCCTCCTTGGGCATCCTAGCGGAAGAAATTTCGAGTACTATGTCTTGTACCCAAGAGAAGCTCCTTCTACCCCTAAGCAAGAAGATGTTAAAGACTGTTACATGTTCGGCCCTCCGACATCTCAAGAACCGACCTTTCCACCATTGGAGTTCGAACGAGACAATGTAAGACACTCATGGAAGATCAAACATCCAAACATAAAAATCCAGATGGTTCAATGCAGCAGATTAGTGCAGCTGAAGCAACTCTAAATTGGCAGACCAAAAACGCAATGACTCAAAATCACATCTTGAGTCAAATTGACCGAAAGGTAACTGTTTTCGATCTTTCCATAAAAGAGATAAACAAGAAGATAACCTATCTCCACCAAGAACTCCTCCACCTTGCAACCACCGTCTCCATGCCATCACCCCTTATGTACCAAAAGGAGTCAGAGCTAAAATCACTAAAGAAACAGTTACAATCCTTACAAAGACAGCCCAAAAATCAAACCCAAATGCCATATGATCTCTTCACACCCTATCCGATCTACACCCCACCATACTCGGTTCAAACACAACCTCTCTCCTTCTCCTCTAATCCAAGCCACTTTGGCTCTTCCTCTTTCTTACCAACCAGTATTGTTGAAGAAAAACATGCTACGAAGAGGAAACAACCAATTGTTTCCACAGAGAAAGATCCTTCAAAAGATACCATGCCAGAATCATCGAAGACTCAAGCTCTGCCTGAAAAGAGTGAAACGCAGTTTATGGTGGAACATGCCAGTAACCCAATGTCTACCTTCCTTGAAAAGGTAGCAAAGCAAGGAGAAGGTGCCGTGCAAAAACGAAAAACAAAAAAAATCCTGAAGACAGTTCAGACGACGAAATTATCATTCCAGACTTCATGATGGCAGAACCAACTGTATAAGAAGAAGACATGGAAAGTGAAGAAGGAAACGTGTATTAAGACAGGAGAGAACATCGAAGAGCTCATCCTCCACCATATTGGAATCCAAGAGTTCACACCGAACCACATGTGGGGTTTTCCTTTGATAATATCCCACCATCAAAATGGAGAGACAAGATCTACGAGATGCATGCATGGGTTACTGAACAACTTCTCAATCCAGGAGCCACTCTCCCTACAGTTATTGACAAGATGGTCTCTAAGTTCCATGGCCACAGGAAACGGTGGATTAGTCTTGGCGATTACCGGCAACTACAAATACGCCAGTCCCCCCACGATAGATGCTTTGATTGGACTCATCCACAAAGAGTTTCTTGGTACATGGGATCATTACACCATTCAAGCAAGAGAACAGTATCTCAGCATGAGGTGCTGCTCCTTCAAAAGAAAGGATCTGGAAAAGCATTACGAAAGGATGTCAAAGAGATTCTACGCCTTGAATGGGATAGATGACGTCAACCTCAAGCAATCTTACTTAAACTCACTTCCTGAACCACTTGGAAATGAGACTTCGCGTATATTATCTCTCAAAAATATAGCTCTTAAACAAGCTTCATTGGGAGAAATATATCAGATGCCACTCGCAGCTCTTGAAAAGTTATGCAACCACCAGAAGTTCTTCAAGCAGCCACAAGAGCAAGGAAAGCTTCTTGGGAAAGCATGTGACCGTCCTGAACTTTCAATCAAATGTAAGCAGAAGAAATGCAGTTGCTCCTCGAGCTTCGGAAAAGAGAAGAAATCAAATAAGAAATGGCAAAAGAATTGTCCTCAATTATCTGGCGGAAATAAATGGAAGTTTTTCAGAAGAAAGAAAAGAATAGGCTTCAAAAAATCAGACCGATGCTACATCTACAAAAAGAAAGGACACTATACAAAACAGTGCCCAAACAAAAGAAAGAGAGATAAACTAATTGGGCATCTAGCCCAAATTGAAGATATTGATGATTCAGACATTGAATCAATATTCTCTCTCGATGACGAACCAGTGGACGACACAGTAATTGCAATGGTAGTTGAACATGGCGATGAATCTTCAGAAGAATCTGACACAGAAGAAGAGAAAGAAGA
Organism: Orychophragmus violaceus; assembly: GCA_030180135.1. Lineage (NCBI taxonomy): Eukaryota > Viridiplantae > Streptophyta > Magnoliopsida > Brassicales > Brassicaceae > Orychophragmus > Orychophragmus violaceus. The sequence continues at coordinate 43,560,534 of CM058236.1, forward strand.
TGGAGATGACCAATTCATGATTTTCGACATCTACACACTTGATGTTTGTAAAGTGGAGCAGCTAGATGAAGAATTGATATACTCATCTCAACCATCTCTGAATGCCAGAATCTACATCTTCCCTACCAAGTATGACAAGCCCATACCTGTCGTAGCCTTCTTTGACACTGGAGCCGCATCCCTTTTCAACCCGTACCGCTTCAACCGAACTAAACCGTATATCAGGAAATTATTCTGTTTTTATTACTTTAAAATTCTAAATCTTATTCATAACAATTTACGGTTTTATACAAATAATTTAGCGGGATCCCAACAAAACCTGAAACCGAAAATAAATTCAAAATATGTAAACAAACCGATGCCAAATACTAACTCGAGACTGCTCCGAGTATCCTACGCGTCCGCCGAGCTATTCCAAACCTGAAAAACACAATGAGTCTAATGAGTAATCTAAGATTACCCAGTGAGACAGCTCCCAACTAACAGGCTGCTAAGAATCTAATGATCCCGCCCAACCCCAAAATAAAAATCAATGATAAAGTAGAATGGCTGATCACACACTAACAAGACGTGATGAGCCCCACAACACACAAGCATTCAATTAGCAGCACACAATAACGCAAAGGTAACCAAGGGAATCGGGAACACTGCGGCATATGCTCTCAATTAGACTCGATCAATCTATCGCGGCTCTAACACAACTCCACACCAACTGGGACCACTATGCAAACTCTGTAACTTCCATGGGAACACTTATCTATCCCCATGGTAACTAAAACCTCCCACGGCTCCTCTACGCAAACACAAAATCCTACGACCTAAGACACCGTTCTATGTTCATCGATACACGGTGACTCGGGTTACCCCAAGATAACCTAAGCTTTCATGCAGTCCAGCCCTAGGACGCGACCCCGTATTCTCCGGAATACACACCTACAAACGTCTCTCCATAGGTTAACACCTGCCAAAACCATTACCGAAGGTACGTGAACTGACCAGGAACTCAACTCCCGAGGATCAAATCGGGCAGGAAGTACCAGAATGCCATCACTAGACTTGCAGGATCTAACGCACCCTATAGAGTCCTAAAAACAGTAATGTAAACAAGCAGACTCATTGGGACTCTATCACGCAATACCGCAAGGTCAAATAGAAACACTATCGCAATCCTCAATCTATCCTGAAAGTCCTATCACCAACCCCCACATCACCCGACCTATCCGGTTTCATACCGGATTAGGCATTTACCCAAACTTACCCGGTCTCGTATCGAGGTAAGTACCAACAACACGGTCTACCCGGCCCAACACCGGAATAGACTAAACAACCACACAAACGACGGTCTACCCGGCCCAACACCGGAGTAGATAAATAACACATAACAATAATCACAACACCACCCAAACAATTATTTAAATTAATTAGTCTTTTAAATTTTTCTTAACCTTAACTCATTCAATCCACTACCTTGGGATTAATGGCTTACTAATCCCGTAGACGGCTTAATTCAGATTCTAATTATTAATTCTTATTCCCTTAAATTCGTATTCTTAATCTCTTCGATCCGTCTTGAGATTAGTAAACTTACTAATCTCCTGACTTCACTTATTATTTAATTTTCATTTAACCCGATAACCTCGACTATTGACTAATGAACCCACACCGTTATTATATTATAAGTGTATTAGGTGTTTTAAATCCGTATTTTAATTTACTCTTAATTCCCCATATATATTCATTAAATACGTTCTTAAATACATATATATGCATGTATGTCCTAGCATGTCGTTCTATATGTATGCAACACCCAACCAAGCAATCAACGAAACTATCAATCAATTACCGATAAGCTAACTAGCATGCATCTCTTAACCTAAAAAATTAATTAGTTAACCGAGTTTTTAATCAACCTTGTCGTTCTAACCAATTCAATCAACGAGATATGAAACCTAAATCTACAGTTAATGAATCCAAGGTATATATGTTCAAATCTATATGCAACACACAATTTAGCTGACTCACAGTGCGTATAGGAGCGACGGATGAATGATCTAACTGAGTAGCGAACCCCGAGACCGAGCTTAACCTTCCCGAACTGCTGATTCCTTAACCCAAACTTTGATCTGAAATTGACCCAAACTGAACCAAATGTTGACCCGAGGTTTGACCGATGGTTGACCAGTCCTTTGACCGCAACTGACCCGACTTTGACTCGAGCATTGACTCGACCGTTGACCCAACTAACAACTGGCGAGTGGTGATGTTGACCAGCTACGGCGAGAACCCCAACGGTTGACCGGATTTACCACAAGGCTGAACGGCGGCATACCGTCTTAACCGGTTGATTGGCACAACGGCAGGCGACATGATCGACTGAGATGTGATCGCCGGCAAGACTTTGGCAAATAGAGAGAATCCGGCGAGGTGGCGCGACAAGGACGTAATTGGCGGTGAGAGGCTACACTGGTGGTCTACAACTCCGGCGACTTCTCCGGTGAGAGGGAGAAATCCGGCAAGTGAGAGGGAAGTGACGTAATCAATCAGAGAAAATTGGTGATTTTCGGCTACAATTCTGGCGGTCCTCCAGCGTCACTTCCGGCAAGAGACGGAGCTCCGGCGAGGGTTTAGGGAGAGTGTTTAATGGTTAATATAATTTCTTAGGGACTTAATGGTGTTTATAAATTATTTAGGAAGAGTTATATATTTTTGGGAAGGTGTTTAGGGCTTCTTTTAAGGATTACTTGTAAAACAAGTAAGCTAGGGCAAAGGGAAGAGATGGCCGCCGGCGAGGGAGGGGGAAGGAGGATGTGGTAGCTCACTTCTGAGGAGAGGATGAGGAGGAGGTGATTGATTTTCTGGAGGGGAGAATGGCTGCTATTTAAAGCCATGGAGTAACTTGGTCTCCAAGTTTTAAAGATCACTTGTATCTTGCATGCAACATGTGATACCCCGTATCAAAAATACGGTCAACGGGTAGCAGAAAGTCAACCATGGGCAAAATTGTCATTTTTGCCAAATGAGGGGCAAAATGGTAATTTTGCCAAAGTTCGAGACGGAAGCCGAGACGGGATAAATATTCTTATGTTTCAACATAAAGAATGTTTAGAAGATCAGAATTGGAAGAAACGGAGCGGAAACGTGTTCTACGGCTTGTCGGGAATGGAAACCGACAAACCCGAAGAAACTTCAAAAATTCATATCCGGAGCTGCGTAAGTCCGAACGGAGTGATTCGAAATGCTAAATTCATCAAATAGCATGGAGAATCTGATTGTGGAGGTTTGAGGATTTATGGGATCATCCAGAGATTTTCTAAAAAGTCAAACGCGAAACCGAAGAAACCGAAGCAATGGAAAAAGTGGGTTAAGGGCTGGTTTATTTCGGTTAAGGGAAGGGTTATTGGTTACTCAGACACTCCTGGAGATATGTGTCACTCTGTAGATGGTGCCACCTTTCTCTATTTGCATGCAATGCATGAAAATGGTTCATGAACATGGGAATTATTGTTGACAACTCTCATTTTTGGCAACAAAACCTCTCTCTAAACCTCTCACCCACGACCTCTCTCTCCTCTCACTCTCTCTATTCATCCACATTCATCCCATTTGCCCAGAAAACCAAGAAATCCTTTGCATCTTCAAACTTTTCTCCAAGAACATTCATAGTGTTCTTCATACCTTCCAACACCAAAAATCCCATAACTTCTTCATTATAAACCCAAATCAACTTCTGCAAAGTGCTATAGCTTCCTCTCTCCCTCCTCTACAATCTCCAGCCAGCCACCATCGTCGCCGTCGCCGTAGATAGCCGGAATCTGGCCGGAAAGCATCCGCGGATTAGGGTTTGATGGACCTCTCTCTTTCTTCACCAGATCTGAACGTTTTGAAGCCATGGATGGCTAGATCTTTTCTTTGCGGTCAGTTTGATAGGTGGATCGTCTTCTGAGTCACCGGAAAAAGGGGTGAACCGGCCGGTCAACGCCGGAGCCGGTCACTGGAGAAGCCTCGCCGCCGTCAGATTGAAGCCGGTTCTTCAAGGAGTGGGATGGTCTGGTCTGTTTCATGAGATGGGACGGTTTTGGCATGGTTCAGCCTTGGTCAACGGTTAGGTCAAACCGGTCAACGTTTGACCGAAACCGGTTTAACCTAACCGGTTCAAATTAGACCGGTTTAGTTGGGTTGCATCAATTCAGTTGGTTTAGCTGGTTCAAGGAAGGTCAACCGGTTCAAGTCAGAGTCAACGGTCAACCTTCGGTCAACGGTCAACGGTCAACGGTCAACGCACGGGTCAACGGTCAACCACCGGTCAACGCGGTCAACCATCGGTCAATGCCGGAGACCAAGCCGGTAAACGCTTGGTCCACGGCCATTCCGAGGTTTCAGGGCATTCGGGGTTCGGAGTTCGAGATTCGGGAGTTCGGGGTTCGTGTCGGACATTTCGGGATTCACATTCGCATCGAGCCGTCATTCCGCGTCTACCTCACTGTGAGTCGGCTCACAAACCCTTAGTTATATATAGACCGGGAATCGAAAAACCGTAGATTTAGGATTGCATACCCGTTAATTAAGCTAATTGACTAATTAATGAATAATTGGACGTTTAATGATAAACCGGATAGGACTGAATAAGCATGTTAGGGTTTTAGAATCAAAAAGGTTAATCGATTGTGTGCCGCTAGGTTGTTAGTAACGATTGAGTGATGCATTCATATAGGCCGTTGTTTAGGACCGTATATGCATATATATATATATATATATGTACGGGAATTAAGACGATATTAAAATACGAGTTGAACCTAAACGGGCGTATAGAATAGTGTATCGGGATCGGGGTTTAGGTTTAATAGCGGGATTGGGTAATGAATAAAGTTAGTTAATAATGAGACGTCGGGGAGTTAGTAAGTTTACTAACTCTAACCGACATATCGAGGAGTTACTAAAAGATACCTAGAATGGATTAATAAAGGAAGTGGTGTGTTTGTAAGCCGTCTACGGGTTAGCAATCCGCTAATCCAAGGTAGCGGATAAGAATGAATTAAAAGTCTTAGAAACCCTAATAGGTCTGCTTGTGGTGATTGTGTGATTGATGTGTTGATTGTGATTTCGTGATTATTGTGTTGTTGCTGTGAGTTTTGTGTGCAGGCTTGTTAGACTGCTTGGTGTTGGGCTGAGCAGTTATTGTGGACACTTACTCCGGTCACGGGACCGGGTAAGTTAGTGGTGCTGACTAGGTATCTTACCTAGTCAGAGCGGTGGTGTGGGCAGTACAGTGGCTTGCGGAATGGTTGGGGATTTATTATTGCTGATGCTGACTGCGTGATCTGTGCTAGAGTCCCAGCGAGTCTGCGTGTTTATATTTCTACACTAGGACTCTAGGGTGCGTTAGATTCCGCAAGCCTAGGTTTTGTTTACATTCTGGTACTTCCGACCCGATTGGATCCTCGGATTTTACCTAACCGGATCACGGTGATTCTGGTTATGGTGTTAACCTACTGGGTGACGCCGGTAGGTGTGTGATTCGGAGAATACGGGGTCATGTCCTAGGGCCGAATCACATGGAAACTCTGACTATCTAGGGGTAGTCCGAGTCACCACGTATCAATGGACAGAGAACGGTGTCCTATTCGTGGGACCTTGTGTACACGTCTAGGAGTCCTGGGTTAGTTACCATATAGGTGACGATGTAAACCCGTGGAAGTTATCGAGATTGTAGGGCCCAGTGTTGTTTTGTTATTCCTTTTATTGCGCGATAGACAGATCGAGTCCAATCGAGGACATGTGCCGCAGTGCCTTCGATTTCCCTTAATTCTCTTTATCTTTGGCAGTGATTGTGTGTGTGGGTTTATCACGACGAGGTTGTGCGTGATCGACCATATATTCCTGCTGATTGTTATTTTGGGTTTTGGGGTGGGAATCTGTAGTTCTAGATAGACTAGAAGCCATTAGTGGGGAGCCGATTCACTGGGTGGTCTTAGATCGCTCATTAGACTCTTTTGTGTTTTTCAGGTTTAGCAGCAACATACGCGGGAGGTCCTCAGTGTGGATTCGGGTTGCTTGTGACGGGATTTGATTCGAGGTTTTGGGTGTTTTATTTCGGTTCGGCAGCTGCGATATTTCGTGTTTTTGATTGATTATGTGTTTATATCGATGTTTGTTGTAAAACCCGTTAAACGTTGTATTCAACGTTTGATTACTTAAAAATGAAATTGTTTCCCTGATATGAGGTTTTAGTCCGAACCGGCACAACTCATTGAAGTAGTGCAAGCAGTACTGCTTGTACTATGGAAATGAGGATAGCGAGGTCAAAGACGGATTGGTGTGAGCCTTTGTCTCAAACCGAACTATCTTTGGCTTCGTCCTGTGACGAATTTTTCCGTTTGACTTGCTCGGGTTCGATCGGTCATGTTCTTGTTTGATTGTTGACCGGTCAGCTCGACGGTCAGCGGAGAACGGGAAAGGGGCGTTACACAACACATCCATGAATGCTTGCCCTCCAAGCTTCCAAGATTCAATTAATCACATGTTAAATGTGTTTTTCCCAGCTGTTGACAAGTGTCACCTCCATCCACTCACGTATCGCCACGTGTCCCGGCGATCCCGGAACACAATTCCTGAAACTTCCTGAAATCCGCGTTGAAAATATTTAAAACTCCATAGCCTCATTAATAAATCCTCCAAGATTCATTTTAAAATACTAGATTCTTTTAGAAGCATTTATCAACTTGTTTCACCTCAATCGGACTCCCGTAGCTCCCGCAATGAATTTTACAAGGTTTATCGGTTTCTTTTCCCGATATTCCGTAAAACCCTTTTTTTAAGTCCGTTTCCACCATTTCTTGTCTTCTAAATATTTTCTTTATTTAAAAAAGAAAAATTTGGCCCGTCTTAGCTTCCGTTTCGAATTTTGCCAAAATTACCAAAATGTCATCAAGTCTTGGAAAATTATAATTGACTTTTATGCTGCCTGTTGGCCCATTTACGTAATATAGGGTATTACAACAATATAGTTGAAAAACAATCCATTTTGATTTGATGGATAGTATGTTAGATATATTGGTGCCCTATTATATATGTTGCTGAATATTTAACATGTTTATTAGTTCATTGCTTTATACTATACTAATATAAATATTATGATTTTAATCCTAGAGGTGTTTTTTACCATGTAAGCTCACTGATACATATGCATGTGATTTTGCTATCAATTTTTCAATCACTTGAGCAAAATGCAATCATAATGTTCCAATAATTTGTGTCATACAATTTAGACTTCTTGATTTACATAAATATAAGTCTCAATTCATTAGTATAATAATTATTATTAAATTATAAATTATAACAACATCCAAAACTTAATTTATATAATCCGAAATTTTTGCACAAGTAAATACACATGTGAACAAATTCATTGTTCCACGATTTTTTTTCCCGATCTACAAGATTTGCTATTCAAGGAATGAAAATAGTAATAATTAAGAAGAAGATTTAATATTCTGGATTTCATATTTTGATTAGAATATTATTAGCTTTTTTGAAGTATTTTTATAGCATGTTAGCCAGTTTATTTCAATACTATCGTTTTTTAAAAAAAATATTCATGATATAATTTACTAGTTGTTTTGTCATATTTTCCGATATTGGATTTTTTATTTTATTACTAAAAAATATACAACACGAGATTCAAATATTGGTAATTATAGTTTTATATGGAATGACTTAATTAATTATTGACAATTATCTTTCAAAATTAAAAATTAGATAAATCTATAATATTTTAAGAATTTCTGATAACAATATGTAATATATGTGATCTAAATCATATTTATTAAGATTCCAGAAAATATATTACATTTACAAATTATAGAAAATTAATCTAAAAAGAACAACAACTATTTTACACACAAAAAAATTATGTAGAAAAAAACAATTTTCCTTTATTAAAACATAATATTTTTCTGTAACAAAACTTTTACTGCTTATTAGTTTTCATACAAAACGAACAAATAATTTATATCAATTTTTAAATAGAATAAAATAATTTAATGTCGGCACATATATTCTATTAAAACAAGAAGATTTTAAGAAATAAACCTTCACTTAACGTGTTATTTACGATTCATGTCTATAGACTATTTAATTAATTCATGAAGGGTAATAATATGAAATAAATTCTAACTAATTTAATCATAATATCTTACATTATCTTTCTTTAAATTGAGTATTTATTCCTATTTCCTTTTTTATTATAAAAAACTAATTAAAAAAATCTATCCATTTTATTTTAAATAATTAACTAATTTCGTAATTATATTATATATTTATATATAACCCATAATAATAAATATAATTAAATGAATTCATACACCAATTATGTTTATAAATTATAAAATAAAATTTTACGATTTATTTGAAAATAAAAAATTATAACCCACTAATTTTATTAAATATACACATAAAAGAAAAAAAAAATATTTTTAACATATTTTATTTTTAAATAGGGAATACTGCAAAAATTTCAAATTAATATTAACTAAACTATAAATTTATATTAAAAATTAAGCTAAAATATAAATATATTTTTTTTAACTTGATAAAAATTAAAAAATCAACAAGTAGTAAATATTTATATTATTCAAATATATGATTGGTCGGGTTAATAAATGATTATACGACTGTAGTTATTGGCGGGTTATTATATAGTTTTTTGAATACTATAAAATAAAAAACTTATTATTATTTAAACTTAAATTTATAAAATAAAAGATTTTAAACTAAATATTAAGAAATATATATTATATATTATTTTATAAAAATTCTATAAAAAGATTATGTATTTTAATATTTTTATTAAAATCGCGGGTTGAAATTTATTATAATTTACTTAAACAAAAACTTTGTCAAATAAAATGTACAAGCGCTTTCATAGAAAATATCAAAAATCTAGATTATAACAAAATCTTAAAATATTTTTTATTTTTTTATTTCTTAAGAAAAATAATTATTAAATTAATATTTATTAAATTTTACTATAGACTAATTTATTTAAAATTTTATCTATAAAATAAATTAAAAATTCTTAATATTTATATCTTTACAAAATGGATTAAAATTTAGATTAACCAATTTCAATTGATATTTTCATAATTTTATTATGAAAAAACTATTAAATATTTATATTATTTGAATATATGATGATTTATATTACGTTGATGTTTTTACCATTGCAGTTTTTCATCAAATTTTCAAAATATTTAGATTACTATAAGATGAGTTAAAAATATATTAATTTGTTTTGATTATAATTGTTTTTGAAAATATTTTTGTTCATTAGAAGACAATTTAAAAGATTATTTAACCAATTTAATTATATTAGAATAAACTTAACCAAATGCAAATAAATTAAATAATGGATTATTATTTTTAGACTTTCATAAATTTATAATTATATTTATATAAAACTATAAATGTAAATATTTAATATTTAAAACACAACTAGATTATATGTATGAGTATATGATGTTCTATAAAAATAATACTTTAAATCAAAAAAATACTTTAAAACTTATATCACATAACTTTTTTAATGATTATTTGATTAAAACATAATATTATAAAATTATTATTAAACAAAAAATTTATTTAATGTATTTATGTATTAAGCACGTAATCATCATAGTATTTATTTATTAAAAATTAAGTTAAATAATATGTTTTTGAAAAATATATCCGCACCTCATAATCAAAATCTAGTATGTAAGTAAAATGTTGGAAAAAAGCAGTGTTCAAGAAAGCGCTAGGCGCTAGTCGGGCGGTGATCCACCGCCTAACGCCTAGAACGCTTAGTCGAGGCCTAGTCGGCGTCTAGGCGATATATACATTTATAAAAAAAACAATATATATTAGATATATTATATAATATATGTCATATAATTCAAATATTCTTAGTTTAAAAAATAGATTAAAACTCAAAGTACATCAAAATAACAAAAAGAATATTAGCTAAATTTATCAGCACACGATATTTACTATCAAATCTGTTAAATTTACATAAACGCTTAATTCGAACGCCTAGGACCGCCTAGGACCGCCTAGACCCGTCTAGGACCGCCTAGGACCGTTTAAATCCGTTTAATAACATAAACGTCTAATTCGAACGCCTAGGAGGAAATCGCCACGGTCAAAGACCGCCTAGCGCCTAGGCGGGACCTAGACGGCCGCCTAGACCGATTTTTAGAACACTGGAAAAAAAGTATGTAAGTAAAATAGTTATTATATTTTGTCAAAAAAAAAGTAAAATAGTTATTAAGAACTTTCTTTTTAACTATTGTGTATATATGGTAATCCAATTGGTAGCCTCCTGCATATATTTTGGAAAAGAATGTATTAGTTGGAAGGACAGCCCATAAATCTTTGAATATTATCATTTTAATTATTTGCACAAACAATCTACATCTCTCAATTCTCAAGCAGCTTTGACTGCTCTTAGCAAAAGTCTTAAAACCCCAACATCGCCCCTTTTTCAAACTGCTTGATGCAGAAGAAGACGAAGAGGAACACGAACACAAAAGCATCTAAATACGCGTAAGACCACCGCGCAACCACCTCTCTTTTTTTCAACGACGGCCTGAAGAATGTCGACTGCCCGTAGGATCCGCGGCGAGAATCGGTTTTACAACCCACCTCCGATGAGGAAACTGCAACAGGAGCGGGAGAAAAAGAGGCTTGAACAAGAGGAGCAAGAGAAGAGGAAGGCCAAGGAGATACTCGATCGACAGATTACGGCGGGGGTGTCAGAGAAGGAGGAGATGAAGCGACCTTTATCCGCTGATGAGTGCTCCACCTCCGATTGCTCTGTACCGGGTCGGGTTTCCACAACCACCAAAAGACAGTCCAATTTGAGCCGGTTTATTGATTGCACCACTCCCGTTGTTCATACCCAATACTTGCCAATGGTAATAATACTTCGATTATGAATCAACGACTTGGGTTTTATTCAATATTTCAATTTGGACTAGGCAAGTTTAAGAAGAACGCTACACTTATCCGAATGTTCGTATTGAGAGTTGCAATTTCAAATTTCTTCTGCATTGGGCATACGCATATTCTGTTGATTGAAGATCATTCTCTGGGAACGATGAAAAACATGTTAGACTCACAAGTATAGTGCTCTGTTAAGAACATGTAACGAGATAGTGTTTATGCTCACTCGTAGTTTCTGTGTTATTGCTTCAGACAAGCATCAAGGGTTGGAGAACACACAGACCAGAGTACTGTCCCTACTTCTTGCTTAATGATTTGTGGAATTCATTCGAAGAGTGGAGCGCATACGGTGTTGGAGTTCCTCTTCTCTTAAATGGGGTCGATTCGGTTGTTCAGTATTATGTTCCCTATCTCTCTGGAATTCAGCTTTACAAAGACCCATCAAGAGCCTGTACTACTAGGAGGTGAGAGTTCTAACCATTTTACTTTTTTTGTTTCCATTAGCACTAGGGATTTGGTTCTTTGCTCTTCAATAGCTGTAGTAGACAATCTGATATTTAGCAATTGATTTGATTCTTATCAAGTAATATTCCCGGGTTGTTCGGATGCTTGTTAGTATGATATGAAAAACAAACTTATATGCTAGTTTATCTAGTCGGTGGTCTGCTTTAGTCAAAAACATGAGTATCCACACTTATTGGTTTCTGCCTTGTAGATTAATGAACTGTAACGTGTGTTAACAGGAGAGCTGGCGAGGAAAGTGAAGGTGATTCGCCTAGAGACATTTCTCACAACTTATACAGAATCTCTTTGGAAGAGAAACCATGCGTTGGGTCGTCAAGTGATGAGAGTGAAGTCGGCAGTGGTGACCTCGTCTTTGAGTATCTTGAGGCTGATATGCCATTCGGCCGCGAACCATTGACCGACAAGGCAAGTTTATTATCTCTGCTTATACTGGACATGGAACAAAAGTGGCTCGGCCTCAATAAGCATTTTGTGTTGAATTTTGTAGGCGTAATTATCTTTAACATTTAAATTGCAGATCTCAAACCTTTCATCACAATTTCCAGGACTCAGAACATACAGGAGTTGTGATCTATCGCCTTCGAGTTGGCTCTCTGTTGCTTGGTACTGTATCTCTCCCGTCATTTCACACATTTTCACAAGTTTCATTTTCCAAATCTCTTCCTCTCTCTAAATTTTTGTTCTTAACACTTTCTTAAAGGTACCCGATATACCGAATACCATTAGGTCAATCGTTACAAAACCTCGACGCTTGCTTTTTAACATTTCACTCCTTATCAACACCCTCTCGAGGTAAGCCATCTCTGCATACATAACATATAAAACGTATTCTAGAAACAAGCTTATCATAAAAACCTCTACAAATCAACTCTTATATTATTTTGTAAGGTACAAGCAATGAGGAGGGTCAAAGCTCAAGCAAATCGGTTGAACCGTCGAAGCTCCCATTGCCCACTTTCGGTCTCGCATCGTACAAGTTTAAGATGTCGATGTGGAGCCCAGAGAGTGACACGGAAGAGAACCAAAGAGTCGGGTTGCTGCTGCGAGCAGCTGAAGAATGGCTGAGGCGGTTGAAGGTTATGTTACCAGATTTTAGACACTTCGTATCGCATAGTGGTTCGACGTGGAGGTGATATTTATAACTCATTTCTAAAATCTGAACTAATAAATAAAGAGTGATGATATATATAGCAAAAGTGAATACTTTTTTTTCAGCTACATTTGTTTGTTTTGAAGGGAAATGAGAATTTGTATAGACAGCGATAGTACATTTGTTATCTGACTTACTGTTGAGTTGAGGCTTTGTTATTTAATTGTATCAGAGCTCTTTCTTTCGAATGATATTATTATATCGTAGTTATGTGCTGTCGGTGTTTATTGTACCGTCGATGGTATTGTATACTGTCATTGTAGTTTTTAGTATATGAAATCTTAATGTGTTCTCAGTTTAGATATCAAGAAGCTCTCGTAGCTCAGTTGGTTAGAGCACCCGTTTAGTAAGCGGGAGGTCTTGAGTTCAACTCTCAACGAAAGCATTCAATATTTTACCAGTTAGATTTTCTGATTATAAATTACGATGTGTCCCTCCTTTTGTTTGTATATCTAGACCGTATATTTCCTTTCTTGAAGAGTTGCGTACAATAATTGTCATTCTTTTGAATTTGATAGCCACGAAGCGTGCGTCATCTTTTCTTCCGACAGACCATGACATCTCAAACGTCATAACTCATAACCTGCATGTTTTTTTGTCACCTTTATATTATTAAACAAGAAAAATATTACTTGGGATACCATTACATAACTAAAGTTTTTGGTCTACTTAATTTAGCACATCTATCAACATGAGCTAAGTGGTTCCTAGGAAGATAAAAGAAGCAAGCGACATAGCAAAATTAAGGGTATCTTTAACACAAGTGATAATTTGTGCATCAAACTGATGACTTTGTGATGGAGATTGGAGCAATATGAAAAGCTTCATATCATGCTTTAACATCTCCTTTGAAAATAATTAGTTGATATTCTAGTTTGCGAATCTCCAGTAGGGCTAACCTTAGTGTGATGGCTTCAACTTTTAAAGGAATATGGGTAACTTTAGAGGCGAATCTAGAACATATAATTGTTGGGGCACATTTTAATGAAGATATAAAAAAACAGAAGAACAAAATCATAAATTCATGAAACTAGGAAGACAAACTAAAAAAACAATGGATGCACAACTGCATTTTGACTGAGTTTCCGTAAAATTTAAACAATTTTCTTTATAAAACAATGTTTTTTATAGGAAAAATAGTGGGTGCACTTGCATCCATGGTTAATAAAGTGGATTCGCCCCTGAGTAGTTTCAATTATGGTAAAGCCTTGGACTATTAACTTTCTGTTGTTATGGAATTTTGATCTAGTCCAAATAATTTGGATTACGATCAAAGGGGTTCGAATTAATGAGATGAGAATAAACTTTAAGTGGGGTCGAAAACTGTTCTTATTAATAATATGGCCGAAACGGAGCAATAAACAGGATGAACGAGGTGGGAGTCCGTCGATTGACGTGTTCCCTAAGTGTTGCTCGGGCTTGTCACTTTATATGTGTAGTTCGGAGCCTTCACATGTTACAAGATGGTGAAAATGAAGAGTGGGAGATCTATTTATATTGTGAAAGGGCTGACTTCTTGGTGGGCCTTTTGACGCCTTAGCAGACTCGATTGTTGGGCCAAGATGTTTATGATGAGGTGGCAAGATTTCTAATGGGCTTATGGATGGGTGCTAAACTCATATCCAACAATTAGTCCTCCCCCAGTTCGGCGATCTTCGGCTCTGGCCGGAGTCGGTGAATTTTTTCTGAGCATTTAAGTTAGGCAGAAATTTGGTCGGCTCGTCTGGCGGATCAGCGCCATTTGGACTGTTGGATTCTTTCCCAGCTTTAGATGAATGAAGAGACACAAACCGAAGATAGCGCAATTTTTTCCGTGTTTTTATAAAAATCCTTTTTACGAATCTTCGTCTCTTTAGTTCCAGTCATCTTTCTTAGGTAATCGCTTTTTCCTAAAAAATTTTGTTTTGTATATGTTTTGCCGAGTTGTTATTCTTAGTGCCCCTTTTCTTTCGATTCAGGTCTTGATACTATCATATGTTGTTTTATCATTGGGGCTTTGGCAGCTGGACACGGGATTTTTGCTTGCGACTTGCTCCTGAATAGGTATGTCTCGATTTGTGTCGAAAATTCGTTTTTCTTCTTTCGGTATCTTAGGATGATCAGTGCTCTGTGGCAGGTTCTTCGGTCTTACTTAGCGATTGTTTCATTTCCACCTTTTCCTTTAAGGTATGGAAAATGAGTCGGAGGAGGATTGAGTTGTCAGATTATGTCTTGAGGGTTCTCGATATTGTCCCCAATAACCCTCCGGTTCCCACTCTGGTTGAAGATGCTCACGTTGTTCAGCCGGTCGAATATGTGATTGATAAACCGTCGACTCCCTCTCGTCAAGTTGAAAAGGAGAAAGCAGTCTCCCATGAAGACCAAACTGCCAGTGTAGATGAGATCAGTGACGAAGAGTGATATGTCGAGTTTTAATCCCTATACTAACTGCAAGTGCACAGTGATGTAGTTGTAGTACTTAGGGTATCGAATCCACAGGGACTACGGTCAACGATAGATTTAGAACAAAAAAGATTAAACTAGGAGAAAGCAAATATGATTAGAAACTAAAAAGCAAAGCAGGAAAGTAAATCAGGTGAGTTTGTGAGCAAGGAAGCGAAGGCGTTAAGTCTAGGGAGTTCTCAGGAAATCAGGAACACATGCAATCAATCAATCGGGATCTAATTAAGAACTGTTCTAGAACTCAAACACAGATATAGAACTAACCAACTGTCGTTGCGAGAATTCTCTAAGTCTAAGTGCAGCAATACAAATTCTTTTGCAATTACTAACAGATTAAACCAGCTTTAATTCCAAGTTCGATATGTTCACAATTCAATTAAACCAAATTCCTTTGCGAGTAATTCAATTGCTCATCTAGGTTCTTTCTAGCTAATTAACCAACTGTCGTTGCATCAATCAACCTAACATCAATATTCTAAGTGGCCAGTTCAGATTAAGCATTAAGAACAATCCTAGATGAAGAACTAGCAGATATGAATCCCTACAGATTAATCAACCTATAATTCCATGAAATCCCTAATGAGAATCCCTAAACCTAACAGGTAAACTACTCAGACATATTCATCGAAACAGAAGACATCATGAATAGAAAACCAAATATCATAAAATAGAATAAAGAACTGGGGTTCGAAATCAAGTCTCTTTCGAGAACAAGATTGATAACAGGAATTTATCTAGTCCCCGAGGTATCAATTCCTCTTACTTATCGTGTAGTAAGAGGTATCGAACCAATTGAGAGTGGATAGGCCAATAAGAATGCACCAATCCTGTAAAGCCAAGCAATTCAATTCAAGCTGTAATTCTAAATATCCTAATTGCATGATCTTATAATTATATGCATGAAAATGAATATAATATATAAGAAAATAAAGTAAATTATAAGGCTTAAAACCTATAAATTATGTACATATCAATTCCCCCAAACTTATCTTTTGCTTGTCCGCAAGCAAACAATCAAAATTAAGTTGGAAGAAAAGTTTGAAAGCGGGAGCTCATATCCAAAGATTTAATCGAGATCAAAAGGTTTCAATTCAATACTGTACAACTAAGGCGCAACCGAGTTAAGCCTACTCCAAGGATGTAGCCATACTCATCAAGACAATACTCTTGGCTTAATCCTCAACATACACAAGCATTCAAATCCACTAGCTCCTTAACATTCATTAGGTTTTCAAGTGAATCATATTCAAAGCAATGTGATTAAACTCATTTGGCAAGGGACAAGGTTTTGAGATTAGAGTGATCTCAATCAAAGAGGAGATTCTCCAAATGCATAAAGGTTCTCTCATAAAAAAGATGAATGAGCTATAGTAAAAAGGCTAAGAGTTAGAGGCAATTGGTGCATACTAGGTTGATTTCCATCTACCCATGCCCCAATAGCTTCTTCTCCTAGTCTAACCCACCTAAATGAAGTCTACCCTTTGATCAAGGCCATTTTTGCCTTATCCCTCTTTCTCAATCAAACACTTTCCAATCAAACTCCCCAAGGATCATTTAAAACATTTCAAAACAGTGGCAATTCTTTCTTTTAACTGCTCAAATCTTTATTTCTTTTCAAATGCCTCTTTTCATAAACTTTCTTCTTTCTTTATGGTGAGCCTTTGGCTTCTTTTCATTTCAAAACTTGAGACATTTTTCTTTTCAAAACACATAAGAGCTTTTCTTTTAAACACTTTTGCCAAAAATTTCAAGATCCCAATCCAAAATCCCTTTTCATTCTTTCTTTTCCTTTACTCTCTTTTCTCTTTTCCCAACTCTTCCCCCAAACTTTGATCCTAGCCTATTGCAAAGCCAAAGATGTTGAGCTTGCATCTACATGGAAATTTCTCCTAGTCGCCTCATACTCAACACTTTTTACCTAGCTCATTCCAAATAGGCCTACCACTTCAAGATAGTGTTTGTGGCTTGAAAGAAGGGTGGTGAAAGGTATGGAAGTCTATTTGAGCAAGTAGAGAGGGGTAGAAAGGATAAGAATGCTCAAATATTTTAAGGTATCCATGAATTTAATACACAAGCAAGAATAGGATAATTTAGATGCTTCATTTAAGGTTCTCACTAGATGGAGCTAGCTTCAAATCACAGCAAGTTTCAGCATTAAATCAAGTTTCAAAGCAAGCAATCAAAGCAGGGTTCGTTCTAACTTTCATGCTTTACTCGGGTTACAAACCTAGTGTGATCTATCTAGCTTAAAAGCTAGCAATTGAAACAAGTTTTACCCAATTAAACCTTACGAGGAAATCAAGTCATTGATCCCAAATGCATGAAACAAGCCCTATATGATGCAACTAGACTCGATCCTATGATGCTATTGCAACTAGATGCTTTCTTTTTGTGAAATTTTTTGAAATTTTTCAATTTTTTTGGATTTTTCTATGCCTTAAGGATGCATGAGACTCAAAATAGAGAACAAAAAATAAGATAAAAACAAACGCGATTAGCAACTGGTCTCTCCCCCAAACTTACTTCACACCGTCTCGGTGTGAAAGAAGAAAGGAAGAAAGACCGGGAAGAACAAACAAACGCAAGAAGAGAAAAGAAGCAAACTATTTACAAGGTTGGACTGTGTTACTTGGAGCTTTAAGTGGAGTGGAATGGGATGAGAGCTCAATTCTTTGTTGATTTCGCCATGACCTAGGCTCATTCCGATTGATCCCCAACTTCACCTACTGACCAAAACCTGATAAAACTTAAAGAAAGAACATCAAAAATAACAAGCAAAAGATCATATGTACAAGGATAAACATGGGAATGTCTCCCAAGTGCGCTTTTGTTTAGAGTCGTTAAGCTCGACTTTTGCAAACCGGTTTTTAGGCGGTTGAAGAGCGTGGCCTGCTCTCGAGAGTGATGGCTAGGACCTGAGAAGTCAGCTCACTGAGATTCACTGAATCACCTTGAAACCTTGGACTGATTAAAGCTTTTGCACTTGCAAATGGCCTAGACCTTCCCTTGGACTTGACCTTGTACTCAATGTAATCACTCTTTAGACCCAATGGATGCAAGCTTATACAGTTGAGAGATGATGGAGTTTCAAAAGGTATTAGAGCTTCCATCTTGTCCTTATGTCCTTTTTCAGCTCTCTTAACTCCATCAAATACATTGGTTAGAGCATTTCCATTATGCTCATCAAACAAAGATTGTAGACTCTCACTATCCATGATCTCCTTTTCAAACTCTTGGGCCTTTGGGTGATTGTTGACAACCTTATCCTTTCCAACCTTTGCCATTTTTGGAGCCCTCTTTGTCACCATATCCACAACCTTCTCCTTTGATCCTTTAACCTCCTTGGTAGTCAGCTTCATTGAAGAAATGGACCCAACATACTCAGTCCTTATGGGTATAGGAGGAATTACAATAGCTCTATCCACCCCATTCTTTTGAGCACGTTCCATGTGCTCAGTCAATGATCCATAGGTAGTGGGTTTAGGCCAAACTTCCTTACCAACATTTGCAAATAGCCTTGCTTCCTCTAACACATCATCCTCATTGGGAGAGAGAATGGCACCACAAGTGTGGAGAGATGTGCTCCTCAAAGGATAGTAAACCATTTTATCAACGTTATTCAGCACCGCACGTTTCTTTTGGAAATCCATACAAGCTCCAGTTGTATTGAGGAAAGAGGTACCAAGTAAGAGAGGTAGTTGGGTACTCTTCTTCATCTTCATGACAATGAAGTCAGTTGGGATTGTGCACTCACCAATCTTCAGTGGATAGTCCTTGATCATTCCCATTGGAGTTTTTGAATAAGAGTCTCCAAAGGTAATAGAAGATGGGTATCTTTCCATGCTCTTGATCCCAAGGGTTTCCACCATATCAAGAGATATCACACTCACAGTGGACCCGGAGTCACACAATGCATCTTTAATCTCTAAGTCTCCCAAAGTACAACTGATGGTAAATTTACCCGGATTACCAAGCTTTGGGAGTACCCGTGGTGTTGTTTGGGTAGGAAGCACAGTATCTTTAGCAGGGATTTTAGTTGCACTTATCTTCGTAGCTGGTGCAATATAGGGAGGCTTAACTACAGTAGCCTTCATCTCCTTGAGAGGGACAGGTGCAGCCGGAGGGAGTTCATAACCATAGAGAAGTGCTTCAAGTTCATCCACCTCTCTTTCATGATTTGGTTTCTCATGATCAACAGTAGCGAAGATTGCATTGCAGTAGTCTTTCGGGTTCTTCTCCGGGTTTCCGGGTAAAGTACCTTGAGTTCGGGATGTAGAGGCATTCTTGTATTCCATGTTTGTGACCCTTGAAGTCAAGTTCTGCAACTCACTCTTCAGATCTCTAACTTCCATAGCTCCTGAGGCTTGTCCCTGAAGTAGTTGCTGCATCATACCCTTTAACTCACTGTCCAAACCTGAAGAGGCTTGTGGATGTTGTTGGTTAAATCCGGGTGGAGGGTATTGTGGCTTGGGGACAAAGGGTTGTTGACTTTGGAACTGTGGTTTGTTAGCAAACCCTTGCTGGTTAGTATAAGGGACAAAAGGCTTTTGTTGTTGAGGTTGTGTGAAGCCTTGTTGCCCTTGTTGTTGACCTTGAGCTTGTGGTTGAGCTTGAGGATAAACCTGATCCTGTGGGTTGGCAACATTGGGGTTTCTGTAAGAGAAGTTGGGGTGATTCCTGTAGTTTGGGTTGAAACCCCTGTTGAAACCTCCTTGGCCAACAATGAAATTGATCTCTTCTTGGGTCATATCTCCTTCAAGACTGAATAGGACTGGTTGGGAATCATCATAGTTCTCCACAAAGCTTATTTGCTTTTGGTTGGATGAAATCATCTTGTCGATCTTGTCATTTAGAGACTTGATTTCCTTCTCATACTTCTCATCTGAAGAAGATGATCCTCTAGGAGTTCTTTCATAGTCCTCATTGTAGTTCCCATCACTTGTAGCCAAGTTTTCAATCAATTCCATAGCCTCATCAACTCCCTTGCCTAGGAAGTGTCCATTACTACAAGAATCAAGCATTGCCCTCATTCTAGGAAGCACTCCTTGGTAGAGGTTACTGAGTAGTGTCTCCTTGGTGAAACCATGGTGTGGTCATTGAGTGGTGAGCTTGTTGAACCTTTCCCAAGGAGACACTACTCAGGAGTTGGTCGTTGTAGTATAGTGGTAAGTATTCCCGCCTGTCACGCGGGTGACCCGGGTTCGATCCCCGGCAACGGCGCCAAATTGATAACAGGAATTTATCTAGTCCCTGAGGTATCAATTCCTCTTACTTACGTGTAGTAAGAGGTATCGAACCAATTGGGAGTGGATAGGCCAATAAGAATGCACCAATCCTGTAAAGCCAAGCAATTCAATTCAAGTTGTAATTCTAAATATCCTAATTGCATGATCTTATAATTATATGCATGAAAATGAATATAATATATAAGAAAATAAAGTAAATTATAAGGCTTAAAACCTATAAATTATGTACATATCAAAGATCAGCCCCTAAAACTCTCTTTGAATAAAATAAGACTTCGTAAAAGCATTGCCTAAACAATGGCTTAAGAACCCTAATATAATGGTCAAAAGTCGGCTGGGGCTTCTTTGTAATTATGAGAAACTTCTGGGCAAAGTTGCAATTTCCAATTATCTTCATTAAACGCTCGCGAGAAGTCTGTGTCGACCTTGTGTCGATCGTTGCAAACGATCGATGCACACCTTGCAACGATCGACACACATGTCTGATATGGGCAGTGAACTCTTCCTCTCGGCCAAATGCTCCAAATAGCTCCAGAATGCGCCATAATGTCCAATTCCGCTCCAAACGTGTCTAGACCTGTAAACATACTAAAAGGACTCCAAAACATAATAAAAGACTCGATAAATAAGATATATACCATGGCTAAAATCCCTAAATCCATGGTATATCAACTCCCCCACACTTAGCTCTTGCTTGCCCTCAAGCAAGTAAAGAACCAAAGTATAAGAAAAGAAGTTTGAAAACACAGAAACTCATTTCGTCCTAGGAACTTTCGCATTCACATTCGCTTAGCAATCCACTGAAAACTTTCCTGCATAACTCAAGACCACAATATACTTCCCCCACACTTAGCAACTGTCCCAAGTAAACTCCACAATCAAATTCAAGCATTCAAATTCACCCTACCGACTTCTATAAGCAATTTAAGTGCGGTCTCACCTAAGGATTATCGATCAAAGGGCACATGGATTCTTACCTTGCCAGCTCTAGACCACCATACTATCTTTCTCTGGTCCCTTTCTTCTCTTTCCCTTCCTTAACAACTGATTTTTCCCCACTGGGTTTCATTTTATTTTTTTATCAGTGTTCTTCCCGTTATGGGGTGTACCTTGGACACATTCCATGGATGCACAAGAGATGATAGTTGTAGCTACCACTCCCAGAGACCACTTCGGAGTTACTAACTCATCCTCAGTTTATTATATTTTTTTTTTTACTTTATAGAAGGGGAGAAGGGAACCAAATAGGACAGGTTTACAGGCTGTGTCAGAACTAACAAAGGAATCTGACTCAAGGTATACCAAGCCCTTAGGTGAGAAAATTAAGTCAGTATTAAGGTGAAGTCAGTAAAAGGATCCTCTGATACCTGAAGTGATATGGGTGTTCTCAGTAGGCTGATCTGTGTTGGGTTTTTCTAACAGTCATAGAGCTCCTGCAAGTCTGTCCAATGGTTACTTAGTTCCTGTTCAAGCGAAAAATTTCCTCGAAAAATCATAGTTTCATACAGATTTTGACTCAATAAAACAATTTTGAAAAAAAAAGGACTGACTCTAAGAAAACAAAAGCGTGCGTCAGTAGCTACCTCCCCCACAATTGAACTACACTGTCCCCAGTGTAATCAAGCTCAGGATCGGCGAGAAAAATAAACAAATCTGAGAAACAATCCGAAAAGTTGCAGATCACTTACCTGTCGTCGGCCTGCATCGATCGATGCCACAAGGGTGTCGATCGATGCAAGGCGATTATGCTCGCGGTTATTGAGATAACCGATGTCTGAACCGCAATCGAATCGGTTAACCATACATCGCAACTGTGTCGACCGATGCACTATGTGTGTCGATCGATGCAGTGCGATTCTGCCTGTTTCTCTCGGCTCTGAACACACTTAAACAGAAAAATCAAAATAGCAAAACCAAAACGAAAAATGAAAACAAAATCGAACTTAACAGTGGGTTGCTTCCCACTTAGCGCTTGTTTAAAGTCAATAGCTTGACTATGGAAAGGAGATCAGACTCATGGCGGTTTCAACAGAGACTTTGAGTGTCTATGTGAATATCTCTTCATCCATGGCGGCGTATATGCATTATGATCATGAGGTCTCCCAAGGAACGAAGGAATAGAATCAGGGCGGGAGCGAAGCTTGGGTGGGATTCTGCGTTTTCCTGCATTCACAGCTGATGGATTAGGAGGTTTAAGTTTAGGATTTTTATACCTGTGATTTGGTGGATGCAAGAGATCAAGAGCTTTCTGCTTAAGAGCAGTTGCAGTTTCTGAAGATGTTAGAGCAAGTTCAGAATGAACTGCCATCTTCTCCTCTCCAATAGGAACCTCTGGTTCCACCTCAACACTGAGGCTATGTCCATCAATGGTGGCTTTCTGCTTCCTATCCATCACTTTCATGCCGTTAGCCACTTCTAGCTCCTGTTTAGACAGTTTAGGAACTTTAGGATACGGCACAGAGGGCTTATAGACTCGTCCTGGGACTGTTACAGGTCTCTGGTCACGTCTGCGTTCTGTGTCGACCGATGCACGATGTGTGTCGATCGACACAAGGCGATTTCGAGCAGTTTCATCAGACGTATCGGGACTGTGTCGATTGATGCTTGAGTTGTGTCGATCGATGCAAGTCTCAGACAGACAGAATTCATCCAGAAAATCCGAGATTATGCTCTCTTCTTCTCCCAGCAAGTCAATCCCATCTCTTAAGGTCACAGCTTTGATGGATATGTACTGTTCAGATTTCCTAGCTTCATTTTGTCTTTGTATTGCTCCACTGTCTGCTGAACTTGGATATCTAGCTTCTTCACATGTGAGCTCAAGTATTCAAACTTCCCATTCAGATTTTCATGTATAGCATCCAACTTCATGTTGAAGTTTATAGCAGTCTTAGCCTGATCCTCTAGCAACTGCTCCATCATGGATTCCATCTTGCTCTTATAAGCATCAGCAGCAGGAGGTGTCTGATAAAAAGATGATCCATAGGCTCTCTGATAAGAATTACCTTGCTGATTACCAAACCTGTTTCCTTGGAATCCAGAGCTATTGATGTAGTTCAAATCCTCTTCCTGTCTTTCCAACAACTGCTCCATCATGCTCATCAGCTTACCAGATTGTTTATTTTGAGGAGGAAAAGGCTGATATGATGGAGATTCATAATCTTTGGTGAATGAATATGAACCATAGTCTCTGCAGAATGAGTTATTCTGCTGATTTTCCAACATCCGTTCCATCATTTCCATCATCTTACGCGCTGTGTCGATCGATGCAGAGTAGCGTCGATCGATGCAAGCTCGAAAATGCAACGATCGACACACAGGACCGTGTCGATCGATGCAGGGCGATTACAGGCGTACCCTAAAACGAAAGAACAGAAAAGAAAAAAAAAATTAGTAACAAAAAATAAAAACGAAAAACCTAGTCTAAACCCTAAGTTCAAATCTATCGAGGACTCAAAAGAGTCCCTGGCAACGGCGCCAAAAACTTAATAGGTCGAGTTTTAATCCCTATACTAACTGCAAGTGCACAGTGATGTAGTTGTAGTACTTAGGGTATCAAATCCACAGGGACTCCGGTCAACGATAAATTTAGAACAGAAAAGATTAAACTAGGAGAAAGCAAGTATGATTAGAAACTAAAAAGCAAAGCAGGAAAGTAAATCAGGTGAGTTTGTGAGCAAGGAAGAGAAGGCGTTACGTCTAGGGAGTTCTCAGGAAATCAGGAACACAGGCAATCAATCAATCGGGATCTAATTAAGAACTGTTCTAGAACTCAAACACAGATATAGAACTAACCAACTGTCGTTGCGAGAATTCTCTAAGTCTAAGTGCAGCAATACAAATTCCTTTGCAATTACTAACAGATTAAACCAGCTTT
This sequence comes from Orychophragmus violaceus, assembly GCA_030180135.1. Taxonomy (NCBI): domain Eukaryota; kingdom Viridiplantae; phylum Streptophyta; class Magnoliopsida; order Brassicales; family Brassicaceae; genus Orychophragmus; species Orychophragmus violaceus. The sequence goes on from CM058236.1 coordinate 43,584,748, forward strand.
AATTCCAAGTTCGATATGTTCACAATTCAATTAAACCAAATTCTTTTGCGAGTAATTCAATTTCTCATCTAGGTTCTTTCTAGCTAATTAACCAACTGTTGTTGCATCAATCAACCTAACATCAATATTCTAAGTGGCCAGTTCAGATTAAGCATTAAGAACAATCCTAGATGAAGAACTAGCAGATGTGAATCCCTACAGATTAATCAACCTATAATTCCATGAAATCCCTAATGAGAATCCCTAAACCTAACAGGTAAACTACTCATACATATTCATCGAAACAGAAGACATCATGAATAGAAAACCAAATATCATAAAATAGAATAAAGAACTGGGGTTCGAAATGAAGTCTCTTTCGAGAACAAGATCAGCCCCTAAAACTCTCTCTGAATAAAATAAGACTTCGTAAAAGCGTTGCCTAAACAATGGCTTAAAACCCCTAATATAATGGTCTAAAGTCGGCTGGGGCTTCTTTGTAATTATGAGAAACTTCTGGGCAAAGTTGCAATTTCTAATTATCTTCATTAAACGCTCGCGAGAAGTCTGTGTCGACCTTGTGTCGATCGATGCACACCTTGCAACGATCGACACACATGTCTGATATGGGCAGTGAACTCTTCCTCTCGGCCAAATGCTTCAAATAGCTCCAGAATGCGCCATAATGTCTAATTCCGCTCCAAACGTGTCTAGACCTGTAAACATACTAAAAGGACTCCAAAACATAATAAAAGACTCGATAAATAAGATATATACCATGGCTAAAATCCCTAAATCCATGGTATATCAAAGAGGATGAGGTTGGTTATGATGAGGACTCTGCTTCCGATGATGACGTCTCTTCCTAAGAAGCGGACGAGGATTCTGGTGTTGATAAGGATGATAATCGGCCGAATAAGAAGAGGCGCAGATCGGAGTTGGATGATGTATCTGCTGATTTTTATGGGTTCAGTTTATCCACTAAGGAACTAAATCGTGTGGGAGGCCGCACTGATTTACGAGTTCAGATTGCTCTTGATCGTGCCGCGGAAAGTCGGGTAAAAAAGCTGTTGGAGGGGCGACTCGAAGGCGGTGGATTGTTCATTCACATACTGCCACAGGGGGCCGGATTTGGTTATCCATGATAGGCTTTCCTATATGAATTTCTTCCAGTACCTGAGTTTGGAGCCTCGTCCTGATTTGGTTCATGTCGATCGGATACATGAGCCACGACTTCAACAAGATATGAGTCAGCATTTTTGCAATGGTGAGTGTCTTGTTGACTCGCTTTATGCGGCTTTTTGGGTGTCTTTTCTTATTTTGCCTTATTTTGTCAGGCTTTCGTTAATCTTAACTGCCTCAGATGGTCTTACGCGGTGGAGATTCGAGCGGTCAGGTCCAGAGAGGAGGGTCTTAAGGAAAAGGTTGCAAGCTTGCGACAGTCCTTGCTGGAGCTCAAGGATGTGCAAAAAAACTTGTTGAAGCTGAAGTCGTGAATGTCGATCTCATGAAGCGGATTTTCGTGCTTGAGGAAGAGCGGCGGAAATCTCAAGATGAAAGCAAGGAGGTGGTTAGGTCTCTGAAGTCCGAGATTGAGTCCCTTAGGTCCGAGTGCGACCAACTTCAATCTTCAAACGAAGAAGCTATCCTTGATGAGAGGCAGAAGATTCATAAGAAAACTTCCGAGCGTCTTTATAAGGTCAGGCTGGAGAGGAAGGAGGATATTCTGGTGATGAACATGTTGTTGGAGTTGCATCAAGTTGTCGCTCTGTTTGGTCTAGGACGTTTCTATTTTCGAGGACCCTTCAATGTTGTCATTTTGACAGCTGTTTAGCATTTTCTTTGGAAAAGAAACCGTCGTTTTAATGTTGCCTTGGTGATTGGTGTAGCACATTTATCGCTTTCTTGGTAACCGATGCTTTTTCCTTGTTATAAACGTATTCTTTTCTCCTTTTGTTTTCATCCCAGTTTACTTTCTTTCTTTGGGAAAGCTTCTTGTTTGGAGTTTTCTTTCTTTTGAGTTGACTAATGTAGTAGATGCGAGGTCGGGAGTTGATCGTCCTTACTGGTATGGCTACTCCTTTGAGGAGCCTTGTTGGTCCTTTCGGTTTTATAGGCGGTGTGCGGGCTCCCCATTTGGGTGGGTCCGGTGATTCTTTGGCTATATACATTCATGAAAATGATCGTGATCTTATTCGATCTATCTACCTTTCTAACAACATGAATGTAGACAAACCTGTATGGGCTTATACCACTGATTTTCAGTATACAGTACGCTCCGGATACCAAGTCGCATGGATGTCTGATCCTCATATGCCCACTATCTCTCCACCTCATGGCAACATTGATCACAAAGCTCAAATGGAAACTCCCTATTACACCTCGGTTAAGTCATTTTCTATGGCATATGTCTTCACAGGTATTACCAACAACTACAAACACCGATCAATAGGCATGCATATATCACCAAATTTTAGACGATGTGGTCAAGAAGATGAAACTATTAATCATCTATTATTTCTATGCCCAGTCTCAACGGCCTTTTGGAATATCAGTCATCTTCCGCATCTTGGCTTCCTTACCTCTCCATCGCCAAACTTTGAAACAAATCTTGGTACCATTCTTTCACGACATCAATCACAGACTCTCAACATGAAAGAACTCTTAATGCCTTATTGGATTTTATGGCATATTTTGTGTTCCCTTAATACACTAGTCTTCTCAAACAAAGCGGTAAATCGGGCAGTATAGCTTGGGTACTGTTTGGCGGAAGTACAAGAATGGATTGCATGTTCAAACTCACCTACTTCACTCCCACACCTACCATTATTACAGACCAATGTCAAGTGGAAACCGCCTCCATTACCATATTTGAAATGTAACTTCTATGCTTCTTATGATTATGATACAGGCAATGCCTTTGGTAGATGGATTATTCGTGATGGTCATGGTATCATGGTACATTGGGGACGAGCTTATCTTGGCAAAGTTTCTACACCTTTAGAGGTAGACGGAAAAGCATTATTGAACGCCATTAAGAATTGTTTGGACTACAATTTCAAAGATATCATTTTTGAAGGTGATTCACAGTCTCTGATCCAATCACTCCGCGGCGAAGAACACCAATGGTAGATTAATAATGTAACCCCAGACATCCATTACCTGGCGTCTTTGCTATGTACAAGCTCCTTTCAATTTACTTAACGTACGGGCAATGAAGTTGTTGATCATATTGCTAAAGCTCATTCTCTAACATACATTTTCTGCTTTTCTACTAAAACTCTACGACCTTGTGTATTTAGATTATGTAACTTTATTTGATTAGTAATATAAATATACTTGTCGGGAAAAAAGTACGCATTTGACATAACACAATCTTTTATTGAAAAAAAATTATGTTCATTTAAAAAAAAAGTTATCGATTAGAGATAAACTGACTTCGGTGTTGGCTTTGCGATGGGTTATTCAATTGGCTTTGCTCCTTTGCTCTTCTGAAGTTTTTGTGTTGGAAGCTGGTCTAAGTTTCGTTTTGGGCTCCGTTCTCTTGATGTGGTTCTGTTGCGGGAGCATCTACAGGTCCCTTCTGCTTTTTTGGTGGGAGTTAGACTTTCAGCGCCGCAGTAGTTCTGTCCCTTAGTTCTTCTCTTACGAGGATGTCACTGCGTTTTGGTCGGTAGATAGCCAGGTTCAGGTCGACGAGTGTCCGTGTGTAAGAGCTGAAGGTCTTAGGTTGCGGGTTTTCCCTTTCGGAGTTCAAGGGTTCTGGTCCTTGTGCTTGGTCTTTCTTCATCGCTGCTCTTTGGTTCGTGCGGGGAGTTTTGTTTCTGCTTAGATCTTCTCGAGTTCATGCTTGTATCTGCTCGGAGTTTGGTTGGACGTGCTCAGTGTCTGTTTATCTTAGATTGTTGCAGCTCGAGTTCGTGTCTCTCAACCCTTCTCCGACATCAAAGTGGTTCTATGGGAACTTTTCTGTGTGCGTTTGGAGCTTTGTTTCAGTTTGGTTGCAATAGTCTTAGGCTCCTCCGGTGATAAACCTTTCCTAGTGTCTTTTGTTTGGTTTGTGAATTGTCTCCTCTTTTGAGGCTCTTGTCTGTGGAAGGTGTTTTGTACCTTGCTGCCTTAGTGTCCCGTAAATCTCTCGGGCTATGTTTCCGGTTTGTTCCGGCTATGTTTTTAGTGTTGTATAGGTTAAATCGTATCCGTCCTATGTATCCGAACAATGTATTTAACATCTGTATCATGAATGGAAAAGCCTTTTAGACGGAAAAAAGAGATAAACTGACTTATCTCTTCAAAGGTTACATACAATTTTTTTAATATAAGGTTTCAAATATATATATATATATATATATATATATATATATATATATATATATATGATTATTTGTTTCCAACAAATATTTTACTTTAGCTTGTTGTCTTTTCAAATTTAGGTCCAACGGATATGATAAAATAGTTGAATACTGATATAAAAAAAAATAAAAGAAGACCATTTATTGATTACTCAGAATTAGATATATAGAGTTCGGGATCGAGAATGACTTTTAACATTTTTTATTATATTAACAAACACGAATACGTTAGTCGGATACATGGGTTGAATATGGTCGAAAACAAGACTAAAGTCGGCAAGCAAAATAGACAGTTTCCGGAGTCAAAAGCCGAAGGACACAATGATAATCCTCAGAGACAAAGATTAAAACATAAAATAAACCAATAACAACTAGTGATCTGCAAGAGAAAATCCGAGATCAATCACCAAAACGCCCAAGTAGCACAGTCCACCATGAAGCAAGAGTGGATAGTAAAAGAGCATCCAAGCCGAACTTTATTGGGGATAATCCACCAGCTCACATTATTGCTCAAGCCCAGCAGGAGCCAGGAGAGACCATTTGCAGACACCCAGGGTGGACGAAGGAGCAAAACTTTAACCATTCGACCACCAACGACAAGATGCGAGAAGAGCCACAGCTCCAAATCCTAAATTTAGAGTCGGAGAACCCTTTCCCACATGCATAAGATAAAGAAGATCACCATAGGAAATAAACCTAAAGAACCAGAAGATAGGATAAGCGCTCCCTAGAAACACAGCAACAGAACCACTTAAAGCAACTGAAATAAACCCAATTCAGCGTACCGGAAACCAGACGACAACACAAGTCAAGGGAACCCTAAGACAAATGCTCATGATCCAACGAAGCCGAGTCTAGGCGAGCCGGACCACCCGGATGAACCAAAATAGAACCAGCAAAACAGAGAACACGACCATCAAGAGAGAGACTAGCGAACTAGATCCCAACTGTGTGATCGGAGATTCACACCAAGGATTTTTAATCGTGGATTTGGACTTTTGGATATAAAGATGATATAGATTTCCTATGAATCAAAGACTTTATTGAGGATTAACGTCGAGATAGAACACACACAGTCAAAAAGAGAGTACAAAGTATGAGAATCGAGCTATCTAGTCGAAGTGTTCTTGATTAGGGTTGGAATGTCTTGAATGAATCTCCACTTCTTCTTTAAATAGTTCTTTGCTTTAATCTTCTTGTTCCGATCTTTCGGCTTCGTAGTGGTGACCACCTCCGAGATTCCTGGAGGTCGTCCTAACCGACGAAGACTCAGTCGTACCTATTCGACATCGCCTCTCATCGAGCTCGAGCCTGATAGCTTCTCACCTCATGATTGTTTGGGCCCTGGTTGACCTTATACCCGAAGGGGCCCAAAACCTATGACTGCCTGTGACCACATAGCGGGCTTGCAATCGCAGGCCTCTATTCTGTTTGTTAATGGGCCGGATTTCCTAGAGGGAACTCCAGCACCAACAATAGCCCCCCAACCCATTGATTTGGACGAGTCGAGGTTAATGGGCGGTGGACGTTCTTAGGAAGACGCGCGCGAGCCTCGGGTGTCGAAAAGTCTAATGATTACTTTCGCCCCATCCGTAGATATTGATTTGATCGAGCGGCTGAGATCGGGCGCGTGGACTGAACCGATTCATTCGCGGCGCGTTGGTGGCTATAGATAGTAAATGATCAAGGAGGATTTTTATCTACCGTCGTTCCAGTCGATCGTCAACGGTTGAGATCTGAGGATCACGAGAAGCTTTTCGAACTCAATTTTTTTTGCTGATATCGGCCGTCAAGCGTTCATAGCCGTCGATCTCAAATCGACGGTTGAGGTCGGGAGAAAACGTGGAGTCTCGTAATTATTACGAGTTTGGAATCGTACGGCTGAGATCCTGCACGATTCCCACTACGGATAATTCTTCATATCGTCGAAGGTAACTTTTCCCTTCTCATTTTTGGCTATTTCTGATTTCTTGCTTCCTTCTTCGTCTGTTTTCATAAGCTTTTTCTCTTCCAGAATCTTTAGTAACTTCGATTCTCACGTCAATTCTGATGGCTTCAAGGGACGCAGCCGTAGCAGGCACTAGTTCGGCGACGGGGTCGTTTGGTCCACACCCACCGTCGTGTTTAACTCTGGCACATCTACAGAAGCTCCAGACCAAATGCCGGATTCCGGCGGACATCGAGATGGTGATTCCGCATCCAACAGAGTCGCCAGAGAGGGTTAGAGGAGGCTCCTTCTGCGCCTCCTATACTTACTTTGACAAATGCGGGTTGTTTTCCCCGATTCCTAGTCTCCTTTGCCTGGTCCTGGCTCAACTCCGACTTGCGTTTCCGCAGATGACTCTGAAATTCGTTCGGTACGTTATCGGACTCGGCGTCGGGGCGGTCGAGTTCGGAGCCGAGGAAGTCATGCGACTTTGCTTGGTTAAACACAATACTCGGGCTCCCGGGACTTATTATCTCTCCCCGCGTTTCGGAAGGGTTTTTGAGGAGATTCCCAACCGAGACGTATGGCGTGACCGCTATTTCTTTTTCAGGATCAACAATCACTCGGTCGGAGATTTTGATTTTTCCGTCGTGCCGACGCGGTGGGCCACCGAAGTCGGTAAAGCTACAGAGACTGCTAAATGTTGTTTCTTTTTTTTTATGGATGCTGAATCGCATCTGATTACTTTTTCATCTCTCTTCATTGCAGAGGCGCCGGATTCACTTTCCTTGAATCCCATAACGGAGGGTCTAATGGCTCGCCTGAGGGAGGGCGATGTCAACTGGACTCTTTTCACAGTAGAGCGTGTACAACCCGCTCTAAGGATTGAACCGTCGCAAGCCCCACCTCAGGTCCCTCAGAGGATACCACTTCCTCGAGCTCCACCCCAGACTCCTCCAACTCGAGTGGTCCAGCCTCTGCTCCGTATTATCGAGCGGACTGAAGAGAGTAAGTGGTTTGCTTGTAAATTTTTCATTCACTGTCGCCATGCGAGTTCATGTCACGCTGACTTAGCTTGCCCTTTTTTTTTACAGTTCGTCCTATTTCGAATGATAGCTCGACCGCCAGCACCCCTCCTTACGAGAAAATGTCTCGTAGAGTAAGCAGTCGCCGGAACGGGAAAGATCCGGTCAAGCTAGTCAACAAGATGGAGGCGGGCGACCTGAGCAACGCCATCCTTTTTGACCTTGGCCGGGCCCCTTCTCCTCCTCCGGCCTGCCCCCCTCCTCCCGCTCAGACCTTGCTCCCTCCGGTGATGGGCCCAGAGGAAACGATTGCGGAGGTCGCAAACGTGTCTCCTCCTTTGGTCGTGCAGGGGGTAATTCCGGCCCAATCCAGAGAGGTCGCTTTATGCGACCCTCGTTCGAATGGCTCTGGGGGGTCAGATTGTCGGGGCCGAGGAGGGTCTCTCCCTCCCTCGCCGAAGCGTCGTAGGGTAGATGCGGGAGAGAGTCCGGGAGGATCGAACCAGGGACTGGGGGGAAGGTGTGCCTCCTTCAGTTCCGTTGGGACTTTTGACTGTTGTTTCAGGCATCAGAAGGAGTGCCCGATTGTGGACGACCCGGAAGGTGCGGCCCGTCTACTGAGGCGTTTCAGACCCGCGGGTGCTCAGCTCCCGGTTATCGGGGATATGGTTCTCGGCAATGCATATACTGAGATGATGGCTGTTATCGGGAAGGTGAGACATTTCACTTTGACTTCCTTTTATTCGAAGTCTTATGCCTTCCTCTTTTCTCCTTTTTTTGTTAACTCGGCGTCCTTCGCAGTCTCTGAAGGTCGTGAATAGGTATGCGGCTCGGTCTGAGCACGAGGTGTTGGATGCTCAAACCTACGAGCTCGAGTCCGCTAGGGAGGCTGCAACCGAGATGAACGCTGAACTCCAGGAAGCTTTGGCTAGGGAGGAGCATTTGAAGAGGAGGGTTGCAGACCATGTTGTCGCGGAGGCCAGGATTGCACAGCTCGAGAAGAGGGAAGAGGATCTGTCCCGAAAGCTTAGTGCTGCTGAAGCTCAGATTCTAGCTGTTGAGGAGTCGAGCCGAGCCGCGCTCCGCAGGACTCGAAAAGATCTCAACGGCCAGTACCTTGCGATTCTGGCCGGGATCAAGGAGAAAGCCGAGAAGAGGAAAATCGAGACCAGCGCCAAAATTCGTCTTCAAGAAGCCTTGGCAAACATTGAACTTATTGCCGAGATCGCAGCCGGAGAGGTGGACATGACCCAGGAGGTTTTTAAGTTGGCTGAGAAGAAGCGACTCGCCGCCGCGGAGATGGAAGCCGCGGCAGTCTTCGACTTTAGCATAGGCAAGCTTGTCGTGCCGGCGATGTCGGAAGATTCGGTGACTATGGCGGATCCTCCGCCTGTCCCTCCGACTGGGACTGGTTCGAGGGTACTTGGCGAGGTCGAGTCCCGGCTCGAAGAAGAGGTGGGCGGCGAGGCGGAGGGCCGGGTCGAGACTTCCCCTTTTGCTGCTTTTTGAATACTTTGTTGTAGTTGCCCGGAAGGGCTTTTTATATCTTTTTCAGACTTTTGTTGCCCAAGGGGGCTTTTGCGAACTCGAGGACGTTAAGTCCTCTTCTCTCTTTTTTTTTTATGAACTGCTTCCCATCTTTCATGTCTTAGCATAAAATTGATTGTTTAATGAGGGGTCGAATAAATAGGTTGGCTTGGATTGCCATAGAGAGTTCTTCTACGAACTTTAAAATGATTGTATTTGAGCTCGAGCTCTTCCTCAAAAATTGTTCGAGGTACAACTCTTTCAAGATGTATGGCTCGAGCTTGGCGTTGAATTGAAATGAAATATTTCTAAGTATATGATGAATCGAAGTAGACTTACATAGATTCGTTTTGGGGGGTTTGCGGAGATCGCTTTGCATGAAACAACTGCCTTGTTTTATCTGTCTCGATGTAGATTTAACCTCGTTGCTTCGCTTAAGGGGAGGGGGTAGCCCCCCAAATTCTTCTAATCTGTAAGATTGGAAGAATATTAAGTTTTGAGGAACCGTTTCAGGTCATTTAATTTTGAAGAGACCATTTCAGGTCGCTCGTTTTGGGACGATCATTTCAGTTCGTTTGATATCGGGGGGGGGGGGATCATTTTAGATCGCTTGTTTGGAAGAGACCATTTCTGGTCGCTTGTTTCGAAGAGATAATTTCATATCATTTGTATTGGAAGGAACCGTTTCAGGTCGCTTAGAAGAGATAATTTCATATCACTTGTTTTAAGAGGAACCATTTCGGGTCGCTTGGAAGAGATAATTTCATATCGCTTGTTTAGGAGGAACCATTTCAGGTCGCTTGGAAGAAATAATTTCATATCACTTGTTTAAGGTTAAATGTAAAGACGAAGTATTATACAACAACTTTAACTTTTAAAAAGGAAAAAGATACCGATCGAGAGACTTATTTTGATTTCACAATGATAAGCTAGTTCGACTTCGTTTGAGGTCGTTGAACTCGGTGAGAGCTTTGTTTTAGGGGGCGGCTGCGCTCGAGGTCGAGCTGCCTACATACCTTTTGAAGGGGATCAAGCCGTTTCGTAGTTCGATTATGGGGTGTACTTCTTAGTGAAAGTACTTTTTGAGGTTGATGATATTCCAGGGTGGTAGTTCGGGTTTTTGGGTTTCTACCGACTTGAGTCGGTAGACCCCGTCCTTCACAATATCGGTGACCTGGTAAGGTCCTTCCCACTTTGCTCCTAACTTTCCAGCGTGTTCTTCCTTTTTATGGTAAAACACTTTCCGTAAGACGAGCTCTCCTACTTGAAACCTTCGGGTTTTAATCCTGGAATCATAGTAGCGAGCTGCGGCTTGTTGGTAGTTCTGCATTCGGGCTAATGCAAGGTTTCTCCTTTCGTCGGCGAGATCGAGCTCGTCTGTTATCATCTCGTTTTTAAGTTCCTCTTGTCGTGGGCATTCCTTTTTGCGGATGCTTGATACGAGGATCTTGGCTGGTACTACCGCCTCGATACCATAATATAACGAGAAGGGAGTCTCGCCAGTGGATTTGCGGGGGGTAGTCCGGTAAGCCCAGAGTACGGCTGGGAGCTCGTCGCTACAGCTCGTCTTGCACTCATCGAGCCATTTCTTGAGGTTTTTCATGATCGACTTGTTAGCTGCTTCTGCCAGTCCGTTTCCTTGAGGGTAACGAGGCGTTGAGTAAGTCAGCTTGATGTTCCAGGTTCTGCAGAATGCTTTGAACGTGTTTGATATGAACTGAGGTCTGTTATCGGTGACGATCTCGTGGGGTAGTCCATGTCGGCAAACGATGTTTCGCCAGACGAACTCCTTAACGTGAACGTCTTTAATCTTTTCGTACGATTCTGCTTCGATCCATTTGGTGAAGTAATTTGTCATTACCAATAGGTGCATAGCTTTCTTTCTGCCGGATGCGACTAAGGGTCCCACGATATCCATTCCCCATCGCATGAACGGATAGGGCGAAGAGATTGAGGAGATTTTTTCCGAAGGTTGGTGGATAATCGGGGCGTGCTTTTGGCACTTGTCACATTTACTGGAAAACGATTCGCATTCGGCGGCCATTGTTGGCCATAAATAGCCTTGCCTCTTGATTCGTATGGCCAGAGCTCATCCTCCGGAAGGACTTCCGCAAGATCCCTCATGGGCCTGCGTGATCACAGCTCGGGCTTGTTTCTCATCGAGGCACTTGAGGTAAGGTCCGAAGAGATTTATTTTGAAAAGTTCTCCTTGTGTGACACAATACTGGCACTCTGTGCTTTGAGTTTTCCTGCTTCCCATTTATCGTCAGGGACTTCGCCATTCGTTATGTACCGAATGATCGGACTTCTCCAATCCTTTCCATCATCGGGTTCAATTCCCTGACTAGTGGATGCAGTTTGGATCGGTCCATCAGGAACATTCGCAACGTAAACGGCATTTCTTGGGTCGAGATCGTCATCGACCTCGACGATGTCGTGGCTTGTTTCCTCGTGCAGTTCTTGGCGTTCGACGTCATTCTTTTTGGTAGGCTCGTCCTCTTTCAAGGATAGAGCTTTTAGAGCTATGTCGATACTTGGTTTTTCGATCCCTTCAACTGGTATGATCCATTTAAGGTTGGGATCTGATGTTGATGCCAGTGCGGCTAGGGCATCAGCTGCAGTATTTTCCCCTCTCGGGATTCGTGTTAGATCAAAGAATTCGATCTGGCCAGCGAGGCTATGGACTACCCGCAGGTATGCTTCCACACGTTCGTCTTTGGCCTCGTAGTCGCCGTGATATTGGCTCGTGACCAGTTGGGAATCACTGAAAGCGTCTACTTCCCGGGCTCCTATTGTTATTGCTAGTCTGAGCCCGGCTATTAACGCTTCGTATTCTGCTTCGTTGTTTGATGCGGCAAAGCCTAGTCTGAACGATTGTTCCAATACTTCTCCCGTAGGGGAAACCAGTTTTACCCCGACCCCAGATCCTTGTCTCGAAGAAGCTCCATCGATGTGAAGTTTCCAACTCTTGGCGGAAGGCGGGTCGAGATCGATGGTTGGAGGGAGTTCAATTATGAAGTCAGCAAGTACTTGTGCCTTCAAGCACGTCCGAGTTTTAAACTCAATGTCGTACTCGCTAAGTTCGATAGCCCATTTAACTAGTCGACCTGACTGGCTTGGACGGTGAAGGATGGTTCTCAGCGGTTGAGAAGTCATCACTATGATTGAGTGCGATTGGAAATATGGTTGGAGCTTTCGAGCCGATGTGACCAATGCTAGAGCAAGTTTTTCCATAGCGGGTATATGGTTTCAGCGTCGATCAAGGTTTTGCTGATGTAATACACTGGCCGTTGATCGTTTTGTTCTTCGCGAACCAGGACTCCACTTACTGCTGCTGTAGAGACATCTAGGTAGAGGTAAAGGGGTTCCCCTTCTACTGGTGTCACCAGTATAGGTGGTTCGCTTAGATAAGTTTTGAGCTGGGCGAACGCTTCTTCACATTTTTCGTCCTAAAGGAACTTCTTGTTCGCTTTGAGCAAGTGGTAAAAGGGTAGACATTTATCGGTCGACCTCGAGATGAAGCGGTTCAAAGCAGCTATTTTGCCAGTTAGACGTTGGAATTCTCGCGTCGTTCTGGGAGATTTCATCTCCATGAATGTCGCGATCTGTTTAGGATTTTCTTCAATCCCTCTTTTGGTTACTAAGTAACCAAGGAATTCTTCTGATGGGACCCCGAAGGTGCACTTCGCTGGATTGAGTTTCATCCCGTATTTGTTGAGAATGACGAAGCATTCTTTTAGCTGGGGAATGTGATCCTCGTACCTGGAATATTTGACCAGCATATCGTCGATGTAAACTTCCATGGTTTTTTTCCAAGAAGTCCTGAGAACATCTTGTTGACGAGACGTTGGTAAGTTGCTCCTGCATTTTTCAACCCGAAGGGCATGACTTTATAGCAGTACGTGCCCCGATCAGTTATGAACGAGGTATTTTCCTGATCTTCAGGGTTCATCAAAATCTGATTGTACCCGGAAAAGGCATCCATGAAGGATAGCAGTTGATGTCCTGCAGTCGCTTCGACCAAACGGTCGATATGAGGGAGTGGGAAGCTATCTTTTGGACATGTTTTGTTGAGATCTGTAAAGTCAACGCAGACTCTCCATTTCCCATTCTTTTTTTTGACCACTACGGGATTCGCGAACCAATCGGGGGCCAAGCTTTCGACGTTTTTGTCTGACCTGTTTATAAGTAGGGTCGACGTTTAGTTCGTGACTAGTTACTCGATCGAATCTGCTCTGTGTCGACCGACACTCAACCTGTGTCGATCGACACAGAAGGCTTTCGGTTTTTCTTCGCGAAAAACCCTAGCCGTCGAATCTGTCGATTTCGCTGTTCTGTGTCGACCGACACACCTAGTGTGTCGATCGACACTGTGCGAAAACACAGACTCGATCTTGATTGAAATCGATCTGACCTATTCTAACCAAACAACCTAGTTTGCGAATCTAAATCATCAAATTCTATAAACAGGTGTGATTCAATGATAAAACCCTAAGGCTCTGATACCACTGTTGGAACTTCGAGCCAATTCTACCATATTCAGAATTGCTGTCAGGTTCCCAATAGCCTAGGATCTAGGGTCTAGTTAATTGAATCAAGGATCTGATCTCTGTTTACCTGGAGATTAGCAGCGGAATAGGGTCAGATAAACAAGATCTCCAGCGCCTCAGATGTTGCGCCTCTACTTCAGTCCACACGCACACAAGCTGGAATCCGCCGGGATGCTAGTACCGGGGCTCGGATCTCCTAGGAACTGAGTTTCTCGAGGTTTCTGTGTTTTCTCTCAGAGAAAACACTGTCTGGGCGGCGCTTCTCTATCTAGGTCGAAATACATAAGATCACTTATATATGTACCGACCACGACGTAAACCGAAACATCAGTTTTGGTTTCGGCCTTGTGTCGATCGACACACTTAGTGGTGTCGATCGACACACATACTGTGTCGACCGACGCACCTAATGGTGTCGATCGACACACCTCATCAAAACTCATATTCGATGTGTATCCAATACACATCGACCAGACCATATGCCAATGATCAATCCCATACGAAGTATGTCCAAATTGCTTAGGTGTGTGACCATGTAGGTTCACACGATACTGGAAATGAGTTACAACTCATTTGTCATAAGCGGTTTCTAGCAAAACATTATGACTACCCAGTATCACATGAATTGTCCGATCTCGACAATACAACTATCTCTAGAGTGAGTACAATGTGATTTCAGGACATAATCCCAACAATCTCCCACTTGTACTGGAATCACCTATTCCTACAATCCCTTCGTCTCTATATCTCGATATGGCATAAGGCAAGAGACTGTGTCATCCATATTATAGCCAACATCATTTTCATCGAATTCCTGATCTATACTGATAAAACAAACGACTGACAATCACCTCGTTTGAGCACGGCCATGCATTTTCTCAGTATCAAATCTTCGATGGGCCCTGAGATATTTATCTCCCGTTCTAGGAGGGACAAATCTCATCTTGTTCCATCCCTGTTTCTACACATACTTCATAATATGCATAAGCAATGCCGTTATAGCCGCCAGTTACGGAACGACGTTTGACATGGTCAAAGCGCACCAATTCATATGCTAGGAAGCATGATGAACTCAGGTCTAAGGACTATACTCTATAGTCGTAATGAGAACCTCCCATGACACTGATATAACTATCCTGTGGAGTTCTCATTAGCGGGTCATGTCCGATCATATGTTCACCAACATATATCTATGTGATTGACTGTGATAATCATATCATTGACTCCATGAAACTTAGTCCAACAGTCACCTCACATGCTAGTCTCGCGCGGTTATTGGTGTCCCACTTCAACAACCTCGACTAGGGACAATCGTAATTTATTTCATCTTTTACTTATAGGGTTTCATGATCAAGTCCTCAACTTGATGACCTATAATATGAACATAAAATACTTTGGGACCATTACCTAATTATCCAATAATTAAATAATACTGATGTCAGTTTGACTTACATAAACACTACCATAGTATGTCTATGTAAAGATTACAACATAACTAAAATAACTCCCACTAGAATCAAGATCATCTCTTCAGATATCTTATACCTACAACAACAGAATAAATTCCGTGCTTAGGTTGTGGGAGAGACTGCGGTGTTATTGCTTGAAACAATTCCAACAAACCACACCGCCATTTAGATAAAAGCGTTATTCTACGGTCCACTGCTTGGAGCCTTTCCAACAGATTGCACCGCTATTCAGACAAAGAGACATAACCGGATGGGAACCGGGAATCATCTTTGTCCGTCTAACTACTTTCACATGGTTCGTCACTTCCTCAGTTCACCACGAAACTATCCTTAGAGTTCTTCAAACACTTGGGATATTTCTCGTAACTGTTCAGTGACTATTACCGGAACATTTTTTTGGCATTTTCTCGTCATGCTTTATGCGTAGGCTGCATCTAGACGAGCGCAAATATGGCATTCATGATGGATTCTATTGCATCAGCATAAGAAATCACACTCATTAATACTAGTTCAGCCAGTGTTCAAAACACTTCATCTTGCTAACATTGTTACTAGCTCAGCCAGTGTCCAAGACACTTCATCTTGCTTAGATTATTGCCATAAGACCTTTAGTATGAAGCCATTCTTGGAATCAAGCACATTTGAACTGTCTAATACCTTATTAACATAAGGATTTTGACACGATCCAATTAGTCTTTCTGATCCAATCCAATGGATCCTTATTCCAAGAATTTTCACGGCCTTCTCCCATGTCTATCGTTAAACTTGACTTCCGACCCAAATCTTGACAAGACTTTAGCGTCGGAACGTCGTTTATGATATTTAAGTATGTTATCTACATACAGTGTGAGAATTGCCATTACGCTCCCACTAGTCTTCTTGTAAACGCATGGTTTCATCTCTTTCTGATCAAGTCAAAACTTTTGACCATATTATCAGAATGCTGATTCCAACTCCAAGATGTTTGCTTCAATCCAGAAGTGGATCGGTGAAGCTGACATGCATACCCAGCCAATTTTTCGGAGTTGGGGCTCACCATCGCTTCTTTGAATTTCGCATGCTCGTCACTTTTCAATGATCAATAGATCACGACAATAGGCTACGAGAAATCACTCTCGAGTCAGTGACGGATCCTTTCGGATCTGCGAATTTCAGGCTCTACAGGTGTAGATCCTACAGCACTTTGTAGATCTCATTGCTGCTCTCCCTCAACAGGTTGAGCAGCCTCCTGTGTTTATCGAATTTCTTCGATGTGTACTTTTACTCCCACTGTTCCTTTTGAAAGTACGATCTTTCTCAAAGACACAGTTCCGAACAACAAATCTTTGTTCTCGGATTGGTTATGAAAGTAGTAAGCCTCGGTTTCCTTGGGACAACCAGCGAGGTAGCACTTATCAGATTTGGGTTCAAGCTTATCAGCTATCAACCCCAAATCATCAGAAACAACTTACTTGAAAAACTTCCAGTCCACATCCAATGTGGCGTCTTTCAATTGATTCTGATTGAAACCCTTTGCTGCGCAAACACAGACATTTTAGAACGTATTCTTAAATGATTATAGAAGATTCCTGTGACTCATCATTAATCGGAGCATATCTAATAAGATCCGATTCATTCTGTCAAATGATCACTCAATTCATGACTCAAGTATTTTCCTCCGCGATCCAATCGAGGATCTCAATACTTCTGTCAAATTGGTTTTGCACTTCATCTTGGAACTCCTCAAGGGATTCCTGCTCGTGTCTCATCAAATGAACACAGCCATACTTATTGATGCCATCAATAAGGTAATGAAGTACAGAAGATTTCCTCTGGCACTAATGCTCATCGGGCCGCACACATCAGTATGTGTAAGGCTCAATAAGCCTCTGGCCCGTTTCCTTTAACTCTGCTAAAAGGGCCTTAGTCATTTGGCCCAGTGAACAGAATTCATATCTCAAATGATTAATAATCAAATGAGTCCAAGACTATGGAACTTCTGAATCCGCTTCACTCTATATGGTTAAACGACTATGCCAAGGAAAAGTCGAGTTCGAGTCATCAGACTTAAACCTTTAGTATTCGTGTTATATTCAAACTCACGCTGGTTTAAGATATAAAACCCATTCCAAACGGGGTGCTACCATATGATATTTCATTGAGATCTAAAGAACAAAACTTGTCTTTTATCAAAATGAAAAACATCCAAATTCTTTACAAGAAAATGAAAGACATTTCTGCACAAGGCAGATACATAGTAGCAATTACTTAATTTCTAAAACCAAGTATGAAAGGCTCCTACAAGTGGAGAATCTCTACGGCTCATGCAGCAACCATTGCTTCATACCAGACACGCAGTTCCACTTGTCCTTTCTTCAACGTTCTACTGTCGTCCAGGTCCTGCATATTTCCAAAATATCAGTACCACAACTAGTATCCAATACTTACGTAGAACTTGAAGTAATAACACAATACCTGAAGAAGAAGTACCATACATCTCCTTCATCTCTTGTGAATCTTCCAAGAACTTAATGCAATCTCTCTTCCAATGCCCTGACCCATCGCAGTAGAAGCATTTTCTAACACCAGATGGGCCTGACTTGGGCTTATTAGATGACACATGCTTATCCTGATTTCAAATCTGGACGGCCCTGCCTCTACCCTTGCCAACACAAGATTTCTCAAATCTTTTACCCTTTATGATGTCATGCTCTGCTGTTTTGAGCATGCCATGCAGCTCAGTCAACGTCTTCGTCAAGTTATTCTTGATATAGCTTTTGATAAACTTATCATAACTAGATGGCAGTGACTGCATAATGATGTCAGTGGCCAACTCTAAGCTGACAGGACATTCCAGTTTCCCCAGGTTATCAATGTAACCCATCATTTTAATGACATGAGGACTTACTGGAGCATCCTCTGGTAGCTTGCACTCAGTGAGAGACTTCACCATCTGGAATCTCTCAACTCGTGCCAGATCCTGAAACTTCAGTTTCAGGCTGGTGATCATCTCTATTGGCGACTCCATGCTCTCGTATTGACTCTTCAAGTCCGAGTTCATGGTAGCCAACATCAGACCACGCACATCTACCACATCAATATAATGCTTATTCCAAGCATTATATACTGCATGCGAGCGATTGGTCCCAAGCCTTTCTGGAAGAGCTTTCTCAAGGACATAGTCCTTGCTCTCCTGCTTGAGAATGAATCTCAGATTCTGATACCAATCCAGGAAGTTGGATCCATTTGACTTGTCCTTCTCAAGGACGGATCGCAACGAGAAAATAGTCATAGACATAAGCTGAAATCCAAGAATGACAAAGATTTAGTTATGTACATCATGAGAAATCTTATCTAATAAGAAAACTCGCATTATATTCAAACAATGTTCCCTCTATGAATATAATGATCCAAGATCCATACTTCACCAAAATCTGAGTGGACGACTCGCCATTACCCAAACTTTAGTTATCTAGGTAAGCAAATCATTGCTAATTGTACTAAGTACAACTCTTGGTTGTGGGTGAGACAAACTATGTCTAATCCACTCTGATGTCTCCGGGACCAGAACTTCTGATAGCCCAGTCAAGTATAACCAATCTTTTCTGTCTTATGATTATTGACAGTCGCACTGCAAGTCTGTCAATGATCATCTGCCTTACTCATGTTGCAGTGGATACCAAGGACTCCAAGACTATCCAACAAACGACACAAGTTTTGACAGTATACAAGATTGGGCAAGACATCAAGGTTACTTGATATTTAGTTGAGGAAACTAAACCCAAAAGTTCAGCAAATCAATCTCTTAGGTCATGTAATTGTTGATGTTTAGCACTACAAATCTATCAACATAACTGCCTGCCTTACTCACGTAATTGTGGACACCAAGCTCTTGGCTAGACCATCACACAACGAAATGAGTCTTTACAGTTGACCATATTGAAGCTAAGCTTTGATCAAGGTTTAGGTCAAGTTTGGTTTATGCAAATTCAAGGTTCAATAACCAGAATTTCGAGCACTGTATCGATCGACGCAAACCATGTCTGTCGATCGACACCACCAAACAAAACCAGACTTCAATAACCGGTTAATCCAATTAACCCGGTTCATCGAACCGGTCATGTCGATCGACACAATCCGTGTGTGACGGTCGACATAGACCTTAACCAAGGATAGTTTTGATAACCGGTTCAATCCAATTGAACCGACTTATCAGATCAAACTGATCTTAACCATTCAAATCGGTTTATTCTAATTGTGATAATTGGTTCAATCCAATTGAATCAATTCATTCAATTTAAACCGTTTTAACCAGTTTCAACTAATTGCGATAACCGGTCCAATTCCATTGAACCGTATTATCCAATCAAACTGATTCAAACCATCGGTTTATGCTAATTGAGATAATCAGTTCAATCCAATTGAACCGATTCATCCAATTTAAACCGATGTATTCGGTCTTAACCAAGCATGATAACCGGTCCAATCCAATTGAACCGATTAACCATTCGCTAGGTCTGTGTCGACCGACACTAACATGTTGTTGGGAATGTCCTGAAATCTACTGTACTATCTCTAGAAAGTATGATGAATGTCGAGATCAGACATATAAGTCATAAATACTGGGTGATCATGATGGCTTGCTAGAGTCCGCTCTTGATCTATAAGTTTAGGACTTATTACCAGTATTGT
This sequence comes from Orychophragmus violaceus, assembly GCA_030180135.1. Lineage (NCBI taxonomy): Eukaryota > Viridiplantae > Streptophyta > Magnoliopsida > Brassicales > Brassicaceae > Orychophragmus > Orychophragmus violaceus. The sequence goes on from CM058236.1 coordinate 43,604,248, forward strand.
ATGATCCCGAAGGGTCACACACCATAGCTAACGGGAAAGTTAAATGGAATTAATACGGTAAGATGCAGTGGCATTTACTGTATTGGATCAGAGAATTGGGCCAGACAAAATACAGGCTTTTGTCTGATTTGTGTCTTGGGCCCAAAAGATTAATGAGCCATTAGTCTAATGACTTGGGCCCGTTAATGAGAGGTTAAGGATTCGAAAACCCTAAGGGATTGAGGGGCCCTGCGATTTTTCTCTGCTGTGGCCGCGAGTTCTCTCTCTCTCGAATTCTCTCTCTCTGATCTGATCCATCTCTTTGGTCTAGCAACCATCCCGGCTTGTAAGAGTGTGGATACCAAAGGAGGAGCAGGTTGTTCATCTGTTCTAACTGATCTCATCATTACCATCAATTATCCGCTGCAATCTGAAAGGTAATGATCCAGGTTTGGTTGGTTTTATGATTCGTTTTGCAAGAACCTAGATCTGTTAAGATTATGTGTTAGGTTGAAATATGGGAATTAAACCTTGAACAAACACCATAATCCATCAGTGGTATCAGAGCCTAGGGTTCATTAGGTTGCATGTAATTTGGATCATATGATTTTAAAAGGTTTAAGAATCAATATGAGTAAAAATTGATTAAGAAATCTTGAAACCCTAATCGGCATTTTAGCCCTAATACGATCGCTAAATGGTCTCTGTCGATATGGCCGTAGTGCTATAACCATGCCCTAATTGATCGGCTTGAATAATTATCGATGGTCGTGTGTTGTATCAAGAATTAAAGGGCCAAATATGGCTTAATAATTCGGTCGCCGTCGTTTGTTTGTGTTTGATAGCCAATCGGATCGTGTGATCGTGTATGATCGATGATCGTGATCTATTGGCTATGGTTAGGGCACAAAGTGATCATTATCATGCGATCACTTGATTGGCAGTGATAATGTATCGGCCGTAATCATGCGATCATAATCATTACGTGGGACGTATGATTTGCGAGTGATCGTATGATTTGCGAGTGTTCGATCGGGATTCCTTGTTTCACAAGTTTCGGCATTAAGCCGAGAGATGATGAGCCGATCGTACTCATGCGATCGTGATGCATGGTCACCGACAATTGTTTGTGCCGTGCAAAGATCGATCGATGAGGGCTGAGCCGTGGGCTGATGCCTTCGATCGCTCTAAGCCGAGTGGTCGTTGATGGGCTGGCCGCGTGATCGTTTGGGCCGAGATCGATCAATCGATCGTGAGGCTGTGTAACGGATCATGCGTTAATGGGCCGAGTTGGATCATGGATCCGATCGTTGGCCCGTTAAATTTTACGTCCCGCGAATAGTCAATCGGTTAAACCGAGCTTCGCGGTTCGTTGTCCAAACCACACCGATTATACCGGTCCATTTTATTAGCGGTTAATCGTGTGTTTAAAAGCCTTAAACCGCAAGTTAAATCAAATTGGCTAAAACACTAGGTGTTTCTTCCCGTTTTTGGATTTAACTGAACCGATCCAATTTAATTGGTGGTTCAAGCGGTTAACCCGAATCGCGGTTTACTAGAAATTATTTAATACATGGTATTATTTAATTTCTGGTTAAACCGGATTGAAATTCTAAATTGAATTTTAACCTAAACCGAAGGCTGGTCTAAGTTTGATTTGGTTGGACCAAATAATTTAGAGCTGGTCTGGTTTAGTAAATAACCGATGGTTTTGATAGTTAATTTGGTCTTGGACCAGAATTAATAAACCGAATCGGTTATGTCAAATTATTGGGCCAACTGGAATTCTATGGTCTTGGGCCAAGAATTGGGCCTATAATTTGTGACCCAATCCCAAAATATTTATAAAATATTAAATTAGAAATTTCTATTTTTAGTATGTTACTAAATTTAGAAAGTTTCTAAAATAAGTAAGTTTCCCAAAATAGTAATCTTCTATTTTTGGAAATAAAACTGAAAATCCTCAAAAACAATATCAAGCTTGGATGTCTTTCCAATCTTGTCAGCTACTTAACGCTTATTCGATTACAGATATGGCTTACAGTGTGAGGTGTCTGTTTTCGCATAAGTAAAGTAGTATATAGTCACTAATTTCATTGGGAGTCCCAGACTTTAGTGATTATTTGACTGTAAGAGATTGGTTTCCTTGACTGGGCCATCGGGAGTCCCGGGCCTTGAGACATCTGGTGAATTTGGGCCTCGGGTCCAATTCACAACCGAGAGTTATATGAGATATAACTAGCTGTGTGTATGCTTACCAAGTAAAGCTAATTTCGGGTGACGGCCAGTGGCCCACTTTGGATTTAGCTGAACATGGGTCTCGGAATCATTGCATTCTTATGAGGTTAAACAAAGAAATTTTGAATGCAATGCGAGTTTTCTTATAAGTTGTTAAGATTGCTCTTTTATGAACTAAATAACTAAAACTCTATTTATCTCTAAATTTCAGTTATGACGAGCACAAACAATCAAAACACTTTCTCGATCCGGTATGTCCTTGAGATGGACAAACTGAACGGATCAAATTTCTTGACTTGGTCGCGGAACCTGAGACTAGTTCTCAGGCAGGAGAGAAAGGACTATGTCCTTGAAAAGGCTCTCCCCGAGAGGATCGGGTCCAAGGCCTCTCATGCAGTTCGTAATGCTTGGAATAAGCATTATGATGATGCGGTAGATGTGCGTGGTCTGATATTGGCTACCATGGACTCAGATTTGCTGAAGCAATATGAGAACATGGAGTCGCCAATAGAGATGATCAGCAGCCTGAAATTGAGATTTCAGGAGCAGGTAAGAGTGGAGAGATACCAGTTGGTTAAATCTCTCACTAGCTGCAAGCTACCAAATGATCATCCAGTAAGTCCTCATGTCAGTAAAATGATGGGTTACATTGATAACCTGAGGAAACTGGATTATCCAGTTAGCCAAGAATTGGCAACTGAGATCATTCTGCAGTCACTGCCGTCAAGCTATGATAAGTTCAGAAGGAACTATATCAAGAAAGGCTTAACGAAGACGTTGACTGAACTGCATGATATGCTCAAGACAGTTGAGCCAAACGTGAAGAGTACCCTGTACAATCTCATGAAGGAGAAGGGTAGGTTTACTAAACCTAATGCTGACAAGGGTGAAGACAAAGTTGTCAAGATTTTGAATCATGGCAAGCGTGTGTCTTCTGAGCCCGAGTCAGATACCTCTTACGTTGGTAAGTGCTGCTACTGTAAAGAGACTGGGCATTGGAAGAGAAATTGCATTAAATTCATGGAAGATTATGAGGAGTTGAAGTTGATGTATGAGACTACTTCCTCAGGTATTCATGTTATTACTTCAAGTTATACCTTATAGGTATTGGATACTGGATGTGGCACTGATATTTGTTAAAATATGCAGAGCCTGAGCAACAGTAGAACGTTGAAGGAAGGGCAAGTGGAACTGCGTGTCTGGAAGGAGCTTGGGATGCTGCCTCAGCCGTAGGGTTTTCACTAATAGATCCCTTTGAGGCTTGGTTTTGTATTAAGTAATTGCTACAATGTACCTGCTTTAAGCAGAGTTGTTTTTCATTTTCTTGTAAGAATTTGAATGTTTTTCATTTTGATAAAGACAAGTTTTGTTCTTTTGATCTTAATGAAATATTAATTGTAGCACCCTATTCAAGGAATGGGTTTTATATTTAAACCAAAGAGTCCCTAAAAGTAACATAAATACCGAATTGGTTTAAATCTGATGAATTAAACCTGATTTTTCTTGGCATAAATGTTTTGGTCACATAGAGTAAGTCAGATTCAGAAACCCCATAGTTATGGACTTTTGGGCTCATTTGATCGGATATCTTATGAGACTTGAATTCTGCTTACTGGACCAAAACACCAAGGGCCCATCTTAGCCGAGCTAGAGAAAAGCCCAAAGGCTTATTGGACATTGGACATAATCATGTATGTGGTCCGATGAGCAGTAATGCCAGAGAAAATTTCCTGTACTTCATTGTCTCTACTGATTACTTCAGTGAGTATGACTGTGTTCATTTGATGAGACACAAGTCGGAATTCTTTGACATGGTCGAAAGAGTTCCAGAATGAGGTATAGAATCAAAGTGACAGAAGTATTGAGACTCTGGATTAGATCAAGAGTGAGAATACTTAAGTCATTGATGGTGTGATCATCTGAATGAGTGTGAAGTCGTTTCACAGCTCATTTCTCCTGAAAAACCTGGAGGTGTTTCTGTGAGAAAGAATCAGATCTTATTAGAAATGATTAAAGATGAGTCACACGAATCTTCCATGATATTCTTTAAGAATATCGCTCTAGTAATATCTAAGTTTACGCTGAAATAGTTCCACTAATATCAGTTAAAAGACACCACATAAATGTGGATTGGAAATGATCCAAATTCGTCTTTACTGAGTATTTGTAGTTGTGCTACTTCGCTGGTTGTCCTAGGGAAACCAAGGCTTGTTACTTTTTACGTCCATTCTGTTTTCTAAGAGGGAAGTTACTTTCCAAGAAGAACAGTGGGAGTAAAAGCGTAACTCGAAGAAATTCGAGAAATACAGGAGACTGCTCAACCTGTTGAGGGAGAGCAGCGGATGGATTTACAGATTTCTGTAGAATCTACACCTGTAAAGCCTGAAGTTCGCAGATCTGAATGAATCAGTTACTAATCCGAGAGTGATTTCTCGTCATTAGTTGAACCTGATGATCATTGGAAGTTCGCATGATCTGATGATCATTGAAAGCGACGAACCTGCGAAATTCAAAGAAGCGAAAGTAAGCCCGGACTCCGAAAGTTACACTATGTGTAAGTTAGCTTCATTGATCCATTCATGGATGGAAGCAAACATATCGGAGTTGGAATCTTCGTTCTGTTGAAGTAGTCAAGGTTTTGACTTGAACAGGAACGAAGCGGAACTGTGCGTTTACTAATAGATTAGTGGGAGCGATATTGCATTTCTCATAGTGTATGTCGATGACATACTGATCCTCGGAAATAACGTCTCAATGTTGCAGTCGGTAAAGGATTGGCTTGGGAGTTGGTTTTTGTGATTGACATGGGTAAAACCACGTATGTTCTTGGATTTTGGATCTAAAGATAGAGATCCAAAAGAGCTGGTAGGACAAAGTCAGGATTCTTAAATTGACAAAGTCCTACACCTAATCAGCAATCCAAGAAGGGCTTTATGCCAATGTCACATGGCAATACGTTAAGCAAGAAGCAGTGTCCTACGATAACTGCTGAGCTTGAATGCATGGATAGGATTCCATATGCGTCGGCAATTGGATCTATCATGTATGCCATGACACGTACTTGTTTTGATGTTGCTTTAATGTTAAGCAAGACAAGTAAAGACCAGTCAAATCCAGCAAAGAATCACTGGATTGCCGTAAAGAATATCCTAAAGTATTTGAGGAATACTAAGGATAAGTTCTTGGTTTACGGAGAAAGTGAAGTTCTACAAGTCGATAGAGTCTGAAAGGCAAGTTTCCAGTAGACAAAGATAATTCCCGGTCACAGTCCGGCTATATCTTGTGTCTATCTGGCGGTGCAAGGCACTGTAGCTGACTCCATGACTTAAGCTGAACATTTCGCAGCTTGAGAAGCGGCGAAAGAGGTTGTTTGGAAAGAAGAGTTCATCACTGAACTTGATGTGATTCCCAGCGTAGATGAGACTAGCTGCACATCAGAGGTCCAAACACCTTGAGGATAGGTATAACCTATTCCGTGAGATAAATGACAGAGGGGTTAAGTAGATAAGCAAGTTTCATCGAATGAAAACGTTGCTAATCTATTAACGAAGCCACTCCTTAGGCCTAAGCACGAGTCGCAGACTGTAGCTGTAGGATGAGTGAAATTAAGATGTAGTCTTAATTTCAGTGGGAGTTTGTAAAGGGCTTTATTTAGTTGTTTTGAAAGGTTCATGTAAACATAATATTTTATGTTTATGAAATCTATGATTTCTGGATTATTTTAACTGTGATATAAATAATCGTTCCAAAATGATTCATGTCATTATATATGGGTCATCGAAGTACATGAGTTGACTTGATCCTGAAACCCCATATTTAACGAAGTGACATAAATCATAGTGTCCATAGTCGAAGGTTGTTGAATTGGAACACCAACAACCACTTGAGACTAGATTGTGTTGAGACTTATGACCAAGTTTCGAGGGGTCATAGATGCGCGGCATCAAAGTCGACACATAGGTATATGTAGGGGAGCATATGACCGGACATGGCCCGCTGATGAGAACTCTACAAGATATTAATATCTGTGTCATGAGAGGTTCTCATATACGACTATAGAGTATAGTCCTTAGATCTGAGTTCGCATGCATGTGGCTGCACATGGAGTGATACGCTTTGATCATTGTCTAACGCTGTTTCGTAACTGGGAGCTATACGGACCTTGGTTGGGTGTATTATGAATTGTGTAGTTCATAGTGATGGAACAAGATGGGATTTGTCCCTGCCGTTTAACGGAGGTAATATCTCTAGGCCAATCGGAGATTTGATAGCTGGTAAGAGAATGGCCATTCCCAAACGGACTTGCCCAAGTCGTTTGAATTGTCAGTATCAAATCTGTTCCGATAAACATGGTCTGGCTATATAAGGATGACACGCATCTTGCCTTATGCCAGATCGAGATATTGAGACAAAAGGACTAGGGAATGTAGGATTCCAGTACAAGTGGGAGATTGTTGGGAATGTCCTGAAATCTACTGTACTATCTCTAGAAAGTATGATGAATGTCGAGATCAGACATATAAGTCATAAATACTGGGTGATCATGATGGCTTGCTAGAGTCCGCTCTTGATCTATAAGTTTAAGACTTATTACCAGTATTGTATGATCCCGAAGGGTCACACACCATAGCTAACGGGAAAGTTAAATGGAATTAATACGGTAAGATGCAGTGGCATTTACTGTATTGGATCAGAGAATTGGGCCAGACAAAATACAGGCTTTTGTCTGATTTGTGTCTTGGGCCCAAAAGATTAATGAGCCATTAGTCTAATGACTTGGGCCCATTAATGAGAGGTTAAGGATTCGAAAACCCTAAGGGATTGAGGGGCCCTGCGATTTTTCTCTGCTGTGGCCGCGAGTTCTCTCTCTCTCTCGAACTCTCTCTCTCTGATCTGATCCATCTCTTTGGTCTAGCAACCATCCCGGCTTGTAAGAGTGTGGATACCAAAGGAGGAGCAGGTTGTTCATCTGTTCTAACTGATCTCATCATTACCATCAATTATCCGCTGCAATCTGAAAGGTAATGATCCAGGTTTGGTTGGTTTTATGATTCGTTTTGCAAGAACCTAGATCTGTTAAGATTATGTGTTAGGTTGAAATATGGGAATTAAACCTTGAACAAACACCATAATCCTTCACATGTGTCGATCGACACTCGATCGAATCTGCTCTGTGTCGACCGACACTCAACCTGTGTCGATCGACACAGAAGGCTTTCTGTTTTTCTTCGCGAAAAACCCTAGCCGTCGAATCTGTCGATTTTGCTGTTCTGTGTCGACCGACACACCTAGTGTGTCGATCGACACTGTGCGAAAACACAGACTCGATCTTGATCGAAATCGATCTGACCTGTTCTAACCAAACAACCTAGTTTGCGAATCTAAATCATCAAATTCTATAAACAGGTCTAATTCAATGATAAAACCCTAAGGCTCTGATACCACTGTTGGAACTTCGAGCCAATTCTACCATATTCAGAATTGCTGTTAGGTTCCCGATAGCCTAGGATCTAGGGTCTAGTTAATTGAATCAAGGATCTGATCTCTGTTTACCTGGAGATTAGCAGCGGAATAGGGTCAGATAAACAAGATCTCCAGCGCCTCAGATGCTGCGCCTCTACTTCAGTCCACACGCACACAAGCTGGAATCCGCCGGGATGCTAGTACCGGGGCTCGGATCTCCTAGGAACTGAGTTTCTCGAGGTTTCTGTGTTTTCTCTCAGAGAAAACACTGTCTGGGCGGCGCTTCTCTATCTAGGTCGAAATACATAAGATCACTTATATATGTACCGACCACGACGTAAACCGAAACATCAGTTTCGGTTTCGGCCTTGTGTCGACCGACACACTTAGTGGTGTCGATCGACACACATACTGTGTCGACCGACGCACCCAATGGTGTCGATCGACACACCTCATCAAAACTCATATTCGATGTGTATCCAATACACATCGACCAGACCATATGCCAATGATCAATCCCATACGAAGTATGTCCAACTTGCTTAGGTGTGTGACCCTGTAGGTTCACACGATACTGGAAATGAGTTACAACTCATTTGTCATAAGCGGTTTCTAGCAAAACATTATGACTACCCAGTATCACATGAATTGTCCGATCTCGACAATACAACTATCTCTAGAGTGAGTACAATGTGATTTCAGGACATAATCCCAACACATTATCCTCGAGAGTTTGACATCCCCGACTACCAAGCACACGAGGAGCGCATCGTCATGTGGTTTGTTGAGGTCTCTTGTCTCGCTCTCGTAGAAGGTGATCTCATGGTCTGGACCCTTAGCTGAAGATATTTTATCGAATTGATCGAGTCTCGGCATATCTTGTAGCCGCCAAAGATGAAGTCAACTTGTTTGGGGGGTATAGCCCCTCCCCCCCCCCCCCCCCCCCGCAGAGGCGAGGGAGATTGAATCGTGAGCGTAAACTCTTGACAGGGGCTGGAGGTGGAAATAATGCCGAGCCTCCCGGGGTACCACATAGACTGAGCTCACCGAGGATGACTTCGACTCGCTTCCGCGACCCTTGGGGGAGAGCTTCAGGGGATCCTGACTCCTTAGAGCGCTCTCGTTTTTTCTGGGAAGGCTTTTTTGACTCTTTGGTCTGCTTGTTTTCCTTTTTGTCTGAGGCAGTTTCCACCTCGACTTCGGAATCTTGGTTGTTTTCGGACTCTCGTTTTTGCGCCTCGACTTTGGCTCGAGTGTAGCACTCTTCGGTCGAGTGTCCTTTTTGTTGTGGAAGTCGCAGAATTTGTCTTTGTCGAACTCGAACTTCTTCGAGCTCTTCGGGCTCTCAACCGCATTGACGTTTCCAGATTTACCGGAATCTTTCTTTGAATTCGAGCTCTGCGAGCCAGATTGGTTCCTTTCTTTTCTGTGTTTCTCCCTGAGGATCGTAGTTTCGTACTTGAGGCGAGCGAAAGCCGATGCGCGATGAAGGGCGTCATCGAGTGTGAGAGGTTCGTGGACTGTTATTTCCTCGCGGAATTTGTTCGAGTACCATAGTCCACGCCTCAGTGCCTCTATAGCTACTTCGTCGTTTGGGTTCGCGATTTTGGATTTTATTTCCTTGAATCGATCAATGAACGAACGAAGTATTTCGTCGGGTTTTTGAGAGACGCCAAATAAGGCTGCCTCGGTAGTCTTTACCTCAATAAAGACGGAGTATTGTTTAAGAAAAGCCGTCATGAACTGGGTAAGTCACTGAATGGGTAAGTCTTTTCCTTCAGTTTATCCTATATTTTCAAAAAAAGCGTGGGAGGACGTTGCAGATGTCCGGGACTAGTCTACTAAAATAGGGCTACAGTAATGTAGCTTCTGTTTAATTAGTATTCCTTGTTTGTTTGTAAAGTTGTCGATGGACTTTTCTTCCATTCCGGTGAACCATTCTAGGGCAGAGCCCGATAGGTTCTCGGCGAAGAGTCTGCAAAAGGCCGGCTCTCTCTCCTCGTCAGCGAGGTATACCCTTGACATTGCTAGCCGGAATGCCCTGATGTGGGCTTTGGGGTATGATTTTCCAGAAAATTCTGGAAATTTCGTTTTCTTGATTTCTCGGATTCTTGCAAAGGCGATCCGGTCTGTGAACGGCATTTGACGCATTTCCTCGATCACTCGATCGATGTCAGGTGCCGCACTTGTTGCCATGTGGACTATCGAGCTCAGGCTGACAAACTCGGCGTTAGCCTACTCGATGTATTGCCTTAACATATCATGTTCGTCGCCTTCTATAGGCGCGAACTGTGTTTGCACCTGATCCGACGTTTGCCCGGGGAAGACCGGGTTGAGGAGATCGATTGTTGGAATCGATCTTGTATGGTCGATCTGTGGCGCTTGGAATTGTATCAGACTCGATCCGTTAGGGTTTCTTGAGCTCGAGGCGAAAGCAGAGCCTCCTAGTTGCCTCGGTCGGATATTGGAATTACTCGGCAAATGAGGTCCGAGCAATGGTCGGTTTCCCGATCCGGTTGGATCCATAACCAGAGAAATCGAACTGAATGGAGTCGGTGTCGCAATAGGGGTCGTTATAGGGTGGAAACCGCTATTTGACGTGCTAGCAAAATTTCCCGACGTTACAGGGGGTGATGCCACCTGGGAGAAGTCCAAGCGTGTTCGTGGTGGAGGACTTATGGGAGGTCGTGAATCGCGTATTGATCGACCTCTTTGGTTTTGGCTAGCGAGCTCTTCAAGACGGGTGTTAATGCGCCGTTCTTTTTCATCAAGCTGCGCGGCCAGAGCACGATTTGCAATCTCTTGGGCCCGAGCGTTTGCCTCGTTGCTTCTCGTTCGATTTACCAACAGGTGCAAAGCGAGGTCGTCCGGACTTTGTCGCGGTGAAGCAGGAGGCTGTGGCGGGTTAGGCCTGAGCGTTCCGGATCCGCCTCCTGGAGCGGGGGCGGAAGTTGAATCGTTTCTCATCCATACCCAGTTCCTGCTCGGATCATTAGTTCCTAACAAAACATTTGTCAGAGTCTGGCTCGTCACGATTGTTTGAGCGACTGAGCTGGTTGGTGCCAAAGTCGTGGAGACTGAGGCAGAGCTCGTCAACACGCCATCGGTCTGACCCATGGTCCTTACCCCGGTGGTGTTCTGAGGAACGTCGTCGACCATTTGAGGGTGGTCGACTGGTGGAGTGGCGCTGGGAGAGCCAGATTGGTCGGGATTCATCTCGATCTATCGAACCTAGGATCTGATTCTTAAGATAGGAAAAACTATAGATAGTCCCCATAGTCGGCGCCAAATGTGAGATCGGAGATTCACACCAAGGATTTGTAATCGTGGATTTGGACTTTTGGATATAAAGATGATATAGATTTCCTATGAATCAAAGACTTTATTGAGGTTTAACGTCGAGATAGAACAAACACAGTCGAAAAGAGAGTACAAAGTATGAGAATCGAGCTATCTAGTCGAAGTGTTCTTAATTATGGTTGGAATGTCTTGAATGAATCTTCACTTCTTCTTTAAATAGTTCTTTGCTTTAATCTTTTTGTTCCGATCTTTCGGCTTCGTAGTGGTAACCACCTCCGAGATTCCTGAAGGTCGTCCTAACCGACGAAGACTCAGTCGTACCTATTCGACATCGCCTCTCATCGAGCTCGAGCCCGATCGCTTCTCACCTCATGATTGTTTGGGGCCTTGTTGACCTTATACCCAAAGGGGCCCAAAACCTATGACAGCCCGTGACCACACAGCAGGCTTGCAATCGCAGGCCTCTATTCTGTTTGTTAATGGGCCGGATTTCCTAGAGGGTAATCCAGCACCAACACCAACCTAATCTTGAAGAAACAACTAAGAAGCTAAGGACCCAAGGACAAATAACCCATCAACAGAACCATCTAAACCGCAAACTCCGACAACAAGACCAAACCCATAATCTAAGCAAGGAAAACCCGCCAGATCTGGTTCAGATCCATCACATACCTTGCCGGAGTAGGGATAAACCACGGAGACGACTCATAGAAGAGAACTGACCCACCAAGCCGAACGGAGGAGCAAAGGACGCTGTCGAAAGAACCTCAACCCGAGACAAGACTGGAGCTTGAGACAAACAAACACGCCGCGAGATACCCGAGCCACAGCTGCCGGAGACGACAACAACCGTACGCCGAAAAACGAGATCTGAGGAGAGCGTACCAATCTAGCCGGATAAGGATGGAAGACAACTAATTTATACCAAGAGGAGACAAGCAGGGGCTTGTGCCGCTGCCAGCCTCTCCCGACAACAGGGCACAGATCGCCGGCCGCCGGAAAGAAAGAGGCACGAATCGGTGACTTCGGCGGCTACCTCGACAAAAGGGCCAAAGAATATTTTAAGTTTTTGTTACGTCATAATTTAATAATATTTATTTTATAAAAAAAAAAAGAGATCGAGAATGCAAATAACGTAATATATATATACAAATTATTTTACTTTAACTTGTTGTCTTCTCAAATTTAGGTCGGACGGATGTGGTAAAATAGTTGAATATTGGTATAAAACCAATAAAAAGATGACCTTTAGACATATAGAGTTCGAAATCAAGAACGCAAATAACGTCATATATATATCCAACAAATTATTTTACTTTAGTTTGTTATCTTTCCAATTTAAGTTGGACCGATATGGTAAAATAGTTAAATATTTGGTATAGAATAAATAAAAAAGAAGACTTTTTATTGATTTCTCAGAATTAGACATATAAAGTTTGTATTTTCTGAGTCGCTTTCTCTCTCTTCTTAGAGAGAGAATTCTCTCTCGATTCACCATCTCTCTTCTTCTCTCCTTCAATCTTTCAGAAGAGACTTGGGTGATCGAAGCGCGACTCATCTATCCTTTTTGTTCTGTGCATAGCTTAGCTTTGGGTTTTTTCTGATCTTGATTTGTTCTTCAACTCTCTATGTTTCGGATCCAGATCTTTTTTCCCAAAGTTTCTCTCTTTAGCCGATCTCTTTGCGTTGCTTGTGGTTTGTTTTCGGATCGGCTTTTGTTTTGGTTGAATAATACTTCGGAGTTTTCCTCCGATTGGGTCTGGTTTTCCCAGCCTATCTCGTGCTCCGACCTCATGGAGCTTTCCCGATCACCGTCCTGGGTCTTCATACTGCCTCGGAGACCGGTCATCTTCCTTCTCCTTGTCGGTGACTCTTCTCTCCTGGAGTAATTTCTCTGCATCTCATCCCCGATTATGGCTGGGACTCAATGGCCAATTCATATATTGATCGGCCGGCGGCGGAGCTTCCTCGGAGTCGCGTTCTCCGGCGGGTTAATGAAGCAGCTTTAATCTCTCTGCGGTTCTTCTCTTGGTGGTTCTCTTGGAGGATTGGCGAGATCGGCAGCAAGGAATAACATCCGCTTCAGAATTTGGGTATGGCGATGTTTTCTGGCGACTCTCCGGCTTCGGTTAGACTGGAGCGGCTGCATGCTGGCATTCGTTTCTGGGTAGCCACGTATTTCCACCCGTTCTAATCCGCTTGTTTGGATTCGGGTGGACCGGTTTTCTTTCGAGCCCATTTACCTTTCATTCTGTCTGTTTCCAATTGTACTTCTTGCTGGACTTGGCTCTTTGGGCCCAATGAAGCCAATGTTGACCCAAAAAAAAAAGACATATGGAGTTTAGGATCAAGAATGCAAATAACGTAATATATATATTCCAACAAATTATTTTACTTTAGCTTGCTGTTTTTTAAAATTTAGGTCGGACGGATGTGGTAAAAATAGTTGAATACTGATATAAAATAAATTAAAAAATATTATTTATTGATTACTCAGAATTAGACATATAGAATTCGGGATCGTGAAGTAACCGTGGCATAGTGGTCAAGTGGTTAAAGCTTTACATTGGCAGAAACTGTGTTCGAATCCCCGAAAGTGCAGTTTTACAAAATTAATGGAAGCAAGCTTATAAGGAAGTTTTCAGGAGCAGGTAGAGCCGAGCGTTGATGAATTCTCGTAGAACGGAGATAGTATTATCTGTAAAATTGTCCTTGTAATAGTTCTGATAATCTATATCAGGGTTAAAAAAAAAATTCGGGATCGAGAATGCAAATAACGTCAATATCCCAAAAGGTTAGGTCAAAGATGGTTTCAATTGGCTAAAGAGGTGGCTGGATTCACATGTGACACATTTAATTTTCATATAGTATAATGTTTTGATAACTCTTATCCACTTACTTACCATGGACACTTTGCATCACGGCCGGGGAAGCTCCTCCGCAAATTGACACAACAGCAACTATTAATTGTGTCGTCACTAACTTTTGAGTTTTTCTTAACAACCTTGATAACATACTAATATAATTGCATCAACTTTACCAAAACAAATGATTTTTCTTTTGTGGAAAATTTACATGACATAATTAGTTTAGTTATATTCTAAGATGCTGTGAAATTGTTTTCGATGGATATTTTAGATCTATCATATGGTTGAACGTCGTTGGGATAAGCACGGGGGATGCAGGAAAGGACTGACGAGAAAGTTGTTGATGCTGAATTTCAGATGAGTAGGAAACTCGGCCGCTAGAAAGTAAACTTACAATTTGACTCCATTTAGTGCTTCGATTGGAATACATTCTTTATACTTCTAGTTTGGTGTATGCTTTCATAAGAGAATAACAAGGTCATATAACAGGCTTAAAAAGGCAATATGAGTTTTGTCTTTCAATATGTAATACCTAGTTTTAGTTTTAGTTTTAGACATGGTGTCTCCATCCCTTTTGGTATTTTGTTATGTCAATTTTGCTTTTGTATACCATCTTATGTTTTCCGGTTGTCAAATTTAATTTGTCTCTCTATGGTTTCGAGCGTTGTTTTCCTTTTCTAAGGGCATTTCCAATGAGCTACTCTATTTTTTATTCCAAAATGGAGTCACTCAAAAATAGAGTTGAGTTTTACTCCAACCATACTCCATTTTGGAGTAAAAAATGGAGTCATGAACAAACAAAAATGAGATTACTCCATATTTGGAGTAATCCCATTTTTTACTCCATTTTGGAGTGGAAAATGGAGTCTCATTGGAGATTGTGAGATCTGAGATTCACACTAAGAATTTGTATTCGTGGATTTGGACTTTTGTATATTGAAATGGTATAGATTTCCTATGAATCAAAGACTTTATTGAGATTGATCGTCGAGATAGAACAAACACAATCGAAAAGAGAGTACAAAGAGAATTTATCGAGCTATCTAGTCGAAGTGTTCTTAGCTAGGGTTGGAATGTCTTGAATGAATCGCCACTTCTCCTTTAAATACTCTCGACTTTGATCTCTTCATTCCGATATTTCGGCTTCGCCGTCGTAACGATCTCCGAGATTTGCGTGGATCAGTTGAACTGACGAAGACTGGGTCTTACTATCTCCGCGTCATCTCCTGCCAAGCTCGAGCTCGATTGCTTCCCACTTCGGCATCGCTTGGGCCTTGTCAATAGGTCAATCGTATAGGCCTAACAGAGGATGACGGTCGATCTCTCTCTGTCTTGATATTAGGACGGGCTCATAACTATGGACCTTTGTCTTGTTTGTTAATGGGCCGGATTTCTTAGAGGGAAATCCAGTACCAACAATAGCCCCCCAGCCCATTAGTTTCGACGAGTCGAGGTTAATGGGCGGTGGACGTTCTCGGGAAGAGGCATGCGCCTAGGGCGTGATATACCTAATGATTGCTTTCACTCCACCCATTGATCCCGTTTTGATCCAACGATCAGGAGTGGGCGCGTGGGTCGAACTGGACTGCTTTTTAGCGCGTCGGCAGTCATGGCGTGTGTTTGTTTGAGAATTTCATCTCCTACCGTGGATCTGGTCGATCACCAACGGCTAAGATTCGAGGGTCGCGAAGAGTCTTTTCAGGCTCGTTCTTTTGCTGATGTGACCTAATCATCGTGCATCCGTAGCCGTCGATCCTAGATCAACGGTTGGGATAAAGGGAAAGCGAGGAGTCCAAACCATCTCGATTTCTCGTAATTATTACAAATTCGGAATCGTACGGTTAAGATTTCGCACGATTTCCACTATAATTTTCTCATATCTGCCGAGGGTGGTTTCTTTCCTTCCCACTTTCGCTTCTTCTTTTTCCTTGCTCTGGTTTTTCTTTTATCGTCGGAGAAGTTTCCTTCTAAAACCCTTTGCTTCCTTTATTCCGATAGACCGCTTCTTATGGCTCTCAGAGACGCGATAGGAACTAGCACGATTACAGCGGCGGGATCGTTTGGTCCGCATCCGCCGTCCGTCTTAACCGAGAATCATATTCGCCGATTGCGAACTCAATGTCGGATTCCTCCGGAGGTGGAGATAGTCGTTCCGTCGCCGGCAATTTCGCCAGAGACAATCGTGGAAGGCTACTGCTGTGCCTCCTACACATACTTCGAGAAGTGTGGGCTTTTCTTCCCCATTCCTCGCCTGGTTTCCTTGGTACTGGCCCAGCTCCAGTTGGCGTTCCATCAGATGACGCCGAACTTCATCCGACACGTTATCGGACTCGGAGTCAGGGCCGCGGAAGAGGGAATTGAGTTTGGGCCCGAGGAACTTATGCGAGTTTGCTCAGTAAAGCAAAATACTCGCTTCCTGGGGACATACTATCTTTCTCCCCGTTTCGGGCGTATCCTCGATGACGTCCCAACTAAGGACGTTTGGAAAGACCGATACTTTTTCTTCAGGATAACTCATCACTCGGTCAGGGAATTTGACTATTCAGTAATTCCTTCTCGGTGGTCTTCCAGTGTAGGTAAGATTTAAAGTTCTGATGTTCGGTTCCATTTACTATTAGGTTGCTTCTTACCCTCTTTTTTGTCTTACAGCCGCTCCCGAGTCACTTGCCTCCAACCCGATCACTGAGGCTTTGATAGCCAGGTTGAGGGGAGGCACTTTCAATTGGGGCAACTTCTCGGTAGAGCGCGTGCAAGCTGCTCTGTGGGTCGATCCCGAAAGGGCTCTACTGGATCGTCCACAGGTTCTTCCAAACCTGCCACGTCCTCCCACGCCTTCTCAGACTCCTCCGACCCCAGTCGTTCAGCCTCCGCTTCGTATTACCGAGCGGAAGGCAGAAAGTAAGTTGTTCGGTCGCGAAGTCCGGTTTGTGTCATTGCAATCTGTCTGACTTGCTCTTCTTTTATTTTGTAGCTCGACCTCTCCCAGAGGGTAGTTCGACTGCTGGCGCCCTTCCTCGCGAGAAAGTGTCTCGTAGGGTAAGTAGCCGCAGGAACGGGAAAGACCCGGTCGACCTGGTCGATAGGATTGAGGCGCACAGTTTGAGTAATGATATCCTCTTCGCCCTTGGCCAGGCCCCTCCTCCTCCTCCAGCTTGTACTCCCCTTCTTGCTCAGTACCCGCTTCTTCCGGTTACGGGCCCGGAGGAAACGATCGCGGAGGTCGCCGGCGTGACTCTCCCCTTGGTCGAACAAGGGGCGGTTTTACCCCAGTCCGGGGGGCCGCTCTACGCGATCCTTACCCGGATTTTTCCGGGGGGACAGGTCGCCAAAGCCGAGGGAGGTCCTTACCCGGATTTTTCCTCCTTCGCCGAAGCGTCGCAGAGTAGACGCGGGAAGGAGTCCGGAAGGGTCGGACCAGGAAGAGTGTTCGGTTGTAGACGATCCAGAAGGTGTGGTTCGTCTGCTGAGGCGTGTTAGGCCCGCGGGCCCCCAACTCCCGGCTACCGGAGAGATGATCCTCGGTAGTGCGTATTCCGAGATGATGGTTGTTGTCGGGAAGGTGAGACGTTTTGTTACTGCTCCCTTTTCTTTTGAAGTGCTAATTTTTTGTATTATATATTTATATATATATATATATATATATATATTTTTTTTTTGCTGATTCGGCGTTCTTTGCAGGCTCTGGAGGTCGTGAATACGTATGCGGTCCGGTCTGAGAACGAGGTAGTGGAAGCTAAAACCTACGAACTTGCGTTTGCTCGTGAGGAGGCCACCCAGATGAGCGCCGAACTTCAAGAAGCCCTGGCTAGGGAGGAGCGTTTGAAGAGGAAGGTCGCGGATCATGTTGCTGCTGAGGCCAGGATCGCGCACCTCGAAAAGAGGGAAGAGGAGCTATCTCGTCAGCTTGGCCTTGCTGAAGCTCAAGTCCGATCGGTCGAAGAATCGAACCGAGATGCGCTTCGTAGGGCCCGGAAGGAGCTCAACGACCACTACCTTGTGGTTCTGGTCGGGATCAAGGAGAAAGCCGAGAAGAGGAAGATCGAGACCAGTGCTGAAATCCGTCTTCAAGAGACTCTGGCCAACATCGAGCTTATCGCCGAGATCGCAGCGGGGGAGGTGGACATGACTCAGGAGGTTCTCAAGTTGGCTGAGAGGAAGCGACTCGCAACGGCGGAGATGGAGGCCGCGGCAGTCTCCGATTTCAGCATCGGCAAGCTTGTCTTGCCAGCAGTTTCGGAGGATTCCGTGGCTATGGCTGATCCTTCGCTCGTTCCTCCGACTGAGACCGATCCGAGGGTGCTTGATGAGGTCGAATCTCGGCCGAGAAGGGAGAGAGGAGACGAGGCGGAGGTCCAGGACGGAAACTCCTCTTATGCCGCGTTAGGTTGACTGTACTTGAGCTCGAGTTCTTCGCCAAGAGTTGTCCGAGGTACAACTCTTTCGTGAAGTCCGAGCTTAAAGCTGAATTGAAGCGAGAATTGCTAAGTATAAGAATGAATCGAAGTAGACTTACAAAGATCCGTTTTGAGTATGCGCGGAGGTCATTTTGCGATTGTCTCGACTTCGTTTTTTTTTTTTTTTTTTTTTTGCTTAGAGGGAGGGGTAGCTCTCCAATTCTTCTAATCTATGTAAGGTTAAAAGAATTTTGCGATGTTTGATGGACCGTTTCGAGTCACTTGTTTGGGACGACCATTTCAGCTTGGTCTGCCTAGAGGGACCGTTTCAGGTCGCTTGTTTTAGGGACGAGCATTTCATTTCGTTCTGCTTGGAGTGACCATTTCGGGTCGCTTATTTTAGGGACGATCATTTCAGGTCGTTCAATTTTGGGGCGATCATTTCAGTTCGCTCGGTTTTGGGGCGAGCATTTCAGTTCGCTCGTATCACTTTACTTTAGGAGAGGCCATTTCAGGTCGCTTATGAAGGGATAATTTCATATCACTTGTCTTTTGAAGAGATAATTTCATATCACTTTGATTTTTGAAGAGATAATTTCATATCGCTTTGCAGAATGTAATGGCAAAATGTTTCGCGACGACTCTTGACTTTTATGATCGGAAAGAGACATTGGTAGGGAGACTTATTTTGATTTCACAAAGATAAGCTATTACGACTTCGTTTGAAGTTGTCGAGCTCGGTAAGAGCTATGTGTTGGGGGGCGGCTGCACTCGAAGTCGAGCTGCCTACGTACCCTTTTAAGGGGATCAAGCCATTTCGTAGTTCGATTATGTTGCGTACTTTAGTGAAAGTACTTTTTGAGGATGATGATGTTCCAAGGTCGTAGTTCGGGCTTTTGGGTTTCTACCGACTTGAATCGGACCCCATCCTTCACAACATCGGTGACCTGGTAAGGACCTTCCCACTTTGCTCCTAACTTTCCAGCGTGTTCTTCCTTTTTATGGTCGAACACTTTCCGTAAGACGAGCTCGCCTACTTGAAACCTTCGAGTTTTAATTCTGGAATCATAGTAGCGAGCTGCAGCTTGTTGGTATTTCTGGATTCAAGCTAGTGCGAGGTTCCTCCTTTCGTCGACGAGATCGAGCTCGTCAGTTATCATCTTGTTGTTAAGTTCCTCTTGTCGTATGCATTCTTCCTTGCGGATGCTTGACACGAGGATTTCGGCTGGTACTACCGCCTTGATTCCGTAGGCCAGCGAAAAGGGAGTTTCGCCAGTGGATTTGCGAGGAGTAGTCCGGTGAGTCCAGAGTACGGCTGGGAGCTCGTCGCTCCAGCTCGTTTTGCACTCATTGAGTCTTTTCTTAAGATTGTTCATGATTTCTTTATTAGCTGCATCTGCCAGTCCGTTCCCTTGAGGATAACGTGGCGTTGAGTAAGTCAGCTTTATGTTCCAGGTTCTACAATACTCCTTGAACACGTTTGATATGAATTGTGATCCATTATCGGTGACGATCTCATGGGGTAGTCCATGTCGGCACACGATGTTTCGCCAGACGAACTCCTTAACGTGAACGTCTTTGATCTTTTGGTTTGACTCTGTTCGATCCAATTAGTGAAGTAGTCTGTCATTACCAATAGGTGTGTAGCTTTCTTTTTGCCGGATGGGACTAAAGGTCCCACGATGTCCATTCCCCATCGCATGAATGGGTATGGTGATGAGATAGAGGAGAGTTTCTCTGATGCTTGATGGATAATCGGGGCATGCTTTTGGCATTTGTCACATTTGCTGGAAAAAGATACGCATTCGGTGGCCATTGTTGGCCAGAAATAGCCTTGCCTTTTGATTCGTACGGCCAGGGCTCGTCCTCCGGAATGGCTTCCGCAGGATCCGTCGTGGGCTTGCGTGATCACGGCTAGAGCTTGCTTTTTATCGAGGCATTTGAGGTAAGGTCCAGAGATACTTCTCTTTAAGAGCTCTCCTTGCGTGACGCAGTACCTCGCACTTTGTGTCTTGAATTCCCGCGCCTCCCATTTGTCGTTGGGGACTTCGCCATTTGTAATGTATCGAATGATCGGAGTTCTCCAATCTTCGTCATCATTAGGCTCAGGTCCTCGACTCGTGGATGCGGCTTGGATTTGTCCATCGGGGAAGTTTGCGACGTACATGGCGCTTCTTGGATCGAGATCATCATCAATCTCGGTGATGTCGCGATTGGTGTCCCTGGGACGTTCCTTGTGTTCGGCCCCTTCTTTTGTGGTGGGCTCGTCCTCTTTCAAGGATAGAGCTTTCAGGGCTATGTCGATACTTGGTTTTTCGATCCCCTCGACTGGTATGATCCTTTTGAGGTTAGGATCCGATGTCGACGCTAGGGCGGCCAGGGCATCGGCTGCGGTGTTTTCCCCTCGCGGGATCCGTGTCAGATCAAAGAATTCGATCTGTTTGGCAAGCGTATGGACTACATGTAGGTATGCTTCTATGCGTTCGTCTTTGGCCTCGTAGTCGCCATGATATTGGCTCGTGACCAATTGGGAATCGCTGAAGGCGTCTACTTCTCCGGCTTCTATCGCTATTGCTAGTCTGAGCCCGGCTATTAACGCTTCGTATTCTGCTTTGTTATTTGATGCGGCAAAGCCGAGTCTGAAAGACTGTTCCAATACTTCGCCAGTGGGGGAGACCATTTTTACTCCGACTCCAGATCCTTGCCTCGAGGAAATTCCATCAACGTAGAGTTTCCATTTCTTGGCGGAGGTCGGGTCGAGTTCTATGGTCGGGGGGAGCTCGATTATGAAATCTGCTAGCACTTGCGCTTTCAGACACGTCCGAGCTTTATATTCTATGTCATACTCGCTGAGCTCGATAGCCCATTTGACCAGTCGACCTGACTGGCTTGGACTATGAAGGATGGTTCTTAGTGGCTGAGAGGTCATCACTATAATTGAGTGCGATTGGAAGTATGGTCGGAGTTTCCGAGCCGATGTGACTAGCGCTAAAGCGAGTTTTTCCATGGCGGGGTACCTGGTTTCAGCATCGATTAAGGTCTTACTGATGCAGTACACCGGCCGTTGCTCGTTTTGTTCTTCGCGAACCAGGACTCCACTTACTGCTGCCGTGGAAACAGCTAGGTAGAGGTAAAGGGGCTCCCCATCCACTGGTTTCGCCAGTATAGGTGGTTCGCTTAGGTAAGACTTGAGCTGGGTGAATGCTTCTTCGCACTTTTCGTCCCAGAGGAACTTCTTGTTCGCTTTGAGAAAGTGATAGAAGGGTAGACATTTATCAGTCGACCTTGAGATGAAGCGGTTCAAAGCAGCTATTTTGCCAGTCAGGCGCTGGACTTCTTGCGTTGTTCTGGGAGATTTCATCTCTATAAATGTTGCGATCTGTTTGGGGTTCGCTTCGATCCCTCATTCGGTCACTAGGTAACTGTTGGTACTGGATTTCCTTCTAGGAAATCCGGCCCAATAACAAATAAAATGAAGGCCCATATTTATGAGCCCGTTCCAGAATCAAAGATAAAGAGACGAGCCGATTCATTTGTTGTGCCCAAACGAATGACGCTCTGACAAGGCCCAAGCGATGCCGAAGTAAGAGGCGATCGAGCTCGAGCTCGGCAGGAGACGACGTGGAGATAGAGCGACTCGGTCTTCGTCGGTTCAACTGATCCACGTAAATCTCGGAGATCGTTATGAAGGCGAGGCCGAAATGTCGGAACAAGAAGGTCAAAGTCGAGGCTATTTAAAGAAGAAATGGCAATTCACTCAAGACATTCCAACCCTAACTTAGAACACTTCGACTAGATAGCTCGATCATTATACTTTGTACTCTCTTTTCGATTGTGTTTGTTTTATCTCGACGATCAATCTCAATAAAGTCTTTGATTCATAGGAAACTATACCATTTCTATATCCTAAAGTCCAAATCCACGAATACAAATTCTTAGTGTGAATCCCGGATCACACATTTGGCACCGACTGTGGGGACTATCTATAGTTTTTCCTGTCTTAAGAATCAGATATTAGATCCGATAGATCGAGATGAATCCCGACCAATCTGGCTCTCCCAGCGCCACACCACCAGTCGACCACCCTCAAACGGTCGACAACGTTCCTTAGAACACCACCGGGGTAAGAATCATGGGTCAGACCGATGGCGTGTTGACGAGCTCTGCCTCAGTCTCCACGACCTCGGCGCCAGCCGGCTCAGTCGCCCAAACGATCGCGACGAGCCAGACTCCGACAAATGTTTTGTCAGGAACTAACGATCCGAGCAGAAACTGGGTGTGGATTAGAAACGATTCAATTCCCACCCCTGGAGGTGGATCTGGAATAACCAGACCTAACTCGCCACTGCCTTCTGCTCCACAGCGACAAGGCCCATATGATCTCGCTGAAATCCGTTCGATGTTAAGCCTGCTGGTAAACCGAACGAGGAACAACGAGGCAAGTGCACGGGCCCAAGAGATCGCGAACCGCTCTCTGGCCGCGCAGCTCGATGAACAGGAAAGGCGCATTAACGCCCGTCTCGAAGAGCTAGCCAGCCAAAACCAGGGGGTAGGTCAGCACATGATCCTCGAACCCCCATAAGTCCTCCACCGTGTACACGCTTGGACTTCTCACAGGTAGTAACTCCCCCGGGAGCGTTTGGAAGTTTCGCTAATACATCAAGTAGCGGCCTCCGCCCTATAATGACCCCCTATCGCGATACCGACACCATTCACTTCGAGTTCAATGGTCACAGATCCAACCGGATCAGGGAACCGACCATTACCCGGGCCACCACTTTTCCCGAATAACTCCAACATCCGGCCGAGGTAACTAGGAGGCTCTGCTTTCGCCTCGAGCTCATGACCCGTTAACGGGTCAAATACAGTACAGTTCCGAACGCCGCAGGTCGACCAAACGAGATCGATTCAAACAATCGATCTCCTTGACCCCATTTTCCCGGAACAAGCGTCAAACCAGGCACAAGCCCAGTTCACGCCTACGGTAGGCGATGAACACGATATGCTTAGACAGTACATCGAACAGGCTAAGGCCCAATTCAACAGTCTGAGCTCGAAAGTTCACATGGCAACGAGCGCGGCGCCCGACATCGATCGAGTGATCGAAGAAACGCGACAAACGCCATTCACAGACCGGATCGCCTTCGCAAGGATCCGAGAAATCAAGAAAACTAAATTTCCGGAATTCTCTGGGAAGTCGGACCCGAAAGCCAATATCAGGGCATTCCGACTAGCAATGGCAAGGGTATACCTTACCGACGAGGAGAGAGAGCCGGCTTTCTGCAGGCTCTTCGCCGAAAACCTATCGGGCTCCGCCCTAGAATGGTTTGCCGGACTGGAAGAAAGGTCCATCGACAACTTCATCCAGTTCATGACGGCTTTCCTCAAACAATACTCCGTCTTTATCGAGGAAAAGACTACTGAGGCAGCTCTATTTGGCGTCTCTCAAAAACCCGACGAATCGCTTCGCTCGTACATCGACCGATTTAAGGAAATAAAATACAAAATCGCAAACCCACGAGACGAAGTAGCTATAGAAACACTGCGACGTGGACTATGGTATTCAACCAGATTCCGCGAGGAAATAACAGTCCGCGAACCTCAAACACTCGATGACGCCCTTCATCGCGCATCGGCCTTCGCTCGCCTATAGGACGAAACCACGGCCCTCAGAGAAAAGCATCGAAAAGAAAAAAACCTGCCGGGCTCGCAGAACTCGAACTAAAAAAAGGATTCCCGTAAATCAGGAAACGTCAATGCGGTCAAGAGCCCGAAGAGCTCGAAGAAATTCGAGTTCGACAAGGAAAAATTCTGTGAATTTCACAACAAAAGAGGATACTCGACTGAAGATTGCTATACTCGAGCTAAAGCCGAGGCTCAAAAATCGAGAGTCCGAAAGCAAACAAGACTCCGAAGTCGAGGGGAAACTCCATCCGACAAAAAGGAAAGTAAACAGACCAAAGAGTCGAACACCAAGAGGCCTTCTCAGAATAAACGAGAACGGTGAAAGGAGCCGGAATCTCCCGAAACACTCCCTCAGGGTCGCGGAAGCGAGTTGAGTTTATTCTCGGCGAGCTCAGCCTGAGCGGCACCCCGGAAGGTTCGGCGTTATCTCCACCTCCGGCTCCCGTTAAGAGTTTACGCTCACGAATCAATCTCCCTCGTCTCTGCAGGGGGTGTACGGGCTATACCCCCTAAACGAATCGATTTCATCTTCGGTGGCTCCAAGCTTTGCCGAGACTCGGTCAATTCAATCATAGCTCTTCAAAGAAGAGTCGAGACCGACAAAGGGGGAAAATCCCAATGATAGGTCCAGACCACGAGATCACTTTCCACGAGAGCAAGACAAGTAACCTCGGCAAACCACACGACGACGCTCTCCTCGTTTGTCTAGTAGTGGGAGATGTCGAACTCTCAAGAATAATGATCGACACAGGAAGTTCGGTGGATATCCTCTTTTACGACGCGTTCAAAAAGATGGACTTCAACGACTCCGAGATCGTGGAAGAAAAGAGTTCGCTGGCAAAACAACGTACTCGATGGGCTCTGTCTTCACCCCAGTGATAGCTGGAGGAGTCCGAAGAATGACAGAGTTCGTCATAGTGGATCGACCAGCTCCCTATAACGCAATTCGAGGTCGACCATGGATATACGACATGAAAGCGGTACCATCGACCTACCATCTGCGTAAAATTCCCAACTCCTAAAGGAGTAAAAACCGTGTACGGAAGTCAAAAGATTTCCCGCCATTGCTACATGAATGGATACAAGCAGATTGAGAAATACCCTGCGTAGCAATTACAGAAAGAGGACGAGCTCGCCACCATGCAGACCAAAAAGTCGAATGACCCGAGTCAAATAGGACCTCCAAAGGACCTCACGACCCAAGTTTGCATAGACGATGCTCATCCGGAAAGACTCGTTGGCATTGGAATCGACCTATCAGAGCCAGTCAAAAACGAACTGGTCTCTTTCCTTAAACAAAACGTCGACTCCTTTGCCTGGTCTTCAGCAGACATGAAAGGGATCAACATCGACGTCACCAGCCACGAGCTGAATGTCGACCCAACCTACAAACCGGTAAGACAAAAACGTCGAAAACTAGGTCTGGAACGAGCTCAAGCCGTCAATGACGAGGTCGATCGATTATTAAAAATTGGATCGATCAGAGAGGTCGAGTACCCCGACTGGCTTGCGAACCCCGTAGTGGTTAAGAAAAAGAACGGGAAGTGGAGAGTCTGTGTAGATTTCACGGATCTCAACAAAGCATGTCCGAAGGACAGCTTCCCACTCCCACACATCGACCGGCTGGTCGAAGCCACCGCCGGACATCAGCTACTGTCCTTCATGGACGCTTTCTCGGGGTACAATCAAATATTAATGAACCCCGAGGACCAAGAAAAGACTTCGTTCATAACTGATCGAGGCACGTACTGCTACAAAGTCATGCCCTTCGGACTAAAAAACGCAGGAGCAACTTACCAACGCCTCGTCAACAAGATGTTTACGGGACTCCTAGGCAAAACTATGGAAGTCTATATCGACGATATGCTGGTCAAATATTCCAGGTATGAGGATCACATCCCCCAACTAAAAGAATGTTTTATCATTCTCAATAAATACGGGATGAAACTCAACCCAGCAAAGTGTACCTTCGGGGTCCCCTCAGGACAATTCCTTGGTACCTAGTGACCGAAAGAGGGATCGAGGCGAACCCCAAACAGATCGCAACGTTTATAGAGATGAAATCTCCCAGAACAACGCGAGAAGTCCAGCGCCTGACTGGCAAAATAGCTGCTCTGAACCGTTTCATCTCGAGGTCGACTGATAAATGTCTTCCCTTCTATCACTTGCTCAAAGCGAACAAGAAGTTCCTCTGGGATGAAAAGTGCGAAGAAGCGTTCACCCAGCTTAAAGCTTACCTAAGCGAACCACCTATACTGGCGAAACCAGTAGAAGAATAACCCCTCTACCTCTACCTAGCTGTTTCCACGGCAGCAGTAAGTGGAGTCCTGGTTCGCGAAGAACAGAACGTACAACGGCCGGTGTATTACATCAGTAAGACCTTAATCGATGCTGAAACCAGGTATCCCGCCATGGGAAAACTCGCCTTGGCGCTGGTGACATCAGCTTGGAAACTCCGACCATACTTTCAATCGCACTCGATCATAGTGATGACCTCTCAGCCACTGAGAACCATCCTTCACAGTCCAAGTCAGTCAGGTCGACTGGTCAAATGGGCTATCGAACTTAGTGAGTATGACATAGAATACAAAGCTCGGACGTGCCTAAAAGCGCAAGTGCTGGCAGATTTCATAATCGAGCTCCCTCCAACCATCGAACTCAACCCGACCTCTGCCAAAAAATGGAAACTCTACGTTGATGGAGCTTCCTCGAGGCAAGAATCCAGAGTCGGGGTGAAACTGGTCTCCCTAACGGGCGAAGTAATGGAACAGTCGTTCAGACTGGGCTTCGCCGCATCAAATAACGAATCAGAATACGAAGCGTTAATAGCCGGGCTCAGACTAGCAATAGCGATAGGAGCCCGGGAAGTAGACGCCTTCAGCGATTCCCAATTAGTCACGAGCCAATATCACGGTGACTACGAGGCCAAAGACGAACGAATGGAAGCATACCTACGGGTAGTCCACGCGCTCTCTGAACATATCGAATTCTTTGATCTAACGCGGATCCCGCGAGGGGAAAACACCGCAGCCGATGCCCTGGCCGCATTAGCATCGACATCAGATCCCAAACTCAAAAGGATCATACCAGTCGAAGGGATCGAGAAACCAAGCATCGACATAGCCCTTAAAGCTCTGTCCTTGAAAGAAGATGAGCCTACCATAAAGGACGATGTCGAGCACAAGGAATGTCCCAAGGACATCAGTCGCGATGTCATCGAGATTGATGATGATCTCGATCCAAGAAAGGCCGTGTACGTCGCGAACGTCCCCGACGGACCAATCCAAGCCGCATCTGCTAGTCAAGGACCCGAGCCTGACAATGACGAAGATTCGAGAACTCCGATCATTCGATACATTACAAATGGCGAAGTTCCCGACGACAAATGGGAGGCACGGAAACTCAAGACACAAAGTGCAAGGTACTGCATCACACAAGGAGAGCTCTTTAAAAGGAGTCTCTCGGGACCTTACCTCAAATGCCACAACAAAAAGCAAGCCCTGGCCGTGATCACACAGGCCCACGATGGGTCCTGCGGAAGCCATTCCGGAGGACGAGCCTTGGCCGTACGAATCAAAAGGCAAGGCTACTTTTGGCCAACGATGGCCACCGAATGCGAGTCCTTCTCCAACAAATGCGACAAATGCCAAAAGCATGCCCCGATTATCCACCAGGCATCGGAGAAACTCTCCTCTATCTCATCGCCATACCCATTCATGCGATGGGGAATGGACATCGTGGGACCCTTAGTTGCGTCCGGCAGAAAGAAAGCCACGCACCTATTGGTAATGACGGACTACTTCACCAAATGGATTGAAGCAGAGTCGTACCAAAAAGTCAAAGACGTTCATGTTAAGGAGTTAGTCTGGCGAAACATCGTTTGCCGACACGGACTACCCCACGAGATCGTCACTGATAACGGTTCTCAGTTCATATCAAACGCCTTCAAGGAGTTCTGCAGAACGTGGAACACAAAGCTGACTTACTCAACGCCACGCTATCCCCAAGGGAATGAGCTGGCGGAAGCGGCTAACAAGGAAATCATGAACAGCCTCAAGAAAAGACTCAATGAGTGCAAAACGAGCTGGAGCGACGAGCTCCCAGCCGTACTCTGGGCCTATCGGACTACCCCCCGCAAATCCACCGGCGAGACTCCCTTCTCGCTGGCTTACGGGATCGAGGCGGTAGTACCAGACGAAATCCTCGTGTCAAGCATCCGCAAAGAAGAATGCCCACGACAAGAGGAACTCAATAACAAGATGATAACTGACGAGCTCGATCTCGTCGACAAAAGGAGGAACCTCGCACTAGCTCGAATCTAGAACTACCAACAAGCCGCAGCTCGTTACTACGATTCCAAGATCAAAACTCGAAGGTTTCAAGTAGGAGAGCTCGTCTTACGGAAAGTGTTCGACCATAAAAAGGAAGAACACGCTGGAAAGTTAGGAGCAAAGTGGGAAGGTCCTTACCAGGTCACAGACGTTGTAAAGGACGGGGTCTACCGACTCAAGTCGGTGGAAACCCAGAAACCTGAACTACGACCTTGGAACATCATCAACCTCAAAAAGTACTTCCACTAAGAGTACGACAACATAATCGAACTATGAAATGGCTTGATCCCCTTAAAAGGGTACGTAGGCAGCTCGATTTCGAGCGCAGCCACCCCCCAAACACAAGGCTCTTACCGAGCTCAACAACTTCAAAAGAAGTCTTACTAGCTTATCTTTGTGAAATCAAAATAAGTCCCCCGATCAATGTCTCTTTCTGTCTTAAAAGTCAGAGTCATCGCGAAATACTTCGCCGTTACAAAGCGATATGAAATTATCCCTTCAAAAGCTAAAGTGATATGAAATTATCTCTTCAAGAACAAAGCGATATGAAATTATCTCTTCGAAAATTAAAGAGATATGAAATTATCTCTTCAAAAACTAAAGTGATATGAAATTATCTCTTCAGAAACAAACGAGCTGAAATGATCGTCCCCAAAATAAGCGACCTAAAAGGGTCCTTCCAAGCCGAACGAGCTGAAATGATCGTCCCCAAAATGAGCGACCTAAAATGGTCCTTCCAAACCAAACGAGCTGAAATGATCGTCCCCAAAATAAGCGACCTAAAACGGTCCTTCCAAACTGAACGACCTGAAATGATCGTCCCAAAAAACAAGCGTTCCAAAATGGTCCTCCCAAATCGAACGAACTGAAATGATCGTCCCAAAAAAAGAGATCCAGAGTGATCCTTCCAAAACCTATAATTCTTCTAAACCTTATACGGATTAAAAGAATTGGGGGGCTATTCCCCCTACAAGCAAAAAAGCAACGAGGTCGAAACAGTTATTCAAGCAAATGACCCCTGCACACACTCCAAATAAGACATTTGTAAGTCTACTTCGATTCGTTCCTATATACTTAACATATCTTTTTCGAAATTCAGCGATAAGCTCGAATTTTACATTATGAAAGAATCGTACAACGAACTAGTCTTGGCAAAGAGCTCGAGCTCAAACGCAATTGACTTAAAAGTTCACAAGGAACTCCCTAAGGCAATTCGAGACAAGTTACCTGCCCGATCTCTCTGGAGAGGATCGAGCTACCGTAGCAACCGTTTTTACACTAAAGCGTTAAACAGTAAAATCTATGCTAAGGCATGCAAGATTTGAAGGCAACACATGAACAAAACGAGGACTTAGCGTCCTCAATATCACAAAAGCCCCCTCGGGCAACAAAAGTTTGAAAAAGAAATTAAAAGCCCTCTCGGGCAACAACAACGACAGTTTTTAATTAAAACGCAGCATAGGAGGAGTCTCCGACCTGGCCCTCTGCCCCATCACCCGCCTCTCTTCTCGGCCGGGAGTCGACCTCGTCAATCATCCTCGGATCGGTCTCAGCCGTAGGAATAGGCGGAGAACCCGCCATGGTCACGGAGTCCTCCGACATTGCCGGCAAGGCAAGCTTGCCAACGCTAAAATCAGAGACTGTCGCGGCCTCCATCTCCGTTGTGGCAAGTCGCTTTTGCTCAGCCAGCTTAAGCACCTCTTGGGTCATATCCACCTCTCCAGCCGCGATCTCAGCGATGAGCTCGATGTTGGCCAAAGTCTCTTGGAGATGGATCTCGGCGCTAGTCTGGATCTTCCTCTTCTCGGCTCTCTCCTTGATCCCAGCCAGAATCATCAGATACTGGCCATTGAGTTCTTTTTGAGCCTTACGAAGCTCGACTCGGCTCGATTCTTCCACAGTCCGAATTCGAGTCTCGGCGGCGCTAAGCTGACAAGACAGCTCCTCCTCCTCCCTCCTCTCGAGATGTGCAATCCTGGCCTCCGCAACGGCATGGTCCGCGACCCTCTTCTTCAGACGCTCCTCCCTATCTAAAGCTTCCTGGAGCTCGGCGTTCATTTGGGTAGCAGCCTCTCGAGCGGACTCGAGCTCGTAGGTCTGAGCATCCAACACCTCGTTCTCAGACCATACCGCGTACGTATTCACAGCCTCTACAGCCTGCGAAAAGTGTCGGTTTAGCAAAAAGCGTCGGTTCATTCCGGTGACATCGCCGGTGAAGGAATCACTATTTCCACCTCCGGTGGAATCCGGCAAGTCCTCTGCAACCGTTTGATATGATTTGCGGTTAGGAAAGACGGCGGATGTGGGCCAAATGAACCCGCCGCCGTGCTTGTACTAGCACCGGTCGCATCTCTTAGAGCCATAGAGAACGATGTAGAAAAAGGGGGGGGGGGCTAGAGGTTTTTGCTTAGGAGAAGATTTTTTCCGACGACAGAAGAAAAACCAGAGCAAAAGAAGAAGAAGAAGAAGCGAAAGTGGGAGGAGAAGAAATCACCCTCGGCAAATACGAGAAAATTATAGTGGGAATCGTGCAAAATCTCAACCGCACGATCCCGAACTCGTAATAATTACGAGAAAATCGAGGTGGTTTGGACTCCTCACTTTCCCTTTAATCTAACCGTTGATTTAAGATCAATGGTTACGAATGCGCGATAATTAGGTCACATCAGCAAAAGAACGAGCCTGAAAAGACTCTTTGCGACCCTCGAATCTTAGCCGTTGATAATCGACCAGATCCACGGTAGGAGATGAAATTCTCAAACAAATACACGCCACGACTGCCGACGCGCTAAAAAGCAGTTCAGCTCGTCCCACGCGCTCATCCTTGGCCGTTAGATCGAAGCAAGATCTACGGATAGGGCGAAAATAATCATTAGGTTTTCGCCACCCGAGAACGTCCACCGCCCATTAACCTCGACTTGTCAAAATTAATGGGCTGGGGGGCTATTGTTGGTACTGGATTTCCTCCTAGGAAATCCGGCCCATTAACAAATAAAACGAAGGCCCATATTTATGAGCCCGTTCCAGAATCAAAGATAAAGAGACGAGCCGATTCATTGGTTGGGCCCAAACGAATGACGCTCTGACAAGGCCCAAGCGATGCCGAAGTAAGAGGCGATCGAGCTCGAGCTCGGCAAGAGACGACGTGGAGATAGAGCGACTCGGTCTTCGTCGGTTCAACTGATCCACGTAAATCTCGGAGATCGTTATGAAGGCGAGGCCGAAATGTCAGAACAAGAAGGTCAAAGTCGAGGCTATTTAAAGAAGAAGTGGTGATTCACTCAAGACATTCCAACCCTAACTTAGAACACTTCGACTAGATAGCTCGATCATCATACTTTGTACTCTCTTTTCGATTGTGTTTGTTCTATCTCGACGATCAATCTCAATAAAGTCTTTGATTCATACGAAACTATACCATTTCTATATCCTAAAGTCCAAATCCACGAATACAAATTCTTAGTGTGAATCCCGGATCTCACAGTAACCAAGGAATTCTCCTCGCCGCTGACCCCGAATGTGCACTTCGCTGGGTTGAGTTTCATCCCGTATTTATTGAGAATGATAAAGCATTCTTTTAGCTGGGGGATATGGTCTTCGTACTTGGAAGATTTGACCAGCATATCGTCTATGTAGACTTCCATGCTTTTACCCAGGAGTCCTGAAAACATCTTGTTGACGAGGCGTTGGTAAGTTGCTCCTGCATTTTTCAACCCGAAGGGCATGACTTTGTAGCAGTATGTTCCTCAATCGGTTATGAACGAATTCTTTTCTTGGTCCTCAGGGTTCATTAGTATTTGGTTATACCCCGAGAAGTCATCCATGAAGGATAGCAGTTGGTGTCCGGCGGTAGCTTTGACCAGTCGGTCGATGTGCGGGAGTGGGAAGCTGTCCTTCGGACATGCTTTGTTGAGATCTGTAAAATCTACACAGACTCTCCACTTCCCGTTCTTTTCTTGACCACTACGGGGTTTGCAAGCCAGTCGGGGTACTTGACCTCTCTGATTGATCCGATTTTTAATAACCGATCGACCTCGTCGTTGATGGCTCGAGCTCGTTCCGGTCCTAGTTTCCGACGCTTTTGTCTTACCAGTTTGTAGGTTGGGTCGACATTCAGCTCGTGGCTGGTTACGTCGATGTTGATCCCTTTCATGTCTGTTGAAGACCAGGCAAAGGGGTCGACATTCTGTTTAAGGAAAGAGACCAATTCGTTTTTGACTGGTTCAGATAGGTCGATTCCAATGCCAACAAGTCTTTCGAGGTGAGCATCGTCTATGCAAACTTGGGTCGTGAGGTCCTTTGGGGGTCCTATTTGACTTGGGTCGTTCGACCTTTTGGTCTGCATAGGGGCGAGCTCCTCCTCTTTCTGTAATTGCTACGCGGGGGATTTTTCAATCTGCTTATACCCGTTCATATAGCAGTGACGGGAAATCTTTTGACTTCCGTAAATGGTTTTTACTCCTTTGGGAGTTGGAAATTTTACGCATTGATGGTAGGTCGACGGTACTGCTTTCATGTCGTATATCCATGGTCGACCTAGAATTGCGTTGTAGGGAGCTGACCGATCTACTTCGACGAACTCTGTCATCCTTCGAACTCCTCCAGCTATTATTGGGGCGAATACAGAGCCCATTGAGTATGTTGTTTCGCCAGCGAACCCTACTAGTGGTGTCTTTTCTTCGACGATTTTGGAGTCGTTGTAATCCTTCTTTTTGAACGCGTCGTAAAAG
Organism: Orychophragmus violaceus; assembly: GCA_030180135.1. Classification (NCBI taxonomy): domain Eukaryota; kingdom Viridiplantae; phylum Streptophyta; class Magnoliopsida; order Brassicales; family Brassicaceae; genus Orychophragmus; species Orychophragmus violaceus. The sequence goes on from CM058236.1 coordinate 43,637,235, forward strand.
AGGACATCCACTGAACTCCCTGTGTCGATCATTATCCTCGATAGTTTGACGTCTCCCACTACTAGACAGACGAGGAGAGCGTTGTCATGTGGTTTGTCGAGATTACTTGTCTCGCTCTCGTGGAAAGTGATTTCTTGGTCTGGACCTAACATTTGGATTTTCCCCCTTTTGTCGGTCTCGACTCTTATTTGGAAAGCTTTAATTGAATTGACCGAGTCTCGGCAAAGCTTGGAGCCACCGAAGATGAAGTCGATTCGTTTAGGGGGTATAGCCCGTACACCCCCCCCCCCCCGCAGAGACGAGGGAGATTGATTCGTGAGCGTAAACTCTTACTAGGAGCTGGAGGTGGAGATAGTGCCGAGCCTCCCGGGGTGCCGCATAGGCTGAGTTCGCCGAGAATGACCTCGGGAATGGAAACCGATAAAACCGAAAAACCTTGTAAAATTCATAACAGGAGCTACGGGTGTCCGTTTGAGGTGATTCAAATTGCTAAATTCATATAAGAGCATTTAGAATCTGAAGATGAGACTCGGTGTATTTATAGAAGCGGCTAAAGGGTTTTGAAAATATTAACCGTAAAACCGGTTTTTCCGAGAAACCGATACAATGTTCGGGCAAGCGAGAAGACCTTCTAAACTCCACCAAAAATTATGAACTTTTGACCACAGCTCCATTATAATATTAAGAAGACACGGTAAAAAGGATGAAGCAAGATTTGATGCTGAGATCAAGTTATAAAATTTAGATCATTAATGGGTGATTAATGACTAAAACTCCAAAATAAATTCAAGGGAGCTTGGGTTTGGTTTGGGATTATTAGAGCTGCTATCTGAAGTCATTGTGGACCTCATTCAAGCCCATTAATGGGATTGTGCCGGGAAAATTATGCAAGAAGAAGGAAGAGACTTTGTGAATTCTTGGTTCAATGAACCTACAAGAGAGTTTTCGGCCTAAACCAAAGAGGCTTCTACATGGGCTTTGCATAGGTGAAATGGATACCAAACTGAGCTATTTTAGGCCCTTCATGAGAGAGGAGGCGTGGCTGAAGGAGGAAGGAAGAGAGAATATGTGTCAAAGAAAGAGATGAGAAGAGTGTCACAAGACATGTGTCAATGAAAGAAGTGAGATGTGTCATGGGACACTTGTCACACCACAACTCAAGGGGTTTTGCTATAAATAGGAGGCTTCAGCTCCTCATTCTACACACCACAACAAAGAAAAAAAAAGAGAGAGAAAGAAGAGAAGAAAACGTGAGGGAGAAGAAGAAGAAGAAGAAGAAGAAGAAGAAGAAGAAGAAGAAGAAGAAGGAGGAGGAGAAGAAGAAGAAGAAGACCGGAGAAAGATGAAGAGAGAGAAAGAGGAGAGAGAAAGAGGAGAGAGAAAGTAGAGAGAGAAAGAAGAAAGAGAAAGAAGAGAGAGAGAGCCGGAATAGGGAGAAAGATAAGGAGAGCCGGAAGAGAAAGAAAGAGAACCGGAAGAGAAAGAAAGAGAACCGGATGAAAGAGAGAAAGAATCGGAGGAGAGAGAAAGAAGAGAGAGACAGTAGAGAGAGAAAGAAGAGAGAGAGATCCAGAGGAGAGAGAAGATGGTTTGGTATAATTTGAGTCGGTTTAGGTTAACCGGTCAACCCGGGCAACGGTTGACTCAAAACCGGTTTAACCTAACTGGTTCAATTGAAGACGGTTCAGTTGGGTCAGAGTGGTCAACCGGTTTAGCTTGGTCAACCAGAGTGGTCAACGGTCAACCGGAGTCAAAGTCAACCGACGGTCAACGGCCGGTCAACGCGTTGACTCCGGCTGGTTTGTGTGTGCGGTTCGTGTGCGGCTGTTCATGATGTTTCGGGGTTCGTGTTCGTGTGTTTGGGAGGTTCGGGTTTAGTTCGGGGTCTCGGGAATCCGTATCCGCATCCGTGTCGTTCGTTCCGTCAAATCACTGTGAGTCGGCTCAAAACACCGTAGTTGCATAAAGACGTTAAATGGGAAACCGTAGTGATAGGTTTGCATACCCGTGGGAATGAATGGAATCGAATTGATTAATTGGCTAAATTAATGGTAAACCGGCTAGGGTTAAAGAAGCATGTTAGACTTAAAACGGACTAAACCTGATTGTGTGCCGCTAGGTAGATAGCGTTGTTGCGTGATGCATTCATATAGTCGTTGCATGACTAGGGCCGTATATGCATATATATATAAGTAAAGAACGATATTGAATGAACTTACATACGGGAATTAAGACGATGTTAAAATACGGAAGTTGAACCTTAACGAACGTATAGTATATGAATGGTATCGGAGTTTTCCGAGGATAATGAACTCAGTAATGAATGATGAGACGTCGGGGAGTTTAGTAAGCTTCTAGCTCTAAACCGACGGATCGAGGAGTTATTAAAAGATGATTAGGAATGGTTAAGAAATGAGAAGTGTTGTGGTTGGTGAACCGTCTACGGGTTAGCAAGCGGCTAACCCAAGGTAGCGGGCGTGAATTGGTTAAAAGACGATAGAAACCCTAATAGGCATGTGTGTGTGTTTGTGCGTCTACTTCGGTGTTGGGCCGAGTAGACTGTTGATTGCGTGATTGTGGTTGCTGTATGGTTGTGGTTAACGTTTTGTGCAGGCCTTTAGATCGTCTCGGTGTTGGGCCGAGCGATCCGTGTGTTACTTAACTCGGTCACGGGACCGGTTAAGTTGTGGTGCTGACTCGGTGCGGTGCTGAGTCAGAGCGGTGGTGTGTGTGAATAGACTTTCGGGATGCGGGGTTGAGTTGGTTGTGGATATTGATTGTGATTGATTGCTAGAGTCCAAGCGAGTCTGCGTATTTACATTTCTGCACTAGGACTCTAGGGTGCGTTAGATCCCGCAAGTCTAGGTGTGTAATTACGTTCTGGTACTTCCATCCCGATTGGATCCTCGGGAGTTTGAGAACCTGGTCAGTTAGTGCTGGCAGGTGCGAACCTATGGAGTGACGTCTGTAGGGTGTAGTCCGGAGAATACGGGGTCGCGTCCTAGGACCGGACTGCATGGAAGCTCGGGTTGCCGGGGGTAACCAGAGTCGCCGCGTATCGATGGACAGAGAACGGTGTCCTAGTCGTTGTGTGGACGGCTAGGAGTCGCGTGGGTTAGTTGCCATATCGGTAACGGTGAGAACCCGTGGAAGTTACCAAGATCGTAGGGGCCCAGCGTGTGTGTTTTGGTGTGGTTGGAAGTGCGCGGTAGATAGATCGAGTCTCAATCGGGGACATGTGCCGCAGTGCTCCCGATTTCCTCTAATCGCCTTATCTTTCTTTTGGCAATTGATTGTGTGTGGCCTCGACACGACGTGGTAGAGCGTGATCGGCTATTGTGTTTGATTGATTGTTATTTTGGGGTTTTCTGGCGGGGATCTATAGATGATAGATAGACTAGAAGCCGTAGTGGGGAGGCGATTCACTGGGTGATCTTAGATCGCTCATTAGACTCTTTTTGTGTTTTCAGGTTAAGCAGCGACGGACGCGGGAGGTCCTCGGTGTAGCTTCGGGATGGCTTGGGGCGGGATTTTAGACTCGATGTATTTGTGGTTTTTTTCTCTCGGTTCGGCTTAGAGCCATTTTGTATTGATTTACGTATTGACTGGTTGTTGATGAAAAATGATTTGTAAAGTGACGATTAAACGTTGTGCTGAACGTTTGATTTACTCAGAAATGAATATACTTTCCTGATATTGTGTTTAGTCCGAACCGACACAACTCGCTGAAGTAGTGCAGGACGGCCGACTTGCACTATGGAAGCGAGGATAGCGGAGTCAAGGATGGGTTGGTGCGAGCCTTTGTCTCAAACCGATCTGTCTCTGGCTTCGTCCTGTGGCGAACTTTTCCTGTTCGACTTGCTCGGGTTCGATCGGTCATGTTCTTGTTTGATTGTTGGCCGGTCAGCTCGACTGTCAGCGGAGAATGGGAAAGGGGCGTTACAGAAAGGTGGTATCAGAGCATGGTTCTGCATGGGTTTCAAAGTTGTTCATTTCTGAGTGTTTTTCGTGGTTTTATCGAGTCAAAATTGTGTCATACCCAAGCATGCATTAGGAAACCGAGCCGCGTCTGTAAAGCCGGGGATGGGATGGGGTAGGAAATTTGTATTATGTGTACTAATGTTTATTTGTGGTTTTGATCGCAGACAGCAGCAGAGCGTCCCTGGACGGAGTGTGTGTGGGTGTGTGCATTGGGTGTGTGAGATTGCCGCGAACAGTATGGGTGAGCGTCGGATGACACGAGCAGAGTATCAGGATTTGGTGGACCAGCATCAGGCCGGTCTGAGGTTAGCACAGCAGGGACAGTCACAGGGTTCCCGGGTATCAGATCGACCGCCAGTCATTCCGCGAGCGCAGCAGGGAGCGAGAGCAGCCGCTGTGGATTGGAGACCGTTTCCTGACCCGTTGTTTTGTAACAACGTCTCTTTAGCTCTACAGAACGATGCCGTTATCGGATCCGGTTGCACCACCGGGGCCAGTGGTACTGCCAAGAGTTTCAGTCGCCGATTCTTGAAGCGCATGACATGCCATTACCTAGTTGCATGCCTCAAATTTCATTTCGCTTTGTGTGGTGGACCAGTTACGCGCAGCAGTTGACCTGGACATGGAGCCACAAGTAGACGAGCAGGTGGCGATACTCGGAGATGTACTGGAGCAGCAGATTTGTCCGTATCACCATCCGGATCCATATCTGGGTCCGCCTCAGACACCATTCGACCAATCCGCGTTACCACCGTCAGACCCTACCGAGTCATTCACGGAGGATGAGCCGATGTCTGAGTTGGACACGCGATTTGAGTCAGTGACACTGCCGGATACTCCACCATCTGAGCCAGTTGTACCATCGGAGATCACACCAGCGGATACGTAGGAAACGCCACCAGCAATGCCTGCATACCGGAGGTGTAGCGCATGCGGAGTTCAGGGTCATCGTGCGTTCAAGTGTTTTCAGGATCTTTCTTCGGAGTTTGTTTTCTCTGGTCAGTTATGTGGCGCTTCGGATCACCAAGCACCAACTTGCTACTGTGGGCCACGCCCAGCGCCCGTTCCGGTTTGTCAGATTTGTGGTCACATGGGTCACGTCTCGCAGTTGTGTCCGATAGCCGAGCCGCAGCAGGTCGGACCACCGACCAGAGAGGCACACCCACCACACCTGATGGATTATGTGTTTTTCCATGGTTCAATTCTCGGATTGCAACCTAACGCATAATCTTAATTAGGATCTAGGTTCTTGTAACTGAATCATAAACACAAACCTGGACATTACCTTTTGCAGCGGAATGATTGTAATGTCGAGATCAACGAACAGATGAATACCTGTTCCTCCTCGGTATCCACACGCTTACAAGCACGGATGGCTGCTAGACCGGATGGATGATCAACAGAGAGAGAGATTAGAGAGAAGGAGCCTGCGGCCACCTTCACCAAATCGCCAAAAGCAATTAGTGTTGCAAACCCTAGGGTTGCAATCTAATTTATTTCACTAATGGGCCCAAGTTTAATTAATTAAACTAATGGACCATTAATCTTTTGGGCCCAAGACACAAATCAGACAAAAGCCCATTTGTTGTCTGCCCAACTCTCTGTACAAATACAGTAAATGCCTTAGCATCTTACCGTATTAATTCCATCTTAACTTTCCCGTTAGCTATGGTGTGTGACCCTTTGGGATCATACAATACTGGTAATAAGTCCTAAACTTATAGATCAAGAGCGGACTCTAGCAAGCCATCATGATCACCCAGTATTTATGACTTATGTCTGATCTCGACATTTATCATACTTTCTAGAGATAGTACAGTAGATTTCAGGACATTCCCAACAATCTCCCACTTGTACTGGAATCCTACATTCCCTAGTCCTTTTGTCTCAATATCTCGATCTAGCATAAGGCAAGATGCGTGTCATCCTTATATAGCCAGACCATGTTCATCGGACCAGATTTGATACTGACAATGCAAACGACTTGGGCAAGTCCGTTTGGGAGTGGCCACTCTCTTACCAGCTATCAAGTCTCCGATTGGCCTAGAGATATTACCTCCGTTAAACGGCAGGGACAAATCCCGTCTTGTTCCATCACTATGAACTACACACTTCGTAATACACCCAACCAAGGTCCGTATAGCTCCCAGTTACGAAACAGCGTTAGACAATGATCAAAGTGCATCAATCCATGTGCAGCCACATGCATGCGAACTCAGGTCTAAGGACTATACTCTATAGTCGTATATGAGAACCTCTTATGACACATATATTAATATCTTGTAGAGTTCTCATCAGCGGGCCATGTCCGGTCATATGCTCCCCTACATATACCTATGTGTCGACTTTGATGCCGCGCATCTATGACCCCTTGAAACTTGGTCATAAGTCTCAAAACAATCTAGTCTCAAGTGGTTGTTGGTGTTCCAATTTCAACAACCTTCGACTATGGACACTATGATTTATGTCATTTCGTTAAATATGGGGTTTCAGGATCAAGTCTACTCATGTACTTCGATGACCCATATATAATGACATGAATCATTTTGGAACGATTATTTATATCACAGTTAAAATAATCCAGAAATCATAGATTTCATAAACATAAAATATTATGTTTACATGAACCTTTCAAAATAACTAAGTAAAGCCCTTTACGAACTCCCACTGAAATTAAGACTACATCTTAATTTCACTCATCCTACAGCTACAGTCCGCGACTCGTGCTTAGGCCTAAGGAGTGGCTTTGTTAATAGATTAGCAATGTTCTCATTCGATGAAACTTGCTTATCTACTTAACACCTCTGTCATTTATCTCACGGAATAGGTCATGCCTACCCTTAAGGTGTTTGGACCTCTGATGTGCAGCTAGTCTCATCTACGCTGGGAATCACATCAAGTTCAGTGATGAACTCTTCTTTCCAAACAACCTCTTTCGCCGCTTTACAAGCTGCGAAACGTTCAGCTTAAGTCATGGAGTCAGCAACAGTGCCTCGCACCGCCAGACAGACACAAGATATAGCCGGACTGTGACCAGGATTATCTTTGTCAATTGGAAAATTGCCTTTCAGACTCTATCGACTTGTAGCACCTCACTTTCTCCGTAAACCAAGAATTTATCCTTAGTATTTTTCAAATACTTTAGGATATTCTTTACGGCAATCCAGTGATTCTTTGCTGGATTTGACTGGTCTATACTTGTCTTGCTTAACATTAAAGCAACATCAAAACAAGTGCGTGTCATGGCATACATGATAGATCCAATTGCCTACGCATATGGAATCTCATCCATGCATTCAAGCTCAGCAGTTATCGTAGGATATTGTATCTTGCTTAACTTAATGCCATGTGACATTGGCATAAAACCCTTCTTGGATTGCTCAAAACGTGTAGGACTTTGTCAATGTAAGAATCCTGACTTTGTCCTACCAGCTCTTCTGGATCTCTATCTTTAGATCCAGAATCCAAGAACTACGTGGCTTTACCCATGTCAATCACAAAACCAACTCCCAAGCCAGTCCTTTACCGACTGCAGTATTGGGACGTTATTTCCGAGAATCAGTATGTCATCGACATACATTATGAGAAATGCAACATCGCTCCCACTAATCTATTAGTAAACGCACAGTTCCACTTCGTTCCTGTTCAAGTCAAAACCTTGACTACTTCAACAGAACGAAGATTCCAACTCCGATATGTTTGCTTCCATCCATGAATGGATCAATGAAGCTAACTTACACATAGTGTAATTTTTGGAGTCCGGGCTCACTCTCGCTTCTTTGAATTTCGCAGGTTCGTCGCTTTCAATGATCATCAGATCATGCGAACTTTCAATGATTATCAGGTTCAACTAATGACGAGAAATCAATCTCGGATTAGTGACTGATTCATTCAGATCTGCGAACTTCAGGCTGTACAGATGTAGATTCTACAGAAATCTGTAAATCCATTCGCTGCTCTCCCTCAACAGGTTGAGCAGCCTCCTGTATTTCTCGAATTTCTTCGAGTTATACTTTTACTCCCACTGTTCTTCTTGGAAAGTAACTTCCCCTCTTAGAAAACAGAATGGACGTAAAAGGTAACAAGCCTTGGTTTCCCTAGGACAACCAGCGAAGTAGCTCAACTTCAAATACTCAGTAAAGACGAATTTGGATCATTTCCCGTCCACATTTATGTGGTGTCTTTCAACTGATATTGGTGGAACTATTTCAGCGTAAACTTAGATATTTCTAGAGCGTTATTCTTAAAGAATATTATGGAAGATTCGTGTGACTCATCTTTAATCATTTCTAATAAGATCTGATTCTTTCTCACAGAAACACCTCAAGGTTTTCAGGAGAAATGAGCTGTGAAACGACTTCACACTCATACAGATGATCACACCATCAATGACTTAAGTATTCTCACTCGTGATCTAATCCAGAGTCTCAATACTTCTGTCATTCAGATTCTATACCTCATTCTGGAATTCTTTCGATCATATCAAAGAATTCCGACTTGTGTCTCATCAAATGAACACAGTCTTACTCACTGAAGTAATCAGTAGAGACAATGAAGTACAGGAAATTTTCTCTGGCATTACTGCTCATCAGACGACATACATAAGTATGTTCAATCTCCAATAAGCCTTTGGGCCTTTCTCTAGCTCGGCTAAGATGGGCCCTTGGTGTTTTGGTCCAGTAAGCAGAATTCAAGTCTCATAAGATATCCATTCAAATGAGCCCAAAAGTCCATAACTATGGGGTTTCTGAATCTGACTTACTCTATTTGACCAAAACATTTACGCCAAGAAAAATCAGGTTTAATTCATCAGATTTAAACCAATTCGGTATTTATGTTACATTTAGGCACTCTTTGGTTTAAGATATAAAACTCATTCCTTGAATAGGGTGCTACAATTAACATTTCATTAAGATCAAAAGAACAAAACTTGTCTTTATCAAAATGAAAAAACATTCAAATTCTTTACAAGAAAATGAAAAACAACTCTGCTTAAAGCAGGTACATTGTAGCAATTACTTAATACAAAACCAAGCCTCAAGGGCATCTACAAGTGAAAACCCTACGGCTGAGGCAGCATCCCAAGCTCCTTCCAGACACGCAGTTCCACTTGCCCTTCCTTCAACGTTCTACTGTTGCTCAGGCTCTGCATATTATAACAAATATCAGTGCCACAACCAGTATCCAATACCTATAAGGTAGAACTTGAAGTAATAACATGAATACCTGAGGAAGTAGTCTCATACATCAACTTCAACTCCTCATAATCTTCCATGAATTTAATGCAATCTCTCTTCCAATGCCCAGTCTCTTTACAGTAGCAGCACTTACCAACGTAAGAGGTATCTGACTCGGGCTCAGAAGACACACGCTTGCCATGATTCAAAATCTGGACAACTTTGTCTTCACCCTTGTCAGCATTAGGTTTAGGAAACCTACCCTTCTCATTCATGAGATTGTACAGGGTACTCTTCACGTTTGGCTCAACTGTCTTGAGCATATCATGCAGTTCAGTCAACGTCTTCGTTAAGCCTTTCTTGATATAGTTCCTTACGAACTTATCATAGCTTGACGGCAGTGACTGCAGAATGATCTCAGTTGCCAATTCCTGGCTAACTGGATAATCCAGTTTTCTCAGGTTATCAATGTAACCCATCATTTTACTGACATGAGGACTTACTGGATGATCATTTGGTAGCTTGCAGCTAGTGAGAGATTTAACCAACTGGTATCTCTCCACCCTTACCTGCTCCTGAAATCTCAATTTCAGGTTGCTGATCATCTCTATTGGCGACTCCATGTTCTCATATTGCTTCAGCAAATCTGAGTCCATGGTAGCCAATATCAGACCACGCACATCTACCGTATCATCATAATGCTTATTCCAAGCATTACGTACTGCATGAGAGGCCTTGGACCCGATCCTCTCGGGGAGAGATCTCTCAAGGACATAGTCCTTTCTCTCCTGCCTGAGGACTAGCCTCAGGTTCCGCGACCAAGTCAAGAAATTTGATCCTTTCAGTTTGTCCATCTCAAGGACAGACCGGATCGAGAAAGTGTTTTGATTATTTGTGCTAGTCATAGCTGAAATTTAGAGATAAATAGAGTTTTAGTTATTTAGTTCATAAAAGAGTAATCTTAATAACTTATAAGAAAACTCGCATTGCATTCAAAATTTCTTTGTTTAACCTCATAAGAATGCAATGATTCCGAGACCCATGTTCAGCTAAATCCAAAGTGGGCCACTGGCCGTCACCCGGAATTAGCTTTACTTGGTAAGCATACACACAGCTAGTTATAACCATATAACTCTCGGTTGTGGATTGGGCCCAAGGCCCAATACACCAGATGTCTCAAGGCCCGGGACTCCCGATGGCCCAGTCAAGGAAACCAATCTCTTACAGCCAAATAATTACTAAAGTCTGGGACTCCCAATGAAATTAGTGACTATATACTACTTTACTTACGCAAAAACAGACACCTCACACTGTAAGCCATATCTGTAATTGAATAAGCGTTAAGTAGCTGACAAGATTGGGCAAGACATCCAAGCTTGATATTGTTTTTGAGGATTTTAGGTTTCAATAGATTTCCTCCCAAAAATAGAAGATTACTATTTTGGGAAACTTTCCATTTCAGGTAAACTTACTATTTTTAGAAACTTTCTAAAATTGAAACTTTCTATTTCCAAAAAATTCCTAACATGCCAAAATTAGAAACTTCTAATATTAGAAGCTTTCTAATTTAATGTTTTATTAAAGTTTTTGGTTGGGTCACAAATTATAGGCCCAATTCTTGGCCCAAGACCACAGAATTCCAATTGGCCCAATAATTTGACATAACCGAGTCGGTTCATTAATTCTGGTCCAAGACCAAATTAACTACTAAATCCAACTGGTTATTTACTAAACCAGACCAGCTCTAAATTATTTGGTCCAACCAAATCAAACTTAGACCAGCCTTCTGTTTAGGTTAAAATTCAATTTTGAATTTAAATCCGGTCTAACCAGAAATTAAATAATACCAATTGTATTAAATAATTTCCAGCAAACCGCGATTTGGGTTAACCGCTTAAACCATAATTATTCAAATTTTGATTTTGACTTTTCAAATCGATAATTGCTTTACGATGATGATATTAACAAAATCGTAACAAATTGATTCTTTATAATATCTTCAATAACTGATTTTGACTTATTCAAATTCGCTTGAACCATGACTATCAAACCGTTCACGATCACATTAACCATGATATTTGCAATCACATAAAGACAAAACCCACATTGAACATAAACAAACCTTGTTTAATAATTCGATCGTGACTTATGACAAAGTCAACAATCGATTCTTACTTATTAACATGCGAAGTTTATGATTTAAATAAAGTCAAAATTCTATTGATACCATTTCAATAATTGCTTTTGATAATCAAGCGATCAAGACTTATACTAAAGACAACATGTGCGATTGTTGTTAACGATTAACAAGTAACAAGCAAAGTCAACGATTCACAATTAATAATTCTACAAATCGTTAAACCCATATCGAAACCTAACAATCATACACATAAAGACAAAAAGCGTTCTTGACTCTTTTCAAATTGAAAGCGATTGATTATGGGTTTAATTATCGATTAATTATTTCTAGGTTTTCCAAGTTCTAATCAAATTTCTTAAGCCAAATTCGATTCTTAACATTAAAACAACCCAAAAAGATCCAAACAGCAAAAACCTAACGACCTAGGCTCTGATACCACTGAAGGATTATGTGTTTTTCCATGGTTCAATTCTCGGATTGCAACCTAACGCATAATCTTAATTAGGATCTAGGTTCTTGTAACTGAATCATAAACACAAACCTGGACATTACCTTTTGCAGCGGAATGATTGTAATGTCGAGATCAACGAACAGATGAATACCTGTTCCTCCTCGGTATCCACACGCTTACAAGCACGGATGGCTGCTAGACCGGATGGATGATCAACAGAGAGAGAGATTAGAGAGAAGGAGCCTGCGGCCACCTTCACCAAATCGCCAAAAGCAATTAGTGTTGCAAACCCTAGGGTTGCAATCTAATTTATTTCACTAATGGGCCCAAGTTTAATTAATTAAACTAATGGACCATTAATCTTTTGGGCCCAAGACACAAATCAGACAAAAGCCCATTTGTTGTCTGCCCAACTCTCTGTACAAATACAGTAAATGCCTTAGCATCTTACCGTATTAATTCCATCTTAACTTTCCCGTTAGCTATGGTGTGTGACCCTTTGGGATCATACAATACTGGTAATAAGTCCTAAACTTATAGATCAAGAGCGGACTCTAGCAAGCCATCATGATCACCCAGTATTTATGACTTATGTCTGATCTCGACATTTATCATACTTTCTAGAGATAGTACAGTAGATTTCAGGACATTCCCAACAACACCCTCCCGGCGCGCCTGCCAGTGGTTACCGGCGCGAGCCGCGATGCCGGTTGTGTATGGCATTCCGGTCGTGCTGGGGCTGTTAGGGTTTGAGTAGTTAGGCCGGGTGAGTATGGGCTCTAACTATGTTGTTGTTTGTGTGTATCCAGATCGACGGATTTTCGTATGTTGTTGGGAAAATCTCCAGGATATGGCGGTGCAGTTTGTGGGTTGGGTTGTTGATGACGGACATCTTATGGTTGTATTTCTGTTTCTCTATGTATTTCTATAAACCTCGAAACTTGTGTATGTTGTTGTTTTGGTGTATGTATGTGATGCAGATTGTTCACTTGTCATTACGGCTTTCGTAGTAATTGTTTGCATGCGTGTGATGGTTTTTTAATGCAAACGAATTACCACGCGAAGTCTGATGATGAGCGGAACTGATGACCGTTCATCATAACCTAAACCCAGACTGACGACATATCCGGAGCGATCTGATGATTGCTTGATTGCGTGTGGTAATTGGTTGTTTTGCATTTATTTGTTTGCGTATTTTATCCAATGCTTGTGTGGTGCATTAGTTAATTTGGGTTGCATTTCGTGTGTGGTGTAGCACTGTACGAGTGCTAGTGTTATGGCATGCTTAGCATGTGCGGAGTGTGAGTGGTGGTGGTAAGCTATTGGTTGAGTAGCTTGAATTTTATCGCGATCATTAGACTGATGAGAATAGAAGTGTTAGAACCTTTTCGATTAAGGTGTTGAGCTAACATGAGAATGGGTTGAATCGACTGTCGATTCACGAGAGAGAGGAATTATAGAGTATCGTTACTTAATCATGGGTGACCATCGGGTACATGATTAACTAACTATATTTCTATGAGGAAGTGATATCGGGGAATGGATTGGTTTGAATTCACCGCTTCAGTGAAAATTGTTGTGTTGAGTGCAGGACGGAATGGACGATGCGATACGAATGCGAGACCGAACCCGAACCCGAAAGCGAGATGGTCTGGAAAGGAGACCGCGAGACGAGTTGACCCGGGAAGTGAAGCGGTCAGTGTGGAGTGTTAGTGGGAAAGTGTCAGTACAAAATAGCGGGAAGAGCGAAGCGGTCGGTACGATATGTTAGCGAAAAGAAAATTGAGGACCGTTAGCGACAATGGCCATGTGGAAACCTGAGCGAAGCTGTCAGTGGGAATGAAGTGGGAAGCTAGTGAAATCGGATTCGGAAACCAAGACGGGTGAGCGGGAAGAGATCGTGTCAGCGTTGGAGTGAAGTTATCAGTACGAGGAATTGGAAGTCAGGAGGACGTCAGGCATAGAATGTAGATTCTTGAAGAGTGTCTCGGGAGAGACAGACCAGTATCGTGAAAAACATGGAAGACGAAGCGAAGTGGGGAAGTCAGAATGCGAATCAAGGGAGAGAAACCAGTGGGAACAAGATCGAGGTTGAGACGGATGGACGAAGGAAGACAGTTAAGCGTGAAGCACAGTACAAAATGCAAGACGGGAAGCAAGAGTGGAACGGTTGATGAGATCAGTGGGATAGAATGGTATGAGACAGAAGGGTCGCCGTAATGTCAGATGTCAGTGGGCTGCAACACTGTTCGAGTAAGGAAGCGTTGGAAGCAAGAGACGGAGACTTACAGAGTTCAGTTTCCAATTCAAAGTTTGTTGGTAACGGAGAATTCGGGGACCGAATTCTTGTAAGTGGGGAAGAATGTAATACCCTGTATCAAGAATGGTCAACGGGCAGCGGAAAAGTCAACAAGGGGCAGTTTTGTAATTTTGAGAAGTTTAGGGGCCTTTTGGTAATTTTACCAAAATACGAGCCGGAATCTAAGACAGGCCAAATGTTATTATTTTTAAAGAAAGAAAACATTTAGAAGATCAAGAATGGTGGAAACGGACCATAGATGAGTTTTTCGGGTTATCGGGAATGGAAACCGATAAAACCGACAAAACTTGTAAAATTCATAACAGGAGCTACGGGTGTCCGTTTGAGGTGATTCAAATTGCTAAATTCATCTAAGAGCATTTAGAATCTGAAGATGAGACTCTGTGGATTTATAGAAGCGGCTAAAGGGTTTTGAAAATATTAACCGTAAAACCGGTTTTTCCGAGAAACCGATACAATGTTCGGGCAAGCGAGAAGACCTTCTAAACTCCACCAAAAATTATAAACTTTTTACCACAGCTCCATTATAATATGAAGAAGACACGGTAAAAAGGATGAAGCAAGATTTGATGCTGAGATCAAGTTATAAATTTTAGATCATTAATGGGTGATTAATGACTAAAACTCCAAAATAAATTCAAGGGAGCTTGGATTTGGTTTGGGATTATTAGAGCTGCTATCTGAAGTCATTGTGGACCTGATTCAAGCCCATTAATGGGATTGTGCCACGAAAATTATGCAAGAAGAAGGAAGAGACTTTGTGAATTCTTGGTTCAATGAACCTACAAGAGAGTTTTGGGCCTAAACCAAAGAGGCTTCTACATGGGCTTTGCATAGGTGAAATGGATACCAAACTGAGCTATTTTAGGCCCTTCATGAGAGAGGAGGCGTGGCTGAAGGAGGAAGGAAGAGAGAATATGTGTCAAAGAAAGAGATGAGAAGAGTGTCACAAGACATGTGTCAATGAAAGAAGTGAGATGTGTCATGGGACACTTGTCACACCACAACTCAAGGGGTTTTGCTATAAATAGGAGGCTTCAGCTCCTCATTCTACACACCACAACAAAGAAAAAAAAAGAGAGAGAAAGAAGAGAAGAAAACGTGAGGGAGAAGAAGAAGAAGAAGAAGAAGAAGAAGAAGAAGAAGAAGAAGAAGAAGGAGGAGAAGAAGAAGAAGACCGGAGGAAGAGGAAGAGAGAGAGAAAGAGGAAAGAGAAAGAGGAGAGAGAAAGTAGAGAGAGAAATAAGAAAGAGAAAGAAGAGAGAGAGAGCCGGAAGAGGGAGAAAGATAAGGAGAGCCGGAAGAGAAAGAAAGAGAACCGGATGAAAGAGAGAAAGAATCGGAGGAGAGAGACAGTAGAGAGAGAAAGAAGAGAGAGAGATCCAGAGGAGAGAGAAGATGGTTTGGTATAATTTGAGTCGGTTTAGGTTAACCGGTCAACCCGGGCAACGGTTGACTCAAAACCGGTTTAACCTAACTGGTTCAATTGAAGACGGTTCAGTTGGGTCAGAGTGGTCAACCGGTTTAGCTTGGTCAACCAGAGTGGTCAATGGTCAACCGGAGTCAAAGTCAACCGACGGTCAACGCCGGTCAACGGCCGGTCAACTTCGTGGTCAACGCCGGTCAACGCGTTGACTCCGGCCGGTTTGTGTGTGCGGTTCGTGTGCGGGTGTTCGTGATGTTTCGGGGTTCGTGTTCGTGTGTTCGGGAGGTTCGGGTTTAGTTCGGGGTCTCGGGAATCCGTATCCGCATCCGTGCCGTTCGTTCCGTCAAATCACTGTGAGTCGGCTCAAAACACCGTAGTTGCATATAGACGTTAAATGGGAAACCGTAGTGATAGGTTTGCATACCCGTGCGAATGAATGGAATCGAATTGATTAATTGGCTAAATTAACGGTAAACCGGCTAGGGTTAAAGAAGCATGTTAAACTTAAAACGGACTAAACCTGATTGTGTGCCGCTAGGTTGATAGCGTTGTTGCGTGATGCATTCATATAGTCGTTGCATGACTAGGGCCGTATATGCATATATATATATAAGTAAAGAACGATATTGAATGAACTTACATACGGGAATTAATACGATGTTAAAATACGGAAGTTGAACCTTAACGAACGTATAGTATATGAATGGTATCGGAGTTTTCCGAGGATAATGAACTCAGTAATGAATGATGAGACGTCGGGGAGTTTAGTAAGCTTCTAGCTCTAAACCGACGGATCGAGGAGTTATTAAAAGATGATTAGGAATGGTTAAGAAATGAGAAGTGTTGTGGTTGGTTAACCGTCTACGGGTTAGCAAGCGGCTAACCCAAGGTAGCGGGCGTGAATTGGTTAAAAGACGATAGAAACCCTAATAGGCATGTGTGTGTGTTTGTGCGTCTACTTCGGTGTTGGGCCGAGTAGACTGTTGATTGCGTGATTGTGGTTGCTGTGTGGTTGTGGTTAACGTTTTGTGCAGGCCTTTAGATCGTCTCGGTGTTGGGCCGAGCGATCCGTGTGTTACTTAACTCGGTCACGGGACCGGTTAAGTTGTGGTGCTGACTCGGTGCGGTGCTGACTCGGTGCGGTGCCGAGTCAGAGCGGTGGTGTGTGTGAATAGACTTGCGGGATGCGGGGTTGAGTTGGTTATCGATATTGATTGTGATTGATTGCTAGAGTCCAAGCGAGTCTGCGTGTTTACATTTCTGCACTAGGACTTTAGGGTGCGTTAGATCCCGCAAGTCTAGGTGTGTAATTACGTTCTGGTACTTCCATCCCGATTGGATCCTCGGGAGTTGAGAACCTGGTCAGTTAGTGCTGGCAGGTGCGAACCTATAGAGTGACGTCTGTAGGGTGTAGTCCGGAGAATACGAGGTCGCGTCCTAGGGTCGGACTGCATGGAAGCTCGGGTTGCCGGGGGTAATCAGAGTCGCCGCGTATCGATGGACAGAGAACGGTGTCCTAGTCGTTGTGTGGACGGCTAGGAGTCGCGTGGGTTAGTTGCCATATCGGTAACGGGGAGAACCCGTGGAAGTTACCAAGATCGTAGGGGCCCAGCGTGTGTGTTTTGGTGTGGTTGGTAGTGCGCTGTAGATAGATCGAGTCTCAATCGGGGACATGTGCCGCAGTGCTCCTGATTTCCTCTAATCGCCTTATCTTTGTTTTGGCAATTGATTGTGTGTGGGCTCGACACGACGTGGTAGAGCGTGATCGGCTATTGTGTTTGATTGATTGTTATTTTGGGGTTTTCGGGCGGGGATCTATAGATGATAGATAGACTAGAAGCCGTAGTGGGGAGCCGATTCACTGGGTGATCTTAGATCGCTCATTAGACTTTTTTTGTGTTTTCAGGTTAAGCAGCGACGGACGCGGGAGATCCTCGGTGTAGCTTCGGGATGGCTTAGGGCGGGATTTTAGACTCGATGTATTTGGGGGTTTTTTCTCTCGGTTCGGCTTAGAGCCATTTTGTATTGATTTACGTATTGACTGGTTGTTGATGAAAAATGATTTGTAAAGTGACGATTAAACGTTGTGCTGAACGTTTGATTTACTCAGAAATGAATATACTTTCCTGATATTGTGTTTAGTCCGAACCGACACAACTCGCTGAAGTAGTGCAGGACGGCCGACTTGCACTATGGAAGCGAGGATAGCGGAGTCAAGGATGGGTTGGTGCGAGCCTTTGTCTCAAACCGATCTGTCTCTGGCTTCGTCCTGTGGCAAACTTTTCCTGTTCGACTTGCTCGGGTTCGATCGGTCATGTTCTTGTTTGATTGTTGGCCGGTCAGCTCGATGGTCAGCGGAGAATGGGAAAGGGGCGTTACAACCGGGTCTTTCTATCTCTGCGTCGTCTCCTGCCGAGCTCGAGCTCGATTGCTTCCCACTTTGGCATCGCTTGGGCCTTGTCAATAGGTCAATCGTATAGGCCCAACAGAGGATGACGGTCGATCTCTCTCTGTCTTGATATTAAGACGGGCTCATAACTATGCGCCTTTGTCTTGTTTGTTAATGGGCCGGATTTCTTAGAGGGAAATCCAGTACCAACAGAGATGGTCTAAGGTTTGTCTCTGAAATTCTGAAAGAAATTGTATGTATTTTGACACGGTTAAGAAGTGTTAATAAGCACAAACCAGTATTTTAATTAGCTTCTAAAACCACGTACATCGACGTTTTTTAAGAGTTTTTAAGCACAGTTTCCAAGCAAAAAAATAATAAACAATTAAGTTTTTGGATAGAGTTCAGGATCGATCCTTAAATAAGGATCGACATGGCGCATTCTAATTGGTCCTTTTTTTATTTTTCATTTTTTTTTACCAACTTTACAAAAAAAATATTAAAAAAACTTTAAGAACCCCAGGTAGGGATTCCATCGATGTACATGCTCTAAGGGTTTTAAGGAATGTTCTAAAAATCGATTTAGGTCACATCTACATACCGTTAGACAGCAAACTAGTCATAATCAATTTTTTTAAATAAAAAAATTGGTAAAATAAATTGAACCGATTTAGGAAACTTGAATCATTCTAAATCAGAAAAATCAGTCTAAATCGGCTTAAAACGGTTTAATGTCATTTAAAGAAGATAATAATAAAACATCAGGAATATATCATCTACATTACTATTTTCTTATATACTCTAAATCTTAATTTTCATTTATATATGTTTCTATTTTTATTTTTGTTTTTATTCCTCTTTTATTTTTCATTTAATTTGTTTGTACATTGTTTCAAGATTCAAATTATGTTTTTAAATTTATTTATATTATTAATTTATTATTTTTATAAATTGTATAAAATTAATTTTAAATAAAGCACAAAAACCTTAAAACATATTAACATGAATATATATATATATATATATATATATACAATTATAATTAATTAATTAACTAATTTGTTAACATCTAGACTCGTTTAGGCTCTGATTATTTTTCCTGATTAAACGCTAATTCTCTACTAAATGTTTAGCTACAGTTTTGAACACTAGTTTTAATGAATAAAGTAGGGAGGCCTCATAGAGGAGGATCTCTCTAGGTACTGGAAATAGGAATAGACCGAGGATTTTGGTAAGGTATGAAAGGAAGAAAATGTTATCTTTGACGTAAGATCAAAAGATGTATCTCGCCTGAGACATGTCAAGTATTAATTACTTCTATAGTTCTTAAAACTCCTTGCTTGATCAGTATATCGTCTCCTTTAGGAAAGAAATATTTTAGTGGTCAAGTTTGTACCTTGTGTAACACCCCACTATAAGAAAACAGGGTATTACCGACACCCTAATCAGTCGCTAATCCATCGCAGATTATGATTTTACGATTGATTAGCGACCACAAGCATTAGTCATCAATCCCCGGTCGCAAAATAAATCAGTCGTAGATCAGTCGTACGTTTACGACTGCTTTACGACTCAAATGTGATTGACTTAGACCGTGGCAATTCAGTCGCTCAACAGTCGGGACAGGTTACGACTTATCTATGACTACTCTCCCGACTACGTTACGGCACACATAAGTGTCGCACATCAGTCGTACAAATTTACGTCTGATGTATGACTGATCTTACGACTGGTTTACGACTACTTTACGACAGTGTAACAACTGCTTTGCGTCTGTTTTATGACTGATGTTGCTGATTTATGATCGTGTTCCGACTGCTTTGCGTCTGTTTTATGACTGAGTTGCGACGCCTCTGCGACTAATGTGATACATGTAAAATATGGTTGACCATTTTACGACCGTTTTCCGACTTCTTTGTGTCTATGGTACGACTGAATTGCGACTTCTTTGCGACGTTTTTGAAAGACCGTTTCAACAATTGGTATTGCTTTTGTATCCAATTTGGTATTGCATTTGTATCCAATTTGCTAATTCAAAACTGATTAAACTGAAAACATAATGTACATTGATCATTAAAACTTCATTGTTCACAAAAGATTCTAAACTCCAATGGTTAACATATACAACCATTGGAGACAAGTTCAAAAAAAAAAAAAAGGTAAACAGACTGAATATTTTAAACTAGGCAGTGTTGAGAGGATCTTCAAGTGATGCAGGGGGATTTTGTGGATCGGGATGGTTGCAGTTTGGAGCAGAATTAGCAGCCAGAAAGTCTAAAAATCCTGGGTCAGTTTCAGACAAGTACCTTTCCACCAAAGCCAAATGGTCGATCTTGGTTTGTTGGGTGCTTGTAACTCGCCTGTATTCTTCCTCACGAGCTGCACATCGGCTTGTTCTTCGATTTTCCGCTGAGCTTCTTCCAATTGTTGTTGCAGACTGTTGAATGAAGAAGAGCTTTCGCAGTGCTTCCTCTTCCCATTACAATGCGTCTGTGTGAGGCTTCCTACTCCGAAAACATCTCCTTTTTCATTGGTGAATGTGGACTGCAAAAACACAAAATTCATGTTAATCTGCATAAAGAAGCTAAAAATTACAAGTCAAAACAGAAATGGTAAAAAGAAGAGGACATTCTAACCAGCAGAAACAATTCGTTCTCCTCGTCTATGGTTAGCTTTCGCTGCCGTGATGTACCATCTGAAGTCTCTGAGTCCTCTAGGGTAGCCTTTTTCGCTTCCAAGTTGTCGTCATATCGTTTTGCCACTGTTTCCGCCTTTCGATCTACAAACGTTCCATCTGATCTTGTATGAGTCTTGATGAATACTTCACCAAGACTCACCGGTCTTCCTAACTCTGCTTCTTGTCATTGTAAACAAAATGATTAATGCTAATACTAACAGAAATGATTGATTGAAGACAATGAATACTCAAGTGTTAATTACCATTTCTTGTTGGATCTGAAGGTAAGATTTCTGCCCGGACAAGTGGACATGAGGTCCAAGACCTCCACGGTCAGACAACCGAGCCTCGCAAGTGGTGGTACTCTTCTCTTTCGCCGCATCAGTGTCCCAGTAAGTAGTCATCTTTGTCCAAATAGTATCCGTGATCCACTTTGGTTGTTCTCGAGTTCGCCTTGCGGTGCTGACCATATCCTTCATCCGAAGCTGACATATTCGCTCAAAATGCTTCTGAACCACACCAGTTATCAAAGGATCCCAAGTGTGTGTTTTCTACAAGATCAATAGAAAACATATTAGTGTCTGATCATAAATAAAATACCGCAAACAGAAGGTTAAAAAAGAGAGAAGCTTACCGCGAATTCAACGAAGTATCGTTCTTGCCTTTCCCGTGGCACCCAAGTCCAGCTGTAATATTCACCATCAAACTTATTTGTGAAGATTTTAGTAATCTTTCGGGTCAGTGATGACTTGTCACGATCAAACATACAAAAAAACAGTCAAACAATTAAGCAACAGAAGAAAGCAATGTAAACAATGTAAACAACAGAAGCAAACAAACAGAAGCAAGCAATGTAAACAATGTAAAAAACAGAAGCAATGTAAACAAACAGAGTAAACAGTGATAACAATGTAAACAACCGAAGCTATAATCCAATCAAACAAAAACAAACAAGGCAAACAATTATCTAAGGATTGACTGAAATCTTATAATCTATAATTTAAGCAAACAAAAACAAACATGGCATATCAAAACAAGCGGACAACAACGATCCTAAAACAAACAAGCAGTGATCCTAAAGCAAACAAGCAAAGATCCTAAAACCTCTAGAAGCAAACAAACAAGCAGACAGATTCATATAAGCATATCCTATAAGCTCTAAAACCTATATCTAAGCAGCGATCATACCATATATCTAAACCAAACAAGCAGCGATTCTTAAAACAAACAAGCAGTAATCCAGAAGACCATATCCTATAAGCTCCAAAACCTCTAGAAGCAAACAAACAAACAAGCAGACAGATTCAGAAGACCATATCCTATAAGCTCTAAACCTCTAATTGAAGCAAACAAATAAGCAGCGATCATACCAAGTGGTGTCTGGTTTAGGTGTGGGAAACAAGACAGTGGTGAATGCCTCCCGTCCTGGCATGTTGAGAAGAGCGTTGAGAAGGGCCATCTGGTCTTCAGCAAGATCCGGCTGGATGTTTTCCTCGCCTATCACTTCTTCCTCATCGTCAGAAAGAGGGTTTGGAACTTGAAGCGGTTGGGTGGGATCTTGCGAGTTCTGAGAAGAACGTGGTTGGGTCACCGGCGACATGCGAGCTATAGACGGTGAACCTTGGTCTGGCTGTTGTTCAGAGAGCGACGTTGGTCGCATTCGAGACTCTGGAGGCCCGCGAGGTCCATTCGCCGTAGGATGAGACTGAGTTGTTTCGAACAGGCGCTTCGGAGGAGGGTAATCCCTCACAGACGGTGTTGGATTTCGGCTAGAGATTACCGGCGGAGAGGAGGTATTGGTGGCTGGAGTGAAGGTGTATCGGCATGGAAGAGGTGACCGAGCTTTGGATGTTGCCGCCGACTTCCGGGATGCGTTGGACCCACCGCGATTCGGTTTCTTTCTACCGGCCATCTGAGAACGACAATAGGACAGTAAGAAGAAGGATTTGATAAGAAGAAGAGTGAGAATCTAAGAGGAAGAAGAGTTAGGGTTCGAGAAGGAGGCGCAGGCTCGAGAGAAATTAGGGATTGAAGAATTTTGGGATTTATTAGACTTAGGCGGTATACAGAAATAATTCGGGCGGTTAAGTGAAATCGTGGGCGGTTTAGGAAATTATTTGGGCGGGTTTAGGCGGGATCTTTTGGTTTATGCGGGATTATTTAGAGTTAGGCGGGATTTAATGGGTTTAGGCGGGATTTAATCGGTTTAGGTGGGATTCTTCGGTTTAGGCGCGATTTGGGTTAAATTTGCTTCTGGTTTTTTGGTTTTGGGGTTAAAATTTGGGATTTGGGGCTTTGGTTTCAAATTTGGTTTAAAAATTATGGTTTGTGTTATAAAAATTGGTCAAAATTGGTTATAAAACAGGTTTTTGGTCAAAAAATTTTGTTTTGGTTAAAGATTAGTTATGTATATTTTAGAATGTTTGTAAAATCTGATCTGTTAACAAAAATTGGTTATGAAATTTGATTTGGGATAAATTATAGGTTTTAGGGTTTAGGGTTGTTTATATAATTTATTTGGTTTGAATATGGGGTTTTGGTTATGTATATCAAAGAAATAAGATAATATTATAAATAGATTGAACTAAAAAAGATATCATATAATATTTCGGAATAAACGTCATACTATTACATAGTGATGAACATATGTCTAGTAGGGTTCTTCAATATTGTCATCTTCATCATCAGAAGACGATATATTGGATTGGAATTCGTCTTCATGTTCCGCATCTCCAACATCATAATCGAGATTTATTAGGTTTAATCTCTGCACCAAATTGTCGATTACAAGATCCTCGACTGTATTCATCGCCACAGAATCATCATTTTCTTGTTGCAAAACAGTCGTGTCTTCGTACTCTCCTGAAATATATCCATGTGGATTAACTTTCACAACATTTAGCCACATTTGTTTCGGTTTCTTCGTGTAGGGATATGGGATATAACAAACTTGATCCGCTTGCGATGCTGTGCAAAATCATTATTTAGAAGTTAGACATACATATATATATGATATCAGCATTATACTACATATAGAAATTCGAACATACCTAAAATAAACGGCTCATATTTATTATATTTCCTCGATGAAAGAACGTCTACAATACCACCATTACTCCTCCGAGTGCCTCTACCAATTGTAGGGTCGTACCACTTACACTTAAAAAGTGTGATTCTCAAATTAACCATCCCTTCATACTCGAGTTGTATGATATCAGTTAATATCCCGTGGAAATCGGTTTCATCAGATGCGTCGTTGTAACTCTCTCCTTTAACATAAACACCATAGTTACAGGTCTTTCGTCTTTCGATGTGATTCTGCGTATGAAACATATACCCCCTCGTATAGTATATAGGCCAAATTTTTGCCTTATTGACTGGTCCATGCAATATATCTAGAACCCAAGGAGGGAAATCGTGTGTCTCTTTCCAGTACTTAACATGCATATAATGGAAGAGATCACTTAAAATGTACTGAAGTGTATATACACAAATTATTTATACATAGTTAAAAACATTATATAGACTTACATAATCTTTTACCCATGTATGATATTCATTAGCTCTATTCGTGGCTAGTTCTTGTTCAGAGAGATCTGGATACTTTACAGAAATGTAGTCTTCGAACATACTGTTTAAAACTAGCAGATATATGAGATCGGCATATACAATGGTTTAAGTATAAAAAAGTAAACTTACATTTCAAATGGTTGAAAATAAGAACAATTCTGTAAAACATATGCATGTGCGGATTGATGGTCTTTCTATGGAAGCCAAATTTCACGCATTTCCCCGCTAGGACGACCAACTTGAGTAAATATTTCAGGTACTTTGACATGGTACTCAGGGACTTCACCTTCATTGTATCTTGTTAACCTGAACAAGTATATTTAAATGATTTAGAGTAACCCATCGCATCATGGTCTGAGAATAAATTTAGCGTATACCTTGATCTCGTTTTTATATTCGCATCAAAATAATGCTCTGAGAAATAAGCTATCTCTTTGGTGATATACGATTCAACAATCGATCCTGAGGCATATCGTTTGTTCTTTTCTTTCCTTTTTAACTTTTTGAAAAACCTCTCAAAAGGATACATCCATCTATATTACAGAGGGCCTCCGAACTCTGCTTCAAAGGGAAGATGAATAGGCAGGTGCTCCATCACGTCAAAAAATAATGGAGGAAAAATCTTCTCCAAATTGCATATTATTAAAACTATGTTTTGTTTTATAACTTCGACGTGACTTTTCTGCAAAGTTCTCGAACATAAGTCCCGGAAAAATACTCTGATCCCTACAATATCAATTGAGACAAGTCATGATAAATTTAAATAAACATAATCATTTTCGAACTGTAAGCAATTGCAAAGTTCTCGAACATAATTCCCAAAAAAATACTATGATCCCTACAATAACGATTGAGACTAGTCATGATAAATTTAAATAAACATAATCATTTTCGAACTATAAGCAATTAGTACCTGATAATGCAATGTGGACATTCTGTTCCGATCTATGAGTCCTGAAAAGATAAATGGAAGTAGCCGTTCCATAAAAACATGACAGTCATGACTTTTTGATAGGTCGAGTTTTAATCCCTATTCTAACTGCAAGTGCACAGTGATGTAGTTGTAGTACTTAGGGTATCGAATCCACAGGGACTCCGGTCAATGATAGATTATAAAACAGAAGAGATTAAACTAGGAGAAAGCAAATATGATTAGAAACTAAAAAAGAAAGCAGAAAGTAAATAGCGAGTTTGTGAGCAAGGAAGCGAACGTTAAGTCTAGGGAGTTCTCATGAAATCAGGAACACAGGCAATCAATCAATCGGGATCTAATTAAGCTCAGTTCTAGAACTCAAAACACAGATATAGAATTAGCCAACTGTCGTTGCGAGAATTCTCTAAGTCTAAGTGCAGCAATCCAAATTCCTTTGCAATTACTAACAGATTAAACCAGCATTAATTCCAAGTTCGATATGTTCACAATCTAATTAAACCAAATTCCTTTGCGAGTAATTAAATTGCTCATCTAGGTTCTTTCTAGCTAATTAACCAACTGTCGTTGTATCAATCAACCTAACATCATATTTCTGGATAGCTAATTCAGATTAAGCAGTAAGAACAATCCTAGATGAAGAACTAACAGATATGAATCCCTACAGATTGATCAACCTATAATTCCATGAAATCCCTAATGAGAATCCCTAAACTTAACAGGTAATCTACTCAGACATAATCATCGAAACATAAAACATCATGAATAGAAAACCAAATATTATAAAATCAAATAAAGAACTGGGGTTCAAAATCCTCTCTCTTTCGAGAGCAGGATCAGCCCCTAACTCTCTCTGAAAATAAAATAAAGCGTAAGTAAAGTGTAGCATAAACAAGTGGCTAAAAACCCTAATATATAGTCTAAAACACGTCTGGGGGCCTTTTTGCAAGTCTGGGAAGTTTCTGGGCAAAAACTGTAATTTCTCCGAAATGCAGATTTTTGGGCGCAGAACTGCAACGACCGTTGCAAGGTGAAAACACAGCCAGTGAACTCTGTGAAGTCTCTAAATAGTGCAGAATTGCTCCAAATGCTCCCAAAACGTCCAATTAGGCTCCAGATGTCCTTAAACCTGTAAAACACCTGAAAAGACTCCAAAACACATAGAAAGACTCGATAACAAAGACATATACCATGGTTAAAATCCCTAAAATCCATGGTATATCAACTCCCACAC
This sequence comes from Orychophragmus violaceus, assembly GCA_030180135.1. Taxonomy (NCBI): domain Eukaryota; kingdom Viridiplantae; phylum Streptophyta; class Magnoliopsida; order Brassicales; family Brassicaceae; genus Orychophragmus; species Orychophragmus violaceus. Next base: position 43,663,531 of record CM058236.1, read on the forward strand.
ACTTAGCTCTTGCTTGTCCTCAAGCAAGTAAAGAACCAAAGTATAAGAAAAGAGGTTTGAAAACACAGAAACTCATTTCGTCCTAGGAACTTTCGCATTCACATTCACTTAGTAAACCACTGAAAACTTCCCTACAGAACTCAAGACCACAATATACTTCCCCCACACTTAGCAATTGTCTCAAGTAAACTCCACAATCAATCCAAGCAATTCAAAATTACCCTACTGACTTCTTTACAATATTTAAGTGCGGTCTCGCCTAAGGAGTATCGATCAAAGGGCACATGGATTCTTACCTTGTCAGCTCTATACCACCATACTATCTTTCTCTGGTCCCTTTCTTCTCTTTTCCCTTCCTTAACAACTGATTTTTCCCCACTGGGTATCATTTTTTTTTATCAGTGTTCTTCACGTTTTGGGGTGTACTTTGGACACATTCCATGGATCGCACAGAAGGTAATAGTGTTTGCTACTACTCCCGTGACCACTTCGGAGTTACCAACTCATCCTCAGTTTATTACTTTGTTTTTACTTTATGGAAGGGGAGAAGGGAACCAAATAGGACAGGTTTACAGGCTGTGTCAGAACTAACAAAGGAATCCGACACAAAGTATACCAAGCCCTTAGGTGAGAAAATTAAGTCAGTATTAAAGTGAAGTCAGTAAAATGATCCTCTGATACCTGAATTGATATGGGTGTCCTCAGTAGGTTTATCCGTGTTGGGTTTTCTAATAGTCATAGAGGCTCTGCAAGTCTGTCCAACGGTTACTTAGCTCATGTTCAAGCGAAAAGTTTCCTCGAAAAATCATAGTTTCATACAAATTTTGACTCAATAAAACAATTTTGAAAAACATATGACTGACTCTAAGAAAACAAAAGCGTGCGTCAGTAGCTACCTCCCCCACACTTAAACTACACTGTCCCCAGTGTAATCAAGCTCAGGATCGGCGAGAAAGATAAACAAATTTGAAACATCCGAAAGTTGCAGACTACTTACCTGTTGTCGCCCTGTGTCGATCGATGCCCAAGGGTGTCGATCGATGCAAGGTAAATCTTACTCGCGGTTATTGAGATAACCGGTGTCTGAACCGCAATCGAATCGGTAAACCATAAATCGCGACTGCATCGACCGATGCACAGTATGTGTCGATCGATGCAGTGCGATTCTGCCTGTTTCTCACGCCTCTGAACACACTTAATCAGAAAAATCAAAACACCAAAATCAAAACGAAAAATGAAGACAAAAACGAACCTAACAGTGGGTTGCCTCCCCCCTCAGCGCTTGTTTAAAGTCAGTAGCTTGACTGTGGAATAGAGATTTGATTCAAGGTGGCTTCAACAGAGACTTTGAGTGTCTTTGTGAATATATCTTCATCCAAGGAGGTGTATAGGCTTTCAGATCATGAGGTCTCCCAAGGAAAGAGTAAACAGAATCAGGGCGGGAGCGAAGCTTGGGTAGAATACTGCGTTTTCCTGCATTCAAAGCGATGCGGTCAGGAGGTTTAAGCTTAGGTGATTTATACCTTACCTTTGGTGGAGATCTGGTGTTTAGAGCTTTCTGCTTATGAGCAGTTGCAGGCTCTGAAGATGTTAGAGCAGGTTCAAGAGGAACCGCCATCTTCTTTTCTCCACTATCAGATATTGTAGTTCCACCAATCTGAACTTCTTCTTTCAGATGACCATCAGCGGATATCATCTTCTTTGCATCAACTCGCGAAGCTTCAGCTGGTAGGGTTTCATTCATCTTCTTATCCATCACTTTCATGCAGTTAGCAGCTTCTAGCTCCTGGTTAGAGGGTTTAATAACCTTAGGATATGGCAAAATTGGCTTTTAGACTCGTTCTGGGACTGTTGCAGGCTTCTGGTCTCGTCTGCGATCTGTGTCGATCGATGCAGTAGGTGTGTCGATCGACACAAGGCGATTATGTTCAGATCCATCAGACTTATCGGGGATGCATCGATCGATGCACGATTTGTGTCGATCGATGCTTGTCTCAGGCAGACAGAATTCACCCAGAAAATCCGAGATTATGCTCTCTTCTTCTCCCAGCAAGTCAATCTCATCTCTTATGGTTACAGCATTGATGTACAGCTTCTGTTTAGCTTTCCCAGTTTCATTTTGCCTTTGTATTGCTCCAGCTGTTTCACGAATAGTATCCAGCTTCATGTCGAAGTCTACAGCAGTCTTAGTCTGATCCTCTAACAACTGCTCCATCATGGATTCTATCTTGCTCTTATAAGCATCAGCAGCAGGAGGTGTCTGATAAGAAGATGATCCATAGGTTCTCTGATAAGAATTACCTTGCTGCAAAGGCTTCTGATAATCAGTAGTATGTCCATATACAGAAGAGTTCTGATTGCTTGTGAAAGCACTCCTCTGTCCACCATTAAAGAACTTGTTACCTTGCTGATTACTAAACCTGTTTCCTTGGAATCCAGAGCCACTGATGTAGTTCAAATCTTCTTCCTGCTTTTCCAATAACTGCTCCATCATACTTATCAGCTTATCAAACTGTGTATTGTGAGGAGGAAAAGGCTGATATGATGGAGATTCATAACCTCTGGCGAATGAATAGGAACCATAGCCTCTGCAGAATGAGTTATTCTGCTGATTTTCCAACATCCGTTCCATCATTCCCATCATCTTACGCAATGTGTCGATCGATGCAGAGACGTGTCGATCGATGCAAGGGCGAAGATGTAACGATCAACACACAGGACCGTGTCGATCGATGCAAGGCGATTACAGGCGTACCTGAAACGCAATAACAGGGAAAAAAAATTAGCAACAAAAAATAAAAACGAAAAAGCTAGTCTAAACCCTAAGTTCAAATCTATCGAAGACTCAAAAGAGTCCCTGGCAACGGCCCCAAAAACTTGATAGGTCGAGTTTTAATCCCTATTCTAACTGCAAGTGCACAGTGATGTAGTTGTAGTACTTAGGGTATCGAATCCACAGGGACTCCGGTCAATGATAGATTATAAAACAGAAGAGATTAAACTAAGAGAAAGCAAATATGATTAGAAACTAAAAAGCAAGCAGAAAGTAAATAGCGAGTTTGTGAGCAAGGAAGCGAACGTTAAGTCTATGGAGTTCTCATAAAATCAGGAACACAGGCAATCAATCAATCGGGATCTAATTAAGCTCAGTTCTAGAACTCAAAACACAGATATAAAATTAACCAACTGTCGTTGCGAGAATTCTCTAAGTCTAAGTGCAGCAATCCAAATTTCTTTGCAATTACTAACAGATTAAACCAGCATTAATTCCAAGTTCGATATGTTCACAATATAATTAAACCAAATTCCTTTGCGAGTAATTAAATTGCTCATCTAGGTTCTTTCTAGCTAATTAACCAACTGTCGTTGTATCAATCAACCTAACATCATAAATCTGGATAGCTAATTCAGATTAAGCAGTAAGAACAATCCTAGATGAAGAACTAACAGATATGAATCCCTACAGATTGATCAACCTATAATTCCATGAAATTCCTAATGAGAATCCCTAAACTTAACAGGTAATCTACTCAGACATAATCATCAAAACATAAAACATCATGAATAGAAAACCAAATATTATAAAATCAAATAAAGAACTGGGGTTCAAAATCCTCTCTCTTTCGAGAGCAGGATCAGCCCCTAACTCTCTCTGAAAATAAAATAAAGCGTAAGTAAAGCGTAGCCTAAACAAGTGGCTAAAAACCCTAATATATAGTCTAAAACACGTCTGGGGGCCTTTTTGCAAGTCTGGGAAGTTTCTGGGCAAAAACTGTAATTTCTCCAAAATGCAGATTTTTTGGCGCAGAGCTGCAACGACCGTTGCAGAACTGCAACGACCGTTGCAAGGTAAAAATGCAGCCAGTGAACTCTGTGAAGTCTCTAAATAATGCAGAATTGCTCCAAATGCTCCCAAAACGTCCAATTAGGCTCCAGATGTCCTTAAACCTGTAAAACACCTAAAAAGACTCCAAAACACATAGAAAGACTCGATAACAAAGACATATACCATGGTATATCACTTTTCATCGTGCTATATCCAATCTTGACATGATGGTGTCCTTAGATTTATCCTTCACACTCATAAGAGTGTTCATGATATCGTCAAAAAAATTCTTCTCTACATGCTTCAAATCAAGATTATACCGGAGATTGAGGTCCCTCCAATACGGGAGCTCCCAGAATATGCTCTCCTTGTGCCAATTATGCCACATCCCATAGCCAGGCTTCTTCTTATCATGATCGTTTCCACCACATTCTTTAATTTTTGGAGGATTAACAGCTTGCAACCTCTCACAATAAACTTGCTCCCCGGACAAATAATCAGGTGGATACTCTTTTGAAACGTCTTTTCCCTTCAGAAAGTCTCTTTTAATCTTCTTCAGTGGATGACCATGAGGAAGAAATCTTCGGTGAAAATCAAACCAACACGTCTCCCTTCCATTCGGCAGATAAAAAGCTTTTTTATCGTCCATACAAATTGGACAAGACAAAGTACCATGGGTCGTCCATCCTGATAACATGCCATACGTTGGAAAGTCACTTGTAGTCCAGAGCAACACTGCTTTCAGATTAAAACTTTGATTCAAGGATACATCGTACGCATCGACTCCAAAAGACCACAATTCTTTCAACTCCTCAATAAGAGGTTGGAGGTAAATATCAAGACTAGCTCGCGGATGATTTGGCCCAAAATTCAAAATTGTCAGAAATAAGTATTATGTATTCATGCACATACCAGGAGGTAAGTTATATGGAGTCAATATGATTGGCCACAACGAATGATTATTAGACATGCCAAATGGATTGAAACCATCTGTACATAATCCGAGATAAACATTACGGGGCTCTTGGGAAAATCGGGGATGTTGCTCTTGAAAATGCTTCCACTCAGCCGCATCAGACGGTTGACACATTTCTCCCTCATTTGCTTGGTGCTAGGCATGCCATCTCATTGCCGCTGCAGTTTTCTCGCTTTGATACATTCTCTTCAGTCTGTCAGCAATTGGCATATACCATATACGACTATATGGTATATTGGTTCTCCGCTCTCTCTCATTTGGCTTCCATCTTGGTGCTTGACAAAACAGACACTTATCTTCCCTTTCGTCTTCTTTCCAGAAGATCATACAATTATTAATGCAAACATCAATTGTATAATAAGGGAGACCTAAATTGCGCATCAATCTTGCTGTCTCATAATGTGAACCAGTTGCCTGGTTTCCTTCGGGTAAAAACTCGGTAAACATTTCGCATATCGAATCTACTGCCCTTTCACTCATATTATGTTCTGCTTTTTTTGTAAGACTCGAGCAGCTAAGGATAGTTGCGACTGACCTTCACGACAACCATCATATAGTGGATTTTTCGCTCCTTCTAACAGGTCATAAAACTTTTTGAATGATTGCGGATAGGTTCTTCCAAAATTTGATAACTAAAATCCTCGTAATAGATATCAAAATTCTCGTTATCACGAAATGCATCATTGACCATATCCACATATCTATCTTCTACTACATTACCAACATCTTCACTCCCACTAAAATGCGTCCTATCAACATTACTCGTTCCTAAATCCAAACCGATTTCCTCTCCATGCTTATACCAAACATAATAATCAGGCATAAATCCTTTACAATATAGATGACTCCAAATTTTGTTTCCAGAGATTATCGGTTTTTCGTTCTTGCAAACATTACAAGGGCAATGAAACTTACCGCCATTACTTTGAGCAAGAGGCTGGTTGTTTGCAAAAGCCATGAACTGTTCCATCCCCCATTCGAACTCTTGGGAAAAATTCTTGTCACTTGATCGATCCTCCTATACATCCACTCCCGAGAATTACTATAGTTGTAATTTCCCGACATTTTGTGAGTAAAGAAGAAATAGTTTTTCTTTTAATTTCTCGGTTTTCGTAACTTTATGTGTTGAGTGGTTGAGAATGAGGAGGAGACAGCCGAAATCAAAATATATAGAAACTTTTACGACTGATTCGCGACTCCGTACCGACTATTTTGTGACTACCAATAATAGTCGTAACAATTAGTTACACCTACATACAAACGGGGAACACGTGGGTTCATAAATAATTTTAACAACCGAATTAACGACTGTTCTTTTAACCGACTTCTTGGGAGTCGCTAATCAGTCGTAATCCCCCGACTATTTTACGACTGATAGTTTTGGTCGTACATTTACGACTGATGGACGACTGAATGTGTTTAGTCGCTCGGCAGTCACAAAGCAGTCGCAATTCCGTCGGTAAATTTAGCGACTGAAAAATCAGTCGCAAAACGGAGTAGGTAATTCCCTGTTTTCTTGTAGTGCCCGTCTCCCGGCAAACCGAAGACGCGACATTATGGCTCCCGTCGATCCGGATTCGGTCCGACCAGGACGCCTTCTCAACTGGTCCCAGGAACTCGGCGCTTCCTTCATATTAAAATCCACCAAAGACATCACATGATCGATCAATCCCGCATCCGGACCTACAAGAAAAACGGGGACATGGGAAGGGAAAGAGGACTGGGCAATTGTTTCAAACACAATTACCCAGTGAAGGCGGATTTAAGGAACCCGCGATCTCGGCTTACGCCACACAATTAAGACTCACAAGTCCTAGGCTAATATCACCTTGCAAACACGCCTGAAGGCTTTACCACACAATTCTATGTCCATTCGTGCTTACCAGGCCCCACATCCCACACACTCATGGACCCTATAGTCCGAAGATCAAACAAAACAGCCTGAAGCTCATAATTAACTCGAAGCTCAACATGGTGGGGGCTCGTCCATACCCCGCGCAACGATACAAAGGAACGCGAACCCAACCTCGTTATACGCGCCCTATACCGAACACCCTTTCGGGGGCCCTACCACAACACTAATTCACCCATGTCCTTTATGCACAAACAATGTTTTCGGTTTAAGCGATAACCTAGCACTTCTACGTTCTCAAGCAATCACATTGGTACCATACTACCTTTCGTTACCTAGGAAAGACGGTATTAATAGAGGCTTATCGTCCGAAACTGGATGAAGTAAGCAAGGGTCAAGACCGATCCTCACCTTGGCTAAAGAATGGGAAAAGGAGTAATTTAGGGATTCCATTAGCCCAAACGGACATCACATCTGGAAAGAGGACGGATAAATAAGTGAATTAGGCTTTCGTTTCGTTCGAATCGGACTTAGGACGGGCAAGTTATGGCTACTGAAAATCAATGGTCTGGTCAAAGTCAATCGGTTGACCCGGTCAACCCTGACCCAGACCCAAATCCAGATTGAACCAGGTCCAATCCATAACCAGCCAATTTGACCCAGACCAATCCTAAACTAAACTAAATCGGGATGAAATTGATTTAAACCAGAAATTGAATTGAACCAGACCAAACCAGAAATTGAATTGAACTGGATTGGAATGGAAAACCGAACCGGATTGGAATGAAAAACCGAACCGGACTGGCCTAAACCGGACCGAACCAATTGGACCAGCCTAAATCGGACCAAACCGGTCAATGGTTAATGACGGCGGCAGTTGATAGGGTCAGGTTTTAATCCTATACCTAACTGCAAGTGCACAGTTCAGTGGTTGTAGTATATAGGTATCGAATCCACAGGGACTCTGGTATTCAATAGCTCAAGAACAGGAAATTAAACTAGGAAGAAAGAAATGTGATTGAATTAAAAGCAATGCGAGAAAGTAAACAGAAAGCAGAGATTGTTGGTTGTGAAAACAAGTTATTAAGAGCGCTAAGTCTAGGGCGTTCTCAGGAAATCAGACAAGTAGACAGTTCATTCAGCAAGGATCTAATTAAGCACAGTTCTAGAACTCAAAACACAGATATAGAATTAACCAAATTCCTTTGCGATAATTCTCTAAGTCTAAGTGCAGCAAACCAAACTTTCGTTTGCGAGAACTAACAGATTAAACTAGCATTAATTCCAAGTTTGATATGTTCACAATTATCCTAAACCAAACTTTCGTTTGCGAGAAGTTTAATTGCTCAACCTAAATAGTTCAGATTCCTAAACCACACTTCCGTGTCGTATTTAGCAACCTAAGATCTAGATTCTAATTGATCAGGTTAGAACTAGCTTTAAGCACAATTAGATTGAAGAACAGATATAGTTATGAATCCTTAATTGAATTTAAACAAGTCTAGCAAGTCATGAAATCCTATGTGAGAAACCCTAAACCTAACAAGGAATCTACTCAGACATAGATAATGAAAACATAATCATATGAAGAATAAATTGCATAAAAGATAAAGAATTAAAGGGTTCGAAATCTTCTCCAAATACAGATGAAGTAAAGGTTCAGATCAGCCCCAAAAGCTCTAAAAATCCTCTGCTCTTAATTATCAAAGCGTAAGTAAAAGCGTATCTAATTAAAACACCAAAAACTCAATAATATAGGTCTAATCTCGGCCAGGGGCTTCTTTGTAAGTATCAGGAACTTCTGGATCAGAGTGCAATATCTTGACTCTTCATAAACCGCCGAGTTTTGGGCTCATCTCGCTGGTGCAACGATCGATGCTAGTGTGCAACGATCGACGCATTACTCTGTTTCGGACAGTGAACTCTATCTCTCGGCCAAACACTCCAAAAATCTCCAAAATACTCCAATATCTTCAATTCAGCTGCAAACCTGATTATACCTGTAAAAGACTCTAAAAGAACACAAAAAGACACTAAAACATACTTATATCATGGTCTAAAACTAGTAAAAACCATGATATATCAACTCCCCCACACTTAGCCTTTGCTTGCCCTCAAGCAAAACAGAGAACTAAAGCTTGGTGAAGAGGTTTGAAAACTCTTCAGAAACTCATTTCATCCTAGAAGCTACAATACTCAGATTCCCCTTAGTAAACCACTGAAAGAATCAATCACAGGATATCAAGACCAACATGTACTTCCCCCACACTTAGCAACTGTCCTAAGTATACTCCACAATCACATTCAAGCATTCAAATTCTCCCTACTGACTTCTGCAAGTATTTAAGTGCGGTCTCACCTAAGGAGTATCGATCAAAGGGCACATGGATTCTTACCTTATCAGCTCTAGACCACCATACTATCTTTCTCTAGTCCCTTTCTTCTCTTTTCCCTTCTTTAACAACTGATTTTTTCCACTTTGGGTATCATTTTTTTTTTTTTTATCAGTGTTCTTCCCGTTATGGGGTGTACTTTGGACACATTCCATGGATCGCACATGAGATAATAGGGGTCTCTACCACTCCTGTGACCACTTCGGAGTTACTAACTCATCTTCAGTTTATTATCTTTTTTTTTTTACTTTATAGAAGGGGAGAAGGGAACTAAATAGGATAGGTTGACAGGCTGTGTCAGAACTAACAGGGAATCCGACACAAAGTATACCAAGCCCTTAGGTGAGAAATCTAAGTCAGTATTAAGGTTGAAGTCAGTAAAAGGATCCTCTGATACCTGAAGTGATGTGGGTGTTCCCAGTAGGTTGATCTGTGTCTGCGTTTTCTAATAGTCAGAGATAGATCCTGCAACTTCATCCCATTGGTTACTTAAGTTCCTGCAAGTCTTGTAAATCTTCTCAGAAAATCATAGTTTCTTACTTAAACAATTTTGACTCAATAAAACAAAATTTTTTTTGAAAAATGGACTGACTCTTAAGAAAACAGAAAGATAAACGTCAGTAGCACCTCCCCCACACTTAAGACACACTGTCCCCAGTAGTGTCAAGCGAAGGATCGGTAAAAAGAAATAAAAATTGTTAAGGTTTTGTTGAGTTCTGTCAGGTTTACCTCTGTCGCTCAGGCATCGATCGTTTCACTAAGTGCATCGACCGTTACTAGGCGATTTTTGTGTATGGTCGATCGTTGCTCAGGACCGCAACGATCGCTGCAATGCGATTCCGATCGTGTTGTGACGATCGACACAGAAGTGCGTCGATCGACGCACTGCGAATTTATCCGAGACCTGCAATCATAAACTCACCAAAAACAAAAACAAACGTAAAATCCTAACAAAAACACCAAAAATTAAGTAGAAAAACACCAGTACCTAATGGTGGGTTGCCTCCCACCCAGCGCTTGTTTAAGGTCAATAGCTTGACCGGACGAACAAGAATTTTCAGGCACCAGGAGATCCTGACAGAGACTTTTCTGTCTCTGTCCAAGTCTCCTCATCCAAGGTGGCGAGTAGGCTGTTGCAGAATGCTCATGTCCAAGAAAAGATGGAGTAAAATGTGCTCCAGGATCTACAATCACAGTGTTATCAGACCGCTCATCATCTGCATCCCTTATGGTGAATGTTTGCCCATCTATCAGTGGTCTTCGCAGCTTATCCATCTCATAACGCACAGCTCATCTCTCAGATGGAGGTCTATCAGGCTGTTCCTAACATCAATTACCGCTCCTGTTGTAGCCAAAAATGGTCTTCCAAGTAGCAATGCTTCATCCGGATCACAGTCATATTTCAACACTAGGAAGTCTGTTGGAACAAAATAGTTTCCAACTCTTACTGGGATGTCCAAAAGGAGTCCTTCAGGAACTCGTATAGACTGATCAGCTAGGACAAGAGAGGTCCTAGTAGGAGTAAAATCTAGCATACCCAGCTTCTCTGCCACAGAGCATGGCATCAAACTTCCAGCAGCTTCTAAGTCACACAGAGAGCGCCTAAAACTATCCTCAAAGATTGAAAAATCAAGCACAAAGACTCCAGGATCAGGCAGCTTCTTCGGGATCTTGGTTAGCAGAACATCACTAATATGCTGAGGAACTATAATCACCCAGTCTCTCAGCTCTTCATCTAAAGGTATCATCTTGTTCAAATACCTCTGCACACATGGATGATAAGGTGGATCATCAGAAGATGGAATTTCTTCCAATTCTTCACCAATCTCCTCTAGCTTTTTAAGCTCTTCAATTTCCTGCTTAATCACTTCAGACACTGAGGAGTGTTGTCTAACAATCTGCGCATAAATCTCCTGTTGAGAGATCTCAGAGACTCCAGAGAATAAGCCATCAAGCTCTAAGTCTGCATCAATACCATCATCACTCAGCGAATCTGTCTGTTTACGACGTGCATCGATCGACACTAGTTGTGTGTCGATCGTTGCAATGCTGCAATTTTCACCCGAGAGTTTTTCACCAAAATCCGAGAATTCTTCTTCCTTCACCAATTCAGCTGTACTTAGCTCAAATTTTTCACCTAGGTGAGATCCATCATTAACATACACAGACCAGGCCTTAATATGAGTGTCTGCTAGTCCTTTTCCCTTTATTGAGCTGGAAATCTGGTTCACCTGAGTATCCAACTGCTTCATGTGAGTGTTCAGGGACTCAAACTTCCCATTGAGGTCTTCATAGACAGCATCCAACTTCTTGTTGCAGTCCACAGAAATCTTGGTCTGACTCTCCATTAGTTGTTCCATCATAGCTTCCATTCTACTCTCATGAGCTGTAGATGCAGGAGGAGTTTGATAAGATGAAGATCCATAGGTTCTCTGAGTACCTTGTCCAAAGGTCTTTTGAAAACCACTGGTCTGTCCAGAATTAGATGAATTGCTGTTGAAAGCACTTTTCTGTCCTCCATTGAAGAATCTGTTTCCTTGTTGATTTCCAAATCTATTACCTTGGAATCCAGATCCTCCTATGTAATTCACATCTTCTTCCTGAGTGTCCTCCTCAGTTTGAATTACCTCTACATCTTGGGCAAAGTGGACAGCTTTCTTACCTGCTAGGAGATTGCAAACTGTGTCCAGCCTAGATCTAATATCAGCTATGTCAGAATTCTCTACACTTCCACCTGATTTCTTCCCCCTCTCATCCATAGTCTTGCAACTGTTGCTGCCTATTAGGTTCTCAATCAACTGCTTAGCCTGTATAGGAGTTCTGGTGTTGAAGTTAGCATTACTGGAATTATCCAGTGCAGACTGATATGGAAGATCTATGCCTCTGAAGAAGATGCCAATCAACTGAACTTCAGTAAATCCATGGTGTGGGCAGTCACGCTGATACTGCTTAAATCTCATCCAGGCAGTCTTTAAAGGCTCCACAGCTCCTTGGGAAAATGTGAGTATGTCCTGTCTGGACTGGTCTGAGCGCGCATCATCATAGAAGTGATGCAGGAACTCACTCTTCAAGGCTGCCCAAGTAGTATACTGAGCAGGTGCCAGCTGCTTTAGCCATGCACTAGCGTCTCCAGCAAGACTGTGCGGAAAGAGCTTAAGGAACAGATAATCCGGGCAGACTCCATCATACTTCATGCCAGTGACTATGTCCTCAAACGAATCAATGTGATCCATAGGCTGATCCGTTGGGTAACCATGAAATGCATTCTGTCTCATCAGCGAGTAGTAGATGGTTTTGATCTCAAAATCATTTCTCTCAAAAGCAGGAAGCACTAGAGCTGACCGGTTTGCATGATACTCATCCGGTCTGTTGTAGTCAGCTAAAGTCCTCTCATGGACAACCATCTGTCTAGCTTGGTTCTGTCGTGGTGGCTCAGCTTCCTCAACATCAGGGATCACTCGTCCATCAGCATTAATCCTTTGCCCAGCAGCATTGTAAGGATTGTTTTCTGGATCCCTCAGAGTACCTTCAGGATCTGGTATCAGAATCAAACGCTAACGTACCATCCTTTCTCTTCTTTCTCTTCTGTTAGCTCTCTCTAAACGTCCAAGTTCTTCAAGATCGAGATTAACTAAGTCCAAGTTCGGATTACTTCTAGTTTTCTGCGTCTGCATAAACTGTCTGTAATCGTCCGGCAACGATCGATGCTATCAGTGCAACGATCGGTTCAATCTCAGAATCGCCTAGTGACGATCGATGCAAGGGTGCAACGATCGACGCAGTGCGAAATCGGTACCTGCGACAGAGAGAAAAACAGACAAAATCAGTAACTAAAAAAATATAAAAACAAAAACGAAAACAAAACAAAAAAAATCCTAGTAAAACCCTAGGCTCGAAGCTATCGAAGACTCTAAGAGTCCCCGGCAACGGCGCCAAAAACTTGATAGGGTCAGGTTTTAATCCTATATCTAACTGCAAGTGCACAGTTCAGTGGTTGTAGTATATAGGTATCGAATCCACAGGAACTCTGGTATTCAATAGCTCAAGAACAGGAAATTAAACTAGGAAGAAAGCAATGTGATTGAATTAAAAGCAATGCGATAAAGAAAATAGAAAGCAGAGATTGTTGGTTGTGAAAACAAGTTATTAAGAGCGCTAAGTCTAGGGCGTTCTCAGGAAATCAGACAAGCAGACAGTTCATTCAGCAAGGATCTAATTAAGCACAGTTCTAGAACTCAAAACACATATATAGAATTAACCAAATTCCTTTGCGATAATTCTCTAAGTCTAAGTGCAGCAAACCAAACTTACGTTTGCGAGAACTAACAGATTAAACTAGCATTAATTTCAAGTTTGATATGTTCACAATTATCCTAAACCAAACTTTCGTTTGCGAGAAGTTTAATTGCTCAACCTAAATAGTTCAGATTCCTAAACCACACTTCCGTGTCGTATTTAGCAACCTAAGATCTAGATTCTAATTGATCAGGTTAGAACTAGCTTTAAGCACAATTAGATTGAAGAACAGATATAGTTATGAATCCTTAACTGAATTTAAACAAGTCTAGCAAGTCATGAAATCCTATGTGAGAAACCCTAAACCTAACAAGGAATCTACTCAGACATAGATAATGAAAACATAATCATATGAAGAATAAATTGCATAAAAGATAAATAATTAAAGGGTTCGAAATCTTCTCCAAATACAGATGAAGTAAAGGTTTAGATTAGCCCCAAAAGCTCTAAAAATCCTCTGCTCTTAATTATCAAAGCGTAAGTAAAAGCTTATCTAATTAAAACACCAAAAACTCAATAATATAGGTCTAATCTCGGCCAGGGACTTCTTTGTAAATATCAGGAACTTCTGGATCAGAGTGAAATATCTTGACTCTTCATAAACCGCCGAGTTTTGGGCCCATCTCGCTGGTGCAACGATCGATGCTAGTGTGCAACGATCGACGCATTACTCTGTTTCGGACAGTGAACTCTATCTCTCGGCCAAACACTCCAAAAATCTCCAAAATACTCCAATATCTTCAATTCAGCTCCAAACCTGATTATACCTGTAAAAGACTCTAAAAGAACACAAAAAGACACTAAAACACACTTATATCATGGTCTAAAACTAGTAAAAACCATGATATATCAGCAGTCAACGGTCAATCGGCGACTGTCAACGGCGGATCTCCGGCGGCGGCGGCAACTGTGGTCGGCGGCGGCGTGTGACGGCGGCGCGTGGGCAACTCCGGCAGATCGTGGCCGCACATGGATCTCACACGCGCGGCTTCTCTCTGGCGCGTGGCGGCGCATGCGGTGGCGATTCGGAAAACAATTGACTCCTCCGGCTTTGTCTCTTCGAGCTGGTCACGTTGGTGGCTTTAGATTTTCGGGATTCGGGGTATTTTGAAAGGTACATCAAAACAAAATGTATTCCTTTGAAAAACCTAGATCTGTGGTTTCGGGAGTTACATGGTGAAAAGAGAAGGAGAAAAATGTGGATTTGGCTTGCTAAGACTTCGAACGGCTCGTGATCTCGACAGGGCTTTGCCAGAAAGAGTTTAAAATGGGTTTTCTGTAGGAGGAGGCTAGTATTTATAGAAGAAGGAGATGGGGAAAACCCTAGATTTAAGAAAAGAAGGTTGGCTTTCTGGGCTTTGGGCTGGGCTTCTCTTCTTTTATTAAAATTTTTTAATTGGGCTGGTTTGGGTATGTTACAATTCTCCCACCCCTTTGAAAAGAATTCAGGACGAATTCTGAAGGTCGCGGTTTTCTGATCACTCTTGAACTCAAGGGCACCATTCTGCTCAGGGTATGGAGACTTGTTCTAAGGAAAGTTCGAACGGGGAAGGCACAAGATAAATAAAGAATCAATATAATATAAGGGCATAGGGCTGCATAATTTGAATAAATAGAATAGTAGAAAACCAGCTACGCGAAAACCGCGAAAGAACTCAAAACGAAAAACTCCAACAACTAAAAAAAATAGCTATGTCTAACTCCTAACAAGCCCCCAATCCTTTGACTCTAGCCACTCGGTTATCCTGGGGTCGGTACTCAAGATCCATGTTGCCTCGATACACATAGTGCATCGCTCTGGTACTCCTCTGGGTCGGAGTCCGGCTCTGTATCTGAAATGGTGATCACTGGTGGTACTGCCACCTCTTGCTGCTGTCGCGCCTGCTCATGCATCTGTGCAGCCTACTGCTGCCTCAACCTCTCCTGCTCCTGCTCATGTGCAGTCCGCTGTCGTCTAAACCGCTCCTGCATCTCCTCACATGTAGTTGGGTGCCGATCTAGCCACTCCTAATCTATGGCATCCTGCTTGATGCGGTCATCAGAACCAGACCAGACCAGGCGCTGACTAACTCAATCGCTGACTCAACCACTACGTCAAGCAGCACAAAGAAACAAAGAGAAGTCAAGGCCACAATGATTTCTGATCCAAAGCAAGGCATAGGATTGATTATACATCCAACAATCAATCCTAAGAAGACATATGACCCAGGAGGAATCATAACACATGGAGAAGAGATTATGGAGCCGAGAAGATCCAACAAGGCGTATGAGCTTATCTTAGCTCAAGTGGAGACCAAGGTCAAGACATCTTGCTCAGATCATCATCAGCATGCCACTAAGAAGAGTCATCCCCAAAAGATGACACAAGAAGAAGATACCGAAAAGGAGCTAACCATATGTAGCATCACAGCTAGCTCAGGAAGTAGCATCGGCACTAGCTCAGCAGACTTGCCATATATGGAAGCATTCACATTTGGAAGGTCAATTCAGCACCAAACGTTTGCCTATCAAAACTACAGTGTATTGAGCTCCTTTCCATCAAGTCTAGACGTCCCCAGCTGCACAAGACCACACAAGATTCTCCATAACTTCAACAAGTCATACTTACCATTTTTGGAGAAGAAAGAGATCAAACACCAACGGCTCCTTTCCATACATGCAAGCTGCGAATTGTTTGTCAATCAAGCTGTCCCAAGGATCCTCACTTATCCCTTAAAGCCATCCAGATACAAGAAACCATCAAGAGCTTGGATCCTTACCATATTCAGCCTAACGGCTAGTTTTTCATTAAGTTCCGATTTCCTTCTTTATTTTTGGTCATATGACCGTTGTGTATAGCTTATATAAGCTTAGCATAGTCCATTGTATTATTCACCTTTCAACCTTTCAATTAATCAAAGTATTATTCAGTTCTTCAAAGAGTGTTCTTTGTAAAGATCTTTCGTGTCTTAGGATTCATTGAGTGATTCAATTGTTTCCGAAGATTGTTGGATTAGTATTGCTTGTGTGACTCAAGCAGAACTAGTTCACCACCGATTGAGAGAGTCAATCAAACCCACCGGTTGAGAGAGTCAATCATTTCATTCATCCATTCCATCCATCTCGGTCAAGTAAGAGAGCTTTTAAGCCAGTGCTTGCCCTCCATCAATCCATCGCTCAAGCTTCCGCCTCCGGGGCTACATCATCTGGTATCAGAGCCGAAAGGTTCCTACATCAGGTGTTTCCTATCCTTTATCCTTTCGGTTATTGCATCTTGTTTTTGTTTTCATTTCATCTTAAATCAAAAAAAACCATAAAAAAAAAAAAAATTGTTTTCATTCTGTTTTGTTTTACATCTTCAAATTAAAAAAAAAAGTGTTTTGTATTTCTTTTGATTTCTATTTAAGTGTTCTTAGTTTGTTTCAAAGGTTCAAAAAAAAAAAAAAAAAAAAATTTGTGTTATTTGATTCGATTTCTTAAACCAAAAGCCAAAAAAAAATTGTTATTTCCATATTAGTTTTTGTCAATTCAAAATTTAAAAAAAAAAAAAAAAAGTGTCAAAGTTTTTCATAGTGTTTTTATTTGTTTCCAAAAGTTTTAAAAAAAAAAAGGAAAGTTTTCATTGTTTGATTTCGATTTCTATAAACCCAAAAACTCAAAAAAAAAAGTATTGTTTCCATTTCTGTTTCAAATTGTGTGGACTTTGTAAGAAAAGGAAAGGTTGAATAGGCCAAATTTCCATTCCTTTACAGTTTGAAATTTGAACTATTCCTTTGTAAGATCCCATTGATACTCTCTTGTTTAATTTTGTTTCAGGAAAAGAAGCATGGAAGATGCTGATCAAACTTGTATGGCTCAACTCCTTGAGGTTATTCAAACTATAGGAGAACGCATCACAAAGCTGGAACATTCTCAGCCTACCCAACAACAAGAAGAGAATGGACTGGAGAATGCACCAGGAGCTACTTATGTGGAGCCTAAACCACCAGACCAACCTTGGAGAACAAGAACGACAAAGTCACATCCACCAAGGACTTCCCAACGAAAATCAGGGAGTGACTCAAGCCGTGCGACATTCCAAGCCACCTACAAGTCAAAAGTCAGGTTAATTTGGGATGATGGATATTATTATTATGGACCTGAATTCTTTGTATATCCAGGAGGTAAAGCAAGCTATATAGATTGGGAAAGCAACATGGAAGAGTACTTTAGCTACTATTGTGTTCCTAATGAAGAGCGACTCCATATAGCACTTGGACAACTCACCAAAGAGGCTCTAAAATGGTGGAACAAAGAAGAGTATGAGAGATGGTACTACAAGGAGCCAAAGATCAGAACATGGGATGACTTAAAGTTGAGCATGTGGGAAAAGTATTGTTCACCGAACAAAACTACTTATCCACCGAAGAGATCATCAACTCCTAAACTTGTGCAAGATGCCAATAGCTCTCAAACAAAGTATCAAGGTAAGTTCTCTGTCTTTAAGAATACATTAGAACTAATGTGTTGTAAGTGTAAGAGCAGGGATCATGTTGCTAAGGACTGTCCAAGAAAGAGGACTACAACATCAAATGGTGAAAAGCTAGTACCACAAGAGGCCAAAGGAGGAGAAAAGCAACCAGCAGCCTCTAAACCATTTAATGAGTTTCCCACCTTCAGATTTGCACCAGTAGAACACACTCACGAAATCCTGAAGGAGAAGCAAGAGAAGAAGCAGAGCCACAAAGCCTCACCCAATTCAACTGGGTCCAGCTTTGATGCCTCACTCAAGCTCCTAGACATGCCAACACAAGGTAAGTGTTCTAACCTTGTAAATTCCAAAGAGTCAACCTGTTATAAGTGCCATAAAAGAGGGCATTTTGCTGCAAATTGTCCGTCTAAGAAGTTGTTCAAAGATATAACATCAGAGTTGAAATTGGAAGTAACTAACACAAATGATAGTTTTGTGCAATTTGATATTTTAATTTCCAATTCAAGACTCATGCACTTGTCTTTGCCAAAGAGTTTTGATGCAGGAATAAGACAAGGAGAATGGCATATAAGCAAAGGTGAAGAAAATCAATTCTTACACCTTACTTGTTCAAAGGAGACCGCGAAAGAGGAAACCAAGCAAGACAACAACAGAAGAGTGCAAGCAAACAAGGTTCATGAAAGTTTAGGTGCCAAAGAAGAAGTGGAGCAACATCAATGTCATGATCCACAAGCAAGTAAAGGACAAGAGTACATTCAAGGTACCATCATGACTGTTGTACCAAGACATGAGCGAGACAAGGTAAATCAATATCTTACTCAAAATGTTCATACTGATTCCAAGGATATGATAATGCATTTGTCTTGTCCAAAAGAACTTGAGAAAGGTGTAGGTCATGGAGTCAAGTATCGGGCAGGAACATCAATACAAATGAATCAAGGTGAAGAAGCTCATGGAGCTTCAACTAATGATGAACTAGAGCATAAAACCTCTAGTAGTACATGCACCAGGAGAGATGCGACTTTGAACCAGCTTGTCACATCCATAATGGTAAGCTCCAACCTTGTGCAACCTGTCTTTAAAGTCTCAAACTCAGATATAATTCACTTGCTCTTTCCCTTAAGAGTTGACTTAGGTACAGGTCTGATAAAGATCAAGAAGCCAAGGGCAGAAGGAGTCTTGAGAGAGAGACAAAAACCGAGCCATGTTTCCACACATGAGCCACAAGCAAATCCAAGGCTTGAAGTATATTATGCTTCAACCAAACATGAGGTTATCTCTGAACTTAAAGTGCCTAACACTGATTGTCAAGCCACTGGTATAATGCACTTGTTTCTTGAGTCAAGTGTTGAGACAGGGATTAGAGCCAAAGATAAGGCCAAATGGGAGATCAAGGAAAATCCACCGGACCATGCATCACTTTGCTCTATCATCATGCCCACTGAAGAAAGCCACCACCATCAGGATGTTAGCCAGGTAAGTCTATCTATAATCCACCTCATTTCTAATGACCCAACAACTCTGTTGAATGACTTGTTAAACTTCCCAGAAGTTACTACAACTACAGATAGTGAAATAGCTTCAAGTTTATCTCTTCATAAGAAGCCCATAATGCACTTGTCTCTTTGCCAAAGTGTTGAGAATATTTCAGGTCTTAAGGAGAGCAGGAGCAAGATCAGCAAAGGAAACATCACACCAGCTCAAAGAAGAGGAGCATTGCTATCCTATTTGCTCAAAGAAGAGCCACCGGATGCTCCACAACTCAACCGGAATCAAAATGATTCCCAAGGTAATCTTCTAAACCCTCATTCACTTCACTGGACTAACTTGACTTATCTATGTGCAGGTTATCAAGTTTTGAGGTCAAAACTTCTTGAAGAGGGAGGGTATGATGCGGTCATCAGAACCAGACCAGACCAGGCGCTGACTAACTCAATCGCTGACTCAACCACTACGTCAAGCAGCACAAAGAAACAAAGAGAAGTCAAGGCCACAATGATTTCTGATCCAAAGCAAGGCATAGGATTGATTATACATCCAACAATCAATCCTAAGAAGACATATGACCCAGGAGGAATCATAACACATGGAGAAGAGATTATGGAGCCGAGAAGATCCAACAAGGCGTATGAGCTTATCTTAGCTCAAGTGGAGACCAAGGTCAAGACATCTTGCTCAGATCATCATCAGCATGCCACTAAGAAGAGTCATCCCCAAAAGATGACACAAGAAGAAGATACCGAAAAGGAGCTAACCATATGTAGCATCACAGCTAGCTCAGGAAGTAGCATCGGCACTAGCTCAGCAGACTTGCCATATATGGAAGCATTCACATTTGGAAGGTCAATTCAGCACCAAACGTTTGCCTATCAAAACTACAGTGTATTGAGCTCCTTTCCATCAAGTCTAGACGTCCCCAGCTGCACAAGACCACACAAGATTCTCCATAACTTCAACAAGTCATACTTACCATTTTTGGAGAAGAAAGAGATCAAACACCAACGGCTCCTTTCCATACATGCAAGCTGCGAATTGTTTGTCAATCAAGCTGTCCCAAGGATCCTCACTTATCCCTTAAAGCCATCCAGATACAAGAAACCATCAAGAGCTTGGATCCTTACCATATTCAGCCTAACGGCTAGTTTTTCATTAAGTTCCGATTTCCTTCTTTATTTTTGGTCATATGACCGTTGTGTATAGCTTATATAAGCTTAGCATAGTCCATTGTATTATTCACCTTTCAACCTTTCAATTAATCAAAGTATTATTCAGTTCTTCAAAGAGTGTTCTTTGTAAAGATCTTTCGTGTCTTAGGATTCATTGAGTGATTCAATTGTTTCCGAAGATTGTTGGATTAGTATTGCTTGTGTGACTCAAGCAGAACTAGTTCACCACCGATTGAGAGAGTCAATCAAACCCACCGGTTGAGAGAGTCAATCATTTCATTCATCCATTCCATCCATCTCGGTCAAGTAAGAGAGCTTTTAAGCCAGTGCTTGCCCTCCATCAATCCATCGCTCAAGCTTCCGCCTCCGGGGCTACATCACTGCTGCTACCTCAGCCTCTGCTAACGGTCCCATGCGACCTGCTGCTCTACTATCACTCGCTATATGTGGGCCTAATCCCTCTGGTTCCTCTCTCTCACCCGCTGTCTGTAAATCAAGTCCCTCTAGCTCATCTCCACTACCTCTGCATAGCATGCTGCCATCATCACTAAACCGTACTCTCCATACTCACTCCCATCTGTCATCCCCTGGCGGATCTCCAGCAGAAGTCCATCCATCATCATGGACATCATGTGTGCCGGTGATCGGGGGTAAGTATGAGCTGCGCCCCAAATGAACCGGTGAAAATACTCCTCTATACTCATCCCAACCGTCTGGAACTGCCGGGGTACGTCTGATAGGGGCGCATGTGCCCGGGGTCCTGCGGGTGTGGCTCTTAAGGTGTCGTCCTCCTGTGGGATCGACTCTGGTCCAAACTCCAGGTAGGGTGGGTCATATGGGGCTGGGGGTCTCACAGTCATAAAGCATACGTGTGTTGGGGGCTCTAGGTAGTCCTCCTCCACTGCTGGCTCTTTCCCGGGTCTCCTAGCACTCGGTGCACCCGTCGGGTTTGCTGATGTGGACGGGACATCCACGGGCGTCTTCCGGGGTCAGCCCCTCTTTCCAGTTGGTCGTGAAACAGTCTCAATTGTCACTGTCGGAAGCACTGGTCTGCCTACAGGGACCGAGGTGGGTGGCGGAATCACCGTTGGGGTCACGGTTGGTGTCCTCGTCGCAAGGCGTGTCCGCGGCGGAACACTCGTCCCAGTCGTAGCACGGGTGCGTAGAACACTGACAAGACTGGGTGCGTACTCGGACCCAGAATCAGAACTAGAGTCAGAAGACATCCTACATAAAAACGAGAGTGGGTGAGGTCACAACAGGAGATAATCAGTGATATATTGTTGTTTGAAAATACTTTTCGCAAAGTAACCATTTTATAAAATTTTGCAAACACTTTTGAAAAAGATTTGAAAACTTGGTTTTTGGGTAAACAACGAAAGCTGATCCCCCAGGACAGAACCTGGGGACTTTAACCTAGGCTCTGATACCAAATTGTAACACCCGTCTCTCGGCAAACCGGAGACGAGGCATTAGGGCTCCCGTCGAACCAGATCCGGTCTGACTGGGATGCCTTCTCAACTGGTCCCAGGAACCTGGCGCTTCCTTCGTATTCAAATCCACCAAAGACGTCACACGATCGATCAATCCAGCATCCGGACCGGCAAGAAAACGGGGACAGGGGAAGGGAAAGAGGACTGAGCAATTGTTTTAAACACAATTACCCAGTGAGGGCGGATTTAAAGAACCCGCGATCCCGGCTTACGCCACACAATTACGACTCACAAGTCATAGGTTAATATCACCTTGAAAACACGCCCGAAGGCTTCACCACACAATTCTATGTTCATTCGTGCTTACCAGGCCCCACATCCCTCACACTCATGGACCATATAGTCCGAAAATCAAACAAAACAGCCCGAAGCTCATAATTAACTCGAAGCTCAACATGGTGGGGGCTCGTCCAGACCCTCGCGCGACGATACAAAGGAACGCGAACCCAACCTCGTTATACGCGCCCTATACCAACACCCTTTGGGAGCCCTACCACAACACTAATTCACCCATGTCCTTCACGCACAAACAACGTTTTCGGTTTAAGCGATAATCTAGCAGTTCTACGTTTTCAAGCAATCACATTGGTACCATACTACCTTACGCTACCTAGGAAAGACGGTATTAATAGAGGATTATCGTCCGAAACTGGATGAATTAAGCAAGGGTCAAGACCAATCCTCACCTTGGCCAAAGCAGGGGCAAAATCGTAATTTAGGGATTCCATTTGCTCGAACGGACATCATATCTGGAAAGAGGACGGAAAAGAAGTGAATTAGGCTTTCGTTTTGTTCGAATCAGACTTAGGACGGAAAAGTTATGGCTATTTGAAGTTTGGTTGACTGAAAGTCAATGGTCAGGTCAAAGTCAATCGGTTGACCCGGTCAACCCAAACCCAGACCCAAACCCAGATTGAACCAAGCCCAATCCATAACCAGCCCATTTGACCTAGACCAATCCTAAACCAAACTAAACCGGGATGAAATTGATTTAAAACAGAAATTGAATTGAAAAGGACCAAACCAAAAATTGAATTGAATCGGATTGGAATGGAAAACTGAACCGGATTGGAATGGAAAACCGAACCAGACAAGCATAAACCGGACCGAACCAATTGGACCAGTCTAAACCGGACCGAATCGATCAACGGTCAACGGCAGCAGCGGTCAACGGCGGATCTCTGGCGGCGGCGGCAACTCTGGTCGGCGTCGGTGGCGGCGGCGCGTGACGGCGGCGCGTGGCGGCGGCGAGTGACGGCGGCGCGTGGCCGCGCGTGGATCTCACGCGTGCGGCTTCTTTCCGGCGCGTGGCGGCGCGTGCGGCGGCGATTTGGCAAACGGTCACTCCTCCGGCTTCGTCTCGTCGATCTGGTCACGTTGGTGGTTTCGGATTTTCGGGATTCGGAGTATTTTGAAAGGTACAGCAAAAACAAAACGTTTTATTTAGAAAAACCCTAGATCTTTGGTTTCGGGAGTTACCTGGTGAAAAGAGAAAGGAAAAAAATGTGGAGTTGGCTTGCTGAAACTTCGAACGGCTCGGGATCTCGACACGGCTTCGCCAGAAAAAAGTTTAGAATGAGTTTTCTGTAGGAGCAGACTAGTATTTATAGAAGAATGAGGGGGGGGGGGGGGAACCCTAGATTTAAGAAAGGAAGGTGGGCTTTCTAGGCTTTGGGCTGGACTTCTCTTCTTTTATTAAAAAAAATAATAATTGGGCTGGTTTGAGTATGTTACATTTTTTTTTTTTTTTGAACTATAGTCGTGAGGTTTGTACCTTGTCGTAAGACATTAATTAAAAAGTCGATTGCATTGTGTTTCAGCGGGTGCAATGTGACAAAACTCCGTTGGAGCAGTATGTTGATTTGTGATTGATGTCACTTTGGTCGGGAGAGCATGCATATTTAAAGCTTGGTCGACTCATCAATTTTATCTTGACTGTTTACTGGAAACGTTACGGAAGGTAAACTACCTATTGCAATTCTCAAAGTCTATTGTCGCCAGATCTAAACGGTGTGACTTATTGCAAGAGAGTTCGTCCGAGACTCCAAGAGAGAGGCCATGTATATTCTTGATTGTTTTTGTAGGTAAATTCTATTAAACGTCTTCTATATATGTTGTGTGGTCAGATTGCAGCCGAAAAATCATCGCCAGTAAGTTGTTTAATGCATGCTTCTGTTATCAAAAAAAAAAAAAAAACTTTTGTAAGTGCATATGTTAATCCAAATGATTAAGTATGTATATGTATGTTAATATACAATATATCCCGAGAGGAAGTTATCAGAAGGTGTAACTCAAAGTGGTAAACATTATCTTTCTAATTAACCTTCTACAATCGTTTTTGAAAAGTTTTATATGTACACATTTGGCCTCCTGCATATACAAGATTACAAGGTTTCAAAAATAAAATAAATATAGAAGATTACATTAATGGACATTGTACGTCGTCTTCTTTCCTACCAGGTTGTATTCCAATATATAAGGATAAGTTATTAAAAATGTAACTACATATTTTACATAGCGTTTGTGGTTAAAGAAAAGAGTTGATGAGTGTTGTAGTGGAAAGCAAACATAGGAGGAGATCCACCAACAGAGGCGGAGCTACCTGAGTGAAGAGGGGGGCAGCTGCCCCCGGTAAATTTCAATATTAATTAGATTTGTTAGATAAAATAGTAATTTTTCGTTGGATGAGTTGGTTCTGCCCCCCCTTAAAAATTTCTCTCTGCCCCCTATCATTCCCAGTTCGATTCTTGCTCTCACCTCACCGCTTTATAATTTTTTTTTTGTCTCTCTTAACTTCATTTAAAACCTACTATTAATTCTTTCTCGTATTTGGTAGCACATTGACACATATCTATACATATCTATGACAAAATATAATTGTCTTTTACTCTTTCCATAATTTTGTATTTAAATAATTGGTTCATTAACTTTTTAGATCTTTGTTGAGAGAAACTTTTATATCTTTCCATTTGTTAATTATTTTTTAGAGAAAAATTACTTTATTTATTTATCCATTGTATTTATGTGTTTAGCATATTTTGATTGGTTTTAATAAAAACTATATATGTATATATATATATATATATATATATATGACAAAATAATAAGGATATGTGTTAAATAATACAAATAATAGAAATATTTGTGTGTTTTAAAATACCAAAATTTTATTAATCAATGTAATAAAAAATATTTATATATTTTAAATATAATTTATTTTGATGTATATATATATTATAATAAATAAAATTTTAATTAATTTTTGCCCCCGGTCAAAAGTATTTCTAGATCCGCCGCTGTCCACCAACATCACTTACCAAAGTGCGTTGCTGCCACTTTTCCCAATACTATTGGACACGTTCGTTACACAAATGTAATATGTGTCTCTTAGAGGTTTATTGTTTTTGTTAGCGTAAGTTTCGACCATGCATGTGGCAATGCTATTGTGAACTTCTTTTTGTTTTGTTTACTTTTTTCGTTTTTAATTGCTTAATAAGAAAATTTTCTAAAAAGTAAATTGGATGATGTCCGATAACATTTGACCACTAAGAATTTGGTATGATCGAACAAAACAAATTGGCGTGATTCAGGCATGTCTAGCTACTATAATGTAAGTTACAGATTAATTATAAGAAAAACCTAAAAATAATTAGTAAATTTTAAAACATTGGTAATAAGCAATTGGTTAATCGAAAAGTTTGTTTGATACAACATGCATGTGTCAGGGACTCGGGGTTAAGTGTGCTTTTGTTTTTGTATGTGTTCTGGTTTTACGTTAACTCATTGAATTTCATATTCAAATGAACCTCGTAATCGTAACAAAACCAGGTTTTTAGTCATGGGTAATGGCTTTTTATTTTTTCATATTTAAAAAACGGATATTTTAGATCGTCAATTCAGAATTGATGTGGAGAACTTATTCAAAAAACTTGAGTCAACACACTATTCTGAGCCTGACTCTCTTCTTCATACATACGCAGAATAAGATCTACTTGTCCTCCTCATTTCTCTTTACTTTGAAATAAAAGCTTTCACCTTCTTCTTTTAGTCGAGTAAAAAATACCTCGGGAGATATCGATCTTGTTTCAAATATGCAATCTTCTTCTTTAATAGGAGAAAAAATTTACATATTCAAGTACATGTGATTCAATAGCAGCAGATCTCGGTGGAAAAATGTCTTACTAGCCTTCCCGCATGCTGAGCACAAAAATGTGTTTTGAAAGGAGAAGGAAGACTGAAATGCCGCCGGAGATCTATTATTTAATTCACTCAGAATGATTTTCCTTTTTTCAATATATACATCTTCAATAATACTAATGTGATATTATGGTGTGATAAATTTATTTATATAAATATTCTAAATATTTAATACTTAACTAGGAAGGGTAGATTATTTTGATGGGTTTTTATTTTGTTGATAAAAAATGATTATGTTGATGAACTTTAATTTGTATACTCTTTTGTCACGATCAGAATGTATTTCGAAATAATATGATCCCAAAAGAGTTAGGATAATATGCTAGTATACATATTTTTACCCTCTTAGGTGATAATATCGTTTTTTGTAGCTAGTTGTATTCATGTGATCGTGTGAATGAAATATGTATCATTTTATTACATGTTTTTAACAAGGTTATATCATGTTTAATGTAATAACACAAGCTTGATTATATGCACTAATTTGTATGCAAAAAGTTTTTGTTTTTTCATCTCTTATTAATGCTATTATTATTATTTTTTCTATTACGATTAATACTTTTGTGGTTATACCCAATTTAATATTTTTCTAACGAATACTTTTCCGAGCGAAACCATATATATACACGTACATACTTATACGTGGTTGTCTATACATGTAGTGTTGTTTTTTTTTGTAACATTACATGTAAAATGCGTTGCCTTAATCATATGCTTAGTTGTATTATTCTATTTTATTTAATAAAAGCATATATATTTATGTATTTTCCCATTTATTTAATACATGTAGGTCATAGACTCAACAATTGCTTATATGCTTTTCTTCTGTCTAGTTATTCCCTCGGTTGAAATACGCGCTAAACGCTAGTCGGCCGATCGAATTACATTTAGCGTCTAATGAAAAAATCAAAGATTAATCAAGATTTACGCGGAACAAAATTTTCAGTTTTATTTAAATATATCGGACCTTTAAGTATATATACACATTTACTTTGCTGATAAATTCAAAAAGTAGCATGTGTTTTGGTGGTACGAGTGTCCCCTATTTGTGCAAATGAGTTTTTTCTGTTAATGAGATAAAAAACATAGTTGCTCTTGTCTTCAACCTATGGAAAACTGATCTGGTAATCCTAGATCGCCGTTCTCTTTCATTTTAGCACTATTTTCATCGTTTTTTCCAATGTTATTCATTATCAAATATGTAGATCTAGCAAATATATAATGATTTGTAACTCAAAACTGGAAAAAAAAAACTTCGAAGAATCTGATTATCTTTCTGGCCACAGCCCAGTCGCGATGGTATTGAGCCGAGAACCGTTTACATGCAGAGGAATTGGTCGACTCGTCCGTGTTTTCGAACAGGGTTATTCCTAATTTAGTTTGTTTCTGTCTTTCCTCTTCGGTTATTTTGTATTTTAGTTTATGTTTGAAGTTTTCGGTTTGTAGTTA
This sequence comes from Orychophragmus violaceus, assembly GCA_030180135.1. Taxonomy (NCBI): domain Eukaryota; kingdom Viridiplantae; phylum Streptophyta; class Magnoliopsida; order Brassicales; family Brassicaceae; genus Orychophragmus; species Orychophragmus violaceus. Next base: position 43,691,129 of record CM058236.1, read on the forward strand.
TGTGTATGTCTCTTTTATATGGGTTTAGTTTTTCTTGTTTGGACTTTGATTTCCAATATCGTGTAAGATAGTCGATTTGTGTTTCTCTTAAAACCTTAGGGTTAAAAACTCCCGTAATTTTTAGAATTTTGTGTAAGTTTCTGTTTCACATTATGTTAATATATGGATCTTTTAGATAAAAAGGACTCATAAGATAGACACTTTGGCTTTTATGGTCTATGATAAAAAAAAAAAAAAAATCTAAATAGAACTAAAAAATTTGGAGTATAATTTGGTCAAGTCCTTCCATCGGTTTTCTAGGTTATAAACGGTAGAAAACTGTAAGATGATGCAAGAAATAGTAGATAAAGCAAAAAAAAAAATATTTTCTGCCAACATGACCAAATAATATAACTGGTTAAGGTTGATTTACAAAAAGAGTTCATTTATGTTTTCATGTATGAGCTGGATCCACGCCTCCAGGGTCTCAGGACCCACTTTCACATCAGTCCAACACATTTTCATATCTTACCGAAATAACCCATGTTTTAAACTATACCGGATGTGAAATGATTTTTTTTTTGTCAAACCATTCATTTCATACTTAAACTTCAAAGGTACATAAAATAGAGGGAATTATCTATCCTCTATGATTACAATTACAAGGTTTAAACTCAAAGAAACTTAAAGCAGATAGGATCTCAAAAGAGAGAGACAGCGAAAATGAGACACTGCTCAAATGCGTCGTACCGAACTTCACGATAAAATCGGAAACGGAGAATGTAGTCAAATTATATTGGATACCACCTCCTTGAATCGATCGATGAACTCTCATAAGGGCTCGTCTTGCTTTTGTTCGAGGTCCCATAGATCGGCATCTGATGATTCGGGGATTATGTATCGAGAATAGTGCTTTATGAACATTTCCAAGAGTTGGTTAAAGCTGTTGATTGATCTCATTTTAGGTCGTGAGAACCAGGTACGGACCGTTCCTTTGAGGTTCTCCATGAAATTTTGGTAGTATATGGGGTCCCTTTCTGCGTTTGTGAACCGGTTTCGACCTATCACTATCATGAACGCTGTCATGAATTGGCTAGGATCGGATTTTCCTTTGTAGGTCGGGAACTTGACCTGTTTGACACACAAAATTCTAGTGTTCATGATTCGAGACGTGAAAGGTGTCTGTTGAGCCTGTTATAACACGCGATCGAGCTCTGGTGCCGAGCTAGCTACCCGATGGACTTTAGAGTTGAGCTCATGGATTTGGCTTATTATGGCCGTGATTTGATCGTTTGGTGCCATGGTCAGGTTGGCTGAAACAAATGTGATGTTGGTCGGTTTGATTGCCGAGCATGTGCTCATCTGAGGCACTTTGGGCGGTGCTTGCTCCGGGGTTTTCTCTATTGTAAGTACGCTTTGGTGTCCGAACAAATTGTCTTGGAGTAAGGCCTACTGAGTGGCGATTGTGGTGATTCGGTCATTCGCCACCTTGTCTATACTTTGATTCGATTCAGGAGCATATCCATTGTGCTTTGTTTCCGGTTCTAGCGGATGGTGATGCGGTGTTTGTTGTATCGCCGCTCTTGTATATACCGATGTGTATGCGCCTAGCGGTAGTTGTAGGTTCTACTTGAGTTAATTCTGTTACGGGTACGGTTTGGGACACTCAGGTTTTCCGCGGGTGCCACATTATCCTTTGACCATGAAATTGTTGACTGGTTATGGGCTCCATCACCTTGTTGGGGCAGATTGGACTGAGTCTATTCTCTCTTGTTGCGTTGTTTACGTTGGTGATGTCGCATGTGTTGCTTGCTCCTCTTGTCTCCTGCGACGTGAGTAGTGTTTCTGTCATTGCTGATCTTCCCTTTGACGGTACAAATGTTCACACAGACCGCGTTTAGAGAACCACAACGATCAATTCAATAAACTTATATAAAATTTAGGGACTTGAATAATATGAATCAAATGACTAAAATGTAATAACGAAAAGAACAGAAAATCTAGTATTTTTGGTTGTCGAAATCGATGGATCTCTCTGTCGAAGGTTTGAGTACATTATGTGAGCTTAGATTTTCCCGCGCAAAGAAAGGATATTTATATCATGAGATCTATGGTTTATTCTCTAGATTCTCTCTCATATGATAATGTGAATCCGAACAACATATATTTTTTTTATTTATGAGATTTGTATTTATCTATTTCTATTTTGTAAATATGTTAATTTGTCATTAATTTGTCTGATTTGATGCAGGCGGGCCAGGATGTCATTGCCGAGGTTCTTCGTGTTGGATCGACTTATTCTCTAATAGATTTGATATTTGATGGGTTGTTAAGTTATTTGAACTGATCAAAGAAAGATGATAAACACACCTCCAACAAATACCTATAATAACATAATAAAATAAGATAGTGTTTAAACATTTTGAACTTTATTTTTAATGATTACTAGCATGATTTGCTCGCACCTTGTGCGAGCACAACCATTAATAAATAAACAATTTTTTAATAATATAAATTTTATTTAGCATTAATAATATAATATTATAAAAATAATTGTATATATTAACTATAATTAAACATACAAATATAAATTATTATATTTAATCTTTTATTAAAATATTTATAGTATATAAATTTTAAACTCATAGCAACAAATAAATTTAAATAAAATGAAAATATATTTATAATGTAAATTTAAATATATTCAATACATGTAAATATTTTATTAGGTATTTTTTCTTTTATATTTTTCAAATTAAAAAACTTATATAAATATATGATTTTACAACATAAATTCATATTATCTACAACAATCATACTTATCAATATTTAAATTTCATATTTATAAAATATCTTCTTATTTATCACCTTACTTTTTAATTTTAATTTTATTTGGATTGTATTTTCCTATAAAATAAAATAAATATTTTAAAAAATATTTTCATATTTATTATTTTATTATAGATTATTATTTTTATATGAAAATATGATTATCTTTAAAATAAAATAAATAATTAATACAAATTTAATATATAAATTTTTTTTATCCACAACAGTCATAGTTATCAATACTAAAAACTCATAATTCAAGATATTTTTATATTTATCGTTTTATTTTTTATTTATTTTATTTCGGATGATGTATATCTTTTAAATAAAATAAAATTTAAATTTTAAAACTAATATAATAAATAATAAATTTATAAATATAAACTAAGGTTATCATTGTAATTAGCATAATTTCATTAATGGCAAATTAGTAATTAACCATTTTGAGAGCGAATATAAAGCCAAAAGAACTTCTCAATTAATATAAAGATTAAAATCATAAAATAAATGCTTATAGAAAAAATAAACACAAATAAATAAAATTGAAGGCCATAAATTTTATATTTATCTTAGGCCTCCACAAATCTACGACACTGTTATGTCGGAATCATAGTTTTTCATTTAGGTTTTGGATCTATGTTAGGAATTTATTAGATAATAATACATTTCGAAGAAGGGATTTAAAAGTAAAGTTGATAAAGTACATGGTCTATATCTGGAGAAGAGTACAAAATAAAGGGCATCTCTAGCACCACGTATATAATATACACAAACGGAGACATGGATATAATAACCATATAATACTGTATAAACATTTTCATTTATTTCAGATTTAAATTTAACAATTATTAACAGAACCAAAGTCCGTAACAGAGAAATCGAACTTGAAGCTGATAGACAAAAGCATAAATCTTTAACAGAGAAATCGAGCTTCAGCTCTCACATCTCATCTCACCTTCCCACAAGCATAAATCTTTCTTTTTTCCACTATATATTTTATTCCCATTTTACCGCAAAATTCTCAATTTTTTTTTAACAAAATTCTCATCATCTTCTCGGTATCAAATTAATTTTATTTGTTATCCTCAAACTTTGCGTCTCTTCTTCGCTTATCGTTCGCTTTACCGGACGAGATATGTTAAATCCGGGTCACGGAAGAGGACCCGATTCGAGCGTCGTTGGTGGTGGGTCGTCGAACACCGACCCGTTTCCGGCGGGTCTTCGAGTTCTCGTTGTCGACGATGACCCAACTTGTCTCATGATCTTAGAGAGGATGCTCAGGACTTGTCTCTACAGAGGTACGATTTCAAAATTCGTTTTTTTATAATTGCAATCTGAATTTATATACTTTTAGAGGTTCATGGTCGTTCTTGAATGATCTCTTGGTCCAGTTTGCGAAGTCTTATTGGTAATTTTTTGAATAATTATGGGTTTTAATACGGTTGTTGACTGAGCCAAATATAGAAAAACGATCTTTGAAATTGACTAGAAATTTTCACCAACTGTTTAATCACTGTTGGATTCAGAGTATATATATACATAAGCTCAGTGCTCTGTTGATTTGCAATTTGTTTTTCATCAGAGGTTCTTCTTATTGAGTTAGTTTAAGAAACTTGGAGATTCTGGGTTCGATTTGATGTGTTTGATGCTTTATTTTACTTTGGCTAAGCTTACACTGATTCTGTTTTTACAGTAACGAAATGTAACAGAGCAGAGATGGCATTGTCTCAACTTCGAAAGAATAAGAATGGTTTCGATATTGTCATCAGTGATGTTCATATGCCTGACATGGATGGATTCAAGCTCCTCGAACACGTCGGTCTAGAGATGGACTTGCCCGTTATCAGTACGTTTATGAATCCTTCTCTAAACATTTGTTGTTCTCTAGAGATCTGATAAATCTTTTGGTTTAGTGATGTCTGCGGATGATTCAAAGAGCGTTGTGTTGAAAGGAGTGACTCACGGTGCAGTCGATTACCTCATCAAACCGGTCCGCATCGAGGCACTCAAGAATATATGGCAGCATGTGGTGAGGAAGAAGCGGAACGAGTGGAATGTCTCGGAACATTCTGGAAGTATCGAAGAGACTAGTGGAGACATGCAACAGCAGAGGGACGATGCTGATAACAACTCGTCTTCAGCTAATAATGAAGGGAATTGGAGGAGCTCGAGGAAGCGTAAGGAAGAGGAAGTAGACGAGCAAGGGGATGATAAAGAGGACACATCTAGTTTGAAGAAACCGCGTGTGGTTTGGTCGGTTGAATTGCATCAACAGTTTGTCGCGGCTGTGAATCAGCTCGGCGTTGACAGTAAGTGAAGAAAAACTTGTTTACTTATGCATTTGTGTCTATAGTCTGATCTTTATTCAATACAGAAGCGGTTCCTAAGAAGATATTAGAGATGATGAATGTACCGGGCCTAACGAGGGAAAACGTAGCCAGTCACCTTCAGGTAAAGATTATTATTACGTTTCATCGTTGTTGATTGATGCCTACGCCTGAGATTTTGCGACCATTGTGGAATTGCAGAAGTACCGGATTTATCTAAGACGGCTTGGAGGAGTATCTCAGCACCAGGGAAATATGAACCATTCGTTTATGACTGGTCAAGATCCGAATTTCGGTCCTCTTTCTACGTTGAATGGGTTTGATCTTCAAGCTCTAGCTGTTGCTGGTCAGCTCCCAGCTCAGAGCCTCGCACAGCTTCAAGCAGCTGGCCTTGGTCGGCCTTCACTCACTAAACCGGGGATGTCAGTTTCCCCTCTTGTAGATCAGAGAAGCATCTTCAACTTTGAAAACCCGAAAATAAGATTCGGAGATGGACATGGACATGGGCAGATGATGAACAGTGGTGGCAATAAGCAGATGAATTTGCTTCACGGTGTTCCAACGGGAATGGAACCAAAACAATTTGCAGGTGGTGGTCACATGCGTGTGCAGCAGCAACAAATCGCTGGTGTGCGTGCTGGACAAATTGTTCAGAGCAGTGGAATGCTGATGCCTGTAGGAGGGCAGCAACAACCGATGTTTTCAAGCAAGAGAAGCGATCTCACTGGTGCGGTGGCGGTTAGAAACAGTATCCCAGAGACCACCAGCAGAATGTTACCAGCTACACATTCGGTCTTCAATAACTTCCCCTCGGAACTACCTCGAAACAGCTTCAACGATTCCCCGGGAATATCAATTCCAGTGTCAGTTTCTTACCAAGAAGAGGTCAACAGCTCAGACGCAAAAGGCGGTGGTTCATCAGCTGCTACTGTGACTACTACTACAGGGTTTGGTAACCCGAGCTACAACATGTTCAACGATTTTCCGCAGCAGCACAACAACAACAGACTGAACGACTGGGATCTGCGGAATATCGGTCTGGTCTTCAATTCTCATCAGGACACAACAGCAGCAGCAGCATCCGTCGCTTTTTCAACTTCAGAAGCATACTCTTCATCTTCCACACAGAGAAAAAGGCAGGAAGCCGAGCATGTGCAGAACCACCACCAGCAGTTGCCAAGCCGAAGCCTGAATCAGATCTACATGAATGGTGGTTCGGTTAGAGTGAAGTCAGAGAGAGTGGCGGAGACGGTGACTTGTCCTCCGGCAACAACACTGTTTGACGAGCAGTATATCCAAGAAGATCTCATGAGCGCACTTCTCAAGCAGGTGTCATTTTATGATTAATTTATAGGAGATTATAATAGCCAACCCATGAATAACAAACAAACTATGCAATTGAAATGCAGGAAGGCCTTCCATCGTTAGATAACGAGTTCGATTTTGAAGGATACTCCATCGATAATATTCCGGTCTGACCTCACATATGCAAGATTCTTTGTTTTTCATATAAGAAAACACTCTACAAATGGTAATGGATCATGTATTGTATATTTTTCTGGTTATTAGGAGTAATGTGAATTTTCTGGACATGTTTTTGTATTTTCTTTCCTCAGTCTTACATAGAACCTGAGACATTTAGGGTTCCCAAATTAGCAAAGTCTTGCTTCTTCTTTTTGAACATTTGTGTAAATATGTTTCTATGCGTTGTTGCTTAATAATAAAGATACGGTATTGATTCGATCAATGAACCCAAGTCATGACATTGCATTTTGAGTAAGAGAACTGGTTGGTTCGATCATTTGTGAACTTAGACGGCTACCGGTTTGGGGGATAAGGAACAAATCAATTGACTGAGAAAAGAGTAACACAAGTAGTATACAAACATATTAGTGGTGCTTACTAATCAGAAACAATACAAGAGACTTGTAAAATCTTAGTACCTATATAAAGCTCTTCCAACACTCATCATCACATGTAGATAGAGAATCGATTGATTCTCCAGCCGAGAACCCTGGGGAACTGGACCCGTTTTAAGAGATTGTATCGCCAACCCTTCACGGGAGGCTTCAGTGCAACTACTTACACCCGCAAAATCAAGAGAGCCAAAACAGGTAATGCTAAGAGGATAGCAGAGATGCGTCTCCGGTGGTGGCTGTTGCTCGTTGGGAGTATAGATGGTAGCGAGCACTCCTCACCGTTGAAGAATACTTTGCTCGGGAAGCCATCTCCACCAGGGACATTGATCCTGGGAGTCAGTTTCTTGGTGAAGGAAATAACAGACTGTTGTTTCCCGGGAACCCGAGGGTTCTTTAACGGATTGTCGCCGTCCCTTTCTGCTACAAGATAGTTCAATCCGGGAAGACCTTCCATGAAAATAGTATTGTTCTCTCCGTTGATACCAAGTGCAGTTGCGTTAAACGAGTAAGCTTTCTCGAAACCTGGGGCAGCGTTTTTCATCTGAATAGCTGTAAACCAATCTGCAAAGTTTGTTTCCCCCCAGTTGAAGACTGTGACCCGGGCTGTCCATCCGCCTCGGTAGTCTGTAGCCAAGTGCCAATTGATGCTCACTCCACAGTTATCCCCACACGGCATTGGGTTTGGCACAGGACGATGTTTTAGATAAGACCAAGCGAGGGTGAGCTCAGTTCGGTTCTCAAATGGAACCAGAAGAGCTTGCTGGGGTAGAAGAAGCGCTGAGGATGTTGTGCTACAAGTGTGAGATGCTCTGTTGCTGGAACACCCACAAGCGCAAGTCTTGCATGGGATGATTGAGTCGTTGAAGTATGCAGAGAACGATACACAGCATCTGGGACTCGCATCTTTTGGTTGGGTGATGTTGCAGACCACCTGCCAGCTTGCAAAAGCTGTCCGGTTTGATGGTAATCCACTAGGATCGATGAACTGGCTCGGGCTCACTCGAACAGGAGGACCACACTTGTAATCCGGGTTAAGTGAACCGCTGATCCGCCAGTTTTGAGGAGGTGAAAGAGCAGAGATGTTAAGATCCGGAGGCATTTTGTACACCTGCATCTGGAAAGCTGAAATGGACTTGCTAGGATCCATCGACCGTGGCAGAATAGTCCCGTTTCTGCAGCAATATGGTTTAAGGCCGAAGGCAGAATCATTATATTTCGTAAGTGGGAGATCTATGATGGTTGGCCGTCTTGCACAGCTTAACACGTTGGAAAAGTCAAGATCTTGATAGTACTTCGCCTGCGGGCCATCAATACAGTCTGATGAGTCAACAAGACTCGGGTAAGCCCCTTTCATGGTGTCGATAAACTCGTCCCGCATCCAGTCAAAACTCAGTTTCCAGTTATCCAGCCGGCCAAGCGGGTTATGGTTCTCCATTGTGACTTGTGCCATATAGTTGGATGCATATGATCTGATCACATCGTACATGATAGTGAGATCTCCATTTTGTCGAGGAAGGAACTCGTTATCAATGATCTCTGTCTTATTAAAGTCTGGGTCCGGCATGCAACATACTTGCAGAACATTTTTACCTGGAGAAACACGAAAAATTCAAGTAAACCACAAAGAAAGCAACAGTCGAAAAGAACAATACCACATTAAAATCTCATGGATCTGCATAAAGCACATAAGAACACAACACAAAGTAGATGTCTAACTATCCCATGTCAAAACATTTCCTTTATCAACTGATTACTCAGGTACCCTTGAATCTTGATCAATCACAAAGAAACCAATAGAGACTCTCTCTCTCACTCCATTTGACTAATTCAAACGTTAGGTATAAAAAAGAAAGCTAAACAAACATAAAAGACTTTTCCACGAGATGGCACATGGGATCTAAACAATGCGATTCTTGCTGGAGTTTGACTCTCTTCTCTAGTAATCTAATCAATGCATAAATTTCTCCTTGATTAAAGGGATCTACATTAGATCAGTGAACGTAACTCCTAAATATAGCAAACCAGAATCAAGGAAGATGATGCAATTTGGGAAACCTTTTTGGGTGGCTTTGGGACACTTCCATCCATCAGTAGCGAGAGTGATGTTGTTCGGAAGCGGGACATTGGGCGGCGCCACACCGAATTGAGTCCCGACGAGCTCTATACGCGCTTGCATCTGAGTGACGTCACCAGCCGTCTGAATAGCCGACTTCAAATCCGACGAAGGATAACCCGCGAAAATGGTGCCGTTTTCGACGCTCAAGGGTAGGCTGGAGCCGTCTGCGAGGACGGCGTTGGAAGCGGAGACGAGGATCTCGCGGTGTGCGAATTTGACGAAGACACGCCATGATTTGAGCTCGTCGCGGCCGTTGTTGAGCACCGTCACGAGAGATTCGAAACGGTAGGGCTGATTGGATGAGTCGTTAGGCGGGATCTTAGATCCTTTAGTGTGAGTGTACGAAACGAAGACGCCGTTGCATAGATCGGAATCAGAGGGTGACGTGGTGTTCGTATCGGAGTCGGATTGAGAGGCCGTCAGATGAATCGACGCCAGGAGAAGTAACCGAAGAATGAAGTTGGAAGCTAAATCCATTGAAACCCTAGTAAATCTATCTCTTCTTTAGACAGAAGAGAAGAGAAGCTGTCTGTTTGAAATTCGAAAATGAGAGATGAGAGTAAAAGAAGGTTTATAGAAAGAAGAGAAGGGTGAAATGATAAAGCGACCGCGTTAGTGAGCTGTAATGAAATGTGCAAACCATTTTCAAATTTCTCTGGAGCCTCAAATTTGCCCTTTTTAAACAACAAAATCACTTTTAACTAATATAATTATACAAAAAAAAAAGAAATCTCCTCACGAACATTTCTCGTTAATAAATCCGTATCTTTTCACGAGGTTCATGAATGATAACGAAATACCGTCATCAGTTCAGGGAAAAAAGCGGGACGATCATTCGGATATCCATATGGGTCAAATTAAACGAGTATGTTACAAAATGTGAACATAACCGACTCTTCCTATTTTTGTTATTTTCTATGCAAGTAAGTGATGATATAAATCAAGCTTGGTGGAGAGAAGAAATACCATCACGGCTCTCTCTTGTAAACCAGAATATCGTGTTGTTGGTAGCGTTGTCACTCTTCCAAAAATACACATATCATTTTTAATACTGGATATATACAAACCGAAAGGGTGTTCTTGATTTGAGTATTTTAATAGATTTAGAAATTTAAGACATGTCAAATGGTTTTGGTTTTATGATTTTAAAACTTATATCTAAATTCAGTGTTATTAGTTATATATATATATATTTTTTTTTTAATGTTGTTACAGATTATGAAAACTATTACAAGAACAATTTTACAGATAATACTATCTTTGTTCTATGAGAGTCCAAGACAACGATCAACGATTTCACATTTTCCTGAAAATTTCATGAAAAACTTGCTTCTATTAACATAATCACAATCATAGTGTACCATTAAGCCTTAATTCCACTAAAACGCTAAGTCTCAATTCCACTAAGACTAACGATCGCACATGGTTTGGAATCGGCCATGTCCTTTACCGGCCATAACCGTCCGTCCGCATGCGTCCGAGTCCGCCCTAATGTACTATCCGCGATCTCTAAGCGATCCTATCGCGGATGACCGTTCGCGTCCGTACGGTCATACAAGCCAACCGCTCTATGTACCGCGATCGGACGCGTCCGTTCGTTGCGAACCGTCCCGATGGTTCGATCATGGCGAGTTGACTTGCGGGATTAGCGACTGTAATAGCCGACCATGCGACCTATCCGGCCCACGATCCGACTTCCACACGCAACCTAATCCCCAAACACATCTGTTCATGATCTCGGCCGCATAAGGACTTAAACCCAACCGGCCAAGCCTCACGCGCCTATTCGGGAAAGCCCATTTGATCTGCGTATACAACTTAACATGAATCGTCCCTCATACTCAAACCGCTAGGTTAAAAGATGAAGAGAGAGAGAGAGAGAGAGAGAGAGAGAGAGAGAGAGAGAGAGAGAGAGAGAGAGAGAGAGAGAGAGAGAGAGAGAGAGAGAGAGAGAGAGAGAGATCGTCCAACCGGCCTTAGATGCATCGGCCGCACGGCTAGGCCGTGGCCGATGGCCGGTCGTGACCAGATCACGCACCTTAGGGGTTGCGGCCGTCTTGCCTGGGTCCTTGGAAGCGCTTGGATCCATTTGTCTGATCCAACTTCCTCTTGAACAATTCGCTTGACCGCCCCTCCTTAATCCTCCAATCCGCCGGCCAAGTTTTTAAGTTTCCGGCCAACAAACTTGTTCGATCTTCCTTGAATCCTTTCTGATTCCTCTTACATCTTCTGGGTATTTTTATGATGTCTTTGGCGTGTAGAGACCATGTCTTTCCTGCCAGAATCCCGCCCCAAAACTATTTTCCCAAGACTGTCCAATTCCTTGTAAAACCGGCCTTGAAACCCTTCTTGATCCTCCTCTTTGTAGGCTTCATTCTGAGTTTCTGATATGATTTCAGACGTGAGAAAGGTGTGAGAGATGTGTGAGGATGTATAAGAAACCGCTCCTTTATTCCTCACTTGAACCGCCCCACTTCCCTCCTCTTAACCACCGGCATCTTCCCTTGAATATCCGGCCAAAGCCCTCCCCTTCATGCCTACAACCCACGGCTCTCCTTGGGTGTGTTCTGGGCATTTCCATGCTTGTTTGGTCGTGCCCAAACTTTCCCAAACAACCGGCCCAAACCCTTGTAGAAAACCGGCCATGAAACCCTTTCTCCCTTCTATCGGTCATGGCGATTTTCCCTTCATAGATTCTGAGATTTCTCGTCCGTTTATAACTTATGAATGGCGTGGAGAAGGTGTAGAGATGTCCCCCATTTCGTGCCTTGGTCCCTTTATTTATAGGAAATAAATCTCATAACCACCCATTAAGCAAAGCGGTGCAAATGGTTGGTGAATGGTTGCCAACCACTTGTGCCCCTTGGCTGGTAACCGCCAACCAGTCAGCTAGTGTCACTAGCTGACCAGCTGACCCAAGAGGTGAACACTAGGACCAGCTGAGTTGAGCTGGTTGCCAGCTGAGCCAGCTGGATTGTTCAGCTCGTTTCAGCTGAACACTCTTGGTTCAGCTCGTTGGAGCTGAATACTTTCTGTCCAACTTGATTGAGCTCCTTTCTTATAGACATTAGCCAATTCTTGACCTTAGAACACTCCTTCTTGACCCCTTAGATGAATGGTTCCACGTTCTGATCCCATGTCCCAATCCCTCGATCCTTCTAGGGCCGGTTCCCGGGCTACGGGTGTTACAGTTCTTGTGCACACGTCTTAAGTCTTCATAGATTATAGTCCATAATATAGCTTCTTTGAAACCATGTTGTGGGATCCTCTTGTACTCTTTGAAACAGTTTAGTTTTGCAAAGAATAACTCGTGGGCACCTTGTTAAAATCCAGGGATATTTCTCCACAATATATTTATTCCAAGAAAAACTTCTTAAATTCAGCCTAATCCACCAACCAGCCAAAGACTCGATATATATATATATATATATGGCTCGTCAGATTCATAAAGACATTCACCAGAGATTGTTAACCATCACCATGGAGGAAACTTCTCTAGCCACTCGTTGGATTGAGAAGTCAACCATGCGCAACTAGCATCCTACCTTTAGTAAGCTTTTATCTTTGAGTTGTCCATTGCTTCATGTTGAAGCTTTTCCTCTTTTCAATTTCTTTTAGGTTATGTATTGATCTCAAAAATTTGTAAACACTCTTTTTTTTATTGACAAATAAATTTAACATTTTAACAACAACAAAAAAATCCAGCCCAATAAGTGATCGAATGAGAAGGAAGTGATTTATTCCATCTAAGTCCTTGTCTGCCAATGAGAAAGTGAAAATCTTGCATCTAATGTAGTCCTAATCAACTACACTAATAGGTTCTTCAAATACAGCTAGATGATCTTATGGATTCTCTCGAAGAAGAACACAAAACTGATTTTCCTTCACTAAAGGATAAAATGAAGCTTCATGAATACTTAAAAATAATCTCCAAATAGAAACTTCTTTGATATCTTCCCATAATTTTTTTTCTCAACTTTCCATAAGTTATGAAATCCATTTGATTGATTTACAATAATCCACTAAATAGATTTTTGAAATTCTTTTAATTTGTTTTGAAATTCATTTGATTTTAGTTTGAAATCTACTTGATTTTGAAATCAATGGATTTATAAATGCACACACTTTGATTTATGGATCTAGTTTTTCACATTCAATATATATAACTTATAACTTTTCAATGAAACACTTTTGCTAAAGTTTTCTCTTTATATTTGGGAAAATTATCAACCAAATCTTGAACTATGCAAAACTTGCCAAACAATACCCAAACTACTAAGCTTACCAATAAATATCTAAATTGTTGGTTGACTTTCCATAAAAACATTAAAGTTACAGTTGACCTGACCAATTTAGCACTCCGTTAAATAAGTTAACATATTGATTAGATGATGTTAATCAATCCGTTTATTGGACCGTCAATATGATTCAAAAGAAATTAAACAAAATTTTAAGAGAAATAAATGCTTGCGTATGTAGATGCTAGGGCTAAAGAAATTGATTTGGAAGATTTTTGGGTTTTATTGGGCATAAGAACTTAAGACACTTTAATATAATTTGTTTTTAATCAATAGAAATGAATTACCACTTGTTCAATGGTCACTTACCTCTATCTGTAATTCAAATGCCCCAGGTTCAAACCCATCTAAAGGATGGATTTAATTTTTTGAATAAAGTCTTAATCAAAACGATGTCATATCATATTGACGGCCCAATAAACGGATTGATTAACGTTATCTAATCAGTATGTTAACTTATTTAACGGAGTGCTAAAATTTGCGAGGTCAATTGTAACTTCAGTGTTTTTATGGAAAGTCAACTAACGGTTTGAGTATTTATTGGTAAGCTTAGTAGTTTGAGTATTTTTTTTTGCCCGTTTTGCATAGTTCATGATTTGTTTGGCATTTTTCACCTTTCTTTTTTCTTTAAGCACATACTAGAGTTTTACCCGCACTTAATGTGAATAGCTTTTGTTTGGAGTTAAAATTTTATAAATTTTAAATAAAATTTTATAATTTTTATCATTTTTGTTATATAAAAAATCATTATCATTGGTTTGATTTTGATTTTAATTTTTTTAAACTATGGTTTAGACATTTGGTTTGGTTTTTAATATTTTTATTTTTGGTTTTGGTTTTTTCGAATATTTTTAAAATATTCCAAGTTTAGGTTTTAGTGAATTTGATTTAATTTACTATTTCAATTTAATAAGATTATGAGTATTTTTAAACCTTTATGCAATTATCCAAATCCTAACATATTTTAAACTAAAACCATAAATCATACAGTATGATAATATTATTAGTTTTTTTATTTTAAAATATGTTTCAAAAATTAAAATATGTAATATCTTAAAATCAACCCATTTTTAATAAGAAAATATATATCTAAATATGAACTTGTTTTTACCTAAATATTAATCAGTTATTAGGTAATTTGCAAGTTAATTATTGTTTAGTCTTTTTAACATGTTTTGAAAATTTTTAAATATTTATACATTTTAATGGAACAAACTGTCAAACTCGTAATTGTAAAAATATCAACTTGTCTTACTATATGATTGAATATATATATATATATATATATATATATATATATATATATATATATACTGACTTATTATTAATATTTTAATTTTATTAAATTAAAATATATCGACCTAAGTTTTAATATTTTATTTTTTCAAAGTTAAAATTTACTTTTATAAATTAAAATCATTAATCTTACGTTTGAATATTATTCATATTTTTATTTTTTGTTATGTGAATATATTCAATATATATATATATATATATTATTTTATGTGTATGTTTATCAAAATTTGACTTTTTGATTTATAAAAACAATTTATGTCGTAAGTTATTTAGTTATATTTATTATTTTATTTATTAATTTCATGATTATATATATATTTATTTATTTAATTAATTAGAAAAGTGGAATCTCACTATTTTATATTGTTTGGATACATGTTTAATAATAATTGTTTTTGTTTGAAAACATTTTAGTACATATAATGTTTTAATACTTAATTATACTTAATGAAATTTAATCAAATTATTAATATGTAATGGTATTCCATGTAATATAACACATAAATAAAAATTAATTACATACTACTCTTCTATTTTAATAGTTTATATAATATTTAAAAGATCTATTTGTATATAATATATTGTTTGGCCAATCCTAGCCAAAATCTATAAACATAAATAATTTTTGAAATAAAATTTCCTCTATATATTATACTAAATTATTCGTCTGCACCTTGTGCGAGGTGAATGATTTTGTTGAGGATAGTTTAAATTTCTTTGGGAGAAAAATATGTATAAATATTAATATTTGTACAAATTTTATTTGATTTTGTTGATGAGTGTTTCACTTTATTTTGAAGAATATATGTATGAATTTTAGAAAATGTACAAATTTGAATACGTCAATATTATAGTTATAGAAATTAGAAAATGTAAGTTACTATAAAATCTACTATGTTAATGGGTAGAATATCTCGTTATTTGCCTGCTTAATCTCTATTTTCATTTTATATAATAGAATTTTATTATAATTTTTTTTTACATTTGGTAACTACTTACATAATTCAAGTGATAAAGATTGTCGTATATTTTTAAACGGCAAGTATAATTTTGAACATTATTTTATCTAAAAAAAGGAATTAATGAAGCGTTATTTTATCCTCATTATTATTTATCAATTTCTACCATTTGATAAATTTTGGTATCTACTAAATATAGAAGAAACAATTGTACGTAACACAAATTTTAACAAAGGAGTTGTAGGAAATACATAAAATCTGAGACATACACTTAAAAGGTACAACAATACAAACTAAAAAAAACATCAAGTGCGAGAATTGTTGTTTGAGCAAAGCATTAACCAAAGAGTTGTTGGGTTTTCCCAGAGTAACTCCAACACGAAAGTGTTGTTTGGCTTGATGTTGTTTGTCTTTAGAAAATCGGTTAAGAAACCTGTTAAATGAAAATGACATCTAATACTTCCAAACTCCATCACTAAAAATACTAGCCACCAATCACCACTCTCATTCGCTAATATAATTCTTTTTTCCTACATAATTTTACAAATCATTTCTTTGAACAAACATCTGAGGAAGAAACTACTGAACAGAAAATTATTTGTTACAAATATTTTGAAATATCACTAATGTGCAATAAGTACAAACTTTTGAGAATGATATATGATGAAAACTTACAATTCTGTTATTTCTTAATGTGTCTTTAGTGGCTTTTAAAATCACAAGGTTGTATTTGATTGGGATATTCTGTAATAAAGAAAAAAGAGTAAGATAAAGATTAAAGTAACTAAAATTATCCGAAAATGAAGATAAAAATAGTGGAACAACTTCAATTACATACCACATCATCAAGAGATTCTGGAAGAAGAGGGTTCACGAAATTAGGGTTCGACATTGTGTTGTCGGGTATATAATGATCTTAATTTGATCAAATGAATTGATTAGATATGTTAATTAATAATGTACAAAAAACTGAACATATGGAGACGACTGCATAATGAATAATCGAAAGTATTTTCACAAAAATCTCTCAGTAGTATAGTAAATATATATTCGTGTTTGTTCATAAACACTTTAAAAAAACTAAAATATAATTAAGGATAAATAATTCAAGGGTTAAGGTTAGGGTGTTTCCATACCTTCAATTGTGTCTTTGTCGGAAGAGATTAAGCAGTAAGGAAATGTACGGTAAACATATTCTGAAGATAATCTTTCCGATTTTGGTAAATATTTATTATACCTTTTTTGTTTCGATATTATCGATGATAAAGACAAAATTTGAGTCGGGCCTTAAAATATTTTTGTAAATAGTTAAATGTAATGAGTCCTTTTAAGCGGACATAAATTGATTTGATCCATATAAAATACAAAGTATCGTTTTCAATAAAAATCAATATTTAAGAAGTATAAATACAATACATATGTTGCAATCCAATCACTTAGCATCTAAATCTAAATTCCTATAAAAATATATATAGTACCTAAATATTACCAATATCATATTTAATATTAATATTTTCACATATATACAAACAACATAATAATTGACAGTTTGTGCATCTTAGCAATCATATATAAAATTGTTTCTAATTTTCCGAAATTCTCTATAAAAAATAATATTATGCAAAATAAGGTAGAATGATAACTAATAACATAAAAAGATATAATGTTTGGCAAAAAAAAACCCTTAGATGGGCCTTAAGTAAACACACAAAAACTAAAATGTATTACAACGACATAATAAATTCTTAATTTTAAAAGACTTGGATTAAGATGAGGATGATCAGAGTTTGAAATGGATTCCCATAGCTTTGGTCCAGGGAGCCCTAAAAGGGAAAACAAAATTCTAAACCACAAAAATGTAATTTTAGTATTGTAACTGTTGATAAACATACCACTCTTTCATTTGTTTAACCTCTTCCAACTCGGGATCAATTTCAATTTGGGAAATAAGTCAGGAATCATCGACATAAGGAGTACCTATGCGAGAAACAATATAATTAATTTAGATACTAGTTATTATTTTATGGAAATAAAAGAATTAAGTAAATATGTAGGGAAAAAAATATGTACTTACCAAAGTATGATTGTTTTTTTTTTGAACAACAACTTTTCATTAGAACCTTAATGGGTTTCGGTTACAATTAGGCCTAAGGCCCTTTTTGTTGTAGCATCAGCTAAAACACTAGCAAACCTTCTAGCATACTTAAATGAAATAACAGAAAATCAAGGGATAGTGTGGCAATATCTTGGAGAATTCCATAGATTGCAACGATCGAATTGCCGTTAACGATCGTGTTGATGAGGTGAAGAGAGTCTGAGTTGACTTCGATTCTTCTGATATTGGTTTCAATAGCGTTAATTAGAGCCCGAGCGGAGGAGGAGAAGGTTCTAGGTTCTTCTGTGGAAAGTTGGTAAGACCATCCCAATCCTGCTAACTTGAGAGAGGCATTCCAAGCTGCATCGGTGTGGCAAATAGTCAGATCTGAACTTCTAGGAGGGATTGGAACATGAATTCTGAGACGATGATCAACAATCTTCTCTTGGGCAAGAGAATTTTGAGCTTGAACCCATTCTTTAGCGTCTTGGATAGCTTTAATTAAGCAATCTTGTGATGAGAAGATCCGCTTTTTGAAGATTCTTTGGTTCCTAGTCAACCACAGGGACCATAAGATCTAAGGGAAGAGTTGCTCTGCCTCAATCCCGATTGGAGGTAGAATTGTAAGGGATATAACCTTGGAAATCCCCAAGTCAACCGAAGAGACCAGACTCGGATTAAATTGATGTAGGCAAGGCAGAGAATTCCATAATTTTTTTGCAAACTCACAGTGAAAGAGGAAATGGAGGGTAGTCTCAGGTTCTTCACATCTAGAGCATTTGGATGAAGCTAAGATTCCTCTATGCATCAGGTTTGATTCCACTGGCAATGCATTTTTTAAAGATTTCCAAAGGAAGTTTTTTACTTTGGGAGCAGTTTTAGTTGCCCAGGCTTGCTAACACCAATCAATATGATGAGCAGGAAACTGATGGTTAGGTTCCAAGAGATCTGGTGATGAATTGGATGCTGCAATATAACCAGATTTTGTTGAGTAAACTCCGGAAGGGTGAGGAAGCCAACAAATTTTATCAGAGGCGCCAAAAACACTCGGTTTAAGGGTACGTATGTGTTCCTCCCATTCGTGTAAGATGATCCTGATCTTCTCTAGGTCCCATTGCTTAGTATGGTGATCAATAAGTGCTGAGACTTTAAGGTCTTGATAATTTTCAGTCGCCGGACCATAAGGTTGAATAGGCTTTGAAGTTGAGAACCATGGGTCTGACCAGACATTGATGTCATTTCCATCTCCCACTGCCCAGCCCAAGTGATGATTAATGAGGTCTCTACCCGCCAACAGACCTTGCCAGCCATGAGAGGCGTTACTAGCAGTAGCACATGTCAGAAAAGATTCTGAAATGCATTATTTCTTAAGAATAGTCCTTGCTAATAAACTGTGAGGGTTGTCTATGATAGGCTAACTGATCTTGGCAAGGAGGGCTATGTTGAAATTGTTGATGTCTTTAAATCCCAATCCTCCATTCTTCTTAGGTAGAGTAAGTTTTTCCCTTGCAATCCATCAAATATTCTTCTTGTCACAAGATTTATCCCACCAAAATCTGGTTAACACTGATTGGATTCTCTTTTGCAGGGATTTAGGGAGTAGAAAGCAAGACATCGCATAGGTAGGCATAGCAGCCAGAACACTCTTCAACATGGTCATTTTACCTGCTGCGGACAGGAAACGAGATGACCAACTGATCGCCTTTTGTCTAATCCTGTCAACTATTGAGGTAAATAGGTCCTTCTTTTTTCTTCCAAAGTGTTCAGGAAGGCCTAAATACTTTCCCACCCCTCCTTCTTTCTCAATATTGAGAATCTGTTTAGCTTGAGTCTTGATGAAAAGGGGTTTTCCTGGAGAAGGTAATTGATGACTTTAGGCAGTTGATTTGTTGACCAGAAGCAGCTCCATACTGCTTTAGAATAATAGCTAGGGAGACACAATTTTTCCTGTTAGCTTTACAGAAAAACATAGTGTCATCTGCAAAGAGTAGATGATTAATGGATGGGCATCCTCTAGCTACTTTAATTCCTTTCAGAGAACCTTCTTCCTGAGCTTTAGAGCATAAACCTGAGAGGACTTCACTACACATGATGAAAATATAGGGAGAAAGAGGATCACCTTGTCTGATCCTTCTACTAGGAAAAACTCTTCCTCTTGATGATCCATTAACGATGTAGGAATACGAAACCGTTTGAATACACTGCATAATCCAGTCAACTAAAATAGCTCTAAATCCGAGTCTTTCCAACACCAAATGGATAAAATTCCATTCGAATCTGTCAAAGGCCTTCGTCATATCGGATTTGACAGCCATAGAGCAGTGTTTAGCAGCTTTAGAGGTTTTAAGATGATGTAGGATTTCATGAGTAATCAATACATTATCTGTAATTGCTCGTTTTGGGACGAAGGCTGACTGATTTTCTGAAATGATGTTTGGCAATACAGGTTGGAGGCATTTTGTGAGCAGCTTGGCAATGAATTTGTAGCCTACATTACACAGAGCTATAGGCCTATAGTCAGCAACTTTCTTGGGGCAAGTTACCTTCGGAATAAGTCTGACTATAGTTTAATTCAAAGAGTCTGGCATGCAGCTTGTTCTGAAGAACTCTTGGATCTCAGTCATAAGATCTTTACCCACAATATCCCAATGTGAATGAAAGAAACTAGCTGAAAAGCCAATAGGTCCTGGGGCCTTATCCGGGTGGACATCAAAAAGAGCTTCTTTAATTTCAGCTGCACTTGGCATACATCAGAGTTTATCATTTACTTCCGGGGAGATGATTGGATGAATAGCTTTATGAATTGTATCTCATGTAGCCTCGATGTTAGAGAGGTCAGATTTGAAGAGATTCTCAAAATACTTGCAAATAACCACTACTATTTGTTCTTTTTAAAAAACAGGTAGACTATTCTCATCTTCCATGACAACAAATCTGTTTATTGCTCTTCGTCCTTTTGTTGCAGCATGAAAATATCATGTGTTCCTATCTCCCAATTGAAGCCACAACTGTCGACTACGCTGTTTCCAGTATTCCTCTTCTGCCTTGTAGGCTGTATCCAGCTCAGCAGTGATTCTCTTGATCTCAGTATCATTTGGCAGGGGCATGGTTAAGGCCTTATCCAGTTCAAGCTTTAACTTCTCGATCTTCATTTGGCTATTGGTATGGTTTTCTCTATTCCACATAATGATGGTTTTCCTTACTTTATCAATCTTCTGCCTCATAGAAAGGAGGTTATCTTCTTCCCAAACTTTAGCTATGAGCAGTTTTAGCTCCTCATTAAATCTTAACCTGCAATCATATCTGAAGATGCCTCTCCTTTTCTTTTTGGATGTGTCCACATATGTGATGATAGGTCGATGTTCAGATCCTTCCAGACTTAAATATTCGCAGCTTGCCTTAGGGAAGAGATCCGCCCAGTCACTGTTTGAGAGAGCAGGATCCAATCGGCATCTAACAGTCATTTGATTTCTAATACCTCTCCAGGAGAGCATGTCACCGGTGTGTTGTAAATCATAAAGATCATGCTCAGAGAGAAAAGCTCTAAAGGCTCCAAAAGAACCTTCAGATCGAGTGGCACCACCCTCCTTTTCAGAATTATCAAGTATGTCATTAAAATCACCTGAGACAAACCAAGGAGCATTTCTCTCGGTTGAAAGGTTAGTAAGCTTGTCCCATAAAAGTCTCCTTTCCAACTGATCTGGATTTCCATAAACAAAGGTAGCAAAAAATGTAGAACCTTCATACACAATCTTAGTGTCAATGAAATTGTTACAAAAGCTTAAGATTTCAAGATCGATATCTTGTTTCCAAAGGACCACTAGACCTCCTGCAGCAGGGGAGAGTGGTGGGACTATTAAGATATGCTCAAATTTAAATTCTAGGAGCTTCTTAGTAACAACTTCTGGAGAATTTTTGGTCTCTGAGAGGAAGATAATATCTGGATTGCTCTTTCTTTCAATCTCGCGGAGACAACGAACTGTCCGGGGATTCCCTAACCCCTGGCAGTTCCAGCACAACATTTTTAAGGAAGAGGATTGGTTGGAAGATGAAAATCCATCCTCTTCCTCTGACCCGGAGGAGATCCTTGGGGATTCCTATTATGGTTTGCATCAGCTGATCGACCTGCCTGGGAACTGCCTCCTGTGTTGATAACTCTGGAAGATGATTGAACTTTTTCTGATTTCTTTAAAGAGTTATTAAAGAGTCTTACGAGGAGATGCAGCAATGACAGGTACTTTCCTTTTTCTTTGTTACTTGTCCTGCTGCTACTTTCTTTAAAGTTTCATTATTCTTTCTTCCTGGTGGACGACCAAACTTTTTTTTTTCTTTTTGGATTGAGGAGCCTAGAATCTCTGTTCTATCCTGGATGATAGAAGGTCCTAACCTTAGAGATGATGGGATTCTATCTTGATGAGGGATTTCCACTTCATTGATTTGATCAATATTCAGTCCAAGCCTCAAGGTAGCAGGCAAACGCTCAGGTGGAATAGGATCCTGCCGGCTTTCATTAGCAATAAGAGAATGTAGTTCATTTGCTTTAGCTATAACCATTTGGGCAGCGGCTTATTCAAATTGTCCATGTTCTTCAGCCAATCTAACCCTCTCTTTTCTTGCAGCGCTTTCAATAGGATCTGCACAGCTTGCATACTGAATCATAACCTCACGCAGTTCTCCCATAGCTTCAGAGATATTTTGGACAGGTATTTCATCCAACATCGTGTGATCAGTAACAGTCGGTGGATGATAAGGGGACCGGGTTCTTGAGATATAAGAAAGTGAAGCATGATCCGATTTAGAATCACTTATGGCAGAACCTGAAGGTCGAGATTTTTCCACCCACATTTGTGAGTTTGATTGATGTACAGTGGACTGATGCGGGTGGTAACTGGTATGAGATCTAGAGCGGTTCAAGCCGTGTCTCAAGTCTCTGCTCTCAGTGGGTCTGCGAGCATTAATTTCGCCTCTAAGATCTTTAGAGTGAAGGTACTGACTCTCCTTTTGGTCTTTGGAGAGATGATATATGTCATCCCTACTAGCATGCAGCTGAGAAGGGAGGTTAGATTTTGTCTGGGAGGATGGAGCAAGAACTCTTCTGGAGTTAGAATGCAGTCTGGGTTCCATCCTAGAGCACGAGTTATCATATCTGGAGCGTCTTTCTGGATAGCTTTTACCCTCATCTCTTATCTTCCAAGAGCTTTGTTCAAAAGAAGACATCGGTAGAAGAGCTTTTTTAGGTTTGTTTAGAGAGCACTCCTTTGTTTCGTGGTCAAGCATCATACACATGGAGCAGTGATTTTCCAATCTTTCATACACCTGTTTGACTTCAACTTCATCTCCATTTTCGAAATCCAGAATCGTGGAGGTAATGAGGGGATTTAAACCATCAATTAGAACTCTGTTTTGCAGCCTTCATAGAGATATCAAGTTCTTCAAACTGACCAATGTTTCTTGCTACGCAGAGGAGGGCTTGCTCAGACCAAAGGTGCAGGGGAATACCCTGACTTTTAATCCAGAAAGGGATCAAGGATGGGAATGATCTTGCAGTTGTGGGCTCCCATCTCTGGATGATTACCATCCAATGTGCGAAGTGGTATGGTCGGTTCGCTAGAACTTTCTGAATATCTTCTTCGTTTGCAAATTGGAACTAAAATAATCCTTGTCCCAGGTCAGCACCCTTAGGGGGTCTAGACACCTTCCAATGTTCAGCAAAGAACGGGATCAAAGACCAGATTCTCTGAAACTTTGGGTTAGTGATTCTCCCCACCAGCGTTAGTTCATGCTTTTTCATTATTTCAGAGTTGTCAAATGCAGGAACTCTTATTCTTGAAGCACGAGGGGGATCCGAGGGAAGGTCAATACCCTTGCCTTTTTCGGAGTAGGAGAGTCTGCGGCTCATTCTGATTAGAGGGATGAAGCAAGGCTCTTTCAAAGAAGCGAGTTCAGAGAAGAATAACGTTCTTCACTCAAAAGTGAGAAAATGTTATGTCTTGTTGTCCCCGACAAACAAGATGAAAGTTCACTACTAAGAAAACAGTGAGAAGATTTATTAATAGTTCATAGTAACAAGTAAGAGTATTCAAGCAGAGAGCATCACTACTGTTACTAAGAGAGTGGTCAAAAGGTTACAGAGATCTCAGCCTTTCAAGAGAGGTAAGAGAGGAGCTCCATTAAAGTGGTATTTGAGGCTGAGGAAGGAGGCGCCAGAAACATAAGCGCTTCTACTGTCGAGTATACAACATCAGAGGGGTCTTACCGGAAGCCTTGGCGGACCCTCCTACCGGTGTCGGGGGCAGGAACCACGGTGAAACAGTTCCCAAGGTAGTTTTT
This sequence comes from Orychophragmus violaceus, assembly GCA_030180135.1. NCBI lineage: Eukaryota > Viridiplantae > Streptophyta > Magnoliopsida > Brassicales > Brassicaceae > Orychophragmus > Orychophragmus violaceus. The sequence continues at coordinate 43,715,277 of CM058236.1, forward strand.
CTAAGTCAACTTTCTACTTTAGGGTGAGAAACAGGGTAGATGAAAACCAGACAGATGAAAAAGGTGGTTTAATTTGAAAAAGTTGCTAAAACCGGAAGCAGAGGAAACTCTCTCGGTAAGAATGCCTGGGAGCTTTTCATAAGAAAGTAATATGGATCGTTGTACAAAGATGTTTCATACCAAAGTATGATGGACTCTCCAAAACCTCAACACAACAATTGTTTCATAATTTTCAGTCGAGTGCCATAATTCATGAAACTTTATTGCATCAGCATCTTCATCACTAATTCCACCAAGCCCTTAGAGAAAAAACATTCCTTCTTTATCATTCACAACTGCATCCAGTATAGTTTCATATACTATTCTTTGCTCGTCCATTATCATGGCAAGAAATCTCTTCTTCTTTTCTTCCATCCTCACGGTTATCATTCATCTCATCATCTATTAGACGGTTGCCGTTGTACTCTTTACAGTATTCTTTCATTTAGTGAGTGATCCACCATAACTTTTCAACTTTTTTGTATTCTTGTCAATGCTATGTTTTTCCTTTGATCATCATTTAAAAACAAATTTGGATGATTAAAACAATGTCAAGAATATTATATAAGAAACAATTATAATATACAGTGATAAAGGAAAATCGTGTAAAGATTTTTATATCATACCAGGATTCCGACGATTCCTCCTTCATCAATTAGAATGTCTTTGGTTAGATATTCCCATGTTGACCTCCAAACAACCAGAGGATGGGAAATACTATCTTTTATTAACGATTGAACAAAATAATTCAAAAGATAATTTCCATTGTCCTATTCACTTGCTTCCTCATTTGCTAGAATAAATTCTTTGTCATCATCTAGCAATCCCTGAGCATTCATCTTTAAAGGTAAGATAGACAATTCCTTGAAATTTCTTTATATCCTCATAACATTTCGGGCCTTTAACATAGTTTAGAAGTATTCTTAAATAATACAACTCACCGCATGTTGGACTCACATGCTCAATCCTACCAATCACAACACCAAGCTTTCTCTGTCTTGGTTTCCATGACCTCTCTTTTGATACCCAAGTAAACTTTGTTGGAAACTGAGAAAAGTGAGATCTTTTGCAAGATTAGGATATTCCTACATGCAACCATCCAAGCAATAAACATAGATTGTGTAACTGTCGTTTTAATAAGCAGGGTCTTAATGGGTTCATCTTCATCAAAGAAGACAATATGCTAGTTTGGGATGCAAATATACGCCATGTTGATTCGGGCGGTGAAAGATATCTAGAAATGACAAAGTGAAAATAATTTCAAAAATAACTATGTTAAATGTTATACATATAATCAATAGTGTACACAAAAAGGGTATAATACATGCAGTTGTGGTAGTGCTCAATTTCGTCAATAACACCATCTTCGTTCTCTTTTTCAATAGTAGTCGCATATAATCAGGATCTTTATGAATGTATTTAAACAAATACTTGATGGCTCGCGACTGGACACACCACTCAACATTAATATGTGCATGATATCGAAATATGAGTTCTTTATTATATGGAACAACATATTCATTGTCAAGTTGAAATTTTCATTTTTCAACAAACTTTTTATCATCTCTAAGTCTGTAGCAAGGAAAATCATTAGTATCAATTGTTGTCCTATTGTTTATTGGCCTAGGATACTTCTTCGAACATCTTCCGTTTACAATACAAACATTACTCTTGTTTGCGTTTCCACACAGACCATGCATCATGCATTCTGTTGTTGGAAATTTATAGGTTTGGTTATGAAACCTTATATGGTATTTCTGCACAAATAATCTTATCAATTTATTTTGTTGTTGAAAATTAATATAACATTTTCCCATAAATAATTAAATATGAGCATACGACAACCCTCTTTTTTGGAACTCAATCGTGTACATTGGTGTAAGATAAGAACAAAAGATAATTGTTTAGAGATAACTGATTAGCAAAAATATAGATAGTATATATTTAGATGAATAGGTAAATAATGTAGCCATAAAATATATGCCTCAAGCAGTATTTCCAAAGACACTTCCTTCTTTTTTTGTCAATTCGGTGATCAAACTGTTAAATTTTGTTTTAAAAAATCGACAAATGATATATGGTCTATCCTCGATGGTCAAACTATATTTCTCCAGATATCTGGTTATCTCCGGCCACTTATGGTTGCATGTAAAATTAATGACAAGGTCAGGAAAACCTAAGTATTTGCATATAACCATTGCATCCAAATAATGCTTATGCATATACCTAAAACCACCTGTAAAACTTGATGGAATAAATATGCGTTGACCTTGTTTTAGAAGATTAACACCTCTTTCCTCAGCCATTTTTGATTGTTTCATAGTTTTTCGATCGAAGCTTCTTCTATTTTTTCCACACATAACGCAACCGGTTGGATTCAATCATCGTATATACGTCAACTAAAAACTGTTGAAATAATCTTCCACATCTGTTTATTGTAGGAGTCTCACCAACTCTATGAAAAATTCTATATGAAAAAAAATTCACGCATAGAAATAATTTTCCTCTTCCTTCCATCATCATCTGTCAAACCTATAGGAATTTGTAAGCGGAAACCATCCTCTCCGTATGGAAACATTATTGGATATTGTAGAGGCAAGTAGGCTTTATGAAGTTCACTAATCCTATGAAAACCGCCTTCAGTTGCCTCCAATATAATGTCCCTTGTCTCCATGTTACAAGTGATAGGTTCTAAGTTTTACCCTATTCTAAACTGCAAGTGAACAGCAATGTCAAAGTAGTATATAGGGTTATCGAATCCACAGGGACACTAGGTCTCGATAGATCAGAACAGTAGAGACTAATACTAGAAATAAGCAGATGGTGAAGTAAATAAATTGCGAAGCAAGAAAGTAAACAGTAGCAAGTTGGTTGAGAAAGCAATAAACTAAAAGCGTCAGGCCTAGGGTATTCTCAGGAAATCAGACAAGCAGACAAGCTAATCAGTCAGGATCTAATTAAACTCCGTTCTAGAACTCAAATCACGGAAATAGAATTAACCAAATCTCTTTGCGAAAACTCTCTAAGTCTAAGTGCAGTAACCCAAATCTCTTTGCAATTACTAACAGATTAAACTAGCATTAAGTTCAAGTTCGATATGTTCACAATTAAACTAAACCAAATCTCTTTGCGAATAATTTAATTGCTCAACCTAAATAGTTCAGATTCTAAAACACACTCTCGTGTCGAATTTAGCAACCTAAGATCTAGATTCTAATTGATCAGGTTAGAACTAGCTTTAAGCACAATCTAGTTTGAAGAACATTCTAATCATATGAATCCTTAACTGAATCAAACAAGTCTAGCAAGTCATCAAACCCTAATGAGAAATCCTAAGCCTAACTATGGATCTACTCAGACATGATTGATGAAAACATAATCATAGAGATAATAGATTGCATATAAGAAATTAAATAGATAAAGGGGTTCGAAATCTTCTCCAAAATAAGTGAATACAGGAAATAGATCAGCCCCAAAAGCTCTAAAAATCTCTTAGCTCTAAGTATGAAAGCGTAAGTAAAATAAACACCAAAATCCTCTATATATATGCCTAATCTCGGCTGGGGCTTCTGTGTAAATACTGGAACTATCTTGGGCTTCTTTGCAAATCTTCATAACTTCATTAAACCGACGCGTACGGCCCATCTCGCTAGTGTGTCGACCGATGCACAAGATGTGTCGGTCGATGCATGATCAATAAATCGGACAGTGAGTTAAGCTCTCGGCCAAAACGTCCCAAAAGTCCCAAAATGCTCCAAATATCTCCAATTAGCTCCAAACCTGATTAAACCTGTAAAAGACTCTAAACAAAGACAAAAGACACTAAAAACACATCTATATCATGGTCTAAAATGGGTAAAAGCCATGATATATCAACTCCCCCACACTTAGCCTTTGCTTGCCCTCAAGCAAAACAGAGAACTAAAATGTAGTGAAGAGGTTTGAAAACTCTTCAGAAACTCATTTTGTCGTAGAAGCAGCAGCATTCAGATTCCCCTTAGTAATCCACATGAAAGAATCAACCTGCAGACATCAAGACCAACATATACTTCCCCCACACTTAGCAACTGTCCTAAGTAAACTCCACAATCACATTCACGCATTCAAATTCTCCCTACTGACTTCTGCATATATTTAAGTGCGGTCTCACCTAAGGGGTATCGATCTAAAGGCACATGGATTCTTACCTTGCCAGCTCTAGACCACCAAACTGTCTTTCTTTAGTCCCTTTCTTCTCTTTCCCTTCTTTAACAACTGATTTTTCCCCATTGGGTATCATTTTTTTTTTATCAGTGTTCTTCCCGTTATGGGGTGTACTTTGGACACATTCCATGGATCACATGAGAGAAAATAGTGTTTGCTACCATTCCCATGACCACTTCGGAGTTACTAACTCATCCTCAGTTTATTTATCTTTTTTTTTTTTACTTTATGGAAGGGGAGAAGGGAACCAAATAGGACAGGTTTACAGGCTGTGTCAGAACCAGCAAGGGAGTCCGACATAAAGTATACCAAGCCCTTAGGTGAGAAATCTAAAGTCAGGATTAAATTGAAGTCAGTAAAAGATCCTCTGATACCTGAAGCGATGTGGGTGTTCTCAGTAGGCTGATCTGTGTCTGGGTTTTCTAATAGTCATAGATAATCTGCAGCTTCATCTCAATGGTCACTTAAGTTCCTGCAAATGCTGCTAATCTTCTAAAAAAATCATTGTTTCCTACTTAAACAAATTTTGACTCGAAAAACAAATTTTTAAAATTTAACTGACTCTAAGAAAACAAAAGAAAGTAATTAGTAGAACCTCCCCCACACTTAAGACACACTGTCCCCAGTAGTGTCAAGCAAGGGATCGGTTAAAAGAAAGAAAACAAAAATTTGTTAATGGAATGGTTAGTTCTCTCGGGTTCTTACCTCTGTCGCAGTCAGGCATCGATCGTTACACTAGGTGCACCGACCGTTGCTGTGCGATTTTCGTTGGGGATCGATCGTTGCTCAGGACCGCAACGATCGCTGCAATGCGATTCTTTCGTATTGTGACGATCGACACAATGGTGTGTCGATCGACGCACTGCGTTTTAATCCGAGACCTGCAAACAAAACTCACCAAAACCAGAAACAAGCGTAAAATCCTATGAAGATACTAAAATCAAAATGCAAAAACGAAAACAGTGGGTTGCCTCCCACTCAGCGCTTGTTTAAGGTCATTAGCTTGACCGGACGCACAAGATCTTTCAGGCACCAAGAGATCTCGACATAGACTTTTTCTGTCTCTGTTCAAGTCTCCTCATCCAAGGTGGCGAGTAGGCTGTTGCAGAATGCTCATGTCCAAGAAAAGATGGAGTAAAATGTGCTCCAGGATCCAGAATCACAGTGTCATCCGGCTGCTCATCATCTGCATCCATGATTGTGAATGTCTGCCCATCTATCAGTGGCTTTCGCAGCTTCTCCATCTCATAACGCAGCGGCTCACCTCCCAGGTGGAGGTCTATTAGACTCTGTCTAACATCTATCACAGCCCCCGCTGTAGCCAAGAATGGTCTTCCAAGCAGTAACGCTTCATCATGATCGCAGTCATACTTCAGCACAAGGAAGTCTGTCGGAACTAAGTAGTTTCCAACTCTCACTGGAATGTCCTTTAAGAGTCCTTCCGGAACTCGTATAGACTGATCAGCTAGGACAAGAGAGGTCCTAGTAGGAGAAAAATCCAGCATCCCCAGCTTCTCTGCCACAGAATAAGGCATCATACTTCCAGCAGCTCCTAAATCACACAGAGAGCGTCTAAAACTGTCCTCGAAAATGGAACAGTTAAGCACAAAGACTCCAGGGTCAGGCAGCTTCTTTGGTATCTTGTTCAGTAGCACCTCACTAATGTGTTGGGGAACTACAATCACCCAGTCTCTCAGCTCGTCATCTAAAGGCAACATCCTATTTAAGTACCTCTGCACACATGGATGATAAGGTGGATCATCAGAAGTTGGATTTTCTTCCAATTCTTCACCAATCTCCTCTAGCTTCTTAAGCTCTTCAATTTCCTGCCTAATCACTTCAGACCTTGAGGAGTGTTGTCTAACAATCTGCGCATAAATCTCCTGTTGAGTAATCTCAGAGGCTCCAGTGAATAGGCGATCAAGCTCCAAGTCAGCATCTATGCCATTATCACCCGACAGTTCTGTCTGTTCACGTCCTGCAATGACCGACATTAAGAGTATGTCGATCGTTGCCATCTCGACTGGTGTATCGATCGGCGCAGATGTTGCATCGATCGACGCACTGCAGCAGATTTCACCCGAGAGTTTTTGACCAAAATCCGGGATTTCTCCAGCTTTCACCAACTCAGCTGTACTTAGCTCAAATTTCTCACCTAGGTGAGACCCATCATTAATGTACACAGACCAGGCCTTAATGTGAGTGTCTGCAACTCCTTTTCCCTTCATAGCACAGGAAATCTGATTCACCTGAGTGTCCAGCTGCTTCACATGAGTGCTCAGAGTCTCAAACTTCCCATTGAGGTTCTCATAAACTGCATCCAGCTTCTTGTTACTGTCCACAGAAATCTTGTTCTGGCTCTCTAGTACCTGTTCCAACATTGTTTCCATCCTAGTCTCAAAAGCAGTGGCTGCAGGAGGTGACTGATAAGATGAAGATCCGTAGGTTCTCTGATTTCCTTGTCCATAAGGCTTCTGAAAGTTACTAGTCTGTCCAAAGCTTGAAGAGTTCTGGTTGCCTGCGAAGGCATTCTTCTGTCCTCCACCGGAAAATCTGTTCCCAGATTGATATCCAAATCTGTTTCCTTGGAAACCAGATCCTCCGATGTAATTCACATCTTCTTCCTGAGTGTCCTCCTCAGTCTGAATTACTTCTACTTCTTGAGCAAAGTGGACAGCTTTCTTTTCGCCTAGAAGAGTGCAAATTTTGTCCATCCTGGATCTCAATTCAGCCATCTCTGAGTTATCAATACTTCCACCAGGTTTCTTCCTCCTCTCATCCATAGTCTTGCAGCTGTTGCTGCCAATCAGATTCTCAATCAACTGTTTAGCCTGTGTAGGAGTCCTGGTGTTGAAGTTGGCATTACTGGAATTATCCAGCGCAGACTGATATGGAAGATATATGCCTCTGAAGAAGATACCAATCAGCTGAACCTCAGTGAATCCATGGTGTGGGCAGTCACGCTGATACTGCTTAAATCTCATCCAGGCAGTCTTTAAGGGCTCCACAGCTCCTTGGGAGAAAGTGAGTATGTTCTGTCTGGACTGGTCTGAACGCGCATCATCATAGAAGTGACGCAGGAACTCACTCTTTAAGGCTGCCCAAGTAGTATACTGACCAGGTGCCAGTTGTCTCAGCCATGCACTAGCGTCTCCAGCAAGACTGTGCGGAAATAGCTTAAGGAACAGATAGTCCGGGCATACTCCTTCATACTTCATGCCAGTGACTATGTCCTCAAACTTGTCAATGTGATCCATAGGCTGCTCTGCTTGAAGACCATGAAAAGCAATCTGCCTCATCAGCTGGTAGTAGATGGTCTTGACCTCAAAATCATTCCTCTCAAAAGCAGGAAGCACTAGAGCTGCTCGGTTTGCATGAAACTCATCAAGTCTGTTGTAGTCAGCTAGTGTCCTCTCATGAACCACCATCTCTCTACCTTGGGACTGTTCCTGACCCAGGTTTTGGTTCTGCTCCTGTCGCTGTTGCTCAGGAGGGTCAGGGATCACTCGTCCATCAGCATCAATCCTCAGCCCAGCAGCATTGTAAGGATTATTTTCCGGATCCCTCAGCACACCTTCAGCATCTCGTATCAAGATCAGACGTTCTCGTACCATTCTCTCTCTCTTTTCTCTTCTGATAGTCCTTTCTAGACGTCCAAGTTCCTCTAGTCCGAGATTAACTAAGCTCGAGTTCGGATTACTTCGAGTTTTCTGCGTTGGCATAAACTGTCTGTAATCGTCCAGCAACGATCGATGCTATCAGTGCAACGATCGATTCAATCTCAGAATCGCCTAGTGACGATCGACGCAAGGGATGCAACGATCGACGCAAGGCGAAAGTCGTACCTGCGACAGAAAGAAACAGAGAAAAAGTTAGCAAAATATGAAAACAAAACGAAAAAGCAAAAACAAAAAGAAAAATTTCTAGTAAAAACCCTAAGTTCGGTCCTATCGAAGACTCTAAGAGTCCCCGGCAACGGCGCCAAAAACTTGATAGGTTCTAAGTTTTACCCTATTCTAAACTGCAAGTGAACAGCAATGTCAAAGTAGTATATAGGGTTATCGAATCCACAGGGACACTAGGTCTCGATAGATCAGAACAGTAGAGACTAATACTAGAAATAAGCAGATGGTGAAGTAAATAAATTGCGAAGCAAGAAAGTAAACAGTAGCAAGTTGGTTGAGAAAGCAATAAACTAAAAGCGTCAGGCCTAGGGTATTCTCAGGAAATCAGACAAGCAGACAAGCTAATCAGTCAGGATCTAATTAAACTCCGTTCTAGAACTCAAATCACGGAAATAGAATTAACCAAAAAATCTTTGCGAAAACTCTCTAAGTCTAAGTGCAGTAACCCAAATCTCTTTGCAATTACTAACAGATTAAACTAGCATTAAGTTCAAGTTCGATATGTTCACAATTAAACTAAACCAAATCTCTTTGCGAATAATTTAATTGCTCAACCTAAATAGTTCAGATTCTAAAACACACTCTCGTGTCGAATTTAGCAACCTAAGATCTAGATTCTAATTGATCAGGTTAGAACTAGCTTTAAGCACAATCTAGTTTGAAGAACATTCTAATCATATGAATCCTTAACTGAATCAAACAAGTCTAGCAAGTCATCAAACCCTAATGAGAAATCCTAAGCCTAACTATGGATCTACTCAGACATGATTGATGAAAACATAATCATAGAAATAATAGATTGCATATAAGAAATTAAATAGATAAAGGGGTTCGAAATCTTCTCCAAAATAAGTGAATACAGGAAATAGATCAGCCCCAAAAGCTCTAAAAATCTCTTAGCTCTAAGTATGAAAGCGTAAGTAAAATAAATACCAAAATCCTCTATATATATGCCTAATCTCGGCTGGGGCTTCTGTGTAAATACTGGAACTATCTTGGGCTTCTTTGCAAATCTTCATAACTTCATTAAACCGACGCGTACGGCCCATCTCGCTAGTGTGTCGACCGATGCACAAGATGTGTCGGTCGATGCATGATCAATAATTCGGACAGTGAGTTAAGCTCTCGGCCAAAACGTCCCAAAAGTCCCAAAATGCTCCAAATATCTCCAATTAGCTCCAAACCTGATTAAACCTGTAAAAGACTCTAAACAAAGACAAAAGACACTAAAAACACATCTATATCATGGTCTAAAATGGGTAAAAGCCATGATATATCAACAAGCAAAATGTCCGGGAATAAGTGCAGCCACTTCATCTTTTGTTGGCAAATTGTGAGTCCTTGCATCTGACACTCTACTTTAAATGAATCTGAGACGGAATCCAATATCTTGGGTAACATCAAATCTATCATTGACTGCCCTTAATGAGGCAACATAAGGATTAACCTCATCTAACATATTCTTCAAGATTTCGACAACTTGAATCCTCAATTTTGCTACATCTCTGTCGTTATCGCCCCTATAAAAATACAATTATTATTCCCAAATTTTATTATCAATCAAATATAAAATAGACAATTAGTATTTAGAGAAAGTAAAAAAATTATTACCTGTATGCAAAAATTCTATTATTAATTTCATTTAACATGTCGTAAATGTATAGCTGCAAAAACTTAGGAAACTATCCAAGGTTTAGGAAAATAGCACCAATTTGATGGTAATTTTGACCATGCATCTTCAAAACATATGGTCCACGTCCATCATTGACGGTATGATTAATCTTCCCTCCAAGTGATGTGAACGCGAACATCATATTATAAGCACGAATAAATTCGCGAAAATGTTGGACAATTCACTACCATTCAGAAGTAATTCTAATAACGCCATTGATGGTTTCTTGAGCTTCGGTAGGACGATTTTTTCTTTTCTTACAACACATTGTAAAATATGGCTGCATTTGTCTATTTATTTTTTCTAAGTGTTCTCCATATCACATGTACGCTCCACAATTTTGACAATTATAAGATGGAAGTAAAAGTAACCTATTAATTATTTGATGATTTTTAAAAACATTTACTATATATATTGATATGTGAAAAAGACACCAAAAGTAAAACATACCAGTCATTTCATGTAAAGTGGCATGATCGACATTAGTCGTAGTTCCAACTTCTCGATTATTATCTACATCATTGTCTATGTGATAAGATGCATCAGCACTATCTGATTCAATTGAATCTACATCACTCGAAATATCTTCATCATCATATTCACTTACATCGGCATACATGTATGCAAAAGCTGAAATAGAATATTGTCAATATTGTATCAGAATAAATAACTAAAATTGATTAGTAAATTATAAGGTTTTATACTTGTCCATTGATTATATGTAATACAATACCTTGAGGATGGTAATTAATTACAGTTATAGGGGGAGCATTAAACGGGGTTTCTTCCACATTTACTGATGATGGACAGAATGAATTTTTGTTTTTCTCTTTTCATATTCCTTGAGATGAAGTAGCTTGTAATTACATTCAAAGAGAATATCCCGTTATTGCAATGTTTTAATAAATATTAGATTTTTGTAATCGAGTAATAGGCATGCAAAACCTTATGTAACTACTGACTCGATGGACTGTAATAATATAGAGTTTGAGCTACCACTTGTGCATTCCAAACTTTTTCTTCCTATGTTAATACCGAAATTATTAAATACATAATAGGATTGTCGTTTCAAATATTAAATAAAATTAAAGAGTCAAGCAATGAAAAAATACCACGAGTATTGTTGTGATTTCTGTGAATGACATTTTCTTTTGAAACATGTTTTTTCGAGGAAGAATATTGTAATATCTCACATCTAGTAATAGATCCAATGCTATTTCCGTTTTGAACATTTGTGATTTTTAAAGATACACACGAAGACTTGCTTGAAGGTATACCTACTGTTAAAATAAGTATAATTGTATCAATCAATCAGCTCATTCTCCGAAAATATGATGATAATTTAAATCAAATGCAAACCTTTTTGAAGAGGAGGTGATATCCCTTTATTCTAGCATCTTCCTCTACCTAAGACAAAATTCTTTGTAATGGTTATCATATATCATTTAAACAACGAATTATATAATTCAAAACGGTCACGTTTCTGTAATGGAGGTGATACGAATCATTTTCTTTATCAGAATCGGAACTACCTCTTTTCATATTATTTTGGAGAATATATTGATAATCTCCAATATAATACTCAAATCTTCAATGAATCATAGTAAGAATGATATTGTTGTCAAGGAGAATAATTGAAAGGAAATAGGTCTATTATGGTTAAAGAATTTTGTTGCGGATTTTACTCAGCAATCTTTTTACTTGCGCAATTGAAATTTGAATCATATACTTTGTTTCCTTAAAGAAATGATGTATTTCCACTCATAATTAACGATGAAAGTAAATATATACATAATTTATTGAGTAACAAATTTCTTGAATAACCATGTTTTTTTTTTAAATCGAAGATAACTTAAAATAAAACACATGTAATCAAGCAATGAGCATGGATATGACATTTCAAATTTTTAACTGTTGTGTTGGATTTTTTTTTCTAAACTCTGCAATTTTGGGAAGAGCACCGTCCATAATCACCTCGACACAATCACCAGCAGATGTTGTAACCCAATCACCTAAAAATTTTAATTTTAAAAAAATAGGTAAATAATCGACTCTTAAACAACTGATACAAAACGTTAAAAAAAAAAAAAACAAAGTCACCTAAACCGATTGTTTCTAAAAATAAGTTGAGCAAACAGCAAGATGCACACCATGATGTAGTCATCATTATCCTCCATAGATTTTCTAAACTCTTTAGCTTTGTCGCCACCGAGCTCACAAAGCAACTGACACTTCCCATTGTCCAAAATTTAATTACAACCTTATTTAACAGATACTTATATAAATATCTTTCATATTATAACAGATAAACAATAACCTAGCATCCACAATATTAAAGGTTATGGGTTTGCGAGACCAACCAAGCAAATCATCCACTCGACCAATTAAATCTGTACAAATACACATCAAGGAAATAAATAAGTTTGACCAACAAAAAAAAAACAAATACCAATATACATGTTCAACATACCTACCAAATGAATACCATCGAGACATCTGGATTTTATAGAACGAAAATCAACAAAATCAAAGAAACTGCTTATGCTTATTGTAGGAATTATCTCAACATATGTTGTCAACTTCCACTTTATTTCGAATCGATGAGATGTTGGTTTAAAATCTCTAAATTATGTCAAAATCAGGAAGAATTATAAAATCCCCTTCCACCAAAACATCCAAGGATTGGACAAAAAGAATATGGCCATCTATAGTGCTATGTATCTTAGTTCCCTGTAACATTAACTTTGCACTTTGAAACAACGGAAAAAAATAACTATACAAATAGAAAAATCAGTAAAGTAAAACGAAAAATCTGACCATTCACAAATATTAGATCGATTGTTCGTTTAACTCCCCAATTTATAACATAACTCCTCAATATTTTAACATGAATACTCCACTCACTGATGTTCGGACTCTTGGTAGACACATCAATGAACCTAGAAGAAGACATCGAAACAATATACAACAAAGCTTATAAAGGAACATGCAACCCTAATAACACAAATTATGGTCCAATATAACAACATACAATATCCAATATCTTAAAACGGGCCGTCTACGAAATATGTCAAGCGGGCTTGCATAAGATGGGTTTTGCTTATGATCTTGGGTAGGTTTTTCCTTATATTTTAATTTATCTGAATATCAATTTGAAATGCCATTGTTGGAACAATAAATCTCGCTGAAAAGAAAATTCATTGAGTAATATTGGATATTTTAATCAATATAAACAAATGAATATATAAGGATTTTTATGTACAAAAATTTGTTCTATTGGAATAATTAAAACAAAAGTAGTCGATGATAAATAGACAGGTAGGAAAAACCAAATTTAATGATTCGGGGGTGCTTTCGTTTCAAAATTATAATGGTATAAAAATGTGAACTCAAACGAACATACAAAACAATATTTTAAATTATCCTTCTCTTTAATCATTCATTGTCTTCATGTTTAATCTTCTTCGAAATCGATGAATTTTCACCAACACTGGTTATTTGGTTTCTTTTTTTGAAAATTATCCAACACTGCTTAATGAGTAGCTATCTTGTAAATGTGTCTTATAACCATCTTGCCACTCAAAGTTATCCAATAATGACCATGAAACATTCACTTTGTCGATGTTGCATAAATCACACAAATGGTTTGAAAACACTTGTAAGAAACATATTCTATATAGTGAGCATAGTTCCAAAATATTAAAAGAAAAATTCATATTTTATTTGAACAATGATAATTATAAGAACTCAATACCATTACGTAATGATTGATATGAAAACCCGGCAAAATCATAAATAGCAAAATAAAAAATTAAAACTCTGATTAATTGTAAGAAATAAATAGCTTTCGTTTGGCTTGTGATGAAACAAATCTGCAAATTCATCAAAACCACACAAAAAATTAGAACTATGTTAATTTCGATAGAATATAAAAAGTGTCTCGATGTGTTGATAATATATGAGCATTGGAGAGTCTCTATTTATAAGGATCAAATTATTTAGGGTTTGACTAAGTTTTCGAAATCTTCTATAGGAAGATTAGAATATTATATAAGATAATTTAAAATTTAAATTTTAAATTCTTATATTTGAATTAGTAGGCCATATATGATCCAATGTATTTTCCATAATTTTAAAAAAATTTCATTATTATCGATAGTTATTAGTTGCTAAATTTAAGATGGGGTGTTATTTTGAATTTGAAAAATAAAAAATCTGTTAATTGCTAAATATTAATTATAATCTAAAATTTAGAGAGAAGTTAAGATTACAATCAAAGTTTTAGGAAATATCATTTAATTGAATTTGATTAATTGTCGATTTTTTATATATATAATTCTTTTACAAATAAATTTTGATTTATTTTTAATGGAAAAAAATTTCGACTAATCAAAACATTTCATTAAAGTCATGTCATCAGTGACATCATAATTTTGATTGGGAAAGAATCATCTACATCATAGATTTTAATAATTGCAAATAATATATAGTAAATTACAAAAAATTGTCATTGGAAATAAGGAATATTAGAATAAAATTATTAGTATAGATTTGTTTGATAGAATAATATACATACCATAAAAACCGCTTACCTAAATATTTGGTCAATTCAAAGACGGGTTAATGAAACTGCCATGTTTACATAAACCAATTTCTGTCTGTGAACATACTAACGATTTACATAAACCGTTTGTGTTTCTATCAAATATTTACATAAACCGATTTTTGGTTAACCGTTTGTTTAATTTATGAACCTACCAAATACTTTCGGATTCGTTCAATTACAGACTTCCAGCTCCAATTTTTTCACACACAGATATAATATTGTAAAATCTTGACCGTTCATTTCTTATATTTAATCAGATCCGTTCATTAAATGCATCATCCTAACAAATTTTTCCTATATCTTAAAATCATATTTAATCAAAACCGATTTTTAAGAAACAAAATACTGGACCTTAAATATCTGAAATTTCTATTATTATGCACTACTTATCCGATTAAATAATTTTGGAAGTATCAATATCATATTTCAACAAAGATTATAAATTAGTAAACAAACTATTAAAATCATTAATTTTTGGAAAATTCCTATATATTTGAAGTTATAACCATTACATATATAATCCAAAGTCTTTATATCATATATAACCGAAATCTTTATAAATTTTAAAATCTTAATTATCAAAATATATTCATGATATCTTTTAATATTTTTTCTTAGTTTTAAATATAGATATATATTTTATATTATAAAAATATTTTTATTTTCTTTAATTTCTTACTTTTTAATTAAATTCATGTTTATTATTAAAATTTATTATAAAATTATTTTACTTATATTTTGATGTATAAAAATATAAAAAGATTTATATTTATACCACTACAAAAACGAATTAAAAATACATTAATCAATTTCAATTATATATACTACTAGATGACTCGTCCGCACCTTATGCGAGGTTAATTTATTTTTAGAGGATTGTTTGGCTTAACTAAATTAGTAGAAACACATGTACTCGAGTATTTGAAAATATAGAAATTGTAGATGAAATTTGATTTTGTAGAAAGAGAAACTTATAATAAAAATGAAAATTTACAAACATGAATTCAGTGTTACCGAAAAGTAACATAACAATTATTTGAAAGAAATAACTAAATAGATGAATAAGATAATTGAGCATAAATTGGGCTCTTCAATATTTTGAAAAGCAAACCATGCATCTCGGAATGTATCATAAACAACATTGTTAATCGTCCTCAGATCTAAATAGTCACATGGTCCCCTTATTACATCCAATACAAGACGTTAGGCCTGGGCGTTCGGGTACCCGTTCGGGTTCGGTTCGGGTCTTTCGGATTTTCGGGTTTTCGGGTCTGAGATATAAAACCCATTCGGGTATTTTAGAATTTCGGTTCGGGTTCGGTTCGGTTCCATTCGGGTTCGGTTCGGGTTCGGGTACCCGAAAAACATAAAACAAAAATAAAAATTAGTTATATTTAAATAAAAATTCGTTAAATTTTGATAAATATAACAAAACCCTTCATATATTTTGTTTATTTTTGATAATTTAGTTATTTTAGACTAAAAACAACTAATATATTTAAGTTTATAATTATAATTTTGGATAATTTTGTTATATTAGGTCTAAATATAATTAATATTTTAGGTATATAATTGTAATTCGGATATTTCGGGTACCCATTCGGTTCTCGGTTCGGGTCGGGTTCGGGTTCGGTTCTTCGGATATAGGAGTTTAGGACCCGTTCGGGTATTTTATCGTTTCGGGTTCGGGTTCGGTTCTACTTTTTCGGTTCGGGTTCGGTTCGGTATTTCGGGTCCGGATATTATGCCCAGCCCTACAAGACGTAGATAATATAGTTCTCCAATTTCTTCGGCATATACTGATAAAACACATAAACGTGGTTTACCTTTGATGCGGGGTTTCCATTGAAGGGTTTCTTTATTCCAAATAAATTCAGTTGTTATTTGTGAATATAGAAGTCGTCTTGCTTGAAGATAAAGTTGATTGCATTTCAACCATGCCCGAAATTTATCTTCTTTTTCTGGAAATGCCAAACTGACGTCTTCGTCGAAAACAAATTGTGGAGAAGGAAGAACAATAGGTAAAATTTCCATAGAATAAGTAGAATATCCTGAAGAAACTGTTTTAGATGTTGATTTGTTAATGAAAATAGTTAAATTTGTTCAACAGGAAAAAAAAGTATGGAATAAAACAAAAATATATACAAAAGACTTCTCAAATTTACCTATAGCTTCCATTAGCCAGCCGTGATAGAAATGATAGTAATGAGAAGACGATATCAAATATATAATACTCCGATATTAGGGTTTCTTTGTGATAATATATTTTTTGAGGATTTTCTTTACTAATATAGTCCTCATAAATTATACAGAAAATAACACAGTTTAGATATTAGGCAAGAATATAGTATCTTCTATTTAATGGCACGAATATCTCATTTGTTATTATGATATACTGTAGAATTCGTTAATATATTTTTACATTCAGTAAGAAATTCCAAATTTTAAAATTTTAAAAATTTATATTTTCCTTAGTGAAATTATATTATTTGTAAAACCAAAATATTCTATAAACATCGGTATAAAATTTATAAACAAAATATTAAAAATTTAGTATGGTAGAAGTTCAAATTGTAAGTAAAAATATAAAGAGTAATTGTATATAATTCTTCAAATCTACTGTATATTATTAACATAAAATTTGATATCATGCATTTGTAAATTAAAAAAAAATTCATAGAAGGTCACAATTGTTTGGATGCTAATTAAAGTAGTTTTAAATGAACACTTATATTAAACAAAGCAACTTACTAAAGAGAGGTCTTAGTCATCAAATAAACTACATTTTAAACATAAGTTTGAGATACTTAAACATGATTTTTGGAGGAGAGTTTTAGGACAGGAGTAGAGGTGTTTTCCCAGAACAGTTGTAGGACAATCGTTTGGTTGGCTTTAACATTGTTTGCACACAAAAAATCTCTTAAGCCGCCGGCCAAACGAATACGTCGCCTATCTGTATCAGAATGGAAAGCAATCTCGACATACCATTTCTGTCCAGCATCATTGACCATCGATATGGTGCTGCCAGCAACCTTCTCTAAATCGTTTGCCTCGACAAAGGACTTAGGAAGATATTGCAAAATGAACAAATATGTATCATTAATCAATATTTAAAACCAAAATACAAATGAATAACTTACGATTCTGCTTCGTTTGATGCCGTCATTGGTGACGTTTAAAGTAACAAACTTCTCCCCAGTTCCTTCAAATATAATTTCGTTATAAGTCAAAATATTAGAAAAAGTGAAGAACATGTCTAAAAAATAAGTGAAAGATACTTACTCGAGCTACCTTCTCCACTCTCCATCTGAAGTGCTGAATTTTTATATGTGATCTCACAACAGTTTTGACCAAACTGGTATATCATATGGAATCAACACCCCCACGATACTCAAAAATTAAAAGATCGTACTCATCTAATCCATGAGCCCAAAAGAACCGTCTCCAACCTTCTGTAAGCCTATCACGAACTCGTTTGATAGGGAACTCTTCTCTTCTTAAATCAGATGTGAGTACATCGATTGTAACATTGGTTTCTCCAAGTATATGACTCTTATAAAAAATTTTCGGGATAGTCTGCAAAACAAAGTTTAAAAATTGATTGAAAGAAATAAAATCATTTAAAAAAAATAATATTACTGAGAGTCTCAGACAGATCAGAAATAAGATTACATACCAGACTCTTTTTACATATTTCTGGAAGCATATGGACGAAAATTTTTGGGTTTCTCATCTTGAGATCTGTTTTGAGAAGCATATAGGAAATCATATAAATCATTAATCATTACATGCATAACATAGATAAACCGAGAAATCGAAATTATACATTGTGAGGTTGTATAAACATCATCTAAAAATAGAGAATATCAAAGTAGTTGACTAATCCCTAAAGTATAGTTACAAATTGAAAGTTGGTACTTTAAAATAGAAATCAATGAGTAAAAATATGAAATTTACATGAATAAGATATAGTAAACACCATTGTTCATTGACAGTTCCTTTTTTCCTCAAAAAACGATTTATAAACCTAGATTTAGGAGAAATTTTCATGAAATAGTAGATTACCTTGTTTGTCGAGTTGTTGAATGAAATCGATTTTCTCGTAAGACAATCTCTGCCCACCGCACCGTAGTTATGTTGATTTATCTTCTAAATCGCTGTTTACTTTCTATTTATGTTCTGATTGCAGTGAATGGCATATTTGGGATCAAGTAGATGTAGCAGTAACTATTTTACAGTGGGCCAAGTAATTTGGGCTTAATCCTAATCTTTTAATGGATTTTATTATATTAGCTATTAGATTTTTTAAGAGAAATATATTCTAAGATAGTGTCCAATAAAGTAAGTAATTTGGAAAATTTATTCACAGGATGTTTTTATGTTTTGTGTGAAAATAATGAAATTTTACTAAATTAAGATCTTGTCCAATAAGTGTATTGTTTAAACAGATAATATATCTACATATAGCTACTCATTATACATGTTTTGTTTTAGCATTAGTTATGTAATATGGATAATATATTTAAAATCCAACAAAAACCTCTATTCTTATGATGATTTATTTATTTTGTTTAGAATTTTTCCTTTAACAAATGGCGTTAAATCAGATTAAAAATGAAATTAAAATTAGGTAGTAAAAAGAGCTGATGATACTGGATAGTTTTTAACATTAACGATACATATGTTTTTTAAAGTAACATAAAGCTGATTAGCAGATAATATAATACAAAATTAAAAGTTTAATATATCTTCGACAACATGGACATACTTTACCATATCTTTAACCAGGAAAGTATATTATCTGGAGGATATTGGTCTGGTAAGGGATTTGGATAACTACAAAATAGAAAACAATGTATGAATTCTGGAAAAATATAAAGCATATTACATAATGGTTGCATTAGGGTTACTATTCAAACCTGTTGCGAAATCCATTAAAGTTAGAAATCTTTGTTTGATCGTACATAATCGTAGAAATCCCTTCTTCTGCTTTGAGCCAAGTTAGACCCATAACTAAAATAGATACACAAACAATGTTAACATTGTAAACAATAGAGAAATCATTAGTAACATCAATCATAACCACAAACATGTAATAGACAATGAATTCACTTTAAAAAATATACAGAAGTTAATTTAGAACCAAACCTTGTATTGGATTTAAGTAGAAGCAACGAAGAATAACAAATAGATGTCTATCAGTCTCCTTCCAAAATCTTTTTCTTAGTTCCTTAGCATCTTCCCCATATATTAAACACTCAACACTTCGGAGGCTAGAAAAAGTAATGATTTGAAGATTTTTATTAGAGACAGACAACATAACATATGTGAAGAACATTATAGTCATCTGTTTAACTAACCTTAGATCACGAATTGTAAACCGCAGCCTTTGTTTTGTATAAACTTCTTCAAGTTTTCTAACATGTATAACTACACCAAGGACATCTATAGTGGAGAAAACAAAATTATTAAGAGCTATATACCTTAATTCAAGTAGAGATTCAAATAACAGCATTAATATAATCCGATTAAGGAAAAATATGTATTCATTAAAAGTTACTTATAGGATATTCATCAGAGACTCTCCCATCTACTATATCCGTAATTGATTTAAATTGCATAAAATGACCTTCGGGAATATTATCATAAGTAAGGCAAAAAGATGTGTTTAACCAGAAAAAGAGCTTGAAATCATGAGGGGTCAACGACCCATATATCGGTGCTTGTATAACTCGAGCATCCGCAAGTTTAAACCATCGACCCTCACACCACGTTGTGTACCGAAATTTCTCAATAAGAGGTTCAAGAACAGTAGTTTCTATTTCCGTACCCTAAAACAACAAACGAATACACTAACAATGCAATATCCAAATAAACAAAACAAATTATAGAGTAAAATAGAGATTACCTCTTTATCCACCAAAATCATTTGGATTGTTGGTTCAGAAAACCTAACACATATCCAAACACGGAGAAGCATCACTTTTAGGTCCCAAAATCAAGGAATAAAGTTATTGATGCGAGAAATTTTTCTGAACGTTTGAGGAGCCATTGTTTAGATTCTGAGAAAAGTTTGAAGAACAAAAGTTATTCAAAATTAATTGTTTTGTCTCAGAAAATGGTAAGAAAACGAAGCGTCTAGGGTTTTTAAATTAAATAGTTTCCAAATTTGCGAGCAAAAGGTGTGAAGTGGTAAAAGATGTAATCATTATAAGTCACAACCATTTGTTTAGGAAAAACTAATTGGGCCACAAATGCTAAAAAAAAAAATTTGGCCTTAGCCCACATAAATAATTATAAATTGGAAGCAAAACTAACAGAAAATGAATAATTTAATTAAACAACCCAAATTGTCATGATAATACGAATAAAATTAAATTAAATTGAAACACGAAAGAAGATATGCCAAGTCTAAAGTATCCTTCTTTTTACGGTTTCTTTGTCTTCCTGCTTAATCTTTTTTGTAACAGATGAATTTTCACCAACACTGCTTAAAGAGATGCAATCTTCTGATCTTTTTGTTGTTGATGGTGTAACTGCTAGGGCCATTGATGTATCAGAATCAGTCTCCATACCCGAGGTAAGCATAAGAGGTCCATAATCATAAAAAAAAATTACCAAATATTTGAATTCAACGCTTAACATAAAGTTTAATGTAATTTTCCAAATTTAGACAAATGTATTATGTACCTGAGTTGAGTTAGTTAAATTTTCAAATTCATCAATTGCAGAGTCGTCATCCTAACATAAGTCCACGACATATGGACTCTTTGACACCTTATGTGCATTGTCCTTAGGAATGGTAACTTTGAATAGACACTTGCGACCAATCAAATTGAATAATTCAGCTGGGAGATAATATAGATCGTCCTAAGAACACAAAGTACAAAAAACAACAAATTCTCAATATTAAAAGATGTATAGTTTCAAAAGAAAATAAAAAATCAAATACCTGAATTTTCCTTTTGTGTTCATTGTAGATATTATCTACCGATCTCTTCACAAGCTTATCTCCAATTTCATCAAATATAAGGAATTTGGCTTCACCCTCGGAATAATCAGACACGCGGAAGATCAAATAATATCTATAGCATTCATAAACAAAATATAAACCAAATGCATTAGATATATAAATTATAAGCTTTTTATCCTGGAGATTAATCTTTCAAGGTGGAGAAATAAATTAACCTGATCAAAATACTTTAGAACAAAATACCTCGCAAAGACATTTTTCACATCACCACATGTTTTACAATTATATAAGGGCTCGGACTCTTCTTCATCTTCAGAATCTGATCTGTACTCAAGCATTTTGAGTTTGCAAACTTTGCATGCTTGAAAAAACCATTTTTTGGTACAGTCTACTGAGACAATTGTGGCACACATAACCACCTTACCATGCTAAATAACAATAAAATCATCGATTAATTAAATAAACAATTTCATCTAAATACAAATATATTTGTAAGTAAAATTACAGATAACTAACCTTTTTCCGATTGCAAAATGCCAAGTAAAGTCATTCTATTATTCTTGATGAAAAATTCAGCACGCAAATCCAAAAGTGGACCCAATCCAAAAGAAACCATGTTTTTCTCAGACTTGATAATCAGAGCTTGAGATTCTTTTGGTATACTGCAAATAGATTTTGAATGAATAGATGAACTCTTAAAATTAAAATATTTCGACATTTCTTTTAAACAAAATGTATCACATTACCTATCCAACCATTTTGAAATCTCAGAGTTATTTTCATCTCCGAATGAGAGTTGGGTCGAGTTATAAGCATTCGAGATGTACAGCTTCGCTATATTTATGGAAATGTAAATGAAACAATTAATGTTACACACATGAACTTTGTCCAATATATTAGATTAACCGAGTAATTACCTCCATATTCCTTGATCCATGCAAATTGGATAATAATCACAACAGGAGATGAGCTATTGGTGGAAGTATAATCAATCACTTGTTTTGCATAATCTCTCCACAAGGTGCAAGGCAATGCATCATCTCTGTATCAAAATATATGAAAAAGCATAAAAAGTTTTGTATGTTATTTTGGTATTATAACGATTAATATTCTAACCCATTATCTTTGAGGTATTATTCAAGCTTGATGTTGTTTCCAGACTTGCTCTTAGTCTTGACATCTTCAATAGCACCCATGTGGACAATGACTCCCATAACATCTTATATTGGTGAAACACTAATTAACAACTACTCTTTGAAAAATGTAATATAAAGACTTAATACTATTAAAAGACATCTTACCAACTAAAACTTTTTTGTCAAGATTTCCAACGAGAATTTCAGAAATAGTATAACAATACTTATCGTGACTCTCAGTCTCAAAACTTCCAATGGTTTTGTTCTTGTGGTACGGGTGATTGATAATTTGTAAGTCAGATCACTTGGACGGAAGTCGCCAACGTACTCCTTGGAAGAAAAAGCATTAACCATAACATTTTTACCTATTTGAAGACATACCTTATGTTTGCTGAATAAGGACTCTTCACATGATGCTTGAACTCTTGTTCCTTATACAAAAGTGTCAAGAAAATCTATAAGTCAATGAACAGCAAAATTTCATACCGAATATAAACAAAAACAGATGTATTTCTCGTACCTTTATGTCAGACCAAATCATTTCTATCACGTTTCAAGACTTAGAGTTAAACAAAGTCCATTGTGCTAATACCCTAACCTGGATCTTCTCGTTTTCAAGGCTCGTGTCTATGTTTTCCAGCAAAACATAGGTCGAACGCCGTCTGCGTGGGAGGTTCTTATTGGTGTCAACTAATTCTGCCATTTTGTAGAACGATTGTATAAGTTAAGAAATGAATCATAAATAAGTGAAATGACGATGAATATATATAGTAGTTCGTAGACCTAACAGATCAGCGCACAGTATAATATCAAGAATATTTTGTTACAACTAATTTAGAGAGTAAAAGATTTGCAGTTACACATTATAAGATATTTGCTATATACGATAGAGTTGTATTGGTTAAAATAAAATTCAGTGAATTAAATCGATTGTAATTAGTTTCCTAAATAAATTTATAGTGTTATTTTGTATTTGAAAACTAAGGAAATCAGTGACAGAGAAAATATTTGTTGTAATCTATAATTTAGAAAAACAGTTAAGATAACAAATCATAATTTTAGGGAAGAATGTTGATTAGATTATTAGGATATATCATTTAATTGAGTGCAATGTTTTAGAAAATATCTTCCTAATAGTAATATTAACCAAAAAAATAGTGTCTTGTGTAAATTGGAATATTAACGATTAATTAGATTTTGGATTACATTATAGAAAGTTGCATACGATTGAGTCGTAATTGCGTAAAGTAAATTTGATTATTAGTCTAAATTATGAATAGTTAAGCTCTTATAATTTGTGTGTTATTAAATATTTGATATATAAGTAAACCAATGACTGGCAAAATATTTTCATGAGGGAAATAGAGTCAATTAAAAATTAGTAACAACCCGATATAAAGTTGATATCCCCAATAATTAAACACGAATCTCCCAAAATCTTAATATGGGTGGTGGACTTGTGAAGACGTATTTTGGTTATTATAAAGAGGGTTTTTCACCAATGGTTTTTAATATAGAATGATCTTATTTGAACAATATATCTCGGTGATCAAAAAACGATTCACTAATACTGGATTAAATTTAACCTCTTAAATGTATTACAAAAGTATTGAGCACAGTAACAAACACATGAATTGTTACATTCTAATCATTTAACTTCCTTGATGGCCAGTTTTTTATACTCTGCAATTTTAGGAAGAGTACCGTCCATAATAACCTTTATACAATCCCCAGCAGATGTTGCAATCCAATCACCTGTGAAATTAATGTTTTTAAACAATCGGTGAATAATGAAGACTATAACAAATATATAAAACGTTAAAAATAGAGTTTCCAAGTCATACTGTTTCTAAAAATAAGCTTAACAAACCTCAAAATGCAAACAATAATGTAGTCATCATTAGCCACATAAGATTTCTGAAAGTCTGTAATTTTCTTGTCGCCACCGAGCTCACAAAGCAAGCGACACTTCCTGGATGATAAAAATTAATAACAAACTTATAATACAAATACGAATCAAATGATATTAGAACATATAAACACTAACTTAGCATCCACCAGATGAAAGGTTATGGGATCGCGAGACCAACCAAGCAAATCATCAACTCGGCCAATTAAATCTATACAAATACACAGTCAGAACAAAAAATAAGGTTCGTAGACCACAAAAAAAAAAAAAAATACACTATATCATTATCTTACATACCCACAGAATGAATACGATCATGAGACCCGGATTTTATGTGCTGAAAATCAACAAAATCATAGAAACTGCTGGTGCTTATTGAAGGAATTTTCTCAACATATGTTGTCCACTTCCACTTTATTTCGAATCGATGAGACGTCGGTTTAAAATCTCCAACAGCATGAATGAGGTCAAAATCAGAAACAATTATAGAAACTCCTTCAACCAAGCCATCCAAGGATTGGTCAATATAAAGATGGCAATTTATAATGCCATGTATCTTAGTTCCCTGTAATATTATTTTCGCATTTTAGAAAAACGAAAACAAAGTAACTAAACAAATATAATAATGAATTAAAGTTACATAAGAAAGCCTCCTCATTGACCATTATTAAACCGATTGTTCGTTTAACCCCACAATTGATAATATATCTCCTCAATATTTTAACATGAATTCTCCATTCACTGATGTTTGGATTCAGGGTAGACACATCTACAAAACTTGAAGAAGACATCGAAACAATCTGCATAAAAGATAAACAGAAACACTAACATATTATATTGTCCTTATCTTTGATCCTTTATCCTTATCTTTGATCCTTTATTGACTATGAGGTAATCTTCTTTGTGTGTGAATTGTAACCATGTTTCAGCTTCATTGACTTCATTCATTGAATCATCAAAAACAAAATTAGAAGCATGTTAATTGTAAGAGAATAATTACCTATTGTTTGGATTCGTATGAAAATAACTGCAAATTAATCAAAACAATTTACTACTGTTAGGAATATGTTAATCATCACCTCATACTTACATATCGTTTGGGTTGGTTTGTTACATACTTGTAAATTCAACAAAAACGCATAACAAAAGTAGAAGATGTTAAACACGAATTCTCCATTCACTGATGTTTGGATTCAGGGTAGACACATCTACAAAACTTGAAGAAGACATCGAAACAATCTGCATAAAAGATAAACAGAAACACTAACATATTATACTGTCTTTGATCCTTTATTGACTATGAGGTAATCTTCTTTGTGTGTGAATTGTAACCATGTTTCAGCTTCATTGACTTTATTCATTAAATCATCAAAAACAAAATTAGAAGCATGTTATATTGTAAGAGAATAATTACCTATTGTTTGGATTCGTATGAAAAATAGCTGCAAATTAATCAAAACAATTTACTACTGTTAGGAATATGTTAATCATCACCTCATACTTACATATCGTTTGGGTTGGTTTGTTACATACCTGTAAATTCAACAAAAACACATAACAAAAGTAAAAGATGTTAATGGTTACTAATAAAAAGTTACCTCATCGTTTGGCTTGAAATGTTACATAACTACAGATACATCAAAACAACATAACAATATTAGAACCATGTTGATTGTAAGAAAATAGTTACCTCTCGTTTGGCTTTGAATTTTATATACCTGCAAAATTATCAAACCACAAAAAATTAGAATAAAATTGGGAAAACAAATGTTTCGAGATGTGGATCTTATGAGTCTGGAAAAATAAATGAATAAAATTGGGAAAATTATAATGATCATCATATTTAGGATTGCACTAAGTTTTTGAAATCTTCTATTAGAAGATTAGAATATTCATTGGGATATTTTTTTTGAATTTGATAACTAAATTCGATATTTATTAGTTGCTAAATTTTAGGTTCGAGTTTAGTTTGATTTTGAAAAGTAAGAAAATAAAATATCAAACCAATTAAAACTGTAATCTAAATTTATGGGAAGAAGTTAAGATTCGAATTAGAAAATATAGGAAACCACATTTAATTTTTAAATTTGATTAAATGCTCGATTTTTGCTTTTTTAAATCAAAAACTTTCCTAAACGATTTTTGATTTATTTTTAATGTCAAAAACGCTCTCGACCAATCAAAATATTTCATTAAAGTCATGTCATCAATGACATCATAGTTTTGATTGGTCAAGAATCATTCACCTAAGCGATTTCAATAATTTGACTTCGCAAATAATATATAGTAGATTAAAACATGAATGGTTTTATTAAATTAACCGTGTCTGATGTGTCATATTACCGATACTGTCACTAGAATTAATAAATATTTAAATATTTCTTTAATGCTAATAGTGCCAAACTAATTTCTAATAAATTTACTCATAATAAATTTTAATATTTTTCTTTATTTTAAATGTAAATGTATATTTCCTTATTTACTATAGAAAATCTAATAAAATATTTTTAATCGATTTTTTTAAAAACAATATTTAATAAATCATTACTATTAAAAGGGAGTTTTTGAAATACTAACTTTCATTTCATATGTTTATTACGATGTATGCCATTATAATTAATTAGAATTTTAAGTATTCATTAGGATTATTTTGGGACAATATATTTAGACTATATATGGGTCATGCTAAAAATTCTCTAATTAATGATTTTTTATAAAATATATTTACAATATATTTCAGTATCTTTTGTTTTAAATATAAATATATATTTTTTCTATCATAACAAAATCTTAAATATCCTTCTTATTTATTAAGAAAAGTAATTATTAATTTCATATTTATTACTGAACTTTATTATTAAATTATATTAATTACATTTTAGTGTAAATATTTTCTAATTTATAATTTTATCCAAAATTATTCATAATATTTTTAATATTTTTTTGAAATATATACATATATATTATAAAAAATCTTTAAATTTTTTTGATTTCTTGATTTTTAAAGAAAAATAATTACTAAATTTTTTATTGTTAAAAGTTATTAAAAATAATTTTAATTACACTTGTATATAAAATAAACATAAAATCTTTATATTTATACCAGTGTTCTAAAACGCGCTAGGCACTCGCTAAGCGGTGGACGAACGCCTAGCGTGTAGCCGTATATGCGGACGCCTAAACGGAGCCTATGCGGATAATATATATATATATATATATATATATATATAATTTTCAGTGAATAAATCTTTTATATATTATAGTTTTAGAAAAAGAATAAAAACATAGGCTCAAATAACAAATTGAATAAACTTTGATAAAATAAAGTAAAAATATAGTTTAAAAATATATAAATTGTCTCCAACGATAATAAAGAAATCTTAATCTTTATAAAAAAAATGGATATATAGTTTTTAAACTTACTCCCAAAATGAATTAAATTTTCTTGGTCTAAATTAAAATAAATATTATCCAAACTAAATAGTCTTGACATACACAATAAGATATAATTATACAATTTTTTCAAAATTTTCAAAACGGCCACCTAGAATCCGCCTAGGCCGCGTAATTGTCCGCCTAGACGTTGTTAGTCGTCCAATTTTTTTTAAACCGCCCCACCGTATAATGTAAAATCGGGACGCCCGACAACCGCCTAGCGCCCAGGCGCCGCCTAGACGGCCGCCTAGGCCGCGTTTTAGACACTGATTTATACCATTATAAAACTGGTTGAAATAAAGATTAACTGATTTAAATTATCTATATTATTAAAAATAAAATTTTCAAACTGTAAGACGGGTTTAAAAATAGATTAATTAGTTTCAATTATTTATATTATTCGAATATATGATGAGTTAAATTACGATTCATGTTCTTACGATCACGATTTTTAAATGGTTGTTTTATTAAATTTTCAAAATATTTAGATTACTATAAGATTAGTAGAAATATAAATTATTTTTTTCGATTATAAAAAAAATTATGTTCATT
Organism: Orychophragmus violaceus; assembly: GCA_030180135.1. Taxonomy (NCBI): domain Eukaryota; kingdom Viridiplantae; phylum Streptophyta; class Magnoliopsida; order Brassicales; family Brassicaceae; genus Orychophragmus; species Orychophragmus violaceus. Next base: position 43,743,707 of record CM058236.1, read on the forward strand.
GGAAAGACAAGTTAAAAAGATGAGTTAACCAATTGTAATTATAAAACCATAAAGTGAATTTAAACCAACCAAAAAATGTTAAATGAACTAATTATCATATTTTAGTTACATTTTTATATATAAAATAAATATATTAATATTTATATTGAACCATTATAAAAGAGGTTGAGAATAGATTAATTAATTTTAATTATCTATACTATTAAAAGCAAACTTTTCCTAATAAAAAAACGAGTTAAATATGTATTGAACCATTTCAACTGATATATTCTTAAATTTTAAAATTATAACTACAGATCTATTGAAATATAGATTAATATATGTTCATTAGAAAATAAGTTATAAAAGAAATTAACTAATTTTAATTATAGAAACATTAAAGGAATTTAAACCAATCCAAAGTGCTAAACGAACGGTTTATCATATTTTGATTTTCATAAATCTGTAATTATGTTTATATAAAATTAAAATTTAATTATTAAAATATTAAAACATAAATAAATTTCATATATGAGCATATTCTGTTTTATAAAAATAAATTAAATCAACGCAATACATATTAAACTTATATCACATGAGTTTTATAATGGTTGTTTTACTAAAAACAAAATATTATAAACTTATTTTCAAATTAAAAAAACTTAGATGCGTTTTCCAATTGAACATCTAATCATCATAATATTCAGGTACAAATTATGTTAGATAATTAATAAACTTATTACAAAAAAATTGCTTCAAATTAGTATTTTAAAGAAAAATATTCCCGCTTCTTTAACGCATGTCAAAATCTAGTTTTGTAATTATAAACTAATTTTTTGTATAAAAATAAATAAAAAAATACTATATATGGTTATATATAGTTTTTAATAATAAATATATTTACATAAATTATATTTATAAATTATAAAATTAATTAAATAGATTATATCTCTAGACGAAAACCCTAGAGACAAAACTTTCCTTTTTCGTACTCAGCAAGGCTCCTTCCTCTCCCTTGCTCAAAAACCCTGCTCACACAAATCCTTCGATTAAGAAAGTTGACCAGACACACAAAAATTCCCACAGAGTTACAAACATTGCAGAAGTATAGATGGAGTAGCAAAGGCGATTTTACCACTGGATCTACTCAAAGATGAAGAGCCCTTATGGATTTACCTATATGGTTGGATATTTCATAGGAGAAGCTCCCACATAGGCAAAGTCCATGCCACAATAAATCGATTGTGGGCACCGGACAAGACAATAAGAATTTATGCGTAGTTTTAGAACCCAACAACTGTCATGTTTCGTGTGGAGAACCCCCCAGACCAGAGCTCGTGTTATTCGACGTCAGTTCAGGCATATAGGAGACATTCCAATGGTGGTCCAGGACTGGAGTCCGAAGGCTACCAGTCTCAAGCCTGATCTAACCTCGATGCTAATTTGGGTTGACTTTAAGGATGTTCCTGAACATATATTCTCAGAAAAAGGTTTGCTGTTTTTAGGAGACATGATTGGGAATGCAAAAAACACTAGACCCAAGTACAGAAAGGTGTATATGCTTGGACGTTGCTCGAGTTTTAGTTGCACTGAATCTGCAGAAATCACTACCGGAGATGATTGCGTTAAGCTATGAGACTAAAGTGATGATACCGTTCAGCTACCCATGGTTACCAGATCAGTGTGCGATATGAAATGATTGGGGGCACTAGGAGAAGGAATGTGCACAGATGAAAATGGGATCTCCTGTCACACGTCATGACACCAATGCAAAGAAGGACGACAATGAGAAGGTAGGATCAGATCATTATTGGAAATACACGAAACGCGACAACGGCGCAGCGGAATGTAGTTTTCCGCAGTTATGTGAGTCTGTGAGGAAAATATAGAATGTGGCAGAAATAAGCTCAAAAACACAATGAGACGAGACCTACAATTTTTATGTGGAAAACCTCCTCGCTGTGAGGAGGAAAAACCACGGGACCGTAATCCACTCCAAATCCACTATATCAAATGGATTGAGTTACAACCACGTCCTTTCTCTTCCACAAAACAACACTAGAGAGTAAGACTCAACAAGAGCAATCTCCAACACAAAGAATCAACAAGAGAGCTATACAAAGCTCAGAAAATGCAGTCTCAAATGACTCTAAGTTCACTCGTACTCCGGTCCCTGAATCCAATCTCCACCGTTCAAATCCTAGATAAGCAAGTCAAGAGCACATCTGCAAAATTTCAGTTTAAGAAAAAACGATCGCACCGTTGGACTTTCCAAACACCCAACACTGGTCTCAGTTGTTTTAAAACAGAACAGCTCCACTAAAACTCCGATCTACAACAAACCAACCGTTGAAATTCAAAGCCCACCGTTGAATCTGAAGACAACTGAGTCATGAAGCTTACCCAGACATTTCAGCCAGATCAAAACAGTTTTGATAGCCCGATCGAAGCCCTGAATCAGACTGACGAACTCTGTTTTTCTTCTTCTCTTCTCCCTCTCTTCTCTCTTTCTCTTCTTCTTTTCTTTTTCTTTGTTGTGTGTATGTCTGACACTCACAGCCAATCAAGCATAATATACACTATATATATATATATATTATTTTCTCCAATATGAGGATGCCGACAAATTCCCCCTCCGACTAGTTGGAGGAAACAACCATACCGGCTATCTCTCGGCAAACTTCAAGCTTCCATCTCGGCGGTGACTTACTCATCATATCAGCTCCATTATCATCCGTATGAACTTTCATAAGTTCCACTTCCTTAGAAGCAACCACATCACGTATCCAATGATACCTTTTGTTAATTTGTTTCGACCGCGAATGAAATGTCAAGTTCTTCCCGAGACAAATCGTGTTTTGACTATCACAAAGCAGCTCATACTTTTCTTGCTTAAAACCAATCTCATCAAGAAAATTCTTTATCCACAACAACTCCTTACAAGCTTCCGTTGCGGTTATAAACTCAGCTTCAGTGGTAGAAAGTGCAACACATTTTTGTAATCTTTACTGCCATGCCACAGCTCCTCCTGAAAATGTTACCAAGTAACCCGAAGTATACTTACTGGAATCAACATCCCCAGCCATATCAGCATCTGTGTAACACACTAGCAATGGCTTATCACCTCTGAAGGTAATATTCAGACTAGAAGTCCCTCGAAGATATCTCAAAATCCACTTCACAACATTCCAATGTTCTCTTCCTGGTTTCAAAAGAAAACGACTAACTCTTCCAACTGCATGAGCTATATCTGGTCGTGCACAAACCATATCATACATCAATCTACCAACTGTAGAAGCATATGGAACCCTCACCATATCTTTCTTCTTTGCATTTGTACTCGGACTCTGTTGACCGGTTAATCTAAAGTGTATAGCAAGAGGAGTGCTTACAACTTTAGAATTTTCCATGTGAAACCTTTGAAGTACCTTCTCAATATACTTCTCCTGAGACAAGTGAATCAGCTTCTCACCTCTATCTTGAACAATTCTTATACCAAGAATCTGCTTCGCTGGACCCAAATCTTTCATGGCAAAGGACTTGCTAAGTTGCTTCTTCAACTCTTGAATTCTGCTCAAGTTCCTGCCCAAAATCAACATGTCGTCAACATACAACAACAAGATGATAAAATAATCATCACCAAACACCTGCACAAATACACAATGATCTGAAGTAGTCTCCTTATAACCATGCTCCCTCATAACCGACTTAAACTTCATGTACCACTGCCTCAGTGCTTGCTTCAGTCCGTAAAGATTTTTCTTCAAGCGGCAAACTAAATCCTCTTTGCCCTTTTTCACAAAGCCTTCTGGTTGTACCATGTAAATCTCCTCCTCCAAATCACCATGAAGGAAGCCGTCTTTACATCCATCTGCTCAACCTCTAGATCAAGGCTCGTTGCCAATCCATGTACAACCCGAATGGATGACATCTTCATAACATGAGAAAAGATTTCATCATAATCAATCCCCTTCTTTTGGCTGAATCCTTTCACAACCAATCTAGCCTTGTATCGAGGTAGCAAATTGTTATCTTCATGCTTAATCCTATACATCCACTTATTAAGCAATGCCTTTTTACCCTTAGGAAACTTCACCAACTCATATGTATCATTCTCATCAAAAGAACTCATCTCTTCTCCCATGGCTTCTAACAATTTTTACTTTGTGTTCATCCTCCAAAGTTTCACCAAAGCTTTATGGGTCTCCCCCATCAGTAAGTAACACATACTCACTAGGATTATACCTTGTTGACGGCCTTGGACCTTTCTCAGATCTTCTAACAGCAGGTAGGTTCTCGGTAGTTGGTGTCTCATCATGATCGTCACCATGATCACCAATACCGTCATCATCATATGCGGGAGCATCATCTGCACCAGGTGTATCAACATGAACCTCACCCTCATTCTGACCATAGATTGATGTAGAAGAAAAAACCGTTGAATCAATCAAACCTTCATTTTTCTGAGCTGGTTTTTCGGACTTCTCAATGTCCTTAATCGTTTGATCTTCCATGAACACAACATCTCTGCTCCTTATGAGATTCTACTCAACGGGATCATAAAATCTGCACACAAACTCATCCTGACCATAACCAATGAACACACATTGTCGTGACTTCATCTCAAGCTTCGACCTTTCATCTTTAGGAATGTGCATGAAAGCCTTGTACCCAAAGACCCTTACATGACCGTAAGAAACATCCTTTCATGTCCAAACTCTCTCTGGAATTTCACTATCCAATGGAGCACTTGGTGACAAATTCAACACGTGAACAACTGAGCTCAAAGCTTCACCCCAGAAAGTCATCGGTAAGCCTGACTGCGAAATCAAACATATGATCCTCTGGACAATCGTTCTGTTCATCCTCTCTGCCAGCCCATTCAACTGTGGAGTCTTAGGAGGTGTAAACTGATGCCTAATACCATGTTCCTTGCAATAAGCATCAAATGGTCCAGAATACTCACCACCGTTATCACTGCAGATACACTTCAACTTCTTTCCCGTCTGCCTCTCAACCAATGCCACAAAATGCTTGAAATATCCCAGAACCTGATCCTTCGTCCTCATAGTGAAAACCCACAACTTCCTCGAATGATCATCAATGAATGTGACAAAATATGATGCACCACCAAGATATTTTGTCGTCATTGGACCACACACATCTGAATGCATCAAATCAAGTATCTCGGGTTTCCTCGAAGGTGCAGAAGACTTAAATGAAACTTTGTGTTGTTTCCCAGCAAAACAATGCTCACACTTCTGTAAGCGCATACCGGAGATATCTGGAATAGCCTTCTTCTTTGACAACACTGACAATCCCTTCTCGCTTATGTGGCCGAGTCTCTTATGCCACAACTCCATGGCAACATCATTCTCCACTGCATTAACAATGTCTTTGGAGACCTTAGCATGCATCCAATAGAAAGATAAATACTTATCACCTTGAGCCATAACCATAGAACCACGTGAGAGCTTCCATATACCACCACTGATAAACTGTAGAAACCCTCATCATCAAGTATTCTCGTAGAAATCAGATTCAACCGAATATCTTGGACATGGTTAATTCCCTTAAGCAGAAGTCTTGTACCAAGACTAGTCTCCAAGAAAATATCACCAATGCCAAAGACCTGAGCCGAACCATCATTACCCATCTTCATTGAACCATAACTACCTGGAGTATAGATAGTGAACAAATCCTACTGCGATGTAGCATGAGTAGTAGCTCCACTATCAACAACCCAACTGGTGTCCTGGCATGCAACATTAATCGCATCACCCTCAAGGAGAATAAGAAACGGATCATCGGTGACAGTCACCCGATCTTCACCATCTCCTTGACGATTTCCTTGCTTGTTGTCCCTTTTCAATTTCCAGCAATCTTTCTTCACGTGCCCTTTCATACATGATAATTAGCACCATTCAGACTTATCATTCTGCCCATATTTTCCATCGCTCACACAGCATAATCAATAACCCAAAGTTATCGAAATCCAAAGCTCACGAACCACAACCTCTGATACCACTCTGTTGGGAAAACTGATGGAATTCCTAGGCGGTTTCTAATCCAATTAGGCAATCCTAAGTCTCAATTCCATAGCCTAGGATCTAGGATTCATGCTTAGAGTTGAATCTACATCTGATCTCGTGTTTACCTGGAACTTTGCAGCAGAATGATGAACAGGTAATTGAGATCAAGAGCGCCTCAAATGCTGCGCCTCTACTGCAGTCCACACGCACACAAGCTGGAATCCACCGGGATGCTAGTGCCGGGAATCGGATCTCCTGGGAATCCCTGTGTTTTAGAGGTGGCTGCATTTTTCTGTCAAGAAAAAGTCTCAACAACGGCTAGGGTTCCAGGTCGTCCATATAAGCCTTTATATAGACCTGGAATGACTAAAACCGATCATTGGATAAATCCAATTCGTTTAAGTCATCAAACCGAAACATCAGGTTCGAAACCCGATTTGTGTCGATCGACACACCCAATGGTGTCGATCGACACACCTCTTTAAACTCGAATTCAATGTGCATCCAATACACATTGGCCAGACCATATGCCAATGATCAATCCCATACAAAGTGTATCCAGCTTGTTTAGGTGTGTGACACAGTAGGTTCACATAATACTAGCAATGAGTTACAACTCATAAGTCATAAGTGTTGGTACTGGATTTCCCTCTAGGAAATCCGGCCCATTAATAAAATAAAACAAAGGCCCATATCTATGAGCCCGTTCCAGGATCCAAGACGAAGAGACGAGCCGATTCATTTGTTGGGCCCAAACGAATGACGCTTTGACGAGGCCCAAGCGATGCCGAAGTAAGAGGTGATCGAGCTCGAGCTCGGTAGGAGACGACGTGGAGATAGAGCGACTCGGTCTTTCCCAGTTCAACTGATCCGCGAGAATCACGGGGATCGTTACGAAGGAGAGGCCGAAATATCGGAACAGAGGGATCAAAGTCGAGACTATTTAAAGAAGAAGTGGCGATCCATTCAAGACATGATGACCCTAGCTTAGAACACTTCGACTAGATAGCTCGATCTTTATACTTTGTACTCTCTTTTCGATTGTGTTAGTTCTATCTCAACGATCAATCTCAATAAAGTCTTTGATTCATAGGAAACTATACCATTTCTATACCTAAAAGTCCAAATCAACGAATACAAATTCTTAGTGTGAATCCTGGATCTCACATTTGGCGCCGACTGTGGGGACTATCTATAGTTTTTCCTGTCTTAAGAATCAGATCTTAGATCCGATAGATCGAGATGAATCCCGACCAATCTGGCTCTCCCAGCGCCACACCACCGGTTGACCGCCCTCAAACGGTCGACAACGTTCCTCAGAACACCACCGGGGTAAGAATCATGGGTCAGACCGATCGCGTGTTGACGAGCTCTGCCTCAGTTTCCACGACCTCGGCGCCGGCCGGCTCAGTCGCCCAAACAATCGCGACGAGCCAGACTCCGACAAATGTTTTGTCAGGAACTAACGATCCGAGCAGAAATTGGGTTTGGATGAGAAACGATTCGATTTCCACCCCTGGAGGCGGATCTGGAACAACCAGACCCAATTCGCCACTGCCCTCTGCTCCACAGCGACAAAGCCCGGATGATCTCACTGAAATCCGTTCGATGTTAAGCCTGTTGGTAAACCGAACGAGAAACAACGAGGCAAGCGCACAGGCCCAAGAGATTGCGAACCGCTCTCTGGCCGCGCAGCTCGATGAACAGCAAAAGGCGCATTAACGCCCGTCTTGAGGAGCTCGCTAGCCAAAACCAGGGGGTAGATCAACACACGATCCACGAACCCCTATAAGTCCCCCACCGTGTACACGTTTGGACTTCTCCAGGTGGTAACTCCACCGGGAACGTCGGGGAATTTCGCCGGTACGTCGATTAGCGGCTTTCGCCCTATAATGACGCCCATCGCGACTCCAACCCCATTCGGTTCAAATTCAACGATCACAGATCCAACTGGATAGGGAAGTCGACCATTACCCGGGCCACCACCTTTCCCGAGTAGTTCGAATATCTGGCCGAGGCAACTAGGAGGCTCTGCTTTCGCCTCAGGACCCGTTAACGGGTCGAACACGGTACAGTTCCGAACGCCGCAGGTCGACCAGACGGGATCGTTTCCAGCAATCGATCTCCTCGACCCAGCTTTCCCTGGACAAACGTCCAATCAAGCACAAGCCCAGTTCGCGCCTACGACAGGCGACGACCACGATATGCTTAGACAGTATATTGAACAAGCTAAGGCTCAGTTCGTCAGTCTGAGCTCCAAAGTTCACATGGCGACAAGCACGGCGCCCGACATCGATCGAGTGATCGAAGAAATGCGACAAACGCCGTTCACAGACCGGATCGCCTTCGCAAGAATCCGAGAAATCAAGAAAACTAAATTTCCAGAATTCTCTGGGAAATCGGACCCCAAAGCCCATATCAGGGCATTCCGACTAGCGATGGCAAGGGTATACCTTACCGACGAGGAGAGAGAGCCGGCTTTCTGCAGGCTCTTCGCCGAAAACCTATCGGGCTCCGCCCTAGAATTGTTTGCCGGACTGGAAGAAAGGTCAATCGACAACTTCACCCAGTTCATGACGGCTTTCCTCAAACAATACTCCGTCTTTATCGAGGAAAAGACTACTGAGGCAGCTCTATTTGGCGTCTCCCAAAAACCCGACGAATCGCTTCGCTCGTACATTGACCGATTTAAGGAAATAAAATCCAAAATCGCAAACCCACGAGACGAAGTAGCTATAGAAGCACTGCGACGTGGACTATGGTATTCAACCAGATTCCGCGAGGAAATAACAGTCCGCGAACCTCAAACACTCGATGACGCCCTTCATCGCGCATCGGCCTTCGCTCGCCTCGAGGACGAAACCACGACCCTCAGAGAAAAGCACCGAAAAGAGAAAAACCCTTCGGGCTCGCAGAACTCGAACTCGAAAAAGGATTCCCGTAAATCAGGGAATGTCAATGCGGTCGAGAGCCCGAAGAGCTCGAAGAAATTCGAGTTCGACAAGGAAAAATTCTGTGAATTTCACAACAAAAGAGGACACTCGACCGAAGATTGCTATACTCGATCTAAAGCCGAGGCTCAAAAGCGAGAGTCCGAAAGCAAACAAGCTTCCAAAGTCGAGGAGGAAACTCCATCCGACAAAAAGGAAAGTAAACAGACCAAAGAGTCGAATACCAAGAGGCCTTCTCAAAATAAACGGGAACGGACAAAGGAGCCGGAATCTCCCGAAACACTTCCTCAGGGGTCGCGGAAGCGAGTTGAGTTTATTCTCGGCGAGCTCAACCTGAGCGGCACCCCGGAAGGTTTGGCATTATCCCCACCTCCGGCTCCCGTTAAGAGTTTACGCTCACGAATCAATCTCCCTCGTCTCTGCGGGGGGGGGGGGGGGGGGTGTACGGGCTATACCCCCTAAACGAATCGACTTCATCTTCGGTGGCTCCAAGCTTTGCCGAGACTCGGTCAATTCAATCAAAGCTCTTCAAAGGAGAGTCGAAACTGACAAAGGGGGGAAATCCCAATGATAGGTCCAGACCACGAGATCATTTTCCACGAGAGCGAGACAAGCAACCTCGATAAACCACACGACGACGCTCTCCTCGTTTGTCTAGTAGTGGGAGATGTCGAACTCTCAAGGATAATGATCGACACAGGAAGTTCGGTGGATGTCCTCTTTTACGACGCAATTAAAAAGATGGACTTCAACTACTCCGAGATCGTGGAAGGAAAGACACCACTAGTAGGGTTCGCTGGCGAAACAACGTACTCGATGGGCTCTGTCTTCGCCCCGGTGATAGCCGGAGGAGTCCGAAGAATGACAGAGTTCGTCATAGTGGATCGGCCAGCTCCCTATAACGCTATTCTAGGTCGACCATGGATATACGACATGAAAGCGGTACCATCGACCTACCATCAATGCGTAAAATTCCCAACTCCTAAAGGGGTAAAAACCGTGTACGGAAGTCAAAAGATTTCCCGCCATTGCTACATGAATGAATACAAGCAGATTGAGAAATACCCTGCGTAGTAATTACAGAAAGGGGACGAGCTCGCCACCATGCAGACCAAAAGGTCGAATGACCCGAGTCAAATAGGACCTCCAAAGGACCTCGCGGTCCAAGTTTGCATAGATGATGCTCATCCCGAAAGACTCGTTGGCATTGGAATCGACCTATCAGAGCCAGTAAAAAACGAACTGGTCTCTTTCCTTAAACAAAACGTCGACTCCTTTGCCTAGTATTCAGCAGACATGTAAGGGATCAACATCGACGTTACCAGCCACGAGCTGAATGTCGACCCAACCTACAAACCGGTAAGACAGAAACGTCGAAAACTAGGTCCAGAACGAGCTCAAGCCGTCAATGACGAGGTCGATCGATTATTAAAAATCGGATCGATCAGAGAGGTCAAATATCCCGACTGGCTCGCGAACCCTGTAGTGGTTAAGAAAAAGAACGGGAAGTGGAGAGTCTGTGTAGATTTCACGGATCTCAATAAAGCATGTCCGAAGGACAGCTTCCCACTCCCACACATCGACCGGCTGGTCGAAGCCACTGCCGGACACCAGCTACTATCCTTCATGGACGCTTTCTCGGGGTACAATCAAATATTAATGAACCCCGAGGACCAAGAAAAGACTTCGTTCATAACTGATCGAGGCACGTACTGCTACAAAGTCATGCCCTTCGGACTAAAAAACGCAGGAGCGACTTACCAACGCCTCGTCAACAAGATGTTTTCAGGACTCCTAGGCAAAACTATGGAAGTCTACATCGACGATATGCTGGTCAAATCTTCCAGGTATGAGGATCACATCCCACAACTAAAAGAATGTTTTATCATTCTCAATAAATACGGGATGAAACTCAACCCAGCAAAGTGTACCTTCGGGGTCCCCTCAGGAGAATTCCTAGGATACCTAGTAACCGAAAGAGGGATCGAAGCGAACCCCAAATAGATCGCAACATTCATAGAGATGAAATCTCCCAGAACAACACGAGAAGTCCAGCGCCTGACTGACAAAATAGCTGCTCTGAACCGTTTCATCTCGAGATCGACTGACAAATATCTGCCCTTCTATCACTTGCTCAAATCGAACAAAATGTTTCTCTGGGACGAAAAGTGCGAAGAAGCGTTCACTCAGCTCAAAGCTTACTTAAGCGAACCACCCATAGTGGCAAAACCAGTAGAAGGGGAACCCCTCTACCTCTACCTAGCTGTCTCGACGGCAGCGGTAAGTGGAGTCCTGGTTCGCGAAGAACAGAACGAACAACGGCCGGTGTATTACATCAGTAAGACCTTAATCTATGCTGAAACCAGATATCCCGCCATGGAAAAACTCGCCCTAGCGCTGGTGACATCAGCTCGGAAACTCCGACCATACTTTCAATCGCACTCGATCATAGTGATGACCTCTCAGCCATTGAGAACCATCCTTCACAGTCCAAGCCAGTCAGGTCGATTGGTCAAATGGGCTATCAAACTTAGCGAGTACGACATAGAATACAAAGCTCGAACGTGCCTAAAAGCACAAGTACTGGCAGATTTCATAATCGAGCTCCCTCCGACCATCGAACTCGACCCGACCTCGGCCCAAAGATGGAAACTCTATGTCGATGGAGCTTCCTCGAGGCAAGGATCCGGAGTCGGAGTAAAACTGGTCTCCCCAACGGGCAAAATACTAGAACAATCGTTCAGACTGGGCTTCGCCGCATCAAATAACGAAGCAGAATACGAAGCGTTAATAGCCGGGCTCAGACTAGCGATAGCAATAGGAGCCCGGGAAGTTGACGCCTTCAGCGATTCCCAATTGGCCACGAGCCAGTATCATGGTGACTACGAGGCTAAAGACGAACGGATGGAAGCATACCTACGGGTAGTCCACACGCTCGCCGAACAGGTCGAATTCTTTGATCTAACGCGAATCCCACGAGGGGAAAACACCGCAGCCGATGCCCTAGCCGCATTAGTGTCGACATCAGATCCTAACCTCAAAAGGATCATACCGGTCGAGGGGATCGAAAAACCGAGCATCGACATAGCCCTGAAAGCTCTGTCCTTGAAGGGGGACGGGCCCGCCATAAAGGACGGTGTCGAGCACGAAGAATGTCCCGAGGACACCAGTCGCGACACCATCGAGATTGATAATAACCTCGATCCAAGAAACGCCGTGTACGTCGCGAGCGTCCCCGACGGACCGATCCAAGCCGCATCCACTAGTCAAGGACCCGAGCCTAACAATGACGAAGATTGGAGAACTCCGATCATTCGGTACATTACAAATGGCGAAGTTCCGGACGACAAATGGGAGGCACGGAAACTCAAGGTACAAAGTGCAAGGTACTGCGTCACACAAGGAGAGCTCTTCAAAAGGAGTCTCTCCGGACCTTACCTTAAATGCCTTAACAAAAAACAAGCCCTAGCCGTGATTACACAAGCACACGATGGATCCTGCGGAAGCCATTCCGTAGGACGAGCATTGGCGGTGCGAATCAAAAGGCAAGGCTATTTTTGGCCGACAATGGCCACCGAATGCGAGTCCTTCTCCAACAAGTGCGATAAATGCCAAAAGCACGCCCCTATTATCCAACAAGCATCGGAGAAACTCTCCTCCATCTCATCGCCATACCCATTCATGCGATGGGGAATGGACATCGTGGGGCCCCTAGTCGCATCTGGCAAAAAGAAAGCCACACACTTATTGGTAATGACAGACTACTTCACCAAATGGATTGAAGCAGAGTCGTACCAAAAGGTCAAAGACGTTCACGTCAAGGAGTTCGTCTAGCGAAACATCGTTTGCCGGCACGGACTACCCCACGAGATCGTCACTGATAACGGTTCCCAGTTCATATCAAACGCCTTCAAGGAGTTCTGAAGAACGTGGAACATAAAGCTGACTTACTCAACGCCACGCTATCCCCAAGGGAATGGGCTGGCAGAAGCGGCCAACAAGGCAATCATGAATAGCCTCAAGAAAAGACTCAATTAGTGCAAAACGAGCTGGAGCGACGAGCTCCCAGTCGTACTCTGGGCCTACCGGACTACCCCCCGCAAATCCACCGGCCAGACTCCTTTCTCGCTGGCTTACGGGATCACGGCGGTAGTACCAGCCGAAATCCTCGTGTCAAGCATCCGCAAAGAAGAATGCCCACGACAAGAGGAACTCAATAACAAGATGATAACTGACGAGCTCGATCTCATCAACGAAAGGAGGAACCTCGCACTAGCTCGAATCCAGAACTACCAACAAGCCGCAGCTCGTTACTATGATTCCAAGATCAAAACTCGAAGGTTTCAAGTAGGAGAGCTCGTCTTACGGAAAGTGTTCGACCATAAAAAGGAAAAACACGCTGGGAAGTTAGGAGCAAAGTGGGAAGGTCCCTACCAGGTCACCGACGTTGTAAAGGACGGGGTCTACCGACTCAAGTCGGTGGAAACCCAGAAACCTGAACTACGACCTTGGAACATTATCAACCTCAAAAAGTACTTCCACTAGGAGTACGACAACATAATTGAACTACGAAATGGCTTGATCCCCTTAAAAGGGTACGTAGGCAGCTCGACTTCGAGCGCAGCCACCCCCCAAACACAAAGCTCTTACCGAGCTCAACAACTTCTGACGAAGTCATACTAGCTTATCTTTGTGAAATCAAAATAAGTCTCTCAATCCAATGCCTCTTTCTGTCGTAAAAGTTAGAGTCATGTGAAATACCTCACCATTACATTCTCAAAAAGTGAAATGAAATTATCTCTTCAAAAGCTAAAGTGATATAAAATTATCTCTTCTAAAACAAGCGATATGAAATTATCCCTTCTGAGAGACCTCAAACGGCCTCCCCCAAAATCAAGCGATATGAAATTATCCCTTCTGAAACAACCTCCGCGCACAACGAATCTTTGTAAGTCTACCCCGATTTATCATTCCCGTTAAACATCAAACTCGTACTGCACATTACGAAAGAGCTCGAACTCGAGTACGAACGACTTCGCGCTAAGGTGCTAAAACAGTAAAGTCTATGCTAAGGCATGAAAGACTCAAAAAGAGATTCATTGAAAAGAGGACACAATGTCCTCGAGTCCCAACACTGAAATAAAACAAAGCCCCCTCGGGCAAACAGATGTTCAAAAAAAATCAAAAGCCCCTTCGGGCAACGACAGAACAATCAAAATTGCTGCGAGCACGAGGAAGCCTCGTCTCCACCCTCCGCCTGATCACCGGTAGATGCAACCCCGGTCGAGAGATTCGATCCGTACCGATCAGGACGGGAAGCAGCCGGCGGCGGAGCATGCGCCAAAATAACCGAGTCGCTCGACACGGTCGGCAAGTTTAACTTGCCAACACTAAAATCAGAAACCGCTGCAGCGTTCATCTCTTCCATGGCCGTCCTCTTTTGGTCGGCCAACCTCAGCACTTCCCGAGTCAGGTCAAGCTCGCCGGAAGCAAACTCCGCGATGAGTTCGATATTGGCCAGGGTTTCTTGGAGGCGAATCTCAGCGTTGGTTTCAAGCTTTCGCTTTTCGCTCTTCTCCTTGACCTCTTTAAGGATTTCCAAGTACTCCCCGCTCATCTTCTTCCTCGCCTCGTGAGACGCGACCTTTATGTCGAAGTCCCTCCCCACGAGGACTCTCTCTAGATCGGCTCGATCTTGAGCAGCTCGCGCTGTTGCAACTCGACTCTTTTCTTCGGCGGCCAGCGCCCGACCTTCGGCCGCCCGAAGCCTCTGAGAAAGATCTTCCTCACGATTCTCGAGAACCAATAACCGGGCTTCCATTCCCCCGTACCTAGCCAATTTCCTTCCAAGCTCCTCCTCTCGAGCCAAGGAATCCTGCAGCTCCGCGGTCAAAATGCGGGCTGACCTCCTGGGGGACTCGAGCTCGCCTACTTGCAACCTCTTGTGAAGCTCGCGTTCGGACTGGGCCACAAGTCCGTTCGTTGCCTCCAGGAACTACATAAGCACACGAACTTTAAAGTCTCTCGTACAAAAGAAAGGCGAGAACAAAGAACTACAATCGATACCTTCCCGGTGGCTTCCGCCATCCTGGTGTACAAATCACCAAGGACCATGTCCCCGACGGCCAGAAGCCGAGCGCCCGTGGGTCCGAAGCGCCTTAATAAACGGGCCGCGCCCCCGGGCGCCCCAACACCCTCGCTCGAACTGCTCGAGCTCACCTCCGTGTCGATCCTCTGACACTTTGGTGCGGGGGAAAGGTTCCCACCCACACTCTGATCATTCGGTCTCCCCGAACCATTCAGGCGAGGACCGCACAAAGTCGGCTCCCTGGACAAGACCGGGTCCGCTCTCCGAACAACCGGAGAAGAAGGGACCCCCCTTGTCTCTGCGGCCGCATCGCAGGTCCCGGAGTTCGGAGGGATAACCGGGGAAGGGAGAGGAGAATCACACATGGCAAAAAAGAGTGCGTCACTTAGACTCCCGCCCGCCACCCTTTTTGCCAAATCCATAGGGTCCTTCCCGTTTCGGCGACTCCTCGATCTACGATATAACTTCTCATGAGATGGAGTGCTAGCATCCGAACCCTCACCCAAAGAAGGACGGCCTGTAGAATCATAAAAAAGGGTTTAGACCTTTTCCAAATAACGACGAACAAAGCGTCACGAACAGAAGACTCACCCTCTCCTGTCCGCTCGAGTATACGAAGCGGAGGTCGGACGGCTCAACTCGGAGAAGCCCGAGGAAGCACGGGAAGAAACGGTAGGTCCCGAGAGATCCGAGATCGGTCCCGCGGAACCCCTATTGGGTCGATCCTCAGGGCAGCCTGCACGCGCTCCACCGTGAAACTATCCCAGTTGACGGCACCTCTCCTCAGACGGGTTATTAGGGCCTCCGTGACAGGGTTGAGGTCAAGCGATTCGGGAAACTCTGTAATACAGAACGAAATCGATCAGGAGTCGGACCGACAACAACAAAAGAAAAAAGGGGGATAGGATCGAGAAGGAAACCAAGAGTCTTCCCAACATTGGAAGCCCACCGCGAAGGAACGACCGAGCAATCGAACTCTCCGACCGAGTGATGGGTCGTCCTAAAGAAAAAATATTGGTCCCTCCATCCGTCTCTCAACGGGAGACCGTCAAGGATCCTCCCAAACCGAGGAGAAAGACGATACGACCCCGGAAAGCGGGAATCTTGCTTCACCGAGAGAACCCGCATTAGCTCCTCGGGACCAAACTCAATCCCCTCCTCCGCGGCCCTGACTCCAAGTCCGATAACGTATCGAACAAAGTTCGGCGTCATTTGATAAAACGCCAGCTGGAGCTGGGCCAGCACTAAGAAAACAAGACGGGGAATAGGGAAGAAGAGCCCACATTTTTCGAAATACGTGTATGAGGCGCAGCAGTAGCCGTCTACGACCGTTTCAGGGGACACTGTCGGGGAAGGAATGACGATTTTGACTTCCGCTGGAATCCGGCAAAGCGCCTTCAACTGCTGAATATGGTCCACGGTTAACGAAGACGGCGGGTGCAGACCAAATAATCCCGCCGCCGCTCTCGTACTCGCTCCCGCAGGATCTCTCAAGGCCATGAGGAAAAATGCACCGGAGTAAAGAAAACAGAAAATCTCCGGGAAACAACTTTTTCTAACGACAGAGGAAATATGGAGAAAAACTTTAAGCAAGAAAGAAACAGAATAAAAGTAAGGAGGCGAAGGGCTGCCTTCGACGATATATATGATTATCAATATCGGGAATTGTGCGCGGTATCGTCCGTACGACTCCCAAACTCGTATTAATTACTGAAAAAATAGAGATGGTTTGGACTTCTCGCTTTCTCTTAACTCTAACCGTCGATTTGAGATCAACGGTTGCAAGTGCGCAGTAATTAGGTCACGTCATCAAACGAACGAGCCCAAAAAGACTCTTCGCAATCTTCGAATCTAAGCCGTTGATGGTCCACCAAATACACGGTAAGAGATGAAATTCTCGAAACCAATACACGCCACGGCTGCAGACGCGCTAAAAAGCAGTTCGGCTCGTCCCACGCGCTCGCCCTTGATCGTTGGATCAAAACAAGATCTACGGATGGGGCGAGAGTAATCATTAGGTTTTCAACGCCCGAGACACGCGCGCGTCTTCCCGAAAACGTCCACCGCCCATTAACCTCGACTTCTCGAAATCAATGGGCTGGGGGGCTATTGTTGGTACTGGATTTCCCTCTAGGAAATCCGGCCCATTAACAAATAAAACAAAGGCCCATATCTATGAGCCCGTTCCAGGATCAAAGACGAAGAGACGAGCCGATTCATTTGTTGGGCCCAAACGAATGACGCTTTGACGAGGCCCAAGCGATGCCGAAGTAAGAGGCGATCGAGCTCGAGCTCGGTAGGAGACGACGTGGAGATAGAGCGACTTGGTCTTTCCCAGTTCAACTGATCCGCGAGAATCACGGGGATCGTTACGAAGGAGAGGCTGAAATATCGGAACAGAGGGATCAAAGTCGAGACTATTTAAAGAAGAAGTGGCGATCCATTCAAGACATGCTGACCCTAGCTTAGAACACTTCGACTAGATAGCTCGATCTTTATACTTTGTACTCTCTTTTCGATTGTGTTTGTTCTATCTCGACGATCAATCTCAATAAAGTCTTTGATTCATAGGAAACTATACCATTTCTATACCTAAAAGTCCAAATCCACGAATACAAATTCTTAGTGTGAATCCCGGATCTCACAATAAGCGGCTTCTAGCAAAACATTATGATCACCTAGTATTACATGAATTGTCCGATCTTGACTATACAACTATCTATCAGAGTTAGTACAATATGATTTCAGGACATAATCCCAACAATCTCTCACTTGTACTGGAATCATCTATTCTCATAATCCCTTTGTCACTATATCTCGATATGGCATAAGCCAAGAAACTGTGTCATCCTTATTATAGCCAATATCATGTTCATCGAACTCCTGATCTATGCTGATAAAACAAACGACTGACAAACAACTCGTTTGAGCACGGCCATGCATTTTTCTCAGTATCAAATCTTCGATGGGCTCTGAGATATTTATCTCCTGTTATATAGGAGGGACAAATCCCTTCTTGTTCCATCCCTGTTTCTACACACACTTCATGATACGCCTAAGCAATGCCTTTATAGCCGCCAGTTACGGAATGACGTTTGACAAGGTCAAAGCGTACCAATTCACATGCTAGAAAGCATGATGAACTCAGGTCTAAGGACTATACTCTATAGTCGTAATGAGAATCTCTCATGACACTGATATAACTATCATGTAGATTTCTCATTAGCGGGTGTTGTCCGATCATATGTTCACCAACATATATCTATGTAATTGACGTTGATACTCATATCAGTGACTCCATGAAACTTAGTCATACGTCACCTCACATACTAGTCTTAACGGTTGTTAGTGTCCCACTTTAACAACTTACGACCAGGGACAAATGTAATTTTATGTCATCTTTCACTTATAGGGTTTCATGATTAAGTCCTCAACTTGATGACCTATAAAATGAACATAAAATACTTTGGGACCATTATTTAATTATCCAACAATTAAATAATGCTGATGTCAGTTTTTCATAAACATGACCATAGCATGTCTATGTGAACATCATAACTAACATAACTCCCACTATAATCAAGACCACGTCTTCAGATATCTAGTACCTACAGCAACAGCATAAAACTCATGCTTAGGTTGTGAGAGAGGCTGCGGTGTTCTTGATTGGAACCATTCCAACAAACCACACCGCTATTCATTAATAAGCACTATTCTACGGTCCCCTGCTTGGATCCCTTCCAACAGATAGCACCGCTACTCAGACAAAGAGACATAACCAAGTGGGAACCGGGAGTCGTCTTTGTCCGTCAAACTACTCTTAACATATTCGTCACTTCCTCAGTTGAACAAGAACCTATCCTTAGTGTTCTTCAAACACTTGGGGATATTCCTTACAACTGTCCAGTGACTTTTACCGGAACATATTGGTATCTTCTCGTCATGCTTTATGTGTAAGCTGCATCTAGACGAGCGCAAAATATGGCATTCATGATGGATTCTATTGCAGAAGCATAAGGAATCATACTCATACATACTCGCTCAGTCAGTGTCCAAGACACTTCATCTTGCTAATATTATTGCCATAAGACCTTTGGTGTGAAGTCATTCTTGGAATCATGTATATTGGAACTGTCCAATACCTTATCTACATAAGGATTCTGACACGATCCAATAAGCCTACCCAATCTATTTCAATAGATCCTTATTCCAAGAACTCACGCGGCTTCTCCCATGTCCATCGTTGAAAATGAATTCTGACCCAAGTCACATAAGACTTAAGCGACGGAACGTCGTTTATGAGAATAAGTATGTCATATACATACAATGTGAGAAATGCAACTACGCTCCCACTAGTCTACTTGTAAACGCAAGGTTCCTATTCATTCCTGATCAAGTCAAAACTTTTGACCGTTTTAACAGAACGTAGATTCCAACTCCAAGATGTTTGCTTCAATCCAGAAATGGATCGGTGAAGCTAACATGCATACCTAGCAAATTTTCGGAGTTGGGGCTCACCATCGCTTCTTGAATTTCGCAAGCTTGTCACTTTTCAATGATCAACAGATCACGGCAATTGGTTACGAGAAATCACTCTCGGGTTAGTGACGGATCCATTCGGATCTGCGAACTTCAGGCTCCATAGGTGTAGGTCCTACAGCACTTTGTAGATCCAACCGCTGCTCTCTCTTAACAAGTTGAGCAGCCTCCTGTGTTTCTCGAATTTCTTCGAGCTTTACTTCTACTCCCACTGTTCTTCTTGGAAAGAAACTTTCTATCTAGAAAAACAGAGTTTCGAACAACAAAACTTTGTTTTCGGATTGGTTGCAAAAGTAATAAGCCTCGGTTTCCCTAGGACAACCAGCGAAGCAGCACTTATCAGATTTGGGTTCAAGGTTGTCTGTTGACAACTGCTTTACATAAACCTTGCAATCCCAATTAATCAGTGAAAACATACTTGGAAAACTCCCAGTCCACATCCAATGTGGTGTCTTTCAACTGATTCTGATAGAAACCTATTTGGCGTAAATACAGACATTTCTAGAGCGTATTACTAAAAGGATAATGGAAGATTCGTGTGACTCATCATTAATCGGAGAAAATCCAATAAGGTCCGATTCATTCTCTCGGAAACACCATTCAGGTTTTCCAGGAGAGATGAGCTGTGAGACGACTTCACACTCACTTAGATGATCACTCAATTCTTGACTCAAGTATTCTCCTCCGCGATCTAATCGAGGATCTTTAATACTTCTGTCATATCGGTTCTATACTTCATTCTGGAACTCCTTTGACCATTTCAAAGGATTCTGACTCGTGTCTCATCAAATGAACACAACCATACTTACTGAAGTCATCAATAAAGGTAATGAAGTACTGAAGATTTCCTCTGGCACTAATGCTGATCGGGCCACATACATCAGTATGAGCAAGGCCCAATAAGCCTCTGGCCCTTTTCTTTAGCTCTGCTAAAGAAGCCTTAGTCATTTGGCCCAGTAAGCAGAATTCATATTTCATATGATTTATAATCAAATGAGCCCAAAAGCCCATAACTATGGAACTTCTGAATCCGCTCCACTTTATGTGGTTGAAACGACTATGCTAAGGAAAAATCGAGTCCAAGTCACCAGACTTAAACCGTTTGGTATTTATGTTATATACAGGCGTACATTGGTTTAAGATATAAAACCCATTTTGCAAAAAGGGTGCTACCATAGAATATTTCATCAAGATCAAAAGAGCAAAACTTGTCTTTTATCAAAAATGAAAAACATTCAAATTCTTACAAGAAAATGAAAGACATCTCTGCTTAAAGCAGGTACATAATAGCAATTACTTAATTCCAAAACTAAGCTTGAAAGGCTCCTACAAGTGGAGAATCCCTACGGCTAAGGCAGCAACCATTGCTCCCTTCAAGACTCGCAATTCCACTCGTCCTTTCTTCAACGTTCTACTGTTGCTTAGGCCCTGCATATTTCAAAAATATCAGTACCACAGCTTGTATCCAATACCTACGTAGAACTTGAAGTGATAACACAATACCTGAAGAAGAAGTCCCGTACATCTCCTTCATCTCTTGTGAATCTTCCAAGAATTTAATGCAATTTCTCTTCCAATGCCCAAACTCTTCACAGTAGCAGCACTTACTAACATCAGATGGGCCGGACTTGGGCTTATCAGAAAACATAGGCTTGTCCTGATTCCAAATCTGGACGGCCTTGCCTCTACCCTTGTCTATACAAGATTTCTCAAAACTTTTACCCTTTATGATGTTTTGCTCAGCTGTCTTGAGAATGCCATGCAGCTCAGTCAACGTCTTCGTCAAGCCATTCTTGATATAGCTTTTAATAAACTTATCATAACTTGACGGCAGTGACTGCAGGATGATTTCAATAGCCAGCTCTAGGCTAATAGGACAATCCAGTTTCCCAGGTTATCAATGTAACCCATCATTTTAATGATATGAGGACTCACTGGAGCATCCTTTGGTAGCTTGCACCCAATGAGAGACTTAACCATCTAGTATCTCTCAATTCGTGCCTGTTCCTGAAACATCAGTTTCAGACTGGTGATCATCTCTATTGGCGATTCCACGTTCTCGTATTGACTCTTCAAGTCCGAGTTCATGGTAGCCAACATCAGACCACACACATCTACCACATCAATATAATGCTTATTCCAAGCATCATATACTGCATGCGAGGCGTTGGTCCCAAGCTTCTCGGGGAGAGGTTTCTCAAGAACATAGTCCTTACTCTCCTGCTTGAGAACAATTCTCAATTCCGATACCAATCCAGGAAGTTGGATCCATTTAACTTGTCCTTCTCAAGGACGGATCGCAACGAGAAAGTAGTTTTAGACATAGGCTGAAATCTAAGAAAATAAAAGATTTAGTTATGAAGTTCAGGAAATGAGAAATCTTATCTAATAAGAAAACTCGCATTATATTCAAACAATGTTTCCTCTATGAATATAATGATCCAAGACTCATACTTCACCAAAATCTGAGTGGACGACTCGCCATCACCCAAAGTTTAGTTATCTAGGTAAGCAAATCATTGCTAATTGTACCCAGTACAACTCTTGGTCATAGATAAGACAATCCATGTCTCATCCACTCTGATGTCTCTGGGCCCAGAACTTCTGATAGCCCAGTCAAGTAAACCAATCTCTTCAGTCTTGTGATCATTGACAGTCGCACTGCAAGTCTATCAATGATCACCTGCCTTACTCATGTAATTGTGGATACCAAGGACTCCAAGACTATCCAACAACGAAACGAGTCTTGACAGTAGACAAGATTGGGCAAGACATCAAGGTCACTTGATATTTAGTTGAGGAAACGGAACTCTAAAAAGTTAGTAAATCAATCTCTTAGGTCATGTAATTGTTGATGTCAAGCACTGCAAGTCCATCAACACGATTACCTGCCTTACTCATGTAATTGTGGACACCAAGCTCTTGGCAAGACTATCACAGCAACGAAATGAGTCTTGACAGTTGACCATATTGAAAACTAAGCTTTGATCTAATACACATCCAATGTGTATCCTAGTGGATTTAGAACATTTTAACATCTAATTTTAATTGAGTTTTAATTGTTCTAATAGACCAGGTTTAAGTCGAGTTTGGTTTTGCAAATTCAAGGTTCAATAACCAGAATTGCGAGCACTGTGTCGATCGACACAGATCATGTCTGTCGATCGACACCACCAAACAAACCGGACTTCAATAACCAGTTAATCACCGGTCAATCCAAATGAACCGAAACTAACCGGTCAAACCGGTTTAACCAAATGCGATAACCGATCCAATCTAATTGAACCGGCTTTGAAAACCGGTTAGCATTGATCGATGCTACATTAGCATCGATCGTTACCAACCAAATCAAAACAATCGCAAACAACCGGTCTAACCAGGTCAACCAATCGCAATGACCAATTCAATCCAATTGAACCAGTCGTGTCGCTTTGTGTCGATCGATACAACACTTTGTGTCGATCGACACAATGCGATTTTCTGTCTGTGTCTATCAATGCAACACTTTACAACGATTGACACGATGCGATTTTCTGGTTGTGTCGATCGTTGCATGCCGAAAGCAACGATCGACGCTGAGTGATAACTCAGAGTGCGATTCAACTAGAATCCTTACGCTCTGATACCACTGATGGAATTCCTAGGCGGTTTCTAATCCAATTAGGCAACCCTAAGTCTCAATTCCATAGCCTAGGATCTAGGATTCATGCTTAGAGTTGAATCTACATCTGATCTCGTGTTTCCCTGGAACTTTGCAGCGGAATGATGAACAAGTAATTGAGATCAAGAGCGCCTCAGATGCTGCGCCTCTACTGCAGTCCACACGCACACAAGCTGGAATCCGCCGGGATGCTAGTGCCGGGAATCGGATCTCCTGGGAATCCCTGTGTTTTAGAGGTGGCTGCGTTTTTCTGTCAAGAAAAAGTCTCAACAACGGCTAGGGTTCCAGGTCGTCCATATAAGCCTTTATATAGACCTGGAATGACTAAAACCGATCATTGGATAAATCCAATTCGTTTAAGTCATCAAACTGAAACATCAGGTTCGAAACCCGATCTGTGTCGATCGACACACCCAATGGTGTCGATCGACACACCTCTTAAAACTCGAATTCAATGTGCATCCAATACACATTGGCCAGACCATATGCCAATGATCAATCCCATACAAAGTGTATCCAGCTTGTTTAGGTGTGTGACCCAGTAGGTTCACATAATACTAGCAATGAGTTACAACTCATAAGTCATAATCGGCTTCTAGCAAAACATTATGATCACCTAGTATTACATGAATTGTCCGATCTTGACAATACAACTATCTATCAGAGTTAGTACAATATGATTTCAGGACATAATCCCAACAAAAACACGAAACACGACATGGCACAGCGGAATGTAGTTTCTCGCACTTCTGTGAGTCTGTGAGAAAAAATATAGAATGTGGCAGAAATAATCTCAAAAACGCAATGAGATGAGACCGAAATTTTTTACGTGAAAAGCCTCCTCGAAACGGGACCGTAGTCCACTCCAAATTCACTATATCAAATAGATTGAGTTACAACCACATCCTATCTATTCCACAGAACAACACCAGAGAGTAAGGCTCAACAAGCGCAAACTCCAACACAAAGAAACAATAAGAGAGCTATACAAAGCTCAGAAAAATGCAGCCTCAAACGACTCTAAGTTCACTAGGATTCCGGTCCCTGAATCCAATTTCCATCGTTCAAATCCTAGATAAGCAAGTCAAGAGCACCTCTGCAAAATTTCAGCTTAAGAAAAAATGACCGCACCGTTGGACTTTCCAAACACCCAACACTGGTCTCAGTTGCTTTAAAACAGAACAGCTCCACTAAAACTCCGATCTGCAACAAACCAACCATTGAAATTCAAAACCCACCGTTGAATCTGAAGCCAACTGAGTCATGAAGGTTTCCCAGAAATTTCAGCAGATCAGAACAGTTTTTATAGCCCGATCGAAGCCTTGAATCAGACTGACGAACTCTGTTTTTCTTCTTCTCTTCTCTCTCTTCTCTCTCTCTCTTCTTTTCTTTTTCTTTTTCTTTGTCGTGTGTCTGTCTGAAACTCACAGCCAATAATATATATCTATTATTTCATCCAATATGAGGATGCCGACAAGCAGAGGATGGAGACAAAAATTGCAGATTAGGGAGTCACTTTGGAAGAAAACGACACTGCATCAACTATGCACACTGATACGGTTGAGACTGCAGGGCAAATAGACCGACCTTGGACACTAGTAATAAAAAAAATAAAATCTCTCCGAGAAAACAGAATGGTGGCTCTGCAGTAGTAGCGAATGTTGAGGAAAAAAGGACACTTCATCTCCATCTCGGTTCAATATATTGTCGAACTTTGATGAAGAAAAGGAGGAAAAAGAAGAGGGAGAATTAAATGAATAATAATAAGAAACAAAAGATGAAGATGAATCCCAAGCGAAAGAGGAATACATGCCATGCCTCAAGAAAAATCTACATAGGAGTTGGGACCAAAAAAATAAGAAGAAGGAAAAAAAGAAGACGATGGCTGGCAAGCCGAAACATGTTAATTCACTTCGAACAACCAACAAAAAGTCCTCCTCACGGAGGAACTAATAATCATGACGAATTTTTTGCGTGGAATACCCGAGGTCAACAAAATGCGCAAACATGATGTGGTATGGTCTTGGCTATAGTCAATGAAACCATCCTTTGGATGTCTTTTGGAGACAAGAGTTCAAGAGAAAAACAGTAATAAGATTATCCAGAAAGTATTTCCGGAATGGAATTATGAAACAAATTATTACTATCATCATTTGGGACGTATATGGGTGGTTTAGAAGGAGGTGACCTTAACTATTCTATACAAAAGTCCTCAACTGATAATTGTAGGTGTGCAGACCACTAGAGGCGGGGAGTTTCTATGTACGTGCATCTACGCTTCAAATTTCAGAAGTGATCTTCTAGTTCTTTGGGATGAAATAAAACAGAATCAGGCTCTCTTTTCAACTTCAACGCTCCCTTGGATCCTCATTGGGGACTATAATGTGATCCTAGCGTCTGAGGATCATTCAGGCTCTAACCATACTGCTCATGATCAAAGGGGTGTGAGAGAGTTTCAGGAGAATGTAACTGGCTGTGATATTCGAGACTTAAGTTACATTGGACCAAGATTGTAATATCCTGTTCCACAAAAATGAGTCAGCGGGCAGCATAAAAGTCAATAGAGGCCTTTTGGTAATTTCTAAGACTTGAGAGGCATTTTGCTAATTTTACCAAAATGCGAGATGGAAACAAATACGGGCCAAATGATTTTATTTTTAAATAAAAAAAATCATTTAGAAGACAAAAAGTGGATAAAACGGATTTTAAATGAGTTTTACGGACTATCGGGATGGGAACCGATAAAATCGATAAAACTTGTAAATTCCGGTACGGGAGCTACGGAAGTCCGATTGAGGTGAAACGAGTTTCTAAGTGCTTTTAAAAAATCTAGTATTTAAAAAAAAACTTGGAGGATTTATTTCAGAGGCTACGGGATTTTAGAGAATTAAAAATGGAGTTAGTTATAATGGACCGAGCGGAAGGAATCGGAGTTTGGATCGGTTAGGAACTTGGAGGATCCATTCTATGGGATCATAATGCTCCCTGGAGTTATAAATGTCACTCTCCTCTTCTCCCCTGGCGCCACCTCTCACTCTCTTGGGTTCAAAGAACCAATTTGGTTCATTGCGTGGTTTGGGTCTAATCACCACTCTCACTCTCATTCACTCCATCTCACCAAAGAAATCACTCTCCAGCCTCTCACCTCTTCCATCGAAAACACCTCCACTCTCTACATTCATATATTCATCCCACCTTTTTCATGTATCTTCAAATCTTGAAAGAAAGTATGAAGATTTTCATAGAACCTTGAGCACCAAGTAATCTCCATAACTCAAAAACTAATCCTAATCTCCCCATACCACTTGGATAGTTGGATTCCTCAGCCTCTCCACATCAAGCACCACCGATCAAGCTCCTCCACCTCCACCAGAATCTCGTCGGAGCTGCCGCCGACGATCTCCACTGCCTTCTCCTCTCTCTTCAGATGTGCGTAGTCGATTTCTCAGCTCTCTTCCCTCCTCTGATCTCTCCTCTCACCGAATATCATCTATGATCGCCGGTCAGCTCACCAGAGAAGCTCCTCCACCGCGGTCAACGCTAGAGCATCACTAGTCAACGCCGAGAGAAGCTCTCGGCTGTGTCTCTCTCTCTCTCTCCATCAGATCCATCACCGGAGATCGTCTCTTCACTGGTCAGTCGCCGGAGAAGTCTCATTCTCTCCGGTCAACTCCGTCCTCCGTGATTCAACGCCTGAGTGTCGCCAGAGCCACCGGTCAACTCGGGTCTCTTCAGCCGGTTCATTTAGGGGTTGGTCAGAGCCGGTTTAGTCTTGGTTCAAGCCGGTTCAAGAATTCGTCAACTCTCGGTTAACCGGTTTAGCTTGTTCAACAGTCAATGGTCAACCTTGGTTTAGCTGGTTATCGCTTGGTCAACGGTACGGTTTAGCTCGGTTCTAGCTCGGGAATTGATTTGGTTCATTCATCTGATTCAGGAAGGTTCGGATTTAGTAGTGGTTCAGTCTTGGGAGGTTTGGAGTCCGTCACACCGTCATCCGTCTCTTCCATTACACTGTGAGTCGGTTATTTCATTTAGTTAAGACATGTAGAATGGGAATCCCTAAATCATTGCTTTAGGTTTGCATGCATGTGATTGATTGGTTAATTGAATTATATCGGTTAAATGATTGAATTGGTTAGGTTATATATGTATGCTAGATTTTTGTATTTGTTATAGCTCGCTAATCCGTTGATAGAATATTGTTTGATGCATACATGTAGACTAGCATGATTAGGACCTATATGCATATATACAATAGTATGAATGTACTTAATGAACCTATATACTATAAATTAATAGTACTTTAAAATACGGATTAAAATACCTAACACATATAGAGTATAATAATGGGGTGGGTTATTGGGTTAAATGAATTAAACTTAATTAAAAAATGAGATGTCAGGAGAATAGTAAGTTTACTAATCTTAAACCGACAGATCGAAGAGTTTATAAAATATGCTTAGGAAAGATAAATTAAAAAGGTGTTAATTGGTAATGAGCCGTCTACAGGGTTAGCAATCCGCTAATCCCAAGGTAGCAGACGAAGATGAGAATGAACTAAAGGCATGTTTAATTAATCAAATGATTGTGTATTGTTGGATTTGATGTTCTGTTTGTGTGCAGGCTTGTTTTTTGGACTACTCCGGTGTTGGGCCGGTTAGTCCGTTGTTTGTGTTGTTTGGTCTAATCCGGCGTTGGGCCGGATATTCATGTTGTGTGATACTTACTTTGGTCACGATACCGGGTAAGTTTGGTAGATACTTGATCTGGTATAGAACATGATAAGGTTGGTGGAGTGGAGGTGATTGAATAGGATTTGCAAGATAAATCGGGTTTTATGTTTATTTCTATTGACCTTGCCGGTCTTTCTTTCTGTGTAGAGTCCATGAGAGTTTGTGTGTTTATTTATTGTACATAAGACTCTAGGGTGTGTTATATCATGCAAGTCAAACGAAAGCGTTCTGGTACTTCTGACCCGATTGGATCCTCGGGTAGTTGCATGATCGGTTCACGTGCCTTCGGGTGGTGATTTTAGTTATGGTGTTAACCTACTGAGTGACGCCGATAGGTGTGTGGTCCGTAGAATATAGGGTCATGTCGTAGGGCCAGACTGCATGGAATCTTAGGCTATCTAGGGGTAGCCAGAGTC
This sequence comes from Orychophragmus violaceus, assembly GCA_030180135.1. Classification (NCBI taxonomy): domain Eukaryota; kingdom Viridiplantae; phylum Streptophyta; class Magnoliopsida; order Brassicales; family Brassicaceae; genus Orychophragmus; species Orychophragmus violaceus. The sequence goes on from CM058236.1 coordinate 43,772,106, forward strand.
GATGTGTATCGATGGACGGAGAACAATTTCCTAGGTCGTAGGACTTCGTGTTTGCGTCTAGGAGTCGAAGATAGTTTTAGTTACCATGGCGATAGCTAAGTGTTCCCTGGAAGTTACCGAGTTCACATAGTGGGTCCAATGGTGTTAGGATTAGTTCAGCGTTAGATAGATCGAGTCCGATCGAGATCATGTGCCGCAGTGGTCTCGATCTCCGTACTTCTTTTCTTTGTTAGAGAATACTTGTGTGTTGTGGAGCTCATCACGTCATGGTGGAACGTGATCGGCTATTTATTTCCTTTCGATTTTTATTTTGGGTTTTGGGGCGGGATTTTCTTTACTAGATTCCAGAAGTCTTTTAGTGGGGTCCGACTCGCTGGATGATCTTAGATCACTCATTAGACTTTTTGTTGTTTTTAGGTCTGGCTTAGCTCGACGGACGTGGGAGGTCCTCGGTGTAGTCTCGGGATAGCTTTTATGCTGCAGTTTGATTCGATTGTTTTGTTTGGGTTTATTTCGGTTCGAAATTCATGGCGCCTGTTATTTTCTGATTGTTTGGAATTAGATTTATATAGGCTAAAATATTTTAAAATACTTAAAACACTTAGAAATGAAATTGCTTCCCTGGTATGTAGTTTAGTCTGAGCCGACACAAGTCATGGAAGCAATACTGGTTGAAAAGCCTTGTATTGTGGAAGCGAGGTAAACGGGGTCAAGGACGGTTTGGTGTGAGCCATTGTCTCAAACCGGACTGTCTCTGGCTTTGTATTGTGACGAAATTTTCTCGTTTGGCCTGCTTTGGCTCAATCGTTCATGTTCTTGTTTGATTTTTGACCGGTTAGCTCGACGGTTAGCGGATAACGGGAAATGATTGTTACAAAGATTCACGTGGTGGAACCACAGAGATGCTGAACCTATTGGCAAGAAATTGGATAGAGCGCTCATTAATGGGATCTGGAGTAGTTCTTACCACTACAAGAAATATGAGTATTTACAGCATATTAGGATAGCACGATTTTTCTAAGTGTTGTTAAAGAAGGTGTGTTCGAATTAGATAGTATATTATAGCATTAGATCAGTGATGTGTCATTGTTTTGTTTAGAGAAAAACCAAAATTGGATTTTGGAACCCAATTATCCTACAAAATGCTATAAGCGCCAAAACACTTGGAAAAAAAGGAGAATTAGCGCCAATGTGAATTGTTGTATTTACATTGTTAAGAAACAAAAAAAAAAATCTTTGAACCAGAAAAATAAAAGACAGACTTATCTTTTTCGAGACTCTCTTCTCCTTCGATCCGCTCCTCCATTGTCTTCGATCTAATCTCTACCTTCTCTGCTGACTGAATTCCACACCCTCCTTCCCTCAGCCTCCTCCTCCACCCCCTGTTTCCCCGAGACCCAGCTCACCCAAGCCCTAATTTGTTCTTCCACTTTCCTCCTACTACTCCTCTGTGAAAACCTAAACGATGCTTCCAACACCATGGTTCCATATTTCACCATCTCCTTTGCCTTTGCGCCGTCTCAGCCACCGGTAAAAATCAGCCACCGGTAATTTTTCTTTTGCTCTACTCTTTGCCAACTGTTTTGTGTCCAATCCACCAACGACGGCTTTGAATATACATTTAGGGCTTTAGAAATGGCGAGCGATGGAGAATAGTTGCTTTTGTTGATTCATCGGCTCATGTCTGGTTTAACATTGGGTCTTATGTCCATGAGTCTCGTTGATCTTGATTTACTTTGATTTTTTCAGGAGAAAATTTCGATTGAGGAAATTTTCCAGCAACTGAAATGTTCAAGGGAAGGTTTGACGACAAGAGAAGGGGAAGACATGATTCAGATCTTTTGCCCCAACAAGCTCGAAGAGAAAAAGGTGTAATCTTTTTGCTGTTTTCAGATATAAATCAAGTTATTGTTTTTTTCTTTGGTTACTGAGTGTCAATGAAAACAATTTACAGGAAAGAACAATTCTCAAGTTTTTGGGGTTTATGTGGAATCTGCTTTCATGGGTGATGAAGCTGCTGCCATCATGGACATTGCTTGGCCAACGGTGATGGTAGGCCTCCGGATTGGCAGGATTTTGTGGGTATCATCTGTCTTCTCGTTATAAACTATACCATTAGTTTCATCGAAGAAAACAATGCTGGCAATGTCACTGCTGCTCTCATTGCTGGTCTTGCTCCTAAAACCAAGGTTTGTCATAAGAGAATGCTTTATGAAGCTGATCTAAAGAGTTCATCAAAGTTCCTTGACATGAGTTAATGTTGTTGTGATGTTTCTCTGTTTTCAGGTACTTAGGGATGGGAAATGGAGTGAACAAGAAGCTGTTGATCTTGTCCCATGAGATATCATTAGCGTTAAACTCTGTGACATTATCCCTGCCGATGCTCGTCTTCTTGTAGGTAATCCTTTAAAGGTGGACCAATCTGCTCTTACCTAAGAGTCACTCCATGTGACCAAGAACCCTGGTCAAGAAATTTTCTCTTGCTCAACCTGTAAATAAAGAGAGATCGTGGCTGTTGTTATCGCCGCTGGTGTTCACACTTTCTTTGGTCGAGCTGCTCGCCTTGTGGACAGCAAAAATCAAGTTGGACATTCCAAAAGGTTCTTACAGCCATTGGAAACTTTTGTATATGTTCATTGTCATTGGTATGGTGAGATCATTGTCATGTACCTAATCAAGTGTATGAATGCCATCGAAGAAATGGCTGGGATGTATGTCTTTTAAGTACTTGAATCAACAAGTATTTCGTTTCATGTGTTTAAATCTATATTTTTCTCTAACATATCATTGTTATCCATACTATAAATAAATAAAAATTAATAATAAACAACACATAATTTAGGATACCAAATAAAAAAAACATAATTTTTTAGTTTGATTTAGTATTATAACACTTAAAATTTCAGTTTGTCCTAAAAATAATATGATAATTGAATTTTGAGTTTAATTCCTTTAAATTTTCCAATTATCACCTAAGTATCACCCAAATATATAATTCATTATTTGTCCTAAACCCTAAACCTATATTTCAATACCCTAAACCCTAAACATATACTATAATGTTCTAAACCTATAATTTCTAATTATATATAAAATATAAAAAATATTATCTCGTAATATTATAAATCTTTACAGTTTTTAATAACATATCTATAAAAACAAATTTTTAACTAGTATTAAAGGTTTAAGATTTACACTTAAATTTAGAGTTTAAGGTATTGTAGGGTTTTTGTCCAAAAAAAAGGGTATTGTAGGGTTAAATTGGAATGTAAGAGTTGTTAGCTTACCTTTGGAATTTTCATTGACAAACCAATACAAATTTATAATATAAATAGGTAGGATATATGGTTAGGATATTAACTATAAGCTAATAAAAATTTGAAAGTCCCACAAATATTTTGTTTAGTGGTTTAGGGTATTGGAGCATTAGGGTTAAGGTAATACAATAAAATTACAAACAAATAATCCATTTTGAAACATTTTATTTAAAGTTTAGGGCATTGTAATATAAGTTTAGGGTTTAGGGTATTAGAATATAGGATTTAGTCACACTTAAAGTTTAACTATTTCATAAACTATAAAATTAATTTTATAAATATATATACAAACTAATATTTAAAATCTATAATATAAACAAAACTAATACATAAATATTACATAAAACTCTTAACCCTAAACAAACCCTAAAACTCTAAAGTATAAACAAATCTCTAATTAAAAAATTCTAATTATTATACCATATTCAAAACTAAGATTCAACATTTATAAAAATATAAAGAATAATCTATAGTATAAAAAACTAATACAGTAAACTAATAAATAATATAGAACATAACCCTAAACAAACCCTAAAACTCTAAAGAATAAACAAACTCTAATAAATAACATTCCAATTACTATAACATATCCAAACTAATATTCAACATTTACAAAAGAAAAGATTTTCCAAATCAATTATTTTAAATATTAACTTATAATCCCAAATATCAACCTTTTAAATCCTATATCACAAACTTTACTAATCTTTTAATACTAATAATAATTTTTTTAAAAAAATAAACAAAAATCTAAGTGTGATATATACTCATAAATAAAATTTGACACTTTTAAAATAAAAACAAGATTTCACATTTATAAAATAAATTATTAATTTCAAATATAAGTACAAACCTTATTTTCATACCTTAACTTAACTCTAACCCTATACTCTAAACTTCAAACCCTATTCAACATATTTGGTTACAACTTACAACAAAATACCTAATTCGTTAGAAATACTTATGAAATAGATAAAAAAATTATGAGAAGAATGATATTGACATTCATTTTATTTATTCTAAAATGTCCAATTTTTTAATTTCCCCCTAAAACCCAAAGCTTTATGTCTAAAAATTTGGTTAGCCCGCCCAGTTCTTTCCTTTACCCTAAATCTCTTTTTTTTTACCCTAAATCTCTCTTGTTCTCATCTATGTTTGCAATGCCTCCACCTTCGATTCTCTCTTTACCCATAGCCGTGTATCAACCAAGGTAGCCACCGTTAATCTCCCTCCCTCTCCCTCTCCCTCTCCCTCTCCCTCTCTCCTTGGAATCGAATAATTTCAGTTTCTGCTACGCGTTTTGTGAAGAAACTAAAGTAGAAATCCGAAATCTAGATTTGAGAGCTTCTATATGGATTTGCTTGTCTCTTACAGATCGAAATAGATCTGGGCGAAAAATGCAGACAAGATATATGACTGGCTCTTGCAAGGTAATCTATGTTTTTGCTTGTTTCAGTTGCAAACCCTTTTACTGTTGTTTTGTTCCAAGTTCAGATTTTTCCATTGTTAAATCTAAAATTGATCGAATGATTATATGAAGCAGCAAGTGTTGTGTAGATGCTTATTGGCATCTGAAAGAACATAGAAAGTTGGGAGGAGATTAGATTTTAAGAAATTTGTGTATGTTCATGCAGTGTAATTGTTGAAGCCCTGAAGATGGATAGTTTACAGAGGCTTTGCTCGTCTTTGGAACCGATTCTTTGCCGAGTGGTAAGCTGAATACTCCATCGATTGCTTACCATTAGAGACGTCTCTGACAAGTGTTAGTGATACTCTCAAAGCATGGAATAATGATGGCAGTATTTTGTATGTTGCTTCAAGCAGAAAAGAAGAGACACTGCGTGAACTAAGTCCCAGCCAGCTAGTTGTTGTACTCGGTTAGTGATGATGATAATCTCTAGCCCCATGAGAGTTTAACATTAAATTTCAGCTTCCGCATTTAGGTCTAAGCAGTTTTTTCATGCTTCCTAATTAGAAGTATGACCTCTCAGTAATAGTGAAGAAGGATAGGCCTTTAAAGTTTGCTACATTAGTCCTGGTGGAAGAAGGTCATGTTTTTCCTTTTTGTACTGATACTTATACGATGAGTTTATATTTCTTTTTGGGATTCTAGATGTTGAAGAAGACAAAAAATGTGAAGACCCTAACATGCTTCATATTAGTAGCCTTGAAGAGCTTACATTGACTATTTGCTGCATGAACAAGAAGGTACGTCTTGAACTTAGTGTGGGCTTGTGCTAGAAAATGCTTTAAGTTAAGAAATGTATGTCTACTTGAAAATGTACGAGTTGTAGATCACCTTTTTGATGTTACCTCCCAAAAGGCAATTCGTGATGGTGCAGCAATAGTTGCTTACATCATGAAGCCATCTCGTGTGGAGGACTTTGCCAAGGTTAGAAACTTATTTCAAATCCGACTCTGAAACATTATCTTTATAGTGATTGCTTACTTTTTTGGCTCACTTGTTCTGCTCCGAGTATAGAATTCAGAGACGGTATGAGTCTTATGACTTCAAAGGGTCTTCCCATGGACAGAGTACCGCAAAGCCTGAAGAGGAGATAGATGAGACCACGACTCTAATCCTAAATTAAGCTCTTTGTTCATTTGCAGGTCTCAACAGGAAGCTGGATGGAAACAGAAAGCTGACGGTACAATTCTGGCTGATGAATTATGCAAAGAAGATTTCACAGGCTCTAAGGTTAATAGCTAGCTCCTCTAATCTTTCTTTGTCAATAGCAAGCACTGTAAAATTATGGAGAATAGTTTCAGATAACGTTGTTAATTTTCTTGCTCTGTTTCAGTTATTGTGTTGAATCAAGACAATGCCAATGGTGAAAATGATGTAAAAGCTGTAGTGGGCAAGCGAAGGTATCCATAGATGGTGTGGAGTAGAATGGAGATGTAGTTGCTAGAGTTTCTGAGATTTTCCGTAAAATGATGTTTATGAATGGTGGAAGAGAAGAATACTCAATTCATGGGAGTTCATGTCTGTGGGATCAGACTTGGGGGATTGGTTGGTATTGTATAAACTAAGTTAGTTTAAGATTTGTATATGGTTTGTTACTAACACTTGGTTATTAATAATTTTTTTTTCTTCTGAATTTAATCTTGAGTATTTTTTTATATAAATCCAATTGATAAAAAATATAAATAATAATAATAATCGAATATGGCTTGGCTCGGCTACAAATATTTTATTACATTTCACAATAATACAACAAATTTAAAAAGCTATTACAAAATTTATGATAACGAGAAAATGGTGTTACAATTAAATATATCAAAGCGAAATATTAGAGCTATTATAAAATGTAAAATGGCATTATTAGGTTGTTGTTATAAATTGTATAATAGCTACGAATTTCGCGCTATAATAGATCGCGATATAATAGCAGGAGAAATTTACGCTATTGTAGGAGGGGGGTCTAAGATAGCTCCTCATGTCATGGCTAACATTAAAACGCTGTAATAGACATATTATAGTGTTTCCACTGTGCTAACAATGTGCATTTTTCTTGTAGTGTACCCCCAATCTTATGGCTCTTTCGAAGCAAATGGCATATCGGATCATGATAGGTGTGTGGTTCATATTGGTGGTTCTGTGGAGAGCAAGAAAAGACACTTTCGATTCTTCAATTACTTAACGGAGATTCCCCAGTTCTTGACCACAATTCAATAAGTCTGGACAGAGATGGATCCTCTGTTTCACTTGAGATCTGCGCTGCAAAGATTTCATAAGAAACTGAAGTCCTTAAAGAGTGCTCTTCAGGTTTTAAACAGGGAAAAATATGGTGACATAACAAAAAGAAAAAAAAAGAAGCTTATGAAAGACTTTGTGAAAAAAAATGCATGCTCTACTACATCCTTGCACAGGAAGTTTTGAGGAAGAAAATGTTGCAACTGCTGAATGGAATCACTATGCAAAAATCGAAGAAAAATTATTTGGGCAGAAATCAAGGATAACCTGGCTCAACTTCGAGGATCAAAACCTCTTTCTAGTACAGAACTTTTGAAACACGAAGATCCAAGAACACAATACGAAGGTTGGTAAATGCGACAGGGAAACTCTTGTGGATATAAAGGATATAAAGCAAGAAGCAGTAAACTACTATCGAGAGTTTCTCTAGCGCAACACGAGTACAGATCAGCATCTCAGTGATTTGCAGAACACTATTGAGTACAGATGTTCAGAGACTCGGGCTCACATTCTGGTACATAATATAACTGAGGAAGAGATCCATAAAACGCTGGAAAAGATGCCATAAAATCCCAGGGCCAGATGGGTTTACAAAGGATTTTTTTCTTAGCAGCTTGGAGCATGGTAGGAAAGGATCTAGTTACAGTAGTCCAGTCCTTCTTCCAGTTCTCGTTCTTACCGTTTGGAGTAAATGCGACAATCTTGACCCTAGTCCCAAATAAAATAGATGCACAAGAGATGAAAGATTTCCGCCTGATTGCCTGCTGCAATATTTTGTACAAAGTGATTTCAAAAATGATTGTTGTATGTCTCAAACGTTGTTACTGGAGGCAATGTTACCAAATCAGAGTGCCTTCATCCATGGGAGGCTTCTAATCGAGAATGTGTTGTTGGCTACCAAACTGGTAAAAGACTATCACAAAACATCCTTAACATCTCGTTGTGCCCTGAAGTTGGATATAACAAAAGCGTTTGACACGATTCGCTGAGATTTTCTTGTGGATATGCTCAGTGCAATGGGCCTGCCTGACATATTTATCTCATGGATCAAAACCTGCATCTCCACAACGGCTTTCTCTATCAATGTCGATTGCGAATTGGAGGAATTTTTCAAGAGTTCGTGATGACTTAGACAGAGATGCTCTCTCTCGCCTCTGCTCTTTGTTTTTGCAATAAATGTCCTATCTCATCGACTAAATAATGCAGAAAAGGAGGGGAAAATAGGTTTTCATCCTAAATGCAAAGACATATATATGTATGACGCATTTGAGCTTCGCTGAAGACATGTTGGTTTTTACGGATGGTTCCCCAAATTCTTTAGCCGAAATAATGGATGTTCTGAAACGATTTGAGGAGGAGTATGGTCTAGCCATCAACATGGCCAAATCTTCTATATATATATAGCATGAGATGATGGAGGGGATCTTCGGCAAGCAACCAGTGCTTATGGGATTCCTATTGAAAAGCTCCATATTCGCTACTTGGGATTACCCCTAACAACTAAGGTCATGACAAAGAAAGATTACGAGCCACTGGTGGATAAGATAAGAAAGCACTTTATCTCATGGTCGAGTAAATATTGTCCTATGCGGGTAGACTTCAGTTAATTAAATCAGTTCATAACAAGCACAACAAATTTTTGGTGTGCTGCTTTCAAACTGCATGCAAGTTGTCTGGGCACAATAGAGAGAATGTGCTCCTGTTTTTTCTAGTCAGGAAACCCGAACTCATCATCTAAAGCAAAGGTGTCTTGGGAAAATGTTTGTCGGCCAAAAGAAGAGGGTGGATTGGGTATCAGGAAATTAAGAGATTCATCCAAAGTGTTTTCTCTTAAGCTTATTTGGAGGTTATTTGAGAACTCAGGCTCACTTTGGGTAACTTGGACGAAGAAATATTTGCTAAGCGGGAAATCCTTTTGGGACATATCGGAGACCTCAACAATAAGCTCTTGGATGTGGAAGAAGCTTTTCAAACTTCGACCTATAGCAGCCTCTTTCATTAAAGGTTAGGTTCGAAATGGGGAAACAATTTTTTTTTGGCATGATGATTGGCTGGACATTGGTCCTCTGCATAAACTTCTTGGAGACGCAAGGACCAGACTGTTGGGAATAACCAGTCATGCGTCAGTTGTAGATGCAATCCAAGATGGAGAATGGAGCCTCAGAATACAACGAAATACAACTGCATAACAACTGATCATGTGTATCAGACAGCACCAGACCCCCCAGCATTCAGCAGGGCAAGATCGTTATCTCTAGAAACAACGTGGCGGTACATATGAAGCAAAATTTATATCCTAAATAACATGGAACATGATCCGTACTTAGCACCACAAGGTTGATTGGCGTGATCTGATCTGGTTTAAACAAGCAATCCCACGACAAGCAGTCAGTGTGTGGCTTGTGATTCAGGATGGGCTCTCTACTGGAGCTCAAACTCGAGAATGGGGCATCCACCAAGCATGTCTTCTCTGCGGAGAAGCAGTGGAAAGCTGGGACCATCTTTTTTTTTTTTTTTGATTAACCTGGGGGGTATCCCGAGCTTATGGAGGGGCTCAGACTAATCCCCAAGGGGAGGTACAGCCCATGGATAGACCCTCTCTCCGGGTATTCAAATGGGCCAAAAGCAATGGGCCCATATCCATGTAGGTGTCCTAAACAAATGTGACTTAGTTTCGCATGGCAGGAGGATCGAACCCGAAACGTGATAGCGTCCAAGGCCCGTCCCCAACCACTTGACCACAAGAGTCGGGACGGACCATCTTTTCTTTACTTGTCCTTACACTTATATTGTTTGGGACACTCTTTGTGTTGGGATCCTTCTAAACAGGATAAACATGGATTGGTCAATCACTCTCAGCACTATCAGGAGCTCTTACATGCAGGCGCCGGACAATCTTCTAGCGAATGGAAAATGGAGGATGGTCTGTCAGATGTAACTCAAGCTTGTTTGGATTTATTTCTTTTTAATTTCAAATATGCTTCTCTGGTTTCCCTCCTTTTGGTTTTATAAAAAAACTCTTTATATATATATATATAATTTTAACATTTCAGCAAAAAAAAAAATTAAATAAATTTACAACAACAATTCATGTATTCTAACATAATTCAAATTATATTGATAGAATTCAAATATTTTATATTGTTCGAATATATGATAGTTAAATTACGATTGATGTTTCTACGATTGCATTTGTTGGTGGTTGTTCCATCAAAATTGCAAAATATTTAAATCAATACTAGAATGAGTTGAAAACTAAATTAACCGATTTCGATTATAGAAGTTTTAAACAAACTGTAAATGATTTAGAATATGTAATAACTAATTTTAATTGATATATTTTTAATTTAATAAAAATAATAAAATTAGCTATATTTGTATTATTCAAATATATGATACGTCAAATTATGGTTTATGTTTATATGAATGCAGTTTTTAACGGGTTATTCCATTAATTTTGCAAATTATTTATACCAAGACTTGTTGGAAAATAGATTAGCCAATTTCAATTATAAAGTATTTAAAAAAAAACTTTGCTCTCTGAAAAATGAGTTAAAATATGAATTAATCAATTTCAGTTATATAAACATTAAAATAAATTTAAATCAATGTAAAAATATAAACGAATTATTATGTTTCTATTTTGTAAATATTTAATTATTAAAATATTTAAAACATAATAAATATATATATATATATATTGTTTTATAGAAAATAGTTTAGATAAATTCAATAATTATTAAACTTCTATCATATAACTTTTACAATGATTGTTTTAAAAATATATGTATAATTATTTACAAAACCATGATCTTATAATACAACGCAAATTAGAGTTTATAACATGAAATCATTATTTTAATTTTTTATTTTTACGATATAAATCCTTCCAATAATACACAATTCATTTAAAAAAACTAAATTACTAACTAACGTTTTATAATGCGGACTAAATAATTATAAAAATATATTGTATAATTAAAAAAATCTAAATTACTAAAAATAAAATAATTAAATTTTAAAATTTTAAAGAAAAATATATCCGCACAGAAGTAATGCGGGTTAAAATCTAGTCTCTTTTAAGATATCTCGTATTTTTGAATATATTTCATCTTTATATATTCATATCATTTGGATATGTGTTTATAGATATTTTACTAAGAATAAGAAAACTCCATGAAATTGCAGTATCCTTTCTAAGATTCTCATGCAATTTAGCAACCATTTGTTAGTTCGTTTTTATCACCTAGACTCATTTATATTTCACCTTCAGATCATCAATTACTCAGCTCTGCTTAATTTCTATATCACTTCTTTTACTACTTTATGATTGGTACAAGAATACTTATCTTCTTCTAAAACTCAATCTTCAAAACACTTACACAAACTACGTTCTTTACTCTCTCACAAAGGGATCTAAAGTGTCTATCGGTGAGCCATGATCAATTCTTTTGTGCGTTGAGAAACCATATGGTTACAAAAACAAGATGTTGTGTTTTTAGTGGTATTTAAAAAGTGCATCCAGATGCAAAAACCAAATTTGCCAGTACCGGAAAAAGGTTTTTTGGGGCCACTGGGCAAACCAATTTTTTTAATAAAAGGTTTAAAACATTTTTGTGTTTAAAAAATTGATATAGCATTTTTATAAACTGCTTTGAGGTTTTTCACATATTTAGTTATGAAAAATATAAATTTTAGTTAAGAAAATATATATTTTTTGTAAAATTGATTTATTTATTCTTAAAAACCTAAAAAATATTTGAAAAATTAGACTCGTAAGTATCATGGGCTCTGGGGCGATCATTGTCCGTCCCCCTAACGAAGCCGGCTCTGAATATTGCATCCAAAATAATTGAAAATTCTGGATGCATTTAAAAGTAAAGTTGAATGCACCAATTTGCGTCTCAATTACCAAAAATCTAAAATACCCTCATTTAAAAATATAGCATTTGCCGCCAAAATCACAAAATAGCATTTTTCGTCAAAATCATAAAATAGTATTTTTCGCCACCGCAAAATAATTTCCGTCAAAACCACAAAATCATGTTTTTCGCCAAACCTCAAAATCGCATTTTTCGTCAAAACCAAAAATCGTGTTTTTCACCAAATCGCAAAATTGTGATTTTTTACAAAAAACGCAAAACCGTATTTTCCAGCCAAACCGCAAAATGAAGGTTTCCTGCCAAAACCGCAAAATAACTTTTTCCCGCCAAAACTGCAAAATCATGTTTTCCACCAAAATCACAAAATCACGATTTTCTGTAAATTTTGATTTTACCGCCAAAACCGCAAAATACTGTTTTTGCATAATAACGTTTTCCCGTCAAAACCGCAAAATAACGATTTTTCACAAAATCGCGTTTTTCGCCAGAACCGTAAAATCATTTTTCTTGCCAAAACTGCAGAATAAAAGTTTCCCGTCAAAATCGTAAAATAACGATTTTTTGCAAAAGCGCTTTTTCGCAAAAAACCGCAAAATCATGTTTTTCGCCATGACCGTAAAATTATGTTTTCCATCAAAACCGCAAAATTATGTTTTCCATCAAAACCGCAAAATTATGTTTCCCGCCAAAATCGCGAAATTATGTTTTCCCACTAAAACCCTAAAAGTAATGTTTTCCACCAAAGCCATAAAATTCAAACCTTTATAATGCATCCAACTAATATATACAAACACACAAAGAAACATAATTGCATTGAAACGCAGTTTCCAGACGCAGTTTCTAAATACATAAAAAACTACATTTGGATGCAACATCTGAAAAATGAGTCTTGACGCAATTTCCAGATGAATAAAAGAATATGGCCTAAAACAATTTGTCATTCTTTACTTATAAAACGTTTTACAGAAAAACTAGTTCATACTCTCTTAACAGATTCGATGAAAACTCAAAGTTAGATGAAAGCCCAGTTAGATGAAAGCCCAAAACTAGATGAAAGCCCAATATAAAGTAAAATACAAAGTCACCTTCTTTTGTTTTAAGTTTTAACTAGATTTTGACCCGCACTTAGAAAGTGCGGGTTTAATTTTCTTTACAAATTTTACTTTTTATTCATTTTGTTAATAGTAATTTAGATTTTTAATTATGTAATCTAATTTTGATTATAATTGTTTAACCAACATTATAAACAGTGAGTTAGCAATTTAGTTTTTTTTTTTAAATGAATTATGTGTTATTTGGAGGATTTATATCGTAAGGATTAAGAGATTAAAATAACGATTTCGCATTATATATTTTAATATGTGTTGTATCGTAAGATCATAGTTTGGAAAAAATATATATATATGTGAAAACAACTATTGTAAAAGTTATGTGGTATATGTTTAATTGTTATTATATTTATCTAAAATATTATTTTATAAAATACATGTTGTAGTCGTATATATAATTTGCAAATTTGATGGAACTATCCGTTAAAAACTTCATTCAAACATAAAGCATAATTTGACGCTTCAAATATTTGAATAATATAAGTATGAAATCATTTTATTATTTTTATTAAGTTTAAAATATATAAACTGAAATTATTTACTATATGCGAATTTTTTATAGAAAATTTATAATCGAGATTGGCTAATTAATTTTTCAACCCGTTTAATTAATTAAATATTTTTCAGTTTGATGGAAAAACTTGCTAAAAAGTACAATCGTAAAAACACCAATCGTAATATGTATATGTATATATATATATATTTGAAAAAAAAAGATATTAAAATATATTATAAATATATTTTGAATTAAATCATAAATTAGAGAATTTTAATTTATATATAATAGTTGATGTATAAATTATTAATTATATTTATCAATTAATTTGTTTTGATTTTAATTAATTAGGAAAGTGGGACCCATTAGAATTTGGTTGTTTGGCTACATGTTTAATAATTGTCTTGTTTGGAAACATGGATTGTAGAGATAATGTTATATTCCCTAATTACTCTTAATAAAATTTAATTAAATCATTAATATACATTGTTTTACAGTTTTACCCTTAATGAAGGTTATAAATCCTAATAATATCAAGGGCAAATTCCGGAAACAACATTTATGTACCATGACAAACCTTCCTGTTTTAATAGATTAGACTAGTTAAATGAAAGCCCAAAACATAAAGTAAAATACAAAATCACTTTCATGGGTTTTTTAAGCTTTCATTAAAACCAAAAAAAATATCTCCATACCATATTAGATAATGAATTATCTCCATGTTTACAGTTTTCCGAAGAATCCTCCGACCACCCAAAAGAATATTAAACTCATTTGCTGCCTGCACAAATGTTTCGACCAACATAAGACAGACGGTGCATTATTTTATAGACATATTTTGATATAATTATCTGAAGAAAAAATTTTAATGTAATTTGAAAAGTTCATATAAAAATAGACAAATCATGGATTAAAAAAAATCCTAGTATATTCAGAATGTTTGTTTGCTTGCCACCGCTGATAACAACTGGTGGCAGTGACAAATTATTATTCGTTTATTGTTGTTGTTGACGGCACACCAGTGTCTAATCATAATGTAAATTTTTGATCGCTGATTTTTTCAACGTTAACTAACAACTAACAATGATGGTTGATGTTGGCAATAGCAACATATAAACAAATAATAAACTGTTGTTGTCGTCAACTGTTACAGCCAGAGGCTGGCAAACAAACATGAATATTGATTCTTCAAGTGATTTAACTTTTCTTGGTTGTCACAGAAATCATCTGCCCCATCAGAAAAAGGTAAAAGAAAAATAGAAATAAATGATGATCTTATCTTCAACCGCAAACTCGTACAACTTGGTAGAAAAAATGTTAAAGCCTATTTGGCGATTGCTATAGATATCTATCTACACATCAAACTTGCTGTTGTGGCACCAGATCGTAACATTTTTTTTTAATAAAGAAAATGCAAAATTTTGTATTATATCTCTAAAAAGAAACAAATATTCAGATGATATTACAAGGATAGAAAATGCTTCCTTTTTACTGAAATGAATTAAGTTACATGAAGGATGATCATATGATTAATTATGGATGGATAGTTGCGGATAAGATCAATTGTAAGTTATACGTCGAAATCGGAAAATCCTATATATGATTTCCTATCGTCTTCTTCTTGTCCTGTTTAAGATAAGAAACATATCTTACACTTTCAATTATTTTGGTGTGCAATCCAACTTTCCTTTTGAACATTTCTATTTTTAGTCGCTATTAATTGGCATTGCATCTACACAGACGCAATATCCGTTTTATCCATTTTCTTGAATTGCGAGAGCGTTTACGCAACCTTCTTCACCCCAATTAATGATTTCTTTTTTCTTTAAAATAAATTTCGGTGGTTAGTTCAGAGATTTATCTTACGAGCCAGAGGATTAAACCCATTAAAGCTCGAGATTTAGGCCCTTTTTCTTCAGTCAATTATCAAATTCTCCTTTCAGAGAACTCTTTTCCGTCTAAGAAAATGAGAATTGACGATAACGAAGGCGTCTCCGCTTCCAGCAAGCACTTAGTTTTTGCCTACTACGTCACTGGTCATGGCTTCGGTCATGCCACTCGAGTCGTCGAGGTCCCATTATCATCCTGCGTTTTGTTTTCTCTTCCTATTCTTCTTTTGGTTGATCCGGCTGATTTGTGGTGTTTCCAGGTTGTCCGTCACTTGATCGCGGCGGGGCACGATGTTCATGTCGTCACCGGCGCACCTGATTTCGTCTTCACTTCCGAAATTCAGTCCCCGAGGCTTAAGATACGCAAGGTTTTCTTATCATTTACTTGCTTCCTCTTTCAATTGCTACTCCACATGGGATTTCTTACTTCGATTTTAGGTTCTTTTGGATTGTGGAGCTGTGCAAGCTGATGCATTGACTGTCGATCGTCTTGCCTCGTTAGAAAAGGTTCAACACCTCTACATAATTCTTGTCCATGTTGCTCAATGCATTCTCGATTTCTGAGCTTATTATATGTGATGCTGGTCTTCCACAGTATGTCGAAACAGCTGTGGTTCCTCGAGCTGAAATATTGAAAACAGAAGTAGAGTGGCTTCATTCTATCAAAGCCGATTTCGTGGTAATTCTTTGTTTTCATACAATCTCACCAATTTTTATTACACAAAACCGTTACCTTTCTACTATCCATCATTTCCTACCAAGAGATATTTTCTCATTTGTCAAAAACAGGTGTCTGATGTCGTCCCCGTCGCCTGCCGTGCAGCGGCTGATGCTGGGATACGTTCTGTCTGTGTCACCAATTTCAGGTGACATTTTTTATATCAATTTATGTGTATCTTGTTTGACTTGAAGTCTTCTTCCGGTTGTAGTTCACTTTCACGGTCTGTACTGTACTTCTGTCTCTACCATTCAAGATTTCCAGTTTTTGTTGTCTGATGTTCAACTCCCCTGGTTTAGAATGAAACGTTTGTAGTGAATTAGTTAAATATGATTTGAATTTTGTTTCATATAGTTGGGATTTTATCTATGCTGAGTACGTGATGGCTGCTGGATATCACCATCGGTCCATCGTTTGGCAGGTAGCTTTTTTTTTTGTAAAAGCTGTTAATACTCTTTTTTATTGTCTAGTCAGAT
Organism: Orychophragmus violaceus; assembly: GCA_030180135.1. Classification (NCBI taxonomy): domain Eukaryota; kingdom Viridiplantae; phylum Streptophyta; class Magnoliopsida; order Brassicales; family Brassicaceae; genus Orychophragmus; species Orychophragmus violaceus. The sequence continues at coordinate 43,788,691 of CM058236.1, forward strand.
GTGATCAGTACTCGATATTTTGGAGTTAATACTTTTCCTCCCTGACATAGATAGCTGAAGATTATTCTCATTGCGAGTTCCTAATTCGCCTCCCAGGATATTGTCCAAGTATGCAACATTTCTAACCTACCATTTGTTTCTTTTTTTTTTAAGTGTTTTCTTTCATTTCTTCCAAGTGTATTCTGCTTTTACTGTCTTACCTTTTTTCCTTGTTATCTCTTAGTGCCTGCTTTTCGTGATGTCGTCGATGTACCATTAGTTGTGAGGAGACTTCATAAATCTCGCAAGGAGGTCTGTCAATAACATTTCATTGATCTTATCACTGTCTGACAAATATTCCAAATAACATCTGTTGCTCCTTTTTTATCAGGTGAGGAAAGAACTCGGGATTTCTGAAGATGTGAATGTTGTTATACTCAATTTTGGTGGGCAGGTCTGGCTCCTTGTTCTTCCATTTGACAGATTCATGATTTTTTTCTTTCTCCACTCTGGTTTTATGTTTAATGTGTTCTTACATTGTTACGCACTGGTCATGCATATATATCCGTAGCCATGCTCATTGATCTGTCTGTGTACTGTTTATTTTGAACTATCAAAAGATCAAATCCTCATTTGCAGCTATTTTGTCTTTTACATGTGCAGCCCTCAGGGTGGAATTTGAAGGAAACATCACTACCGACTGGGTGGCTGTGTCTGGTATCTGTTAACATTCACCCTGCGTCTGTTTATGTTTCATGTCAAGTTGAATTTTATCTTGTTGCTTAAACTTATCAATTTGTTTGATCAGGTTTGTGGCGCATCTGAGACCCAGGAGCTTCCACCAAATTTTGTCAAGCTTGCTAAGGATGCTTATACGCCTGATATTATTGCTGCATCTGACTGTATGCTTGGTCAGTATGTAACCTGATCAAGATATAATCAAGTAGATTAGACGGGTACTGGTGTTTCTTTAATAGATGTTTCCATGGTTTCAGGGAAAATTGGTTATGGCACTGTCAGTGAAGCCCTTTCGTACAAGGTGCCGTTTGTCTTTGTACGCAGAGATTATTTCAATGAAGAACCTTTTCTGAGAAATATGCTTGAGGTTCAATCCATTCCTCTTTTGATTCTGACTGTTTTGTCGTTATTTACCTCAGTTCTTACACTTAAGATATTTGAACTGTATGCTCACAATTCCTCGTCACGTATTGGGCAGTTTTATCAATGTGGTGTTGAGATGATCAGGAGAGACCTATTAATGGGCCAATGGAAGCCATATCTTGAACGTGCAGTTAGCTTAAAACCTTGCTACGAGGGTGGCATCAATGGTGGGGAGGTAAATTCTCCATCGTGTTTTCATTTATCTAAAACTCTATGAATTGATTAAGCTATTTCCTGAAAATTCATACGGTCTGTAAACTGACTTTCCTTTTTGCACACTTGCGCAATGATAGATTGCAGCGCACATCTTACAGGAGACAGCCATTGGAAGACATTGTGCATCCGACAAGGTATATTTTACATCTAAATAGTAAAATCATATTGTTTTAATTTTAATCATCAAGATATTATTAGGTTTCCAGAATACTGTGCCATAAAAAGTATCTTGTGCGTGGGATCCTTTGATATCTTAGCAGCAGAATCCTTCTTTGAAGAAAATAATGTTGAGGTTTTTTAGTTGGGTCTTCTTTGTGTTACAGTTAAGTGGTGCAAGAAGATTACGTGATGCAATAATCCTGGGATATCAGCTACAGAGGGTTCCTGGAAGGGACATTGCTATTCCAGAGTGGTATTCAAGGGCTGAAAATGAACTAGGTCAATCTGCTGGATCGTCACCTACATTTCAAGTGAACGAGAATAACTCATTGGTGGAGTCGTACGTATTGTTGTTGTCTGGGTATTTTCAGTATTTATTTTCTTCTTGGCTTCCCTCATCCCTTCACTTATCTTGCAGCTGCAGCGATGATTTTGATATCCTTCAAGGTGACGTTCAAGGTCTTTCAGATACATGGACATTCCTCAAGAGTTTGGCCAAGCTAGATGCTATTCATGATTCTGAAAAGAGTATGGAGAAGAAAACCATGCGTGAGCGAAAAGCTGCTGGTGGGCTGTTCAATTGGGAGGTAGCATATTCCTTTTTCCTGACTTATTCGTAGCTCCAGATAGCATTCCACAAAGAGGGAAAACAAAAATTAATGGCCCGAGGTCATGCCTAATACCATGCAAAAGTCAACTTGCAACATTTCCAAAAGAATGGTTCTATTATGAGTGTTTTTAGATATTGCAGTTATATGGTGGCATCATTTCTTTTAGTTGGCGCAAGCATCGTTCGTAGTAAACCATTTTGCTATCAGGTTAAGTTAGCCTCTTATAAAAGTTGAGTTGTTATTTGCTGAGAAAACCCTTTTTGATTTTGCAGGAAGAAATCTTTGTTGCCAGAGCACCTGGAAGGTTAGATGTGATGGGTGGAATTGCTGACTATTCAGGAAGCCTTGTCTTGCAGGTCACTTGTGTCTGATTTTTATTTTTTATTTAGTATCTACTGCCTAAGGAACTACATTTTCAGTAGTTCAACTTATTGAAAAATTCTTTTAAGTCCCTATCACACAAAACATCATTATGTCTTATGTAATATGTAGTAATTTTGAAATCCAGTAAGTTCCTCCTTGTCAGAGTATCTTCTATTTTGATTGACCTTAACAAGTTCCTTATCCATGTTCCCACAACTTCAGATGCCAATAAGGGAAGCTTGCCATGTAGCTGTTCAAAGAAACCATCCTGGAAAACATAGACTGTGGAAACATGCGCAAGCTCGACAGCAAGTTAAGGGACAAGTACCAACACCAGTTCTGCAAATTGTAAGTAAAAGTAATTGAATGAAGTCTTTTAGTGGACATCATGGACTTTCTTTAACAATAACTGCATTGTCCTTGCTTAAGACTTTGCTTTGTGATCTTGCTGAGGTTTCCTTGCATATTTGTGTTTTAGGTCTCATATGGATCTGAGATCAGCAATCGTGCCCCTACTTTTGACATGGATTTGTCTGATTTCATGGATGGGGATGAACCAATTTCTTATGAAAAAGCGAGGAAGTTTTTTGCTCAGGATCCCGCACAGAAGTGAGTTTTTGTCTGTTGTTTGAAGTACTTATTTGATTTTTCTCCGTTAACAATGTAATAAAATCTTCCAGGTGGGCAGCATATGTTGCTGGGACAATCTTGGTACTGATGACGGAACTTGGTGTCCGTTTTGAGGATAGCCTTAGCTTGCTGGTGCGTTTTTTTCTTTCATCTTTTAGAATTTATCATTCTCTGCTGCAGAATCCCTCCTGATTCATCTTTGTTCTTTGCCGTTCTCAATATTTCACGTGCTATCTGTTGGTAAATCTTTGTTTGCTCTGTTCTTTGTTCTGATGCACATATTTTAATTTAACATGTTCTAGGAGTGAAGTCATGAAAACTGTAAAGAAATGTTTTCAAGAATTAGAACAAGCAATTGTTGGATAAGAAGTTAGCAGTCCTGGGTTTGACATCTCCTTAGAGAGCTATTTACTCCGGAAAACTATGATCTCTTTGGCACTAGTCCAGTCCTATTTGAGTTTCCTACAAGGCCTCAGACCTGTGTCCGTTATTTAGTTCTTGGTGTTATGGCTATATAATGAACGTTAGAGCAAACTGATTATTTGTTTTCTTAGGTTTCTTCTGCTGTGCCTGAAGGTAAAGGTGTATCTTCATCTGCTGCTGTGGAAGTGGCCAGTATGTCAGCAATAGCTGCTGCGCATGGTAATTCTCTTTTATATATCGTCATAAATGAGAGTCATATGATCACGAACGTTGGTGAAAAATCAGGTGTCATTTGAGATAGCTAAGAATACGAAATAGAAGCACGAATTTTTAATTCTACACATCTTAGTTTTGCATATTGTAACAATTGTTTGAATAAATGTGCAGGACTGAGTATCAGCCCCCGAGATCTTGCTATACTCTGCCAAAAGGTTTCATGTTCAGCATTATAGTAACTCCATTCCTGACTTTGTGCAATGTTTGTGTTTTCTAATTCTCTTTTGTTGCGTGCTAGGTGGAGAATCACATTGTTGGAGCTCCATGTGGTGTTATGGACCAGATGACTTCGTCCTGTGGGGAAGCCAACAAACTGTTGGCCATGATCTGCCAAGTAGGTCTTATAAACGCCTAAGTTATAAGTAAAAGATCACCAGTTTTTGTAGCACATATGATATCTCCTTTTTCTTTCTGGCCATGATCTGCCAAGTAGGTCTTAGGAGATTTTATCTAATTGTTTTGTTTCTAACTTTTTAAATAATACATGTAGCCTGCAGAAGTAGTTGGGCTTGTTGATATTCCTAACCATGTCAGATTTTGGGGAATCGACTCTGGAATTCGACACAGGTACATGGTCTTTCTCTGTTTTCCTCTCCAATTGTTATGCCTATAAGGCCTCACGCGCTTAACAACTTTTAATTTGCTTCATTTACTCAAAAGATGGCAGACTCACTTGAGCCTTTATAAGTCATTGTTGAACACAATTTACCTTGCAGCGTTGGAGGTGCAGACTATAGGTCGGTTAGAGTTGGTGCCTACATGGGGCGAAAGATGATAAAGTCAATGGCGTCTTCTATTCTGTCTCAGTCAGTGCCGAACGGTAATGAAGGCAACCCGGAAGAACTAGAGGATGAAGGGATTGAACTACTTGAGACCGAAGCATCACTAGATTACTTGTGCAATTTGTCGCCTCACAGGTGGGAACATTTCGTAATTCACACACCAGTGTGTATTATTATCAGCTAATCCACGTAGCTCTGGTTATAATGTTGCAGATATGAAGCTCGTTATGCGGATAAGATTCCAGATTTCATGCTAGGTCAGACATTCATTGAGGAATACTCGGATCACGATGATCCGGTTACAGTGATTGATCAGAAGCGTTCGTACAGTGTTAAAGCTCCTGCCAGACACCCTATATACGAAAACTTCCGGGTCAAGGTCCGTCTTTTCATATTTAACAGAGTTTACACATGTAACAAATACAAAATCTTCTTCTCATCCTTTTCTGCGCTGCTGCTTGTGTAGACTTTTAAAGCCCTTTTGACTTCTGCAACATCAGATGAGCAACTTACTGCTCTTGGAGGACTTCTTTATCAGGTATTACATCATGGATGTCACTAGTTAGTTGAGTATGTTGATCATGGATTCAAACAATATTGATGCTCTTTTGGGTTATCCGTGTGTTGTGTCAGTGTCACTATAGCTACAGCGCGTGTGGACTAGGATCAGATGGAACCAACAGGCTGGTCCAGTTAGTACAAGGGATGCAGCATAACAAGTCTAAAACGGATGATGGAACTTTATATGGAGCCAAAATCACTGGTGGTGGCTCCGGTGGAACAGTCTGCGTCATAGGCCGTAACTCATTGCGCAGCAGCCAACAAATTCTCGAGGTATACACGCTAGATATATACTTAGTAATAACCCCTTATTATGCATAATAATGGTGGTAATTGAATGTTTCAGATTCAGCAGAGATACAAAGCTGCGACAGGGTATTTGCCACTCATATTCGAAGGTTCTTCACCTGGAGCTGGCAAGTTTGGTTACCTCCGGATCCGACGTCGTATCTCTCTCTGATTCCCCCATTCCATACTAGTCTCTCCCTAATTTGGTATAAACTATCCTTCATCTCAAAATAAATTAGGTCCTTCGTTTCCATTTTCATAAGAACAATAATGATCATAAAATGCTTGTGTATACTTCAGCGTTACTTTAAAACATTTACAGAATTACTGCTCTTCATTTACTGTGTATGTGAAAGCTTACTAAAAATAGTTTTCTAAAACATTCAAGAAGCATATTCTAGTGTTTTAAAGAAAGTCTAAACCTGTTGGAAACAATCTTCCAGAGAGAAAAACTACAAGAAACTTTTAAAATCTGAAACTAAAAACTGAGCCAATGTAAAACTACATAAAATCTTGTTTAAAAACTACAAGACTTTTAAAATCTGAAACTAAAAACTGAGCCAATGTAAAAACTACATAAAATCTTGTCCAAACAAGATAGAAAAGAATCAACAGATGCGATATTGCCTAAATCTCGAATCAAAATCCTGAAACTTACCGAAATTAAAAAAAAAAACAAGACCCGAAAATGTGAAAAGACGCTATAAATAACAAGACAATGAGTTACAAGACTGAAAATTTAACCACCTTAACACTTGATCATCAATTTATCAACCCTAAGTCAAGAGTTATACATCCACCTACAAGATTAGTTTTAATATCACCGTAAACGGCTAAAAGCGAGTTATTTAAGAGCCTCCCTTGATCATAAAAACCAACTTAAAGCTAACAAATTTTACCAAAACAAAAAAAAACTTAAAGCTAACAAAATACAAAGACCACACTTCCTCAAATTAGTTAAGAACAAGTTAAATGATAAAAAATAGAAACTGAATATGGAAGTAGTAAATACGGTAAGAAGGGTGGGTGGGGTCTTGGTTAAAGAGAATGGGTGAAGACAGTTCAGGGATACATACAAGTATCATTCATTATAGTTACACTTGCACGGTACCCAGGGAAGGAATCTTTTTATTATTATTATTGCTCGCTCATGTGCCTCTATCGCTTTACATACTCATTCATCCAAATCACCTTTCCTTTGCCACTTCTTTTCTAAAAATTATTTTATAAATAATACTAATATCATTCAACACGAATTTACAATAACAATCAACGTTTTCATCTACTAATAAAAACTTCTTTAGAAACTTGCTTTCAATAATTTTGTAAACTTTACGTCTTAAAAAATTCGAACCTAATATCTATTGATATAGAATTTTAACCACTTGATGAATAAGTCAAAGTTGCTTCCACAAAACTTTTTTCTTTACCACTTTACAATCATTTTTAAAATATGATGATGATGATAAGTGTCTTTATTGTAAAAAAAATCAGAGTTTGCCTTAACGCGTTAAAAACTTCTCAAACCCCCGTTCGAGGTAAGTCTCTGGCCGCCGTCCTGTTTGCTTCCCGGACAGTTTCTATGCTGGTGTCGAGGAAGGGGAATCGTTGCTGCCGTTCAGATTAGCTCCTCTGAACATTTGCCTTTTTCCACGGTTTTCCAGCGCCGTCTGCCTTCTCTCTTCCCCGCCCACTATCGCCGCCTATGTTTCTCTTTGAGAATGTGTCTTTGTCGATCTCTTGTGGTTGTTATCGTTTGATGGACCGTGGGCAACTTCGGTAAATCTCTCTCAAAGTTCTTTCGGGTAGTTATTTTTTGCAAGTTTGGTACTTTGCATCAAAAGGTTGCAACATAACACTACCCGTCTGGAGAGGAAACAACAAAAGGACATAACACTGAGAGTTTAGTGGTGTTTTGCGTCTATCAATCCCCTCAGCCACACAGGAGAGTTCGAGGCCACATATGATTGAGTAAGATCCTCCATTGTTACACTTCGTGCAATAAGATAAGCTGCACGATTGGACTCAAAAAATTCTGCAAACAGTTCCCAGTCAGAGACCCTAGACAAAGCAATTCTAATCTCCGAATTTGCCCACTTGAATGCCGGCCAACTAAGTGGTTTTTCCACAGCATCAAGCAAATCCTTAGCATCCGAAGCAAACATGACTTTATTCACCTTTAGACTAGCCATGCTCTCAATTTCCCATAAGAAACTCATAACTTTCGCATCCAAAATGGTATCTATATTACTGAATGTTCTTCTACTATTGAGCAGACATATACCTGCTGCATTCCTAAGTATCCATGAGGCTCCTCCTGTTCTTTTTTTCCGAGACCATGAGAAGCCAAAATTGCACTTCAACCATGGTTCTGGAGGCGGTCGCCAGCAACGAACTTCGCCGATAACTCTGTCCTTCTCAAAAGTTTCTGCATTATCCACATCTTGTGCCAAGCTCCAAAGATTCACGTCCTCGTGTACCTGCTTCATTGTTTATGTGGCTATTGAACGCTTGTTTTCAAAGATGAGGCCATTTCTATTCTTCCAAAGCCACCACAAAATCTAAGGAAAGCTAATCCTTGCCGGTTGAGGTATTTGAAAATTCGTCCCAGCTTGAAGGAGAAAATACATGTTCTCATAAACGAATTCTTGATCAAAACCGTTCTGTGGAGATGGGTATAACGACATGGCCCATACCTGTCTAGCTACCGTACATGTGAAGAGCACATGATATATGGACTCCCCTTCAAGACCACAGACTTGACAGCGTGTGTCTACCTTCATACCTCGCCTTGATAACTAATCAATTACAGGTATCGCCCCAGCGAGAACTAACCACAAGAAGGTTTTGATCTTTGGTCGGGTCTTGAGTTTCCATATTTGCTCTTTAAGGACTGTCAAGGAAGGTTGAGTTGATGCTTGTTGTAGGAGGTCCGACTTGTTAATGGAAGAAGCGAGCCAATACCCTGATTTGACCGTGTAGTTACCGCTTCTGTTATGCTCCCACGTCAGATAGTCGGAGGAAGAGACAACCGGATTGATGCTGCGTATAAATTTTGCATCCTCAACATAAAAGAGATCATCCAATTTTGCTTGGTTCCATTTCCTCGTGGTTGTGTTGATCAAATCACAGACCATAAGGTTGAGATCGATGATTATATGTTTCTTTAACGGAGCTCTCTTTCTCTCATCTTGGATCCAAGGGTCTATCCATACTCGAAGAGATCGACCATCCGCGACCATTTGCTTCAGACCTTTTCTCCGGTTTACTACGGTTTACTCCGGTTTACTCCAGTTTCAAGCTTCACATTTGACCAATAATATTACAACGAAATCAAAATGGAAATAAATTGTACTAATTGAGGTTGTTTAAAAACATTAAAAACAAAAACAAACATTGAAGAGAGAGAGCGTATCGACAATGAGAAAGGGACTTTTTGAGTTCACCCTTTTTCTCTCCAAGTTGTAGCCGCCGCATCTCGTCTCACTTTTCAGATCTTGTTTTGGATGGCGCATGGTGGCTATCGAAGCACCAGCGCAGTACCTCCCTCCTTCCCTTTATCTTTTCTCTTTTCGATAAGGTGGCTTTTGGATTTTGCGCTGTTTTTTTTTGCCGGAGTTTGTCTCGAGGTTTGGTGGTCTGTGTTGTCATCCTTTTGTCTCTTCGCTCTTGTCCTTCTGGTGTGGTGTCATGGTGTGGCTCCGGTCCGTCATTGGGGTGGAGTTATCAGAGCTTTCTGGTGTAATTGCGAATCTCTTTGGTCGGGTCTCGTCTTCGTTCCTCTGCACGTGTCATAACCACTCTTTTTCTGTTCGGCTCTGGTCTCCGGGTTGTGTTGGGTCGTCGTCGTCCAGTGCTTCACGGCGTTAGCTTACGGTGGATCGAGGAGGTTGATGATGGTTTCGTCTCCCCTCGTCGGATTTCTTTGCTTTGGCGGCTCTCTGCTTCACGCCTCAATGGTGAGGGGTTCAGCATGTGTTCGGGTGTGGCGTGGTCTGGGATGGGCGTAGGTTGTGGTCTGCGAGTCGTGGTTATGAATTGTATGGTTTTGCCAGTGTTGGTTTAATTGTCTGCGGGCTTGTGGTTCTTGTGACTGCGTTATTGGTCTCCTATTTTATTCTGATTAGATCTATTTCGGGTCTTCGGTTGTGCTCGTGGGTAGTTTCCCTTAATCTGGTGGTTGTGAGGTTTTTGTGAATATTGTATTCCCTTTGTTCTAGTTAAGCGGTATATCTCTTTTGGATGCGGATTTAGTGGTTTTAGTCTTCGATTAGTGTTATTTTTTGTTTCGTTGAGTCTTTCCTTATGTTCTTTCTGCCGATTTTAAAGTTTTCCAATCTTATATTTTAGTTGTATCGTTTATCGGGTCTAGGAAGACTTACCCTTTGTGGGGTTGCATAGATTTTGGTTTAGACTTGTTGGGATTAAGATTAGGTGGAAAGAGTTAGATTCGTGTTCTGTGTTTTTCTGTCTTATAATCATTGTGTTTCGATTTATTTTAGCGGTTTGCCGTTGTGTTGGGGTTTATTCCATTTTTGGTGGTTTCTCTTGTTTTGTCTAAGATTGTCAGTAGATCTGTTTCTATTTATTGTTCTACTAATCCGCTATCCAGAGAGTGTATGTCTGTTGTTCTCGTTTTAAAGGGATTTGTCTTCAGAGAATTTAGTCTTGCCGACTTCAGTTCTCTTCTTTTTTATGGTGCAACTAGAATGTAATTTTTTAATTATATTATATTATATTTAATTAAATCCAAAACCAATAACTCTAGATTAACCGGGTACAAAAGGTAAACCAATTTAGAAGTAAAAAACCAAACAATTGAACCAAGGAAAACCTCAAAACCAAACCGAAAGACCCGGTTAGGTCAGGCGCCTTTAGGTGCTGTCTTCGCAGAATCTAGTCGTCGTCGGTTGTTGCTCTGGATTGATTCGCGGTAACCTCTGAATCCTTCCTTGTAGAGCTGAAGAGCCGACTTCAGCCACCTCTCCAGAGGCCGGAGGACCAACCCTCGCCCTGAAATCCTAGTTTCTCCGACCTCCTTCCTCAACTTCCCACGGTCCCACCCGGAAGATCTCGCTTACATGGAATTCGTGCCTTCCCTCACCGAAGAGCTTCGAGTCTAGTCGAGACTCATATCCTTAGATTCGCCTCCAAACTTACCTGACACCGATCGAGGAGGAAAGTGGAGAAATCACGGCGATAACACCGATGAATTTCTCTCCGAATGTATAGGCCTCACCTAGCACCACCACGCACCCTCCCCAACACACCGCGCATCCCCCTAGACTCCCCAGAATCTTCCTCATCCGCGCTTTCCTTGCCTTGTCGCCGTCCTCTAACGGCAATAATCCGGCGACTTACTAAGGATTGTAGATCGCAGTTGCGTAGATCCATGCACTTCTCTCCTCCCTCTACGTTTTCCTTACCTTGATGTCGTCCTCTAGCAGCAATAATCCGATGACTTACCAAGGATTGTAGATCGCGGTTGCGCAGATCCTTGCACTTTTTGTTGGGAATGTCCTGAAATCATACTTGTAATCACTCTAGAGATAGTTGTGTTGTCGAGATTAGACATTCATATGATACTAGGTGATCATAATGTTTTGCTAGAAACCACTTGTGATATGTGAGTTGTGAACTCATTACTATTATTATATGATCCTACAGGGTCACACACCTAAGCAAACTGGATATACTTCATGTGGGAATGATGGGAATGATCATTAATGTAATGATCAAATTAATGTCTAATTGATACACATTAATATACGTGTTTTGAGGGTGTGTCGATCGACATAAGTGTTGTGTCGATTGATGCAAGGCGCAGATCGAAATATTATTTTGGTTTAATGACTTAATTAATCTCAGTTGGTTCAGTGATTAATTAGGTTTACTCAGGTCTATATATATGTGATATAGCACGACATGGAGCCCAAGTTTTAGCCTAATCGCAGCCACCTCTTAGAAACAGACGAATCCCGAAGAGATCCGATCTCCCGACACTAGCATCCCGGCGGATTCCAGTTTGTGTGCGTGTGGATACCAGTAGAGGCGCAACACTTGAGGCGCTCGTGAATCTCGAATACCTGTTCATCTTCCGCTGCATAATTTTCCAGGTATCATCGAGATCTGATGTAGATTCAATAAAACATGAACCCTAGATCCTAGGCTATGGAATTTATGCTTAGGGTTGTTAATTATGATTATAACCGCCCAGAAATCCCTACAGTGGTATCAGAGCCTTAGGGTTCCAGTTGAATCTGTAGCATGTTGATTAGATTAGTTGAATCTGGATCGTTGTATATATGATATATGCATGCTAAATTGAGTTTTGATCAAAGTAATCTCGTTTAGGTTTTTTTTTGTTTGAAAACGATTCTAGGGTTTTTCGCATTTTGTCGATCGATACTAATCCGGTGTCGATCGACACAGAATGATAACACGAATAAAACTTTAGGTTTCGCCCTAGTGACGATCGACACAAGAGATGTGTCGGTCGACACAGACCTTGCGTATAAGTTTAATCGGTTTAATTGGATTGGACCGGTTATCGAGCTTGGTTAAAATTGGTTAAACCGCTTAGTACGGTTTATTGCGATTGTTTTGATTTGGTTGGTGTCGACCGACACTAATGTAGTGTCGATCGACACTGACCGGTTATCAAAACCGGGTCAATTGGATTGATCGGTTATCGCAAATTGGTTTCGGTAGAATTGTGTCGATCGACACTAAAGTAGTAACGGTCGACACAGTCTCTGGTGATTTCGGTTATTGAACCTGAGATCACAGAACCGAACCAAAATTAAACCCAAAATTCTTAGAATAATTAAAACATAATAAGATTAATTGTTTTAAACAATTCTGTTCCTCAACTAAATATCAAGTATGTTTGGGCGTCTTTCCAATCTTGTCAACTGTCAAGACTTGTTCCATTGTGCGATAGACTTGCAGTGCAAGGTGTCCACAATTACATGAGTAAGACAGGAGGTAATCGTGTTGATGGACTTGCAGTGCAAGGCGTCGACAATTACATGACTCAAAAGATTGGTTTACTTGACTGGGCCATCAAAATCATTTTGGGCCTAGAGACATCAGGTAGATTAGACATAAGATGTCAATCCACAACCAAGAGTTATATTGGATATAACTAGCAAAGTTGTTGCTTACCTAGATAGCTGAAATATGGGCGATGAGCCAAAGCTCACTCAAGTTTCAGTGAAGTATGGGTCTTGGATCATTATATTCATTTGAGGAAACTTTGTCTTGAATATAATGCGAGTCTTCTTAATAGTTAAGATTTCTCATTTCTTGAACATCATAACTAAACCTCTCTTGTTTTTAGCAATGTCTAGCACAAACCATCACAACAATTTCTCCCTGTGATCCGTCCTTGAGAAGGACAAGTTAAATGGATCCAACTTTCTTGAATGGTATCGGAACTTGAGAATTGTTCTCAAACAGGAGAAGAAAGACTATGTCCTTGAGAAAGTTCTCCCCAAGAAGTACCGAGCCAATGCCTGGCAGTCAGAGAAGGATGCTTGGGATAAGCATTCCAATGATGTGGTCGATGTGTGTTGTCTCATGTTAGCTACCATGAACTCGGACTTGCAGAAGCAATATGAGTACGTGGAGTCGCCAATAGAGATTATCACTGGCCTGAAAAGTATGTTTTGAGGAGCAGGCACGAACTCAGAGATACCAGACGGTTAAGTCTCTAATTGAGTGCAAGCTACCAAAGGACGGACCAGTTAATCCTCATGTCATTAAGATGATGGGTTATATTGATAACCTGGGGAAACTGGATTGTCCCATTAGCCAAGAGTTGGCTACTGACATCATTTTGCAGTCACTGCCGTCAAGCTATGATCAGTTTGTTATGAACTATAACATGAACAACTTGACACATACTTTGACTGAGTTGCATGGGATACTCAAAACTGCTGAACCTAACATCAAAAAGGACACCCCAAATGTCCTTATGGTACAAAAGGGTAAAAAGTTTAAGAAACTTGGTAAGAACAAAGGTGATGGCAAGACGAGCTCGATTGTGAATCCAAGTGTGTCTAACCATGCTCCTAAGGTTAAACCTGGTCCTTCTAAAGATGATAAGTGCCATTATTGTAATGGTTATGGGAATTTGAAAAGAAACTGCAATAAATTCCTGGAAGATTATGAGAAGCTGAAGAAGACGTACGAGACTTCTTCTTCAGGTATTTATATTATAGAAGTAAATGTTACTTCTTATGATTCTACTTATTGGGTATTAGATACCGGTTGTGGTACTCTTATTTTGTACAAATATGCAGGGCCTAAGCAAAAGTAGGATTTTGGAGAAAGGACAAGTGGATCTACGCGTGGGAAATGGAGCAAGAGTTGATGCATTAGGCGTATGAATATTTCATTTGTTTTGCTTTATGGCATGTTTTTAGAAATTAAGAACTGCTACTATGTACCTGCTATAAGCAGAAATATTATTTCTATTCCTTGTTTGGATATGGAAGGATATCAGTTTTCAAATAAAGAATAAGTGTTATTCATTTGATTACAATGATATATTTTATAGTAGCAGTCAGAGAATGAACTTTATGTTCTAAACCAAAATGTGCCTAACTATAACATTAGTAACAAGAGATTCAAGTCAAATGATACAAATCAAACTTCTCTCTGGCATTGTTGTATTGGGCCACATAAATGAGAAACAAATTCAGAAGCTCCATAGTGATGGGCTTTTGGGCTCATTTGATTATGAATCATGTGAAAAATGCGAATCTTGTTTATTGGGTAAAATGGCGAAGGCCCCTTTCAACAAACAAAATGAAAGGGCAAGTGACTTATTGGGCCTTATACATACCGATGTGTGCGGCCCGATGAGCACGAATGCTAGAGGAAATTTTCAGTACTTCATTACCTTTACTGATGTTTTCAGTAGGTATGGTTATGTCTATTTAATGAGACATAAATCGGAATCTTTTGAAGAGTTCAAGGAGTTCCAGAATGAAGTACAGAATCAACTTGACAAAAGTATTAAAGCTCTTCGATCAGATCGTGGAGGTGAATACTTAAGCCAAGAATTAAGTGATCATCTGAGAAATTGTGGAATTGTTTCACAACTCACTCCTCCTGGAACGCCCCAATGGAATGGAATTTCCGAGAGGAGGAATCGGACTTTATTAGATATGGTTAGATCAATGATAAGTCACACAAATCTTCCATTATCCTTCGGGGATACGCTCTAGAAACGTCTGCGTAAAAAGTAAATAGAGTTCAATCAAAATCAGTTACAAAGACACCATATCAGATGTGGACTGTAAACGTTCCTAATTTGTCTTTCATGAAGATTTGGGGTTGCAAGGCTTATGTAAAACGTTTAATCTCTGATAAGCTCGCAACCAAATCCGATGAATGCTACTTCATTGGTTATCCTAAGGAGACCAAGGCATGTTACTTTTACAACCGGTCCGAGAACAAAGTGTTTGTTGCTCGGAACTGTGTTTTTTCTTGAGAAAGATTTTCTTTCCAGGAAGAACAGTGGGAGTAAAGTACAACTCGAATAAATTCGAAAATCATAGGAGACTGCTCAACCTGACGAGGAAGAGCAGAAATTGGATCTAAAAAGAGTTGTAGAACCTACACCTGTGGTGCCTGAAGTTCTCTGAGAGGACTCGTCACGAACCCGAGAGATTTGGATTTATCATGACCAATTGCCATGATCTGCTGATCATTGACAGTGACGAGTATGCGACTTTTGAAGAAGCAATGTTGGGCCCTGACTCCGAAAAGTGGCTGAAAGCCGCTGAATCCGAAATGGTATCCATGTCACAGAACCAAGTATGAACTTTGGTTGATTTACCCGATGGTGTAACAGCCATTGAGTGTAAATGGATTTTCAAAATAAAATTGACGTGGATGGTAATATTCAGATATACAAAGCTGGGTTGGTGGCAAAAGGTTTCAAGCAAATTCATGGTATTGACTATGAAGAAACCTATTCCCCAGTCACTATGCTTAAGTCCATTCGGATTCTCCTAGCAACCGCCGCTCATTATGATTATGGGATCTGACAGATGGATGTAAAAACAGTTTTCCTTAATGGAATTCTGAAAAAAGGATGTGTACATGACACAACCTGAAGGTTTCATTGATCCTAATGCTGCTAGGAAGGTATGCAAGCTTCATCGATCCATTTATGGATTGAAGCAAGCATCTCGGAGTTGGAATCTTCGTTTTGATGAAGCAGTCAAAAGTTTTGACTTCATCAGGAACGAAGAGGAACCGTGTGTTTACAAGATGACTAGTGGGAGCGCAGTTGCATTTCTAGTATTGTATGTTGATAACATACTGCTTCTCAGAAATGAAGTTCCATTGTTTCAGTCTGTTAAGACTTGACTCGGAAGTTGTTTTTCGATGAAAAACATGGGAGAAGCCGTATACATTCTTGGAATAAGAATCTATAGAGATAGATTGGACAAGCTAATTGGATTGTGTCAAGTTACTTATATTGATAAGGTCTTGCACAGGTCCAGTATGCATGATTCCAAGAAGGGCTTCATGCCAATGACTCTTGGCATTACTCTTAGCAAGACGCAGTATCCTTCGACGCATGCTGAGCGAGAGAGCATGAGGATCAGACTACTGCTATAGACATTAGATGTCTTAAAATGTGATCTTAATTTTAGTGGGAGTTGTTGTTGTTGATTTTAGTTATGATATGATGTTCATGTAAACATAATTTGATTATGTTAATGAAATCTAATTTCAGTATTATTTAATTATGTTATTAAATAATAGTCCCAAAGCAATTTATGATATTTTATAGGTCATCAAGTATGTGACTTGATCATGAAACCCTATAGATGATAAATGACATAAATTATGTTGGTCCCTGGTCAAGGTTGTTAAAGTGGGACATTAACAACCGCGTGAGACTAGTATGTGAGGTGACTGATGACTAAGTTTCGTGGAGTTATTAATAAGAGTATTAAAGTCAATCACATAGATATGTGTTAGAGAACACATGATCGGACATGACCCGCTAATGAGAACTCTACAGGATAGTTATATAAGTGTCATGAGAGTTTTCATTACGACTATAGAGTATAGTCCTTAGACCTGAGTTCATCATGTTTTCTTATATGTGAATTGGTCCGCTTTAACTTTGTCAAACGTTAGCCGTAACAGGTGACTATAAAGGCATTGATTGGGCGTATCATGAAGTGTGTGAAGGAATAGGGATGGAATAAGATGGGATTTGTCCCTCCTATATAACAGGAGATAAATACCTCAGGGCCCATCGAAGATTTGATACTGAGAAATGTGTGGCCGCACTCAAACGAGGTGATTGTCAGTCGTTTGTCTTGTCAGTATAAATTAGAGTTCGATGAACATGATCTTGGCTTAATAAGGATGACACGGATCTTGCCTTATGCCAGTTCGAGATATAGAGACGAAGGGATTATGGGAATAGATGATTCCAATACAAGTGGGAGATTGTTGGGAATGTCCTGAAATCATACTTGTAATCACTCTAGAGATAGTTGTGTTGTCGAGATTAGACATTCATATGATACTAGGTGATCATAATGTTTTGCTAGAAACCACTTGTGATATGTGAGTTGTGAACTCATTACTAGTATTGTATGATCCTACAGGGTCACACACTTAAGCAGACTGGATATACTTCATGTGGGAATGATGGGAATGATCATTAATGTAATGATCAAATTAATGTATAATTGATACATATTGATATACGTGTTTTGAGGGTGTGTCGATCGACACAAGTGTTGTGTCGATCGATGCAAGGCGCAGATCGAAATATTATTTCGGTTTAATGACTTAATTAATCTCGGTTGGTTCAGTGATTAATTAGGTTTACTCAGATCTATATATATGTGATATAGCACGCCCTGGAGCCCAAGTTTTAGCCTAATCGCAGCCACCTCTTAGAAACAGACGAATCCCGAAGAGATCCGATCTCCCGGCACTAGCATCCCGGCGGATTCCAGTTTGTGTGCGTGTGGATACCAGTAGAGGCGCAGCACTTGAGGCGCTCGTGAATCTCGAATACCTGTTCATCTTCCGCTGCATAACTTTCCAGGTATCATCGAGATCTGATGTAGATTCAATAAAACATGAACCCTAGATCCTAGGCTATGGAATTTATGCTTAGGGTTGCTAATTATGATTATAACCGCCCAGAAATTCCTACACTTTTCTCCTCCCTCCGTGCTTTCTTTACCTTGTCGTCGTCCTCTAGCAGCAATAATCCAGCGACTTACCAAGGATTGTAGATCGCGGTTGCATAGATCCATGCACTTCTCTCCTCCGTCCTCTAACAGCAATAATCTGGCGTCTTAAAAAGTCTGTCGATTAGATCTAGATGCGCCACCGCTCACCCCTTCAGGAGTCTTCCACTCCGCATGCAGCCGGAACCAAACGCAAGTGAGGCACCTTCTGAGCCACCATCTCCGACCGCGGCTTCAACGTATAACTAAGAGGGAGATCCCTCAACGCTCCGACGAAACTGTTGAGTCACCGGCAAGATCTCCTTAAAAATAAGATCTGATTTACTTGAAAACTTTCTCTCTGAGAACTTTTTTCTCTCTCTAGCACTCAAAGCTTTACCCCCCTCTACTTCAATTTTCTTCAAAACAATACATCATTGGTTTCTCAACTTTTTGAGCTTAGTTTTTTTCTATACTAGTCTCGAACTTTAGTTTTCAGTTGATCTGACAATATTGTAAAATTTGATTTGTATGGTTATTTAATATTGTAAGATCCCAACAATATGAAAAGGCACTTATCAAGGGAGCCGACATGCACGTGTTCCCTTCCTTTCTTACGCATTTTCATCCGATCCTATGAGAGCTTCTTTCATCCAACCGTCATTATTTTTCCACGTGTCTTCAACCTTGTTCATCATATGCAAATGCAACAAGAATAAGATTTTTAGTTGAAAATGAAATAATCACCACCGTCCAGAAAATCATACTATCAAAAATAAAAGCAGAATACAGTCTACACGTTCCTCTAACACTTGTGCCCTTCTCTTCTTTGTCTTCTTCTTTTTTCCCTCCTTCCTCAAATTTTCTTCCTTACTTCACTTCCAGATTCTCTCACCAGACACAAACTCCAGATTCATCCCGACAATGGAAACATTCTATCTCTTCCTTTTTCTCTTCCTCACACACACTACGCTTACGTCAGCAAAATCTCAGATCGTTGACTGTACAATGTGCACTTCTTGTGACAATCCTTGTCAGCCAAATCCCTCTCCTCCTCCTCCGCCGTCGACTCCATCTCCACCGCCTCCAGCCACCACTACCGCCTGTCCTCCGCCTCCTAGTTCCGGCGGTAGTGTTGGTCCTTACTACTACTACCCACCTCCTTCTCAGTCTGGCTCTTACCGTCCACCACCGTCTTCCTCCGGCAGCGGTGAATACTATTATCCACCGCCGAAAAGTGGAGGGAACTACCCTTTTACGCCGCCGCCGAACCCAATCGTTCCGTACTTTCCGTTTTACTACTACAACCCTCCACCGCAATCTGTTGTGTTGTCCGGATCCGATGCGAAAGTCAGATTCTCTTACGGAATTTCTTTTGTCTTAATTTTTGCTCTTTATGTCTGTCGCATTTAAATTTAAAATGATAATAATACCTACCAATTAAAGAAGATAATAATAGAGGTTTGATTGTAACAAGAACCTCAGATCTTTGTAGACTTAGCTAGAGAAGCAGACTATGCATGAGAGATCTTCACACTACAAGTTGAAACGGCGAATATTGTTACATTTTTCTTCTGTGTTTTCTACTTTTTGCTTGTACAAGTAGAAATATATTTTGTACTTCTTCTATCTTTTCAACTATTTAATGAATTTATCTTTTTAATCCTATAATAATATGAAAATATGGTTTTGTTTGCCTTTATTTTAGGGTTTTAATTACGTTTGGGTGCTTACATTCCAATCTCAACAAACTATTTGATGCTATAAAGTTTCCCTAAAATGACAAAATAAAGCAAGGCTTTCTTAAACTAGTTATGTAGTAAAACAGCTACTGAACTAGTTATATAGGATATTCTAACTAAATCACTTAGAAAAGCCCTAGAGATATCTCTCTCTAGCACTTTTCCCCCGGCGCCGCATAGCCTCCTCCTCCGATCAACCATGGATCCCTATCGCCAAGCCTCCTCCGCCGGTTCTACTCTCTGAGAAGACATGCTTCTCCTTCTCGATGCACCGCTTGGGCTTCACCGAAGACCCATCACACCACGCGGTGAAGAATTCTTGCAAGGTTGAAGGTGGCGGTGCCCGATACGATCTCCTCCTCCGCTATCCCTAGTCACACCGCCGCCTATGTATTCCTTCCCCATCGATCCATGGAAGTCTTGACAGTTGTCGGAGCCGACCGATCTACCGCCAGAAACCTCGCCTAGCACTACCCTGACGTCGAGAAGCAATCAGTGGTCGATACCACCGGATCCTCCTGACCCACCGGATAATCGCGACTCACCAACCTCTCTCCAGATCCCGACCACTGTATCTCGATCTCGATCCCTCTGCTCTCCGCCGTTACTCTCTGGTCGAGAGAATATCTTGACTTCTGTTATCTCCTCTGAAAGTGTATGATATTCGATAGATCATATTGTTGAGTCTACAATTGTATATATACAAGTCAATCATATCCTAGGATATCTAAACTATACAGAATATCTCTAGGGAATATGCTAACAGAATGGATAAGTGATTATCCTAACTAACACTCCCCCACAGTCCAAGGGTAGGTTGTCGGACATTAAGACTGGATCAGAATTTTGTAAACAAAGGAGATGGAAGTCCTTTGGTGAAGATATCCGCATAATGAGATGATGATGGGACGTGTAGAACTCGCAGATGGCCGAGAGTGACCTTTTCGCGGACAAAATGGAGATCTATCTCAACATGCTTGGTTCGTTGGTGTTGAACCAGGTTGGATGAGAGATAGACGGCAGAGATGTTGTCGCAATACAAAATGGTGGCTTTAGAAAGTGGACAGCCGAGCTCCAGAAGAAGGTTCCGAAGCCATGATGTTTCAGCAACTGCATTGGCCACGCCTCGGTACTCAGCTTCAGCACCGGATCTAGAAACGGTGTGTTGACATTTTGAGGACCAAGAGATCAAGCTATCCCCAAAGAAGACCGCATACCCAGACGTTGAACAACGCGTTGATGGGCAGCCAGCCGAGTCAGCGTCCGAATAAGCCACCAAGTCTGTGACGGATGACCTCTTAAGTTGCAGTCCATGTGACAATGTTCCTTTGATGTACCGGAGGATCCATTTTAGAGCAGTAAGATGATTCTCCCGAGGGTCGTGCATGAAGAGACAGACCTGTTGCACAGCAAAAGCAATGTCTGGACGCGTGAATTTGAGGTATTGGAGCGCACCAGCAAGGCTTCGAAACAAAGTCGGATCAGAAACTGGAGAGCTGTCGTCGGACGCAAGCTTGGATTTTATGTCCACCGGTGTCGCGCTGGGATTACAGTTCGTCATTGAGGCACGATGAAGGATGTCAGCGGGACCGAGATGCCAAGAAAGTGATGAAGTCACCCGAGGTCAGTGAGATCAAATGCATCACTGAGTTCCTTGACAATGCAGTCGAGAAGAGTGGATGCGACGCCTGTGAGAACGATGTCATCAACGTAAAGAAGGAGAAACGCTTGTGGATGATCGCGACTGAGAATAAATAGCGAAGAGTCTGATCGACTTTGCGTGAAACCAATACGTCGAGCAACAACATCAAACCGATTGTACCATGCCCTCAGAGCCTGTTTAAGACCATAAAGAGAACGAAGAAGAAGACACATGATTTGGCTTACTTTTATCAGTGAAACCCGGAGGCTGGTGCATTAACACAGTCTCGCCAAGATTGCCATGGAGGAAGGCATTCTTCACATCCAGTTGTCGGAGAGGCCAATCTCGTAAACATGGTAAGCTCATTTGCACTCTCTTTGTTTGCTGAATGGGCAGTGAGCAGGCTTAGATTGATGCTTGGTCCATCTTGAATGTTGAATAGCTTGCCCTTGTTGCAATCTGCTTGTTCTTGATCAGAAGCTTCTAAGATAGGCTGGTGCAAGTTGAGTAGATGTTCCACTGCCTTGTTGAACTCCTCTCTTAGCACTCTTGTTCCTGATCTTGTCCTTGGTCCAACACTAACAAGTTATACTTGTGGTTGGTTTGGTTCCATGACCTCATCATTCTCTCCCCCTTGGAAAGGTTCTGTCCTCAGAACTTCTTCTTCTTCATCTGCATTGTAGTGAGACAAATCAGTGACATTGAAGGTAGAAGATATCTGAAACTCACCTGGAAGCTCCAGCTTGTATGCATTGTCATTGATCCTTTCTAGCACTTTGAATGGTCCATCTCCTCTTGGTGCAAGCTTGGACTTCCTCTGGTTTGGGAACCGTTCATGCCTCATGTGCAGCCACACCCAATCTCATGGTTGGAATATCACTTCCATCATGTGCTTATCAACTTGTTGCTTGACTCGTTCAGCCTTCTTCTCCAAGTTTTTTTTAACCTTCTCATGAAGCTTTTTAGCAAACTCAGCCTTGGTTGCTCCTTCTGGACTTGAATAGATAGCCTGTGGCAGTGCAGTAAGATCTAAAGGAGTAGTGGGTTTAAACCCATAGACAACTTCAAAAGGAGAATGATTAGTAGCAGAGTGTGTAGCATGGTTATAAGCAAACTCAATGTATGGTAAGCAAGATAACCAAGTCTTTAAATTTTTACCAACCGTGGCTCTCAATAGAGTTGAGAGTGTGCAGTTCACTACCTCTGTTTGGCCATCAGTTTGAGGATGGCAAGTGGTTGAAAACAACAGCTTTGTTCCCAACTTTCTCCAAAGTGTCTTCCAAAAGT
The DNA here is from genome assembly GCA_030180135.1 of Orychophragmus violaceus. Classification (NCBI taxonomy): domain Eukaryota; kingdom Viridiplantae; phylum Streptophyta; class Magnoliopsida; order Brassicales; family Brassicaceae; genus Orychophragmus; species Orychophragmus violaceus. Next base: position 43,811,035 of record CM058236.1, read on the forward strand.
GGCTAAGGAACTTGGTATCACGATCAGAAACAATGGTTCTTGGTATCCCATGTAGCCTCACCACTTCTTTGAAGAACAAATCAGCTATTTGCATAGCATCATTGGTCTTGTTACATGGAATGAAGTGAGCCATCTTTGAGAACCTGTCCACAAATACAAAGATAGAATCCTTGTGGTTGATCTTTGGTAGCCCTAAAACAAAATCCATAGAGATATCCACCCAAGGTGAATTAGGGATAGGCAATGGTAAGTATAAACCATTAGGATGTAACCTGGATTTAGCCTTTAGGCAAGTGATGCATTTGGCACAATGCCTCTCCACATCTCTTCTCATATGTGGCTAGAAGAAGTGATCCTTAAGAACACCCAACGTTTTGTCCCTGCCAAAATGACTCATTAAACCACCTCCATGAGCTTCTTTGGTCAGTAGCTCTCTCATGGATCCTTGAGGAATGCATAGCCTTCTGTCCTTGAAGAGGAACCCATCCTGTTGATAGAATGCTCCAAAGGCTGCCTTGGTGGTTTCTTTGTAGACTTCTTGAAAGTCTGGATCAGCCTCATACACACCTTTGATGTGTTCAAATCCCATGATCTTAGCCTCCATTGTAGATATAAGAGTATGCCTTCTAGAAAATGTATCAACTACAATGTTTTCTTTGCCTTTCTTATACTTGATCATGTATGGAAATGTCTCCACAAACTCCAGCCACCTTGTGTGTCTCTTCTTGAGATTAGTTTGTCCTCTTAGGTGCTTAAGAGTCTCATGGTCTGTATGAATCACAAACTCTTTAGATAGTAAGTAGTGTTGCCAAGTTTCAAGTGACCTCACCAAAGCATATAGCTCTTTGTCATAAGTAGGGTAATTGAGTGTAGCACCACTGAGATTTTCACTAAAGAAAGCTACTGGTCTCCCTCATTGAGTTAGAACAGCTCCTATTCCTGTTCTAGAAGCAACACATTCAATCTCAAATGGAATGTCAAAGTTAGGAAGTACCAAAACAGGTGCATGGGTTAAGCATTGTTTGAGCTTGTTGAAAGCTTCTTCCTGAGCTTGTCCCCACATAAAGGCTGTGTTCTTCTTGATCACAGAGGTTAATGGTGTTGTTATTGTGCTGAATTCCTTCACAAATCTCCTGTAAAAACTAGCCAGACCATGAAAACTCCTCACATGACCGATTATAGATGGTGTTGGCCACTCTTGGATGGCTTTGATCTTCTCCTCATCTACCTTTGATCCCTGTGAACTCACAACAAATCCTAAAACACCAATTGATCAGTGCAGAAGATACATTTATTTAAGTTTGCATATAAGCCTTCTAACCTAAGCGTGTCTAGAACCTATTCTAGATGTTGGATATGATCAGTTAAGCAATGGCTATATATCAGTACGTCATCAAAGTAAACAACAACAAACTTACAGATGTACTGCCTTAGGACGTGATTCATGAGTCTCATGAAGGTACTTAGAGCATTTGTAAGTCCAAATGGCATGACAAGCCATTCATAAAGCCCCTGCTTTGTTTTGAATGTTGTCTTCCATTCATCTCCCTCCTTCATCCTCACTTGGTGATAACCACTCTTAAGATCTATCTTTGAAAAGATAGTGGCTCCACTTAGCTCATCTAGCATGTCATCCAACCTTGGTATTGGATGCCTATACTTGATTGTAATGTTGTTTATAGCCCTGCAATCAACACACATTCTCCAAGTTCCATCTTTCTTAGGCACCAACAAAACAGGCACGGCACATGTGCTAAGACTCTCCCTGATGTACCCCTTTGACATGAGTTCCTAAACTTGTTTCTCCATCTCCTTAGCTTCTTCAGGATTGACTCTATAGGCTGGTCTATTTGGTAAAGGTGCTCCTGGTACCAAATCAATCTGATGCTCTATGCCCCTTAGAGGTGGAAGGCCTGAAGGTATGTCTTCTGGAAAAACATCCTTGTACTGATCCAAGAGTGTGTGTACCTCCTTTGGTAGCTCATGATCTTCAATCCCTGAAAACAAGCTTTCTCTAAAGATCATGAGTAGCACCTGCTCTTTATGATCTAAAGATTTCAGAATACTCATTGGAGAAATATATAAGCTTGTCTTACTTGTCTTAGCTCCTTTGTCCATTGCAAGCTGCATGGTATGAACTTCATGTGGTGTGAGAGGAGCTAGGTTGTGCTTCTTATTCTGATGAGTGAAGCTGTAGATGTTGGTATGCCCATTGTGTATGGTCTCCTTGTCAAACTGCCATGGCCTTTCTAAGAAGATATGGCTTGCTTGCATTGGCACAACATCACACTTAACCTCATCCGTGTACTTGCCTATTCTGAATGGCACCAAGACTTGTTCATTGATCTTCAGCTCAGTCTCATCATTCAGCCATTTGAGTCGGTATGGCCTTAGATGCTTGGTCTTCTTGAAACCTAGCTTATCAACAAGATACTTGCTAGCCACATTAGTACAAGAACCACCATCAATGATCAAGCTACATACCTTTGATTCAATGCTACATCTTGTATGAAATATGTTTTCCCTTTGAATTGTCTCTGGTTCAAACATAGCACTAAGTGATCTCCTGGTCACTAAGATCTCTCCAGTCTTTGGATAATCAGTTACTTCTTCTTCAGATTCAGGATGCCCTTCCTCTTCCTCATCTTGTGACTCATACTCCCCATTGTCTCTTATAACCATTATCCTCTGGTTTGGACACTCTCTTGCATAGTGTCCCTTTCCTTGACATTTGAAACAAGTTATGTCACGGATCCTTTGGGTCTTATTTTGTTCTGTTTGAGGTGTCTTGGATGAGCTTGGAGTGGTCTTTTTGAACCGGTTGTCTACCTCTGTATACTTTCCTTTGTCAACACTCTTTGATGGCTGAGGATTCCAACCAGACTTGCTTCTGTTGGTGGCAGTAGTCTTCCTCTTGATATGTTGCTCTCCTTGTATGGCATGGTGCAACAATTCTTCCAAGCTCTCATAGTTCTGCCTCTCTACTTTTCTTGCAATCTTATCTTGTAAACCATCTAGGAACTGAGCCATAAGTGTCTCCTCTGAGTCTTGAACCTCCAGACGGTTCTTGAGTGTTTCAAACTCTTCAAAATACTCTTCTACAGACTTGTTTCCTTGTGAGAGCTTCCTGAAACGTTTTTGCAAGTCTCTGTAGTAAAAAGCTGGAACATATCTCTTCTTGAGATGGAACTTCATGTCATCCCAATCATGATCATCCCACGCCTAAGCCTTCTTCTTTCAGACACTTCTCTGTCCCACCAAGCAAGTGCATTATCTGTTAATTGAGCAGCAGCTACAGTCACTTTCCTTGCTTCTGAATGTTGGTAGTAATCAAAGATATAGTCCATCCTTCTTTCCCAATCAAGGTAAGCTTCTGGATTGACCTTTCCAGCAAAGGTAGGAGGCTTAAGCTTAAGATCTTTGCCCCAATTCCTATCCTCTTCTTGGTCTCTATCTCTGCTCTTGTTTCTGATATGGCCTCTGTTCTGCTCCCTGTCCCTGCCTCTTTGATGTTGTCTCTGTTGGGAATGTCCTGAAATCACACTTGTAATCACTCTAGAGATAGTTGTGTTGTCGAGATTAGACATTCATACAATACTAGATGGTCATAATGTTTTGCTAGAAACCACTTGTGATATGTGAGTTGTGAACTCATTACTAGTATTATATGATCCTACAGGGTCACACACCTAAGCAGACTGGATATACTTCATGTGGGAATGATGGGAATGATCATTAATGTAATGATCAAATCAATGTGTATTTGATACACATAAATATACGTTTTTTGAGGGTGTGTCGATCGACACAACAAGGCGCATATCGAAATATTGTTTCGGTTTAATGACTTAATTAATCTCGGTTGGTACGGTGATTAATTAGGTTTACTCAGGTCTATATATATGAGATGTAGCATGACCTGGAGCCTAACTTTTGGCCTAATCGCAGCCACCTCTCAAAAACAGACGTATCCCGAAGAGATCCGATCTCCCGGCACTAGCATCCCGGCGGATTCTACTTTGTGTGTGTGTTGATACCAGTAGAGGCGCAGCACTTGAGGCGCTTGAGAATCTCGAATACCTAACCATCTTACGCTGCATAACCTCCAAGTAATACGAGATCCTAATGATTCAATCAAGAAGAACCCTAGATCCTAGGCTTGGAATTTATACCTAGGGTTGCTAATCCTGATTAGAACTGCTAGAAATTCCTTCAGTGGTATCAGAGCCTTAGGGTTCCATTGAATATGTAGCATGTTGATTAGATTGGTTGAATCTGGATCATTGTTTATTGGATATATGCATGCTAAATTGAATTTTGATCAAAGTAATCTAGTTTAGGTTTTTGTTCAAAATCGTAAACGTTTCTAGGGTTTTTCGCATGGTGTCGATCGATGCCAATCTGGCGTCGATCGACACAGCGCGAAAACCCGATCATAATTTCTCCTTGTGACGATCGACACAAGAGTTGTGTCGGTCGACACAGACCTTGCGATTAGGATAATCGGTTCAATTGGATTAGACCGGTTATCGAACTTGGTTAAAATTGGTTAAACTTCTTGGAACGGTTTATTGCGATTGATTTGATTTGGTTGGTGTCGACCGACACTAATGTAGTGTCGATCGACACTGACCAGTTATCAAAACCGGATCAATTGGATTGATCGGTTATCGCAAATTGGTTTTGGTAGGATCGCGTCGATTGACACTAAAGTAGTCTCGGTCGACACAGGATCCGATGGTTTCGGTTATTGAACCTGAAATCACAGAACCAAACCAAAATAAATCCAATTCTTAGAATAATTAAAACTTAATAAAATTAATTGTTTTAATAAATTATAATCCTTCTAAGATACATATATGATGTGTATATTAGATTAAACAGTTCCGTTCCTCAACTAAATATCAAGTATGTTTAGATGTCTTTCCAATCTTGTCAACTGTCAAGACTTGTTTCATTGTGCGATAGACTTGCAGTGCAAGGTGTCTACAATTACATAAGTAAGACAGGAGGTAATCGTGTTGATGGACTTGCAGTGCAAGACGTCAACAATTACATGACTTAAAAGATTGGTTTACTTGACTGAGCCATCAAAATCGTTTTGGGCCCAGAGACATCAGGTGGATTGGATATGAGATGTCAATCCACAACCAAGAGTTATATTGGATATTACTAGCAAAGCTGTTGCTTACCTAGATAACTAAAATTTGGGCGATAGCCAGTGGCTCACTCAAGTTTCAGTGAAGTATGGGTCTTGGATCATTATATTCATTTGAGGAAACAATGTTTTGAATATAATGCGAGTCTTCTTAATAGTTAAAATTTCTCATTTCTTGAACATCATAACTAAACCTCTCTTGTTTTCAGCTATGTCTAGCACAAACCATCATAACAATTTCTCCCTGCGATCCGTCCTTGAGAAGGACAAGTTAAATGGATCCAACTTTCTTGAATGGTATCAGAGCTTGAGAATTGTTCTCAAACAGGAGAAAAAGGACTATGTCCTTGAGAAAGTTCTCCCAAAGAAGTACCGAGCCAATGCATGGCAGTCAGAGAAGGATGCTTGGGATAAGCATTCTAATGATGTGGTCGATGTGTGTTGTCTCATGTTGGCTACCATGAACTCGTACTTGCAGAAGCAGTATGAGTACGTGGAGTCGCCAATAGAGATGATCACTGGCCTGAAAAGTATGTTTCAGGAGCAGGCACAGACTCAGAGATACCAGACGGTTAAGTCTCTAATTGAGTGCAAGCTACCAAAGGACGGACCAGTTAGTCCTCATGTCATTAAGATGATGGGTTATATTGATAACCTGGGGAAACTGGATTGTCCCATTAGCCAAGAGTTGGCTACTGACATCATTTTGCAGTCACTGCCGTCAAGCTATGATCAGTTTGTTATGAGCTATAACATGAACAACTTGACAAAGACTTTGAATGAGTTGCATGTGATGCTCAAAACTGCTGAACCTAACATCAAGAAGGACACCCCAAATGTCCTTATGTTACAAAAGGGTAAGAGGTTTAAGAAACTTGGTAAGAACAAAGGTGATGGCAAGACGAGCTCGATTGTGAATCAAAGCGAGTCTAACCATGCTCCTAAGGTTAAACCTGGTCCTTCTAAAGATGATAAGTGCCATTATTGTAATGGTTATGGGCATTTGAAAAGAAACTGCAATAAATTCCTGGAAGATTATGAGAAGCTGAAGAAGACGTATGAGACTTCTTCTTCAGGTATTTATGTTATAGAAGTAAATGTTACTTCTTATGCTTCTACTTATTGGGTATTAGATACCGGCTGTGGTGCTCATATTTTATGAAAATATGCAGGGCCTGGGCAGTAGTAGGACTTTGGAGAAAGGGCAAGTGGATCTACGCGTGTGAAATGGGGCAAGAGTTGATGCATTAGCCGTAGGAATGTTTCATTTGTTTTGTCTTCTGGCTTGGTTTTAGAACTTAAGAACTGCTACTATGTACCTGCTATAAGCAGAAATATTATTTCTATTCCTTGTTTGGACATGGAAGGATATCAGTTTTCAAATTAAGAATAAGTGTTATTCATTTGATTACAATGATATGTTTTATGATAGCGATCCATTAGAGAATGGACTTTATGTTCTAAACCAAAACGTGCCTAACTATAACATTAGTACCAAGAGATTCAAGTCAAAAGATACGAATCAAAGTTTTCTCTGGCATTGTCGTTTTGGGCCACATAAATGAGAAACAGATCCAGAAGCTCCATGGTGATGGGCTTTTGGGCTCATTTGATTATGAATCATGTGAGAAATGTGAATCTTGTTTAATGGGTAAAAATGACGAAGGCCCCTTTCAACAAATAAAATGAAAGGGACAGTGGCTTATTGGGCCTTATACATAATGATGTATGCAGCACAAATGAGCACAAGTGCTAGAGGAAACTTTCAGTTCTTCATTACCTTTGACTGATGATTTCAGTAGGTATGATTATGTCTATTTATTGAGACATAAATCCGAATCCTTTTTTGAAAAGGTTCAAGGAGTTTCAGAATGAAGTACAGAAACAACTTGGCAAAAGTATTAAATCTCTACGATAAGATCGTGGAGGTGGATACTTAAGCTAAGAATTAAGTGATCATCTCAGAGATTGTGGAATTGTTTCACAACTCACTCCTCCTGGATCGGACTTTATTAGATATGGTTCGATCGATGATGAGTCACTCAGATCTTCCATTATCCTTCTAGGGATATGCTCTAGAAACGTATGCATTTACACTAAATAGGGTTCCATCAAAATCAGTTACAAAGACACCACATGAGATGTGGACTGGAAATGTTCCTAATATGTCTTTTATGAAAATTTGGGATTGTGAGGCTTATGTAAAACGTTTAATTTCTGATAAGCTCACACCCAAATCCGATAAGTGCTACTTCGTTGGTTATCCTAAGGAGACCAAGGCATATTACTTTTTACAACCGGTTCGAGAACAAAGTGTTTGTTACTCGGAACTGTGTTTTTCTTGAGAAAGATTTTCTTTCTAGGAAGAACAGTGGGAGTAAAATACAACTCGAAGAAATTCGAGAATCACAGAAGACTGCTCAACCTGATGAGGAAGAGTAACAGTTGGATCTACAAAGAGTTGTAGAACCTACACCTGTGATGCCTGAAGTTCGCAAAACCAAAAAGGATTCGTCACGAACCTGAGAAATTTGGATTTCTCGTAACCAATTGCCGTGATCTGTTGATCATTGAAAGTGACGAACCTGCGAATTTTGAAAAGCAATGATGAGCTCTGACTCCGAAAATTGGCTGAAAGCCGCTGAATCCGAAATGAGATCCATGTCACGGAACCAAGTATGACTTGGGTTGATTTACTCGATGGTGTAAAAGCCATTGAGAGTAAATGGATTTTCAAGAAGAAAAGTTTATGTGGATGGTAATATTGAGATATACAAAGCTAGGTTGATGGAAAAAGGTTTCAAGTTAATTCATGGTATTGACTATGAAGAAACCTATTCTCCAGTCACTATGCTTAAGTCCATACAGATTCTCCTAGCAACTACCGCTCATTATGATTATGAGATCTTGCAGATGGATGTGAAAACAGTTTTCCTAAATGGAATTCTAGAAGAGGATGTGTACATGACACAACCTGAAGTTTTCATTGATCCGAAAGCTGCTGGGAAGGTATGCAAGCTTCATCGATCCATTTATGGATTGAAACAAACATCTCGGAGTTGGAATCTTCGTGTTGATGAAGCAGTCAAAAGGTTTGACTTCATCAGAAACGAAAAGGAACCGTGTGTTTACAAGATGACTAGTGGGAGCGCAGTTGCATTTCTAGCATTGTATGTTGATAACCTACTGCTTCTCGGAAATGAAGTTCCATTGTTTCAGTCTGTTAAGACTTGACTCGAAAGTTGTTTTTCGATAAAAGCATGGGAGAAGCCGTGTAAATTCTTGGAATAAGAATCTATAGAGATAGATTGGACAAGCTAATTGGATTGTGTCAAGATACTTATATTGATAAGGTCTTGGACAGGTCCAATATGCATGATTCCAAGAAAGGCTTCATGCCAATGACTCTTGGCATTACTCTTAGCAAGACGCAGTGTCCTTCGACGCATGCTGAACGAGAACGCATGAGGTTCAGACAACTGCTATAGGCTTTAGATGTTTTAAGATGTGATCTTAATTTCAGTGGGAGTTGTTGTTGTTAATTTTAGTTGTGATATGATGTTCATGTAAACATAATTTGATTATGTTAATGAACCCTGACATCAGTATTATTTAATTATGTTATTAAATAATAGTCCCAAAGTAATTTATGACATTTTATAGGTCATCAAGTATGTGACTTGATCATGAATCCCTATAAATGATAAATGGCATAAATTATGATGGTCCCTAGTCAAGGTTGTTAAAGTGAGACATTAACAAACGCGCGAGACTAGTATGTGAGGTGACTGATGACTAAGTTTCATGGAGTCATTAATAAGAGTATTAAAGTCAATCACATAGATATGTGTTGGAGAACACAGGATCGGACATGACCCGCTAATGAAAAACTCTACAGGATAGTTATATAAGTGTCATAAGAGTTTTCATTATGACTATAGAGTATAGTCCTTAGACCTGAGTTCATCATGTTTTCTTACGTGTGAATTGGTCCGCTTTAACCCTGTCAAACGTCAGCCGTAACTGGTGACTATAAAGGCATTGATTGGGCGTATCATGAAGTGTGTTAAGGAACCTGGATGGAACAAGATGGGATTTGTCCCTCCTATATAACAGGAGATAAATATCTCAGGGCCCATCGAAGATTTGATGCTGATAAATGTGTGGCCGCACTCAAACGAGGTGATTGTCAGTCGTTTGTCTTGTCAGTATAAATCGGAGTTCGATGAACATGATTTTGGCTTAATAAGGATGACACAGATCTTGCCTTATGCCAGATCGAGATATAGAGACGAAGGGATTATGGGAATAGATGATTCCAGTACAAGTGGGAGATTGTTGGGAATGTCCTAAAATCACACTTGTAATCACTCTAGAGATAGTTGTGTTGTCGAGATTAGACATTCATACAATACTAGATGGTCATAATTTTTTGCTAGAAACCACTTGTGATATGTGAGTTGTGAACTCATTACTAGTATTATATGATCCTACAGGGTCACACACCTAAGCAGAATGAATATACTTCATGTGGGAATGATGGGAATGATGGGAATGATCATTAATGTAATGATCAAATCAATGTGTATTTGATACACATAAATATACGTGTTTTGAGGGTGCGTCGATCGACACAAGTGTTGTGTCGATCGATGCAAGGCGCAGATCGAAATATTATTTCGGTTTAATGACTTAATTAATCTCGGTTGGTTCGGTGATTAATTAGGTTTACTCAGGTCTATATATATGAGATATAGCACGACCTGGAGCCTAACTTTTGGCCTAAACTCAGCCACCTCTCAGAAACAGACGTATCCCGAAGAGATCCGATCTCCCGTGATGAGGACATCAACCCATCATTGACCCGGAAGACTAGAGGATGGCTCATCAAGCCGGTCCATGCCTTTGGAGAGAAGCAGCTTTATCATACCAGGGATATAGGTGAACATTTTAGAGCGTATCTACCTAACCATGAGGAGTTAAGACACAAATCGACATATTATGGAAACCTGACTCACCAAGGAATCTGCACGAACTGGAATCACATCAATATCAGTTTCTATGAAGAAGTTATGTCCGTTTCAGGACAGGTGATTTGCAGGAACCCCGATAAAGACCGACTTGCACATTTTGGAGTGCTCAGAACGAACCAGGATGAATCAAGGAGTAAAGGAACTTGTTCTGGATTTTTGATTCATCAGGGAATTCATGAGAGTTGGAATCATATCAATGCAAGCTCGGACAAAGAAGATATGCAAGATCAAACCCGAAGGTTACTGGACCTGCCTTATTTGGAAGCTCACGGATTTAGTGAACTCCAGAACTATGTTTGGCGACCAGGAGCACGTGCAACATCTCCTTGGGCTGAGGTTTATACTCTTTTTCCCTTAAGTGTGGTTTTTTCCCAATTGGATTTTCCCACTAAGGTTTTTAATGAGGTAAACCAAGGCCCGCTTCAAGAGAAGGAGAATCTGCCCCGTCTAACCTTTCTTCTTGTATTTTTTTTTATGATTTCGACCAGGCCCTTTTTGGCCCAATTGTAACCTATACTATTGGCTATTTAAGCCATTCTTTTTGTTGCTAATAAAATTAAGTAAGTTTTAGACAAAGAAAAACCCTAAGTGGCGATTCCTTCCTCTCCATTGCGCGGCTGCCCCCTTGGAGAACTGAATCTCTTTGTTGCTTGCTTGTTGTTCTCGATTGCTCTAAGTGTTCTTCGTGTTCTTACTGCCCTCTAGTTCCTAGACCATCACCGATCATCCACTGACCAAGCTGAGAGTGCCTTCGGCCAGCAGTTTCGTCCCATCCATCCATCTCTCTCTGCCATCAATCACCACGCCTCTCCATCTCATATCATCTGGTATCAGAGCTGAAAAGCTCCTGACCAGTTCGGTTATTTCGCACCTTAATCTATTTTCTTTTCGTTTCTGTTGTTGTTTCATTTTAAAAACCGAAAAAGAAAAAAAAAATCTTGTCTTGTTGCGCTCCTGCCTTACTGTTGATGCCTTTGCGTTGCTGATTTATTTAGCTTTGTGTTGTTGCATTCATCCACTGAAAATTAAAATAAATATTAGTCATCGATTATTAGTTCCTCGCTAGGATTGTTGCTTGTCATTAGGTTCGATATATTGCAATTTCCAGTAGCTTGTTTTTGTTTGCAACGTTTGTTTTCATTCCAGTCTTTGTTTCTTTTATTTAAAAAAAAGGTTTATTATTCAATTCTGAGCTGATTAGAAATCGCATATTTCCTTTTTGCATTATTACATTTTTATTTTTTAAAAAAAAATTGCTAATTGCATCTTCCTTTTGTCTCATACATCATCTGGTATCATTTCAAAAGTGGACGATTTTGATTTCCTAAATAATTTTGCATTTGAATTTCAAAAATCAGCACCACAAAAAAAAAAAAAATTGTCTTTAGTTGTTTTCTTTTGCATTTAGTTATTGTTGCATTCATAAGAATAATATATATATATATATATATATATATATATATATATATATATATATATATATATATATATATATATATATATATATATATATATATATATATATATATATATATATATATATCTTCATTTAGTTGCATTTTTTTAATTTTTTTTTGTGAATTGCCGATTTGCCTTTTATTTTGTTTTCCTTGTTTGTTCTAGTTCCTTTGGCACTTGATTTTTGTCTAGTGTTGTTTTTACAGGCTCAGGTACCATGGAGAGTGAAGAAGAAGACGTGGCTGAAGATAAAGTTAGTTTTGGTGGTGGACCAATTCAAGCTCAATACAAATCTAAACCGAAGGATCATTCCCATGTTGAAAGAGAAGCCTATGAGCCGCATAACCTCTCTTTTTCAGGTCTTGAACAAGACCCAGAGGCATATCTAAGATGAGAGAGAGGCTTGGAAGATTGGTTTTGGTATTACAGTCCCGAAGGAGGAGAGATTATCTCATGCCATCAATGCACTTGTTGGAGAAGCTTCTATATGGTGGATAAGAGAAGAAGCTCTCAACTACTATCATAACCCGATTACTACTTGGGGAGTTTTAAAGCAGCATATGTACAAGGAATTTGTACAAAAGTCCCAAGAGGCTTAAGATTAGATCAGATATACGAGTTTGGATGCCAACACCAAAGAAGGAGATTGTTTTGGGTCAACAACCCACCAAGAGCCATTCTCATGAACAATGTAAGTCATCTAAACCTTCTAATGAAGTTAATGGAAGTTTTTATAGATGTCAAAAAGTAGGTCATGATGCTCCAACTTGTTCCACTAGACAAGTAGTTACTCGTTTGTTACTCGAACAAGAAAGGGTTAACTCTAAAGAAGTTATAATAGCTAACTCCAAGTCAGGATTGTCCAATACTTGTATGATGCACTTGTCTTTGCCAAGGGATTTTGATGCAGGTATAGTCACGCCAAAGAAGGTAGCAGATCATAAAGTTAACACCAGCCTTATTCGTATCCAAGAAGAACCACCGGATCACATAATTACTCAACACGTCATGACATTGGAGAAAACCGAACCGTCTAGACGAAAGGTTAAAGTGTCCAGACCCAACTCTTTTCCATATAATTATAATGAATCAAAAATTTTTTTAATGCACTTGGGATGGCCCAAAAGTGTTGAGAAGGACGCAGGGATGATAGAGAGTCCAATGGATCAAACGGACCAATGAACCGGAGGCAAGACTGAGAAACAAGTGGAACCGGCCAACCAAGAATGTAATCCGACTGAGGCCAATGGAGATCACGGTGCAGAGATTTTCCCATGGAACCCAGGACAGAACAGAGGCGTGATCCTGAGCCACCTATTCAAAGGAGCACTGCCTGAAAGCCCCTACGACAACGAGCCCCAGATTCATCAAGGTAAGTCCATGGACTCACAAAACCGCATGAAAGCTAACTTGCTTTCTCTTGGTGCAGGTTATACAGTTTCGAGGTCGAAATCTTTTCAAGAGGGAGATTATGATGAGGACATCAACCCATCATTGACCCGGCAGACTAGAGGATGGCTCATCAAGCTGGTACATGCCTTCGGAGAGAAGCAGCTTTATCATACCAGTGATATAGGTGAACATTTTGGAGCGTTTCTACCTAACCATGAGGATTTAAGCTACAAATCGATATATTCTGAAAACCTGACTCACCAAGGAATCTGCACGAACTGGAATCACATCAATATCAGTTTCTATGAAGAAGTTATGTCCGTTTCAAGACAGGTGATTTGCAGGGAACCCGATAAAGACCGACTTTCACATTTTGGAGTGCTTAGAACGAACCTGGATGAATCAAGGAGTAAAGGAACTTGTTCTGGATTCTTGATTCATCAGGAAATTCATGAGAGTTAGAATCACACAAATACCAGCTCGTACAAAGAAGATATGCAAGATCAAACCCGAAGGTTGCTGGACCTGCCTTATTTGGAAGCTCACGGATTTAGTGAACTCCAGAACTATGTTTGGCGACCAGGAGCACGTGCAACATCTCCTTGGGCTGAGGTTTATACTCTTTTTTCCTTAAGTGTGGTTTTGTCCCAATTGGGTTTTCCCACTAAGGTTTTTAATGAGGTAAACCAAGGCCCGCTTCAAGAGAAGGAGAATCTGGCCCGTCCAATCTTTCTTCTTGTATTTTCTTTTATGATTTCGACCAGGCCCTTTTTGGCCCAATTGTAACCTAGACTATTGGCTATTTAAGCCATTCTTTTTGTTGCTAATAAAATCAAGTAAGTTTTAGACAAATAAAAACCCTAAGTGGCGATTCCTTCCTCTCCATTGCGCGGTTACCCCCTTGGAGAACTGAATCTCTTTGTTGCTTGCTTGTTGTTCTCGATTGCTCTAAGTGTTCTTCGTGTTCTTACTGCCCTCTAGTTCCTAGACCATCACCGATTATCCACTGACCAAGCTGAGAGTGCCTTCGGCCAGCAGTTTCGTCCCATCCGTCCATCTCTCTCTCTTCCATCAATCACCACGCCTCTCCATCTCATATCATCCCGGCACTAGCATCCCGGCGGATTCCAGTTTGTGTGTGTGTGGATACCAGTAGAGGCTCAGCACTTGAGGCGCTTGAGAATCTCGAATACCTAACCATCTTCCGATGCATAACCTCCAGGTAATATGAGATCCTAATGATTCAATCAAGAAGAACCCTAAATCCTAGGCTTGGAATTTATACCTAGGGTTGCTAATCCTGATTAGAACTGCTAGAAATTCCTTCAGTCTCCTAGGCTGAGGGTATGGTTCTGGATGTGAATCATCCTCTAGGTTTGGCATGTCTTCATCAGTCTCCTCTTCTGCTTGATGCCTTTGCTCTCTTTGGAGGTTTCTGATTGGTCCTATGCGTGGTGCAGGAGGTATAACTCTTTGTTCCAGACTTGTCATGCGTTCACTGATACTCCTCATAACATCCAACATCTGGTTCATGGTGATCTGCCCTTGGTTAGCTTCTTCTCCCATGATTTTGTACCTGAAAGTTAAAGCAACAACCCAATGTATCAATAGGTCCTGAGCTTTTGTGTTTGAGAATTAAAACAATGGTAAACACGTTTTTAAACCTCTAGACAAAGAAAATAAGCATCAAACTCGGTTTAATAAGCTTTAGGAAGGTTGAAAACGATTTTAGGAAGATTAGAAATGTTTTTTGGAAAACCGGTTTTATAACTTTCTAAACAAAAGGATTTTGGTTTTTAAATTGTACCACGGTTTGTTTAAAGCACTAAACTCTTTTCTTTGGTTTAAATCAATTTGAAAACGGTTTAGGAAGTTTCACAAATCAATTTAGGGCTTTGGGGTTTTCGAAAAAAGGTTTGGGCGGCTGGTTTCTCTTTTGGAAAGATTCAAACTTCTTTTTCTGCTTGTCTAACACGTTTTTGAATCAAGAAATGGTAAAATAACTTTAGCAAAATATGGCAACAACACTTTTTGGGTTTTTGTTTGAGAAAAATTGAATTAAAACAACTAAACTTCTTCTCTTTTCTTTTGGAGTTTAAAACCAGAATAAGAACAAGCAAACAAACTATAAAGAACTTGAAAACTAAATGATTTCTTTTGGGTTTTGGGGTTTAGGAAAGCAAAAACAATGATTTTAGTTTTAGTTTTTGATGAAAGACTTGAAAACAGAAATATCTAGATGCAACAGAATGAATGAGTGCAAGGCAAACAAAACTTTTATGAGTTTTTCTTTAAGGATGCAAACAAATCATAGACTATAGCTAAGCAGGAATGATAGAACAAACAACTTTTTATGGTTTTTGATTTAAGATGCAATGAAAAACAGAAACTATAAATCTAGATGCAATGGAAACCGAAAGGAAAAAGAGTAGATACACCTGATCTAAGAACCTTTCCGTTCTGATACCAGATGATGCAGGCACAAATAGAGATGGATCCAAAGCTGCTGGTTGTGTAACACTCTCAGCCTTGAACAGAAGATGGATGTGAGATGGTTGATGATGGAGATGAAGCAGCTGGTTGTGTAACACTCTCTGCTTGATCTAATGAATGAAATGGAAGTGCAAATGGATCGATGGTCGCCACAAAGCTCTATGGGCAGGAACTTTGATAAGACAAACAAGAGATGCTTCTCACAATCTCTCAAGAACTCAGACTGGAATTCAAACAGGTTCAGAATGCTCTCTGGACAAAAGGTTGCGTTTATTTCATCTAGGGTAAAGAGTACACGCCTGATTTTGGGACTTTATAAATAGTCCGAGCAGGTTTGCCCTTCTAGGGGTCTTTGAAGCAAAATACAATGTAATTAAAACAAACTCTGGAACTCTAAGATAAATAAAAACGAAGACATACTCTTATGGAAAGCTAAACACACCCAAACAAAGAAAAGAACCGTTAGAGACATAAGCAAAATGAATGTATTCAAAGACTTACCCTAGCTTGCTCTTTGGAAGGTTTAGTTAATGTTTTAGACCATTGGGAGAATGGTAAACATGGTAAGCTCCTTTGCACTCTCTTTGTTTGCTGAATGGGCAGTGAGCAGGCTTAGATTGATGCTTGGTCCATCTTGAATGTTGAATAGCTTGCCCTTGTTGCAATCTGCTTATTCTTGATCAGAGGCTTCTAAGATAGGCTGGTGCAAGTTGAGTAGATGTTCCACTGCCTTGTTGAACTCCTCTCTTAGTACTCTTGTTCCTGATCTTGTCCTTGGTCCAGCTCTAACAAGTGGTACTTGTGGTTGGTTTGGTTCCATGACCTCATCACTTGTATCGTTGAAGCTTTCCATCTGCATCAAACTTATGACGAAAAAGCCACATTGAACGAATAATGTTAGTAGCCGGTGGGCGTGGAACCAAATCCCAAGTTATGCGTTTAATAAGAGCATTATGTTCCTCCTTCATAGAGTTATTCCAGTTTGGATCTTTCGTAGCCTGCACATGAGAAAAAAGAATTGGAGAAATAGTGTATGTATGAAGGCAAAGACGTTGAACAGGTTTAACAATACCGTGTTGTAAACGAGTCGTCATGGTGCGAGTGGGTGGAGGTGGTGCGACTACTGGCGGTTGAGTACCAGCAGGAGAAGAAGGAACTGAGCACGGTGGTATTATGGGCGGAGGAAGAATAGGCAGGGGCATATGTGAGGACTGGCGAGGTACAGTTGAGAACGGAAACATGTTCTCTTCAAATGTAACATGACGCGAGATGATTATCTTACGTGTTGCCAGTTCCATGCACCTATAGCCCTGGTGATTCGCCAGATAACCAAAGAATACACAGGCTGTGGAGCGAGGAGAGAGTTTGTGAGCTGAAACAGAGAAGAGATTAGGGTAGCACAACGAACCGAAAACACGAAGATGTGTGTAATCAGGCGGTTTGCTAAATAAACTAGTATGAGGAATTTCATTGCGAATTGAAGAAGAAGGAAGAAGGTTAAGAATATGGACCGACGTGAAAAGAGCCTCAGCCCAGAACGAGAAGGGCATGTGGGCTTGAATCAACAATGTACGCACCAAGTTGTTTATGGTACGAAGCATGCGTTCAGAGCGACCATTTTGTTGAGAGGTGTGAGAGCAGGACAAACGAAGTTCCGTGCCTGAAGCTGCCAAATGATCAAGAAATTCTCGACTTGTGTATTCACCACCATTTTCACACTGTAAAGCACGAATAGATTTATTAAATTGTGTTTTGACAAAGGCTGAGAAATGAAGATATTTTCCGAAGGTTTCGCTTTTCCTGTGAATAGGATAAACCCAAACATAGTGAGTATAATGGTCAAGGAAAAGAAGATAGTATTTGAAGCCACTAGTACTCAAAACAGGAGAAGTCCAAATGTCAGAATGAATTATTTAGAATGGTTCAGAAATAATAGTCGAAGAAGAATAAAATGGCAAGCGAACGTGTTTACCCAATTGGCATGCATGACACAGAGTCATCAAGTCAGCCTTATTACAAGAAAAAAAACCATAAGAGTGCAAAGAAAGCTGAATAGAAGAACCCGGGTGACCCAATCTTCGATGCAAAAGCGTGCTACCTGAAACAAGAGCAAGTGGAGGCGACATCGTTGAAGGAGCAACCGAGTATATTGGGCCAGGGCTATCACATCGGAGTAGAATTTTCCTGGTCCGTAGATCCTTAACAGTGAAACCAAGAGAGTCAAAATCAATAGAGCAATGATTATCAGTTACAAATTTTCAACCGAAACCAGATTCTTAATGATTGATAGACAGACAAGAACATGTTTTAGATGAAGCGAAGGAGCTAAAGGAGTGAGACTAGCTGAACCGGAAATTGTGACAGGTGCAATAGTGTTGGATTATCTGTGTGTTCATGGTTCAATTAACAGATTGCAACCTAACACATAATCTTAAACAGATCTAGGTTCTTGAAACTGAATCATAAAACAAACCTGGACATTACCTTTTGCAGCGGAATGATTGTAATGTCGAGATCAGATTAGAGCTGATTAGAATCGGCTCCTCCTCGTGTATCCACACTCTTACAAGCACGGGACGGCTGCTAGACCAAAGTTGGAGGAAACAGAGAGAAACAGGACGGCCAGTTTTCAGATTCGCAGACACTTCTCGAAATAATAAGACTCCCATCTTATTTATCTCGACTCGTCAAAGACCTAAACTCATCTTTCGGTTTCGCTATTGTGTCGACCGACACATATACCTGTGTCGATCGACACAAGTCCTGTATCTCGATATGGGCCCAAGTAATTAACTAATGGCCCAAGTCTCTCTGTACAAATACAATAAATGCCTTGCATCTTACCGTATTAATTCCATTTTAACTTTCCCGTTAGCTATGGTGTGTGACCCTTAGGGATCATACAATACTGGTAATAAGTCTTAAACTTATAGATCAAGAGCGGACTCTAGCAAGCCATCATGATCACCCAGTACTTATGACTTATGTCTGATCTCGACACTTATCATACTTTCTAGAGATAGTACGGTAGATTTCAGGACATTCCCAACAATCTCCCACTTGTACTGGAATTCTAAAAAGGACATTCCCAACAATCTTCCGATTGTACTGGAATCCTACATTCCCTAATCCTTTTGTCTCAATATCTCGATCTGGCATAAGGCAAGATGCGTGTCATCCTTATATAGCCATACCATGTTCATCGGACCAGATTTGATACTGACAATGCAAACGACTTGGGCAAGTCCGTTTGGGAGTGGCCACTCTCTTACCAGCTATCAAGTCTCCGATTGGCCTAGAGATATTACCTCCGTTAAACGGCAGGGACAAATCCCGTCTTGTTCCATCACTATGAACTACACAATTCATAATACACCCAACCAAGGTCCGTATAGCTCCCAGTTACGAAACAGCGTTAGACAATGATCAAAGCGCATTACTCCATGTGCAGCCACATGCATGCGAACTCAGGTCTAAGGACTATACTCTATAGTCGTATATGAGAACTTCTTATGACACAGATATTAATATCTTGCAGAGTTCTCATCAGCGGGCCATGTCCGGTCATATGCTCCCCTACATATACCTATGTGTCGACTTTGATGCCGCGCATCTATGACCCCTCGAAACTTGGTCATAAGTCTCAACACAATCTAGTCTCAACAGGTTGTTGGTGTTCCAATTTCAACAACCTTCGACTATGGACACTATGATTTATGTCACTTCGTTAAATATGGGGTTTCAGGATCAAGTCTACTCATGTACTTCGATGGCCCATATATAATGACATGAATCATTTTGGAACGATTATTTATATCACAGTTAAAATAATCCAGAAATCATTAGATTTCACAAACATAAAATGCTATGTTTTCATGAACCATTCAAAATAACTAAGTAAAGCCCTTTACAAACTCCCACTGAAATTAAGACTACATCTTAATTTCACTCATCCTACAGCTACAGTCCGCGACTCGTGCTTAGGCATAAGGAGTGGCTTTGTTAATAGATTAACAACATTCTCATTCGATGAAACTTGCTTATCTACTTAACACCTCTGTCATTTATCTCGCGGAATAGGTTATACCTATCCTCAAGGTGTTTGGACCTTTGATGTGCAGCTAGTCTTAACTACGCTGGGAATCAAATCTAGTTCAGTGATGAACTCTACTTTCCAAACAACCTCTTTCGCCGCTTCTCAAGCTGCGAAATGTTCAGCTTAAGTCATGGAGTCAGCTACAGTGCCTTGCACCGCCAGATAGACACAAGATATAGCCGGACTGTGACCAGGAAGTATCTTTGTCTATTGGAAACTTGCCTTTCAGACTCTATCGACTTGTAGCACCTCACTTTCTCCGTAAATCAAGAACTTATCCTAAGTATTCCTCAAATACTTCAGAATATTCTTTACGGCAATCCAGTGATTCTTTGCTGGATTTGACTGGTCTTTACTTGTCTTGCTTAACTTTAAAGCAACATCAAAACAAGTACGTCTCATGGCATACATGATAGATCCAATTGCCGTCGCATATGGAATCCTATCCATGCATTCAAGCTCAGCAGATATCGCAGAACACTATATCTCGCTTAATGAATTGCCATGTGACATTGGCATAAAACCCTTCTTGGATTGCTGATTTGCGTGTAGGACTTTGTCAATTTAAGAATCCTGACTTTGTCCTACCAGCTCTTTTGGATCTCTATCTTTAGATCCAAAATCCAAGAACTTCGTGGCTTTATTCATATCATTCATAAAACCAACTCCCAATCCAGTCCTTTACCGACTGCAGCATTGGGACGTTATATTCGAGAATCAGTATGTCATCGACATGCACTATGAGAATTGCAATATTGCTCCCACTTATCTTTTAGTAAACGCACAGTTCCGCTTCGTTCCTGTTCGAGTCAAAACCTTGACTACTTCAACAGAACGAAGATTCCAACTCCGATATGTTTGCTTCCATCCATGAATGGATTAATGAAGCTAACTTACACATAGTGTAATTTTCGGAGTCCGGGCTTACTTTCGCTTCTTTGAATTTCGCAGATTCGTCGCTTTCAATGATCATCAGATCATGCGAACTTTCAATGATCATCAGATTCAACTAATGATGAGAAATCACTCTCGGATTAGTAACTGATTCATTCAGATCTGCGAACTTCTGGCTTTACAGGTGCAGATTCTACAGAAATCTGTAAATTCATCCGTTGCTCTCCCTCAACAGGTTGAGCAGCATCCTGTATTTCTCAAATTTCTTCGAGTTATACTTTTACTCCCACTGTTCTTCTTGGAAAGTTACTTCCCTTCTTAGAAAACAGAATGGACGTAAAAGTAACAAGCCTTGGTTTCCCTAGGACAACCAGCGAAGTAGCACAATTACAAATACTCAGTAAAGACGAATTTGGATCGATTCCAATCCACATTTACGTGGTGTCTTTCAACTGATATTGGTGGAACTATTTCAGCGTGAACTTAGATATTTCTAGAGCGTTATTCTTAGAGAATATCATGGAAGATTCGTGTGACTCATCTTTAATCATTTCTAATAAGATCTGATTCATTCTCACAGAAACACCTCTAGGTTTTCAGGAGAAATGAGCTGTGAAAAGACTTCACACTCATTCAGATGATCACACAATCAATAACTTAAGTATTCTCACTCGTGATCTAATCCAGAGTCTTAATACTTTTGTCATTCAGATTCTATACTTCATTCTGGAACTTTTCCGACCATGTCAAAGAATTCCGACTTGTGTCTCATCAAATGAACACAGTCACACTCACTGAAATAATCAGTAGAGACAATGAAGTACAGGAAATTTTCTCTGGCATTACTGCTCATCGGACCACATACATGAGTATGTTCAATCTCCAATAAGCCTTTGGGCCTTTCTCTAGCTCGGCTAAGATGGGCCCTTTGTCTTTTGGTCCAGTAAGCAGAATTCAAGTCTCATAAGATATCCATTCAAATGAGCCCAAAAGTCCATAACTATGGGGTTTCTGAATCCGACTTACTCTTTGACCAAAACATTTATGCCAAGAAAAATCAGGTTTAATTCATCAGATTTAAACCAATTCGGTATTTATGTTATATATTTAGGCACTCTTTGGTTTAAGATATAAAACCCATTCCTTGAATAGGGTGCTACAATTAATATTTCATTAAGATCAAAAGAACAAAACTTGTCTTTATCAAAATGAAAAACATTCAATTTCTTTCAAGAAAATGAAAGACAACTCTGCTTAAAGCAGGTACATTGTAGCAATTACTTAATAAAACCAAGCCTCAAAGGCATCTACAAGTGAAAACCCTATGGCTGAGGCAGCTTCCCAAGCTCCTTCCAGACACGCAGTTCCACTTGCCCTTCCTTCAACGTTCTACTGTTGCTCAGGCTCTGCATATTATAACAAATATTAGTGCCACAACCAGTATCCAATACCTTTAAGGTATAACTTGAAGTAATAACATGAATACCTGAGGAAGTAGTCTCATACATCGACTTCAACTCCTCATAATCTTCCATGAATTTAATGCAATCTCTCTTCCAATGCCCAGTCTCTTTACAGTAGCAGCACTTACCAACGTAAGAGGTATCTGACTCGGGCTCAGAAGACACACGCTTGCCATGATTCAAAATCTGGACAACTTTGTCTTCACCCTTGTCAGCATTAGGTTTAGTAAACCTACCCTTCTCCTTCATGAGATTGTACAGGGTACTCTTCACGTTTGGCTCAACTGTCTTGAGCATATCATGCAGTTCAGTCAATGTCTTCGTTAAGCCTTTCTTGATATAGTCCCTTACGAACTTATCATAGCTTGACGGCAGTGACTGCAGAATGATATCAGTTGCCAAGTCTTGGCTAACTGGATAATCCAGTTTCCTCAGGTTATCAACGTAACCCATCATTTTACTGATATGAGGACTCACTGGATGATCCATTGGTAGCTTGCAGCTAGTGAGAGATTTAACCAACTGGTATCTCTCCACTCTAACCTGCTCCTGAAATTTCAATTTCAGGCTGCTGATCATCTCTATTGGCGACTCCATGTTCTCATATTGCTTCCGCAAGTCTGATTCCATGGTAGCCAATATCAGACCACGCACATCTACCGAATCATTATAATGCTTATTCCAAGCATTATATACTGCATGACTGGCTTTGGATCCGATCCTCTCGGGGAGAGCTTTCTCAAGGACATAGTCCTTTCTCTCATGCCTGAGGACTAGCCTCAGGTTCCGTGACCAAGTCAAGAAATTTGATCCGTTCAGTTTGTCCATCTCAAGGACAGACCGGATCGAGAAAGTGTTTTGATTGTTTGTGCTTGTCATAGCTGAAATTTAGAGATAAATAGAGTTTTAGTTATTAAGTTCTTAACAACTTATAAGAAAACTCGCATTGCATTCAAAATTTCTTTGTTCAACCTCATAAGAATGCAATGATTCCGAGACCCATGTTTAGCTAAATCCAAAGTGGGCCACTGGCCGTCACCCAGAATTAGCTTTACTTGGTAAGCATACACACAGCTAGTTATAACCAATAACTCTCGGTTGTGAATTGGGCCCGAGGCCCAAATTCACCAGATGTCTCAAGGCCCGGGACTCCCGATGGCCCAGTCAAGAAAACCAATCTCTTACAGCCAAATAATCACTAAAATCTGGGACTCCCAATGAAATTAGTGACTATATACTACTTTACTTACGCGAAAACAGACACCTCACACTGTAAGCCATATCTGTAATCAAGTAAGCGTTAAGTAGCTGACAAGATTGGGCAAGACATCCAAGCTTGATATTGTTTTGAGGATTTTCAAGTTTTATTTCCAAAAATAGAAGATTACTATTTTGGGAAACTTTCTTATTTTAGAAACTTTCTAAATTTAGTAACTTACTAAAAAAGAAATTTCTAATTTAAATATTCCATTAAATATTTTGGGTTGGGTCACAAATTATAGGCCCAATTCTTGGCCCAAGACCACAGAATTCCAATTGGCCCAATAATTTGACATAACCGATCCGGTTTATTAATTCTGGTCCAAGACAAAATTAACTATCAAAACCATCGGTTATTTACTAAACCAGACCAGCTCTAAATTATTTGGTCCAACCAAATCAAACTTAGACCAGCCTTCGGTTTAGGTTAAATTCAATTTTATGAATTTCAATCCGGTTTAACCAGAAATAAAATTATTTCCAGTAAACCGCGATTTGGGTTAACCGCTTGAACCACCAATTAAATTGGATCGGTTTAGTTAAGTCCAAAACCGGGAAGAAACACCTTGTGTTTTAGCCAATTTTGACCTAACTTGCGGTTCTGGCTAAAGTAGACAATGAACCACAATCGGATTAATCGGTTCATTGTCTCGGTTTAGGGAAAGATGAACCACGAAGCTCGGCTGAACCGATTGGCTACTCGCGGATTATCTGCATCGCCTTCGTATCGATCGATATGAGTCTTTCATGTCGATCGATACTAGCGAGTATCAGCTCGGGTCAATCGGGTCATCAGGACCACGAGATGTCAATCGGATCGATCGATATCGACCGATACCTCGCTCCCTCGTCGATCGACATGGGCATCGCCTTCGTATTGATCGATATGAGTCTTTCATGTCGATCGATACTAGCGTGTATCAGCTCGGGTCAATCGGGTCTTCGGGTCAGCGACACAATCGATCCGATATGCATATCGACCGATATCACCCCCTCGTCGATCGACACAAGTGTCCAAATCGCACACCGATGGCTTTTCAATCGGATTAATGCGATTTCTTTTAGGTTTTTTGAGATTCTTAATCAAATTTCAACATTCAAATTCGATTCTAATCAGTAAAACAACCTAAGAATGATCCAAATTTACAAGAAACCTGAAACCTGGCTCTGATACCACTGTTGGATTATCTGTGTGTTCATGGTTCAATTAACAGATTGCAACCTAACACATAATCTTAAACAGATCTAGGTTCTTGAAACTGAATCATAAAACAAACCTGGACATTACCTTTTGCAGCGGAATGATTGTAATGTCGAGATCAGATTAGAGCTGATTAGAATCGGCTCCTCCTCGTGTATCCACACTCTTACAAGCACGGGACGGCTGCTAGACCAAAGTTGGAGGAAACAGAGAGAAACAGGACGGCCAGTTTTCAGATTCGCAGACACTTCTCGAAATAATAAGACTCCCATCTTATTTATCTCGACTCGTCAAAGACCTAAACTCATCTTTCGGTTTCGCTATTGTGTCGACCGACACATATACCTGTGTCGATCGACACAAGTCTTGTATCTCGATATGGGCCCAAGTAATTAACTAATGGCCCAAGTCTCTCTGTACAAATACAGTAAATGCCTTGCATCTTACCGTATTAATTCCATTTTAACTTTCCCGTTAGCTATGGTGTGTGACCCTTAGGGATCATACAATACTGGTAATAAGTCTTAAACTTATAGATCAAGAGCGGACTCTAGCAAGCCATCATGATCACCCAGTACTTATGACTTATGTCTGATCTCGACACTTATCATACTTTCTAGAGATAGTACGGTAGATTTCAGGACATTCCCAACAAATAGACCCATTCCCGACTAACACCGAAGGAGTTATGCTCTTATTAAAAACAGAACTGAGATTACCTGGACTCGAAGTGATGTGGTCGGTGGCGCCGGAGTCCATGTACCAATTAGGATCATCCGGTTGTTGCAACGTCATTGTGCTGAATGTGTTCGCAAGAGCTGTGGGCATCATAGGCGATCCCGTACCTGAGGCAGAGTCATGAGCGAGATGAGCCTCATGCTGTGGACGTGGCACATATGATGAATAAGGTCCGAGAATGCTGGGTCGAGCGGAGGACGGAGCTGGTTGTGGATATACGTACGGTTGGGGCGGTGGCGCGTACTGCCATGGCGGATACGACCATTGGGGAGGACCGTACTGCCATTGTGGATAGCCATGATACTGAGAGTTGTTGGATCGGCCCTTGCCGCGGTTGCCATGTCCACCCCTGCCGCGATTCTTGTCGTTATTGTGTCCTCGCTGATTGTTATGAGTAGACGAGGACAAAGCTTGGTCACCGGCAAAAAGAATCGTCGGAGAAGATGAGTTGGCCGCAGTTGCAGGTGTTGTGCGAATCTGCTTCTTGAGACGATCCTCCTCAGCCAAGAGCATCGAACGAGCAGTATGAAAACTCGAAAAGGGGCAACGATGTCTGATGACGTTGTGAATCCCCTCAAATTTTGCATTAAGGCCGTTGAGACAATGCATCACTAGTGCTCGATCAGTGATCGGCGAGTCGACATTAGCAAGCAAATCCGAGAGGGACTTGAGTTTACGGCAATAATCCTGAACAGATAGGACGCCGATGGTGATTGTGCGGAGCTCATTTTTAAGCTGCAACGCACGGTTCTCCTTGTTATCACGGAACAGATTCTCGAGAGCAAGCCATAGTTCATTGGTTGTGCTCTTTGGCTTGAGAATGGTCTCCGTGAGGGAGTCGGTTATGGTTCCATAGATCCATATCTTGACAAGGCCGTTACGTTCCTTCCAGACTTTCTCAGTCGCGGGTGTGGAGATACAGGAGCCGTCGAGATGGTTGAGCACACCAAATGTGAGGAAGTGTGTCTCGAACAATTCTCTCCGCACATCGTAATTCATTTTGTCAAGGTCGAGTACAATGGGAATGTAGGCTCGGATTTGACTGAAGCTAAAGGAATTTTCAGCCGGGTTAGCGGAAAGGATAGTGGTTGCCATCGCGATTCAGGGGAAGGAGAGGACAAAGAAGAAGGAAGAGAATAAGAAAGAAGAAATCAAAGGAGAAAGAATCAGATAGAAATCGCGAGATCAGGAGGATCTTGTGGCTCGTGATACCATGAAAGTGTATGATATTCGATAGATCATATTGTTGAGTCTACAACTGTATATATACAAGTCAATCATATCCTAGGATATCTAAACTATACAAAATATCTCTAGGGAATATGCTAACAGAATGGATAAGTGATTACCTTAACTAACATCCTCGTCTAACGGCAAGCTTTTCACGTTATGTCTCCGACAACAAGTCGTCTGTCTTGAAGTCGACGACCTCATCAGCCGTCGTTCGCCGTTAAACCGGACCTCCTCTCGGGTCTCCCCTGAATTTCGATTTCACCATCTCTTGGGTTGCGCAGATGCTTCCTCCGCCCCTTCTCCGCCGGATCTGCTCCAAACAAAACGCGTAGTCTTCGTCCAAGGAAGCCTCCAAATCTACTCCTTACCGGCGACGATTCATCCTTTGTTCTTCTTCCTTACGGCGGCTCATCTCACCTCTCCGGCGTCTTTGGTACTCCAAACCTTCTTTGGGCCTGGCCCATTATGCCTAATATGGAAATCAGCCCATCAATGGTAATCGTCCCTGACTTTTACTCGAGCCCAACTCAGTATTTACCAATTGCTACTCCATGCATGCATACCGGGAATGTTATGCTTCAAATGGATTTTGAGAGGGCTAATAAATCAACTTCCTCCTCTTATGAGGAGAGATATTTATCATTTTCCTCCTCTGTTGAGGAGAGATCACTACCATTTTCTTCCTTTTGCAGGGAGAGATATTTTTCATTTTCATCCCCTTATGGGGAGAGATGTGTTTCACCATGTTCCCTTTCTATGAAAGGTAGTTCGTTCTCAGTTTCCATACCGAGTCATCTTTACAACTTCTCCAGTGATTTGCTCTTTTGCTCAATGGTCTCTACAAACCAAGAAGCTGCAATTCGGGTCATCTCTAAGCTGTCCAAAAAGGAGAGTTGGTCTTTAAAGTCACACGTGTCAGTGATCAGGTTACATTGTTATGGCTTTACCGTAAAGATTATGTTGACATATTTGAGCCTTGTCTCATATTTTCTGTCACTTTATCAGCAATTTGTTCTAATTTCTCCTTTTAACCGTCTACCCTTGTAATCAAAGAGGTTTGAGTCTTCTCCCTCGTATCTTGTACTTTGGATGATTTAAGTTTAATGAAAGTTCTGTGACAAAAAAAAACTAGTTATATAATAAAACAACTACTGTATATAAGTATAACATCAACTCTCGTACATATTATTATAACATGACTATGAAATCAAATAAGGAAGATAATGTTTGTTTTTTTTAAATCAAATATATTGATACAATAAAGAATATTCAAAGTACAAATACAATTTTAATACAATTATTGATCTAAATATAGGAAACATATTCAATTTCGATGAAGAAGTGAAGTAATCAGTTTTTTTTAGCAGGAATTTTGTATAGCTTAACAAAAAAAAACATGTTATGTCCCACATGTATATATTCTTTAAGGTTATCACAATTTTGATGAAATTCCAAAATACACTTAACATTATTTGACAAACAAAAACACTTTAAAAATTGTTGGTAATGTATTAGAATTTTTTCTTATGATCAAAAGCAAAATATTTGATGCATATATCAAGATCTTTCTGAGGTCATGTTGCTTATTTTGTAACCAAATAAATATTAATTTTCATGTGGTCGATTCTCTTTGTCCACTCTAAACCCGTCAATTCCTAGATGGAAAATCCAAATTACATACCCAAATTATAATTGAGAGAAAAAAATTAGACATAATGCTCATTCAATCTTAGACCAAATCTAGTAATTTTGTTCAAAGAATAAATCCAAATGATTTCAGAAACAATATGTCGGCATCACGATTGGGATGGACACCAAAAGGAGGCTTCAATGAGGATAAGAATGATGGTTACCATAAAACAAACGAAAAACACGAAGAAATATGTCACATGTCATGTCTTTCCATCGCCATTTTTATCTCAACGGTAAAGAAGATGTAATCATAGAAGGAAGGCATACCCAAGATACCGTAAATAACACATGCCAAAACATCAGTTGGATCAGCATAAGTTGATTATGTGTGTATTTGATATGTCATTGTTGATTTTATAACATTTTAAACAGGAATCATTGTTAAGTTTTGATATAAAAAATGGATGTGATGTTTTGATGTAAAAAACGTTTAATCAAACCAAATATGTGTATTAGGAGAAACACAATTGTATATTGTATAAGACAAAAAAAAAATATTGTTGAAGTAGTATAAAGAGAGTTTACATTTGTTTACAAAATAAAAAAATGTTAACTAGGGTAAAAACAATAAATCAAAGTATAAAGAAAGAGTAAATAGTCTTATTAGTTATCATGGACTCTATTCAAAGCAAATCAACAAAATCGTGTAAAGTTTCAGTTTCAGTTTTTTTACCCTCAATCTATGTTGTTGCATATTCTCTTGGATCTCTCTTATTTGGCTCTCAATATGTTGTTTATTTTGTAACCAAATAAACATTAATTTTCATGTGGTCGAGTCTCTTTGTCTACTCTAAACCCATCAATTCATGTATGGAAAATTCAAATTACATATTCAAACTATAATTGTAATTATATTAGTCAATAATTCATGGGAAATATATGTTTCCAACAAATGGCCAACAGAATATACATTTATTGTAATATGATTTTAGAAAACTTGAATTTGTCAGGAATTTGTTGAGAATGTTTCCGACAAATAAATTTTATCGCCGATTTGTCAGAACTTTCTGATAAATTATTTATTGAAAACTTGTTGTAACTGACCGTGGAGTTTCTCACAAATTATCAAGAAAAAATGTATCAACAAATTTCCAATGAATATGTTATCAAAAACTCTGTCAATTATTTTGTTCGAAAACCATTGGTAGTTTGTAATGAATATTCAACAAACTCGATCGTCATTTCATGGGAAATTTCTGATATCATATTTGTTGGAAATTTGTTAATTCATTTTTTTGATAATTTGAAGGAAACTACCAACGCTTTAATTTTTCGAATTTCATTAGAATTGTAAGATGTTTTTTTATAGAAATTTGTTGATATGTTCTTTTAAATAACCAACAAATTCTCTCATGAACAGTTTATCAGATTTTGTTGAAACATTTTTAGATAGTATTTTAATATATATATTATTAAAAACCAGAAATTATAAATAAAATTTGAAAAATGAAATAATAATTAAACAATTTAAAATATCCAAAACACTTAAACATCCAAATTTGATAATAATAAACATTCAAAATGCTTTAAAAAAATAACCAAACTAATTAAGTTCTTTATGACCTTCATCATTAGTGTTCACTGTTGGTCTCCTTGAAGATGGAACTTCATCTGGAAACTTGTTTTGCATCATAATAGTCCAAAATTCTACATATTTAAACTTCACTAGCATCCCCTCTATCACTTTGTCTAATTTCTTGAACTTTTCTTGAGTCTCAAAATACATTTCTTCAAAATTTGGAGATGCATCAATTGTAGGATCAGCTATCGGAATTGAGCCATAACCAAAAAAAATTCCTTTATTCACTTGAACTTCCTGCAAGTTTTAAACGTGATAACGTTATTGATTTCAAAGAAGAATTATGAACTCAAGATTAATAAAGAATAACTCTCTTTATTAGTTTAAGAAACTCACTCAAAACTTAAGCTCTCAATCTCTCATAAAACTCATAAGTTATGCCACAACCTTGGCATCTCCTTATATAGAGATCTCCTATCCTTTTTCTTAATCACAAAAAGGAAATACTACTTATTTAGATAACTTCTAATAAATGGAAAACTAACAATTAGATAACTCCTAATTATTAGACAAGTATTTAGATAACTCCTAAATACTTCCTTTTTCCATATTTTTCAAGATAGCTTGATTTACAAGCTTACTCCAACATTCTCCCCCTTAAGCTTGAAATCCTTTTCTCCAACATCTTGAATTCCAATGAGATCTCTCATCTCTTGCATCTTCATAAGGCCACGCCTCTCCTCTTTACATTAGGTAAACTTGAGAATATCCTTTTGTTAAGATATTTCCTATTCCACCTTTTATTAACTTTTCCTTTTCACTCCAAGCTGCAATCTTCTCTTCAATATCTTCATCCAGCTCAGCAAACAACTCATAAATCGAATCACATCATAAAGATTCGTTCATATCTCATCAATCGAGTATATCAACGTCCTGAGTCACGTCTTGTACTACCACTTGTACTAGGATGTGACTGACACATCAAATACCTCTTCAATCTCCCCCTTTTTGACTATGTATGTAATATTAACAACCCTAGCATCAAAGGCTTTTTCACTAGCAACGTCCCACATCATCTAGCACCAGTAACACCAATCTCCCCAACTTGAGTCACATCATGGTCAAAACTAACACATGAACCGTCCTCCTCCATATTGAGGATGAAATCCAACTGTACCGTTTCCGAAGGGATTAACTTTCTTTCTCCAAATCTTCATGACCCTTGTCCCTTCATGAGTAGCCTTTTGAACATGTCCTCTACCTTCACAATGATAACATATTGGACCATGAAATCTCACTCCATGAGCTTGCTTCATTCGTTTCTTCTCCTTCAATAACTTGAAGCATATTGGCCTAATATGCCCAACAACTCCACAATGATGACAAACAGGACGCCAAATTTGTTTAGGTGCACTCCTCACTTCTGGGATTTTCCTTGTTGTAGTCGTTGTAGCAGTTCTTGTACCAGCTCTCGTACTAGTTGACGTACCAGTTGCAGACTTCACAACAGTTACAGTCTTTGTAGCAGCTGTTGATGCAACATCCATCTTTCCACCGGACACAAAAACACAGTCAGCTTTTGAAGGTTCTCCATTGAATCCAAGACCACATCGATCCCTTTTGCCAATGGTAAGAAGATGATCCAACTGTTTTGTACCATTATTCAGCATCCTCACACCTTTTAGAGTTTCTTCAAGTTGAACTCTGGCTTGTTGTGCTTCTTCTTCCTTCTCTGTTGCATACTTTCGTACCTCAGCAACTTGAGCTTCTAACTTGACTTTCTCCTTAGTCAATATTGAATTATCCTCAGCCAGCTTACACCAATTCTCATACAAGGCTTTGTAGTTCTCAGTGAAATCCTCATCATCACTTACATGATCACTTTCATCCTTGTCACTTCCAATTGCACACCTTGTTGCAGATGCTGACGCAAGTTCCGCCGCAGACACTGATGCAGACCCTGTTGTAGCATTATAAATCGCAGTCGTAGTCTTAGAATTGCAACTTGATGCCCTCTTCTCTTCAGCATTCCATTGATCATTAATCATCACAGGGGAATTCCAACCAATCTCAATTGAATTCCAACAATCCTCATTAAGACCACTAATCAAAGCTTGCATACGAACCTTGTACAACCGATTATTTGTTCTTATTGCTTTGACAAGTAGTTTTCCTTCATGATCATGCATTGTCAGAAGATCTTCTTTCATCCTTACATCACAACCCGATTCAGTGGCCTGACCGAGACTAATAATATTACTCTTTAGATCCGGGATAAAGTAGACTTCAGACATTTTTCTGTCCTCACCGTTTTGATCGACAAACTCAATCGATCCCTTTCCTTTTATGTCTATTTGGGAGTCATCTCCAAACCGCACCTTCCCAGTAATGGACTCATCAATATACGCAAAGTACCTTCGATCTCCACTCATGTGATTGCTAGCTCCATTGTCAAGATACCAACAATCATCTTCACCAGCATTTGTTTCATACTTACTTGGCATGATTCTTTCTTCGTTTAAATACACCACCTCGTGTATCATAAGTTCATCTGCCTTTTCTGTATCGTTGTTTTCATTCTCTTGTGCTTCTTGTAACTTTAGTAATCGATCAGGACAGTTTGAAGCATAATGGCCGATTTTGTCGCATCGATAACACATCACTTCTGATGTATCTCTGGTTCCATTATAACGTCCTCGACCTATGTTGAAGTAACGTCCTCGACCTAGACCTCTATTGAAATCACCATAGGAATCACGATTAGAGTGGGATTCCATATTTGCAAACATTATTTTGCTTTGATCTTCCTTTTCTTCTTCTTCCTCAGCCACACGTTCTTCATAAGCTTTTAAACGTCCCACAATATCCTCAAAACTTGTTTTTTTTTTTAAATCTAGCACTTGTTCAAGAGATGCAACGATGTGAATATATTTCTCCCGAGAAAGACACTTAAGGAATTTCTTGACTAATTTAGGTTCTTTGATTTCTTCTCCAAGCGCAGCTGATTTTGAAGAGATCTCGGATAACTTCCCAACGAAGTCATCAATTTTCTCATCCGGTCTCATCTTTATTCGGTCGAATTCGGCCATTAAAGTTTGTAATCTCGCCTCTCTTACTCTCTCTGCTCCCATATGCCTCGCCTTGATAGAATTCCATACTTCTTGAGCTGTGTCTAGTTCACCGACTTGTAGAATAAGAGACTCAGGAATTGACTGAAACAACAAGGCTATTGCCATGTCGTTTTTATCACCATCATCTTTTCATGTTTCTACAACTTCCCAAGTTTTATGAACTTTAAGCAAAATCTTCATTCTCATAGCCCATACCGTATAGTTGCTTGAATTTAGCATAGGACATTTGATAGAAAGAGATCCCCCTCCTTCTTTTATCTTCCTTGTTGTTTCATCGTCACTCTTCCCCATCGTCTTGCTTTCTCAATCGTATTGCTCAAGATCTAGGTCAATAGTACTTCTTTACAATTGTATTGCTCACGATCGGAGTTGAGAGTACCCCTTACAATCTTAGCAAAGCTCTGATACCAATTATTGATTTCAAAAGAAGAATTATGAACTCAAAGATTAATAAAGAATAATTCTCTTTATTATCTTAAGAAACTCACTCAAAACTTAAGCTCTCAATCTCTCATAAAACTCATAAGTTATGCCACAACCTTGGCATCTCCTTATATAGAGATCTCCTATCCTTTTTCTTAATCACAAAAAGGAAATACTACTTATTTAGATAACTTCTAATAAATGGAAAACTAACAATTAGATAACTCCTAATTATTAGACAATTATTTAGATAACTCCTAAATACTTCCTTTTTCCTTATTCTTCAAGATAGCTTGATTTACAAGCTTACTCCAACAAACGTAACCATCAAGTTCAAAACTGCATACTATTTGACACATAAAGTATGATAAAAAAAAGGTTTAAACGTTTTACCCTTTTGCATATGGCATCAATTTTGTCATGTGTAAGATGGTTAGTCTCCAAAGTTTCATCATCATCATTGTCTTAAGTTCTTTGAATGAAAATTTGCTGCTCCATGTTCCGACACCTTTTGGCGATCAACTCAGCTTTTTTTCACACAAACACCCCATTATACTTTCTCTTATGTGTTGCTTCTATAAAAGTAACCATATCTAGGACCTCTCATGTCTCCTCATCATGCTAAACAGTTTTGAAATACAAACAACTCATTATAGGAAATTCGGAAGGAAAGTAAAAAAAAACTAAGTTGATTAAATGTAAATAATACAAGTTACCATTTCTTCTCTTTTCTGGAGATACGATATTGGACCACATGTGTTCTTAGCTATCTCTAAGCCACCACGATCGCTCTTCTTATTTTTGGAGTTGGTTTTGCTTCTCTCGATGGTTTTCTCATTTTCCCAGAAAGCAACAAGCCCAAGCCAAATAGAGTTCCACATCCACTATGGTTTTCTCTTGTCTTGCTTCCATGCCTTTTTCCATTCGTAGACATATTCCAGCAAACGGGACGCACACAAAGATTCAAACTCATGGCGGAAGAGTGTAGTTAGCTCATAACGCCAATTATATTTTGTTGTTGTACCAAATAAGTCAAATCAATTAAAATGTGCATCATATAAACTAATCATTAAGCAAACATGCACTCTTTGCTAAGAAGCAATAGTAAAGTTCATTAACTTAACATCATTTTCCAATGTACTAACAATAAACTTCACATCATTAGATATCTAACATATCAAACATTACACAAAAAATTTCCAAATCCAGGGAGAGGAAGGTAGTAGCTTGGCTGAGCATGTGACGAACGTCTGATATTTAATGTTAGATATGAAAGTAGTAGCTTCACTTAATTACATAGAAGATTCCCGTCATTAGATATCTAACATATCTAACATATCTAACATTGACTAACAAAAACTTCAAGGGAGAGGAAGGTAGCAGATTGACAAACAAAAACGTCATCAAATATCTAACATATCTAACCTTGAATGACATTCACGTCAATGGAGAGAAAGGTAACAAATCCAAATCTAACTGTGGCTTCTGACAAAATTTACAGGCATCAAAATTTGCATCTTCTCTCCAAAATATGCAGTTGTCAATACACACATTTATCATCTGGAATGGTAATCCAAGTGAAAATACCAACTTTTGTATTTCATAGTATGAACCGGGTGCCAATTTCGGTTCTGGCAACAATTCCTTAACAAAACCAGCTATTGCGTCAACCCAATCCTCAGACAAATTATAATCTGCTTTTATATTTATCAACCATGTTGCAGCTAATAAACGCGAATGACCCTCTTTACAACCATCATAAATTTATTTCTTCGCTGCATCTAACATATCAAAAAACTTCTTTGCTTCTAAGTTTGGTTCTTCAGCAACACTTCCGGTTTCAGTCGTTTCACGAAAAGCGTCTGACACCATCTGTATAACACCGACTGGATCCCTAAGTGTATTATCTTGCTCTTCATTTTTATTGTGATTTTCATCTTCCAACTGATCATGACTTCCATCATCTCGATTATTTTGAGTACTACTACTTGCTAATGTTTCAAAATCTTCCCCATGAGAAAACCATATGTAATATCCATCCCTAA
This sequence comes from Orychophragmus violaceus, assembly GCA_030180135.1. Classification (NCBI taxonomy): domain Eukaryota; kingdom Viridiplantae; phylum Streptophyta; class Magnoliopsida; order Brassicales; family Brassicaceae; genus Orychophragmus; species Orychophragmus violaceus. The sequence continues at coordinate 43,846,264 of CM058236.1, forward strand.
ATCCTTGAATACAAATGCTTCCAAATAGTATTTACCAAAAGAAATTTCACATTACCACACGAAGAACAAGGACAATACATCTTACCGCACTTCAGTGGAATATCTTGATTTGCAGCAAAATGCATAAAGTCAACAAGACCTTCTTTATATTGCTTTGTTAATTCTCTGGTACCTTCATTGATATGAATATACATCCACTCACAATTTTCGATTTTTTCCTTTTTCATTGATCTACCAAATCCAAAACACCAAAATCAATTAGCCATAAAATTTTGATAATGAAAATTAACGTCGTATGTTATAACCAATTGTTATTCTTATAGTATATATATAATCAGAGAATGAATGAAATGGTAGAATCTTATAATAAACAACGATCTTTAATTCTCAAGTAGTATAATAAACAACGATCTATAATCTATATATAGAACACCGTCACGAGTGCTTACTTAATTAATTGATTCTCAAGTATCTTTGGGTATCTGAGGCAATAATGGTCTCTTCTAAAACCTTCACCAAAGAGAAAATCGTTTTTGTATTCAATAAATTATGGCATTACAAGAAACGATTTTAATTAAACGAAAAGAACTTTCTGCAAGTATGCAATAATTTTTCTTTTTTCAGAGAATGACCTAGGTGACTTAAGATAGAAATTTTTTCTCTTTTTTTTTCCTTTTTACCTTTTTCCTTTTTTGAAAAATTTCCAACAAATTTTTTTGTTAATAATTTGCGACAACTTAAAAGTTATTGCTAATTTCCGACGATATAATATTTGTTGGAAAATACCAACAACATTCCTACGAATTATGCGACGTAATGCCACAACAAAAATTGTTGAAAATTTGCAATGAATTTCCAACAAAAAGAATGTTATACGAAATTTTGTGGGAAATTTATTGAAAATTTTCAAAAAATACAATTATTGGAAAAAACTGTTGGAATATTACATGTTTTTTTGTAGTGTTGAGAGAAACAAAATTAGACATAATGCTCATTCAATTTTAGACCAATTCTAGTAATTTTGTTCAAAGAGTAAATCCAAACGATCTCAGAAACAAAATGTTGGCATCACAATTGGGATGGACACTAAAAGGAGGCTTCAATGAGGAGAGAGATGATGGTTACCATAAAACAAACGAAAAAACACGAAGAAAGAGTAAGAAGAAGAGAATTGTTCCATATGTCACATTTCATGTCTTTCCAACGCCATTTTTATCTCAACGGTGAAGACGATGTAATCATAGGTGGAAGGTATGCCCAAGATACCTTAAATAACACATGCCAAAACATCAGACCGATCAGCATAAGTTAATTATGTGTGTATTTAATATGTCATTGTTGATTTTATAATATCTTAAATGGGGAATCATTGTTAAGTGTGATATCAGAAATGGATGTGATGTTTTGATGTAAAAACGCTTAATCAAACCAAATACGTGTACTAGGAGAAACACAATTGTATATCGTATACGAAAAAATAAAATAAATAAATTATTGGTGTAGTATAAATAGGGTTTACATTTGTTTATAAAATAAAAATAATATCAAGTATGGTAAAAACAATAAATAAAAATATAAAGAAAGAGTAAGTAGACTTATTAGTTGTCATGGACTCTGATCAAAGCTAAGCAACAAGAATCAGGTAAAGTTTCATTTTCTTTACCTTTAATCTATGTTGTTGCAGATTCTTTTAGGCCTCTCTTATTTGGCTCCCAATGTTATGTTCCCACGGATTGTCGTGGACCTCTTTCCTCTGTCTCTCAATCTGTTAATGTACAATAGGAACTCTATAAATTAAATTGATAAACTAATAATTGGATTTTCAATAAATTTATTCGATCCTTAGTTTTTTTGACTCAATTAATATCTTTATAAACTAATAATTATAAACTAATAAAATATTAGTGTACCAACGTTGTTAATTTATCGAGTTTTTACTGTATTTTCGTTATTTGTTTCAACAACAAGATAAGTTAAGGACTGAGGATCATAAGTCACTAGAATCAATAAAAGATGAAGAACCATAGTTAATTTCTTAATACCCTCTCTCGATCTTTGAATCTTGATCTTGAATCCAGAATAGTTTTTACCTGAAAATGAACATCTATATATAAGTAAACTGAATACTGTACGTACAAGGTCCCTTAATATATATACCGTAAAAGGTTGCATATCTCTCCAGGAAAATAAACAACTTGGGGAAGATTAGATATTCTAGATTTTGTTATTCTAAACAAGGAAGACCAGACCATGCCATATGTAGGACTATATCCTTGATTCTTAAATGAAGTTATAAACTAGAATAAATTATGTTACTTTTGCTATATGGATAATAAGCTTAGGTGGAATGCATCACGTTGAACAAAAAAAAAATTCTACTCTCCATACCAAACCCAACCGAATTAATCAGATTTGAGATGTTGCAAGAACACCTTAAAAATAGGCGGCATATCAGACATCTCATCTGGCTTATTTGTAGGTTCAGTAGAGCTACTCGTAAGAACAACTCGACGGTGTATTCATCTCTATGAAGACAAAACTAGATAGTAGATGTTGTAATAGTTGTGTCCTCCAATCATAGCCATTTACAATAAAATAGGTTCCAATGACCATATACATAGTTGACAGAGATACATAAATATGTCCAAGATCATCATCATCCACTCCATTTGACATCTGACAATAGGCCACAATATGTCCATGGTACCACATAATTACCTTCATGATAATTTCATGATATCCAAAGAACTCTACATATGATGTACATAGACCATAATATATGTCACTCCATGCTTTAGACAAGCAAAAATATGCAATGACATCTGCCCCTATCAGATGATATCGGAGTTGGCGAATAGCCTCTTGTAAAATATTTTGACTGAATGAATATATCAAACCAAACAAAGTTGCAAAACGTACAATTAACGGATTGTAATCATTCCCTTGTTTGTTATTTGTGCAACAAAGACGAGAGATGGAGGTTTCTCAGTACATAGAAACACCGAGCAAAATTCTGGTGGAACTAAGAATAAGCATAACAGACATGGAGAAGGGAAGCTTCATCACTTAGCCGGTGCAGGGGATGAAGTATATTGCATGTTGTTCATAAGATCTGACCGGCAATAGATGCACATATACCAAACACACATCAGCTTATATTTAGTGGCGAGCGAAAACTGTACAAAGCTTAAGATGAATTTTACAAACTAAATTATTTATATAATTATAAAACATTAATAAAAAGAAAAATTGTTGTTAATAGCAACTAACAATGATAATTTGATATTACTATCTGCTTTGGTCTTTGTGGTAGACACGCGACAACTGAGGCAACATTGACTTTTCACTGGTGATGGTGAGATAATATATGTGGAAGAGTGATGTTGATCGTGTCATCAACTTCCTCAAGATTTGTGAATGTGATGTACCATCAAAATTTCTCATTCAATTCATCTTCTTTTTGAAAAAATCAGTTGAATACACCGAATGATATTATAATTTTTGTGTGACGTTATTTCTCTACATGCAACCTAAATCTCCCAGCTCATGGTGGACAAGAGTGACCAAGCACATGGAGATGATACTTTCGTCGCACGTGAGAAGATAGACACATGTCTTATAGACTTTTTCAGAAATGTTTGCATTTGTCGTGTCAATCGAAAGCATAAACTCAAGAATAAATAATTTAGTTGACCCAATACAGTAAAAGACCAAATTTTAATAATATTTTATTATAATTAAAAAATAATAATCTGATAATAAACTTAAAATATTATCTTATAGCATATTATCAATGTTACTTTGTTAACATATGAATTAAATGAAAATTTAAATTTAAAATAACAGTAAAATAAATATTTTTACTACAGTAAATAAAATTACACATAATTAGGGGCCCTAAATTTTGTTTAATTCAAATGGCTAAGGGTAAAAGCCTTATTTTCCTTCACTAAGCAAGATTTATAAAATATCTAAATAATTGTGCATATGAAAATTTAAATAAAAATTTGTAAAAAAATATAAAATAAAAAGCATTTTTACAATCAATAATTATTAATTTATTGTTTTTAATATTATATTAAATAATAAATTTATAAATCAAAATTATTAATTTATAGAGGTTTTACTTTTAACAATTTTATATCAAGCTTATATGTGCTTTTGCTATATGCTAAATGGATCATTCTTGATTTAAATGAACTAATACAGGGTGTTAAGCCTATTTCTAACATGTTTTCGTGTTTGTTGACATCTTTTGACAACAAAATTATCTTTGTTTTTAGTTAATAATATATTTTGACAACGACAAAATTAATAATTTTAAACTTAAGATCATCTTTTTAAATCTTTTATTACGAACCATTAAAATGTGCTGTTAAATCCTAAAACAAAATAACAAACAGAATTGTAAGATTAAATCTATGACGCTTTGACTTTACTTCTCATATCGTCAGTTTAGTATTCCAGATCAAGAATTTGTCCCAAGAATTTTCCATCCTTTTTTGTTATCTTGTAGCTAAATTAAATCTAATACAATGAAAGAAAGATCATTTTTCTCTCTCCTAGGGTCTCGATGATTCTCGAAGCGAACACGACCTCGTTTGCGTTCGCCCGCCTCCGGCTCGCCCGCTAACCTGCTACCCTGGAGCTCCGCTACTCATGGCAAAGAAGAAGCCCCCCAAAAAATCTCTTCCGAAGTCGACTGCTCGCCCTCCGCCAAAGTCGTCTTCAATCTCACCTCCACAGTCTCCGCCAAAGTCTCCAACTTCTTCGGACTCTTCTCCTTCGTCATCCTCATCTAGCCCAGGCTCTGGCTCGACTCCCTGTTCCAAGCTATCCCCGTTTTTAGATGTCTCTTCTGTGCGAACCGTGGCAATAGAGGACATGCCCTCTGTAAGCCCTCCTTCAACCGAAAAAGACAATAGAAGCCCATGCTTCTCTAAGCCCTGGTCGGTTAGCGATTGATACTCCGACAGATAGCTCCATCCCCAGCTCGACATAAATTGATGAATCGAGCAAGAAATTTTTGACCGTGACAACCACAATCATGGTCAGCCCGGTTGAAGATGTTTGTATTCAGAGAAACCCAGATTCGTCCGTGACAACCAATCCCTTGGTCAACTCGGTGATACCTGAAGTTGACCCAATGAAGAACAACCCGACCGTGAATGCAGTACCGGAGAAATTAGGAGCAGAAAACCCTTCTCTCCAAGATAAAGATAGCTGGGCAAACTTGTTCAAAGGATCTTCAAAGCTTCTACAGAAGAAAGGAACTTCTTACACCTTACCATCAGGGGAGGCCAGTATGAAGATTCCAAATTCAGTAATCGAAAAGAATAAAAGAGCATGGGAATGTTTTATCATCGGACAATTTTATGCAGAACCTCCTTCCCAAGGTACGATTCATAATATCGTCAACGGCATTTGTAGTAAACAATATCGAGATGTTACTGTCTCTAAGCTGGAAGGCCACTCGTACTTGTTCCGCATCCCTAATGCGTCTACAAGGTGGAGAGTAATCAGCCAACGGCTTTGGGAAATTGATGGGAAACTATGTTCGTAGCTGATTGGGAGCCCAGAGTGATTCCCGTTAAACCAGAGCTTACATCAGCGCCAATATGGTTCAAATTAAGGAAAATAGCACTTATGTTCTTTAATGATGATGAATAGGAGAGAATCGCAAGTATGGTGGGGCATCCAAAATGGTTGCATCAAACAACTGCCAACAAAACTAATTTAGAGGTGGCAAAAGTTTTTACATTAATTGATCCAAGGAAGCCTCTCCTTGAGGCAGTTAATGTGCAGTTCGAAACTGGTCATATAGTCTGTGTCTTGGTCTCAAGCCCATGGATGCCTCCCATTTGTGATTTTTGCAAGGAAATTGGACATTCGATAAAACATTGCAGACCTGCACATGTTCTTTGTACTTCTTTCTCATCAAAATCACACACGGAAGCTGAATGCACTTTGCAAGGCAAGGCAAATGGTCAGACTAGGAGAGACAAGGTGAAACAGCGGGTACATTCCATTGATCCTAAAGTGAAATAGGGAGTAAACTTGCCTGACCAGAAGGAAAAGCAGCATGTCAAATCCTCTGATGTGATCATCAAATACTCAGACTCCACCCTTGGTTCGAAAGTTTGGATCCCGACATGAAAGTCTAGCAAGAACAAGGCTGATAAGGCTGGCCTAGACTCGTCAGCGGATACTCAGAGACTACAACATACTCCTGTGACCAATGGCTTACCAGCCGGAAATGGAAGTGAGGCAGAAGTAGCACCCGACACCTCAGACGTGGAGTCAAGCGAGTCGGATCAGAGTAGCGCTATGCAAGAGGCTGCAGAGGCTATTTTGAAAATCGATTCAAAGAAAGGAAAGAAGAAGAAAAGGGGCAAGGGCCCCAAAACCACATAATTTTTATTTGTAAGGAAAGTTTTTGCTGGAATGTTGGGGGCTTCAACAAATTAAGTCACCGTAGCGGATATAAAAAATGGTATAGGGCCAATAGGACACTTTTGGATTAATAATAGAGACCTATGTTAAGTGAAGGATTATGCGTTTTTCAAGGTTCAATTCTCAGATTGCAACCTAGCACATAATCTTAAACAGATCTAGGTTCTTGTAACTGAATCATAAAACAAACCTGGACATTACTTTTTGCAGCGGAATGATTGTAATGTCGAGATCAACGAACAGATGAATACCTGTTCCTCCTTTGGTATCCACACTCTTACAAGCCGGGGTGGCTGCTAGACCGGATGGATCAACAGAGAGTGAGAGAGATTAGAGAGAGAGGGAGGCCACGGCTGCCACTCTCAAAATCGCCAACCAGTGTTAGGGTTTCATAACCCATGTTGCAATTTATTAACTCACTAATGGGCCCAAGTTTAATTAATTAAACTAATGGTCCATTAGACTTTTGGGCCCAAGACACAAATCAGACAAAAGCCCATTTGTTGTCTGCCCAACTCTCCGTACAAATACAGTAAATGCCACCGCATCTTACCGTATTAATTCCATCTTAACTTTCCCGTTAGCTATGGTGTGTGACCCTTTGGGATCATACAATACTGATAATAAGTCCTAAACTTATAGATCAAGAGCGGACTCTAGCAAGCCATCATGATCACCCAGTATTTATGACTTATGTCTGATCTCGACATTTATCATACTTTCTAGAGATAGTACAGTAGATTTCAGGACATTCCCAACAATCTCCCACTTGTACTGGAATCCTACATTCCCTAGTCCTTTTGTCTCAATATCTCGATCTGGCATAAGGCAAGATGCGTGTCATCCTTATATAGCCAGACCATTTTAATCGGACCAGATTTGATACTGACAATGCAAACGACTTGGGCAAGTCCGTTTGGGAGTGGCCACTCTCTTACCAGCTATCAAGTCTCCGATTGGCCTAGAGATATTACCTCCGTTAAACGGCAGGGACAAATCCCATCTTGTTCCATCACTATGAACTACACACTTCATAATACACCCAACCAAGGTCCGTATAGCTCCCAGTTACGAAACAGCGTTAGACAATGATCAAAGTGCATCAATCCATGTGCAGCCACATGCATGCGAACTCAGGTCTAAGGACTATACTCTATAGTCGTATATGAGAACCTCTTATGACACAGACATTAATATCTTGTAGAGTTCTCATCAGCGGGCCATGTCCGGTCATATGCTCCCCTACATATACCTATGTGTCGACTTTGATGCCGCGCATCTATGACCCCTCGAAACTTGGTCATAAGTCTCAACACAATCTAGTCTTAAGCGGTTGTTGGTGTTCCAATTTCAACAACCTTCGACTATGGACACTATGATTTATGTCATTTCGTTAAATATGGGGTTTCAGGATCAAGTCTACTCATGTACTTCGATGGCCCATATATAATGACATGAATCATTTTGGAACGATTATTTATATCACAGTTAAAATAATCCAGAAATCATAGATTTCATAAACATAAAATATTATGTTTACATGAACTTTTCAAAACAACTAAGTAAAGCCCTTTACCAACTCCCACTGAAATCAAGACTACATCTTAATTTCACTCATCCTACAGCTACAGTCCGCGACTCGTGCTTAGGCCTAAGGAGTGGCTTCGTTAATAGATTGGCAACGTTCTCATTCGATGAAACTTGCTTATCTACTTAACACCTCTGTCATTTATCTCACGGAATAGGTTACACCTACCCTCAAGGTGTTTGGACCTCTGATGTGCAGCTAGTCTCAACTACGCTGGGAATCTCAACAAGTTCAGTGATGAACTCTTCTTTCCAAACAACCTCTTTCGCCGCTTCTCAAGCTGCGAAATGTTCAGCTTAAGTCATGGAGTCAGCAACAGTGCCTTGCACCGCCAGACAGACACAAGATATAGCCGGACTGTGACCAGGAATTATCTTTGTCTATTGGAAACTTGCCTTTCAGACTCTATCGACTTGTAGCACCTCACTTTCTCCGTAAACCAAGAACTTATCCTTAGTATTCCTCAAATACTTTAGGATATTCTTTACGGCAATCCAGTGATTCTTTGCTGGATTTGACTGGTCTTTACTTGTCTTGCTTAACATTAAAGCAATATCAAAACAAGCACGTGTCATGGCATACATGATAGATCCAATTGCCGACGCATATGGAATCCTATCCATGCATTCAAGCTCAACAGTTATCGTAGGACACTGCTTCTTGCTTAACGTATTGCCATGTGACATTGGCATAAAACCCTTCTTGGAATGCTGATTAGGTGTAGGACTTTGTCAATTTAAGAATCCTGACTTTGTCCTACCAGCTCTTTTGGATCTCTATCTTTAGATCCAAAATCCAAGAACATACGTGGTTTTACCCATGTCAATCACAAAACCAACTCCCAAGCCAGTCCTTTACCGACTGCAGCATTGGGACGTTATTTCCGAGAATCAGTATGTCATCGACATACACTATGAGAAATGCAACATCGCTCCCACTTATCTATTAGTATACGCACAGTTCCATTTCGTTCCTGTTCAAGTCAAAACTTTGACTACTTAAACAGAACGACGATTCCAACTCCGATATGTTTGCTTCCATCCATGAATGGATCAATGAAGCTAACTTACACATAGTGTAATTTTTCGGAGTCCGGGCTCACTTTCGCTTCTTTGAATTTCGCAGATTCGTCGCTTTCAATGATCATCAGATCATGCAAACTTTCAATGATCATCAGCTTCAACTAATGACGATAAATCACTCTCGGATTAGTGACTGATTCATTCATATATGCGAACTTCAGACTCTACAGGTGTAGATTCTACAGAAATCTGTAAATCCATCCGTTGCTCTCCCTCAACAGGTTGAGCAGCCTCCTGTATTTCTCGAATTTCTTCGAGTTATACTTTTACTCCCACTGTTCTTCTTGGAAAGTTACTTCCCTTCTTAGAAAACAGAATGGACGTAAAAGTAACAAGCCTTGGTTTCCCTAGGACAACCAGCGAAGTAGCACAATTACAAATACTCAGTAAAGACGAATTTGGATCGATTCCAGTCCACATTTATGTGGTGTCTTTCAACTGATATTGGTGGAACTATTTCAGCGTAAACTTAGATATTTCTAGAGCATTATTCTTAAAGAATATCATGGAAGATTCGTGTGACTCATCTTTAATCATTTCTAATAAGATCTGATTCTTTCTCACAGAAACACCTTCAGGTTTTCAGGAGAATTGAGCTGTGAAACGACTTCACACTCATTCAGATGATCACACCATCAATGACTTAAGTATTCTCACTCGTGATCTTATCCAGAGTCTCAATACTTTTGTCACTCAGATTCTATACCTCATTTTGGAACTCTTTCGATCATATCAAAGAATTCCGACTTGTGTCTCATCAAATGAACACAGTCATACTCACTGAAGCAATCAGTAGAGACAATGAAGTACAGGAAATTTTCTCTGGCATTACTGCTCATCGGACCACATACATGAGTATGTTCAATGTCCAATAAGCCTTTGGGCCTTTTTCTAGCTCGGCTAAGATGGGCCCTTTTCTTTTGGTCCAGTAAGCAGAATTCAAGTCTCATAAGATATCCATTCAAATGAGCCCAAAAGTCCATAACTATGGGGTTTCTGAATCCGACTTACTCTATTTGACCAAAACATTTACGCCAAGAAAAATCAGGTTTAATTCATCAGATTTAAACCAATTCGGTATCTATGTTATATTTAGGCACTCTTTGGTTTAAGATACAAAACCCATTCCTTGAATAGGGTGCTACAATTAACATTTCATTAAGATCAAAAGAACAAAAACTTGTCTTTATCAAAATGAAAAACATTCAAATTCTTACAAGAAAATGAAAAACAACTCTGCGTAAAGCAGGTACATTGTAGCAATTATTAATACAAAACCAAGCCTCAAAGGCATCTACAAGTGAAAACCCTACGGCTGAGGCAGCATCCATAGCTCCTTCCAGACATGCAGTTCCACTTGCCCTTCCTTCAACGTTCTACTGTTGCTCAGGCTCTGCATATTATAACAAATATCAGTGCCACAACCAGTATCCAATACCTATAAGGTATAACTTGAAGTAATAACATGAATACCTGAGGAAGTAGTCTCATACATCGACTTCAACTCCTCATAATCTTCCATGAATTTAATGCAATCTCTCTTCCAATGCCCAGTCTCTTTACAGTAGCAGCACTTACCAACGTAAGATGTATCTGACTCGGGCTCAGAAGACACACGCTTGCCATGATTCAAAATCTGGACAACTTTGTCTTCACCCTTGTCAGCATTAGGTTTAGTAAACCTACCCTTCTCATTCATGAGATTGTACAGGGTACTCTTCACGTTTGGCTCAACTGTCTTGAGCATATCATGCAGTTCATGAAGGATGTTTTAGAGTTAATCCTGATTCAATTCATCAGATTAATAGATCCTAAACATGCAGATCTAGGTTCTCTTGAATAGAAACAATATAGATCTCACCTTTTACCTGTTTATGCAGCGGAAAGAGAGAACAGGTCAGAGATCAGAGAGCCACCAAGTGATAACTCCTCCAGAGGTTCACACACGCACACCGTCAGGAAGAGAGGCTGCTAGACCAAGCTGTGGGAGGCGCAGAGAGAGAGAGGAAAATCGCAGGGGGGCTAGGGTTAGGAGGAAAATCAGACTTAAGTTTTAATTATAAAACTTGTCTATTTCCTTTTGGGCTTTTGGGCCCAAATACCAAATTGATTAAATCCCTTGGATTTAATCAGACCCATTAATCTCTCTCTAAGTACGACAAATGCCTGGCACTTTTACCGTACTTCTGCTAAGCCGTTCCTACACAATTTCCTGTTAGCTTAGGCGTGTGACCCATATGGGATCATATAATAAAGGCAATAAGTCCAAGACTTATAGATCATGAGCGGACTCTAGCAAGCCATCATGACCCCCAGTATTATATGACTTATGTCTGATCATTGACATACTCTTACTTTCTAGAGACAGTACCGAGATTACTGGACACAATTCCAACAATCTCCCACTTGTACTGGAATCTCTGTATTCATAATCCTTTTGTCTCAATATCTCGATTAGTCATAAGGCAAGATTAGTGTCATCCTTATAAAGCCTAATCTTGTTCATCGGACTCTGATTTGATACTGACAATCCAAACGACTCGGGACAGTCCGTTTGAGCATGGCCATGCATTTTCCAGTATTCAAATCTCCGATTGGCCTAGAGATATTCACTCCATTTATTTTGGAGGGACAAATTCCGTCTTGTTCCATCACTGTAAACTACTCATTTCATAATGTACCCAAACAAGGTCCTTATAACTATCGCAGAACGACAGCGTTAGACAATGATCAAAGTGCATCAGTCCATGTGCAGTCACATGCATGCGAACTCAGGTCTAAGGACTATACTCTATAGTCGTAGTAAGAATCTCTTATGACACAGATATAAATATCCTGAAGAGTTCTTATAAGCGGGTCTTGTCCGGTCGTATGTACCCCACATACACCTATGTACTGACTTTGATGCCGCGCATCTATGACACACTGAGACTTTGTCATAAGTCACATACCAATCCAGTCTCACACGGTTGTTGATGTTCCAATTTCAACAACCTTCGACTAGGGACAGGATGATATAATCCATCTATCAAATACAGGGTCTCACGATCAAGCTAAATGACTTTGATGACTCAAGATCAAGTCACTTACTTCGATGACCTATAAAATGGTTCATATCATTTTGGAACGATTATTTCATCACAGTTAAAATAATCTTGAAATAATAATTTCATTAAACATAAGAATGTTTTACAAGAACATATCAAATAACTAAATAAAAGCCCTCAAACTCCCACTCAAATTTAGATTACATTTCAATGTCTCTAATGCCTACAGCTTCAGTCAGAAACTCGAGCTTAGGCCTTGGGAGTGGCTTTGTCAACGGATCAGCGACGTTATCATCTGTCTGAACTCGGCTGATCTTGACTTCCTTTTTATTAATGATGTCACGTATCAAGTGAAATCTTCTTAGAACATGCTTGGATTTCTGGTGTGATCTTGGTTCCTTTTCCTGAGCAATAGCACCATTGTTATCACAAAACAGTGCCAGAGGCTCAGCCGCATCTGGTATCACACCTAGTTCAATAATGAACTTTCGTATCCAAACAGCTTCCTTCGCTGCTTCTGAGGCGGCGATATATTCAGCTTCTGTAGTGGAATCAGCAACGGTGTCTTGCTTGGAGCTTCTCCAACTGATTGCACCGCCATTCAGACAAAAGATATAACCGGACTGTGACCGGAAATCATCTTGGTCTGTCTGGAAACTTGCGTCCGTGAATCCACTGACTTTAAGCACATCACTTCCACCGTATACCAAGAACTTATCCTTAGTATGTCTTAGATACTTCAGGATATTCTTGACGGCAATCCAATGGTTTTCACCTGGATTTGACTGGTATCTACTCGTCATGCTCAATGCATAAGCAACATCAGGACGAGTACAGATCATGGCATACATGACAGATCCTATTGCAGATGCATAAGGAATATTCTTCATGCGCTCAAGCTCAGCAGCCGTCGTAGGGCTCTGCTTCTTGCTTAGCGTTGTGCCATGTACCATTGGCGTGAAACCCTTCTTGGAATCTTTCATGCTGAATCTTTGTAGGACTTTGTCAATGTATGAATCTTGACACAAGCCTATCAGCCTTCTAGATCTATCCCGGTAGATCCTGATTCCAAGAACGTATGCGGCTTCACCCATGTCTTTCATGGAAAAACAACTTCCAAGCCAGTCCTTTACCGACTTTAGCATTGGAACGTCGTTTCCGAGAAGCAGTATGTCATCGACATACAGAATAAGAAATACTATCTTGCTCCCACTAGTTTTCTTATACACGCATTGTTCTTCTTCGTTTCTGATGAAGTCAAATTGCTTGATTGCTTCATCAAAACGAAGATTCCAGCTCCTCGATGCTTGCTTCAATCCATAAATGGATTTATGAAGCTTGCATACTTTCCCAGCATTCTTTGGATCTATGTAACCGTCAGGTTGCGTCATATACACATCCTCTTCCAGAATACCATTCAGGAAGGCGGTTTTCACGTCCATCTGCCAAATTTCATAATCATGAAAAGCTGCAGTTGCTAGTAGAATCCGAATAGATTTCATCATAGCCACTGGTGAATAGGTTTCATCGTAATCCACACCATGAACTTGTCTGAAACCTTTTGCCACCAACCTGGCTTTATAAATCTGGACATTTCCATCCACGTCAATCTTCTTCTTGAAGATCCATTTGCACTCGATGGCTTTTACACCAGCGGGTAAATCAACCAACGAAAACACTTGGTTGACCGACATGGAGTCCATTTCGGAATCAGTGGCCTTGCGCCACTTCGAGGAATCTGGGCCCATCATGGCTTGATTGAAGTTCGATGGTTCATCACCATCAATGATCAGAAGATCATGACAGTCAGTCACGAGGAATCCTTGATATCTCTCGGGTTCGTGACGGATCCTCCCGGATCTTCGAACTTTAGGTACTACAGGTTCAGGCTCTACAATTTCTTGTAGGTCCTCCTGCTGCTCTTCCTCATTAGGTTGAGCAGTATCCTGTTCATCTTGAATTTCTTCAAGCAGTACCTTACTCCCACTGTCTTTCTTAGAGAGAAATTCCCTCTCAAGAAAATTACAATCCCGGGCAACAAAGATCTTGTTCTCGGAACGTAGATAGAAGTAATAAGCCTTGGTTTCCTTCGGATAACCAATGAAGTAGCATTTATCAGACTTTGGTGTAAGCTTGTCTGAGATTAATCTCTTGACATAGGCTTCACAACCCCAAATTCTAAGATAAGACAGCACTGGAGCCACTCCAGTCCATAATTCATATGGCGTCTTTGCTACTGCTTTCGATGGCGCTCTATTTAGAGTGAACACTGCTGTTAGCAGAGCATATCCCCAAAGGGATATTGGAAGGTCTGTGTGACTCATCATAGATCGAACCATATCCAATAAGGTCCGATTTCTCCTCTCAGACACACCATTCCATTGAGGTGTTCCAGGAGGAGTGAGTTGGGACACGATCCCACACTCTCTTAGATGATCACTGAATTCTTGGCTTAAGTATTCTCCTCCTCGGTCGGACCGAAGAGCCTTAATGCTTTTGCCAAGTTGATTATGTACTTCATTTTGGAATTCTCTGAACTTCTCAAAAGATTCAGACTTATGTTTCATTAAATAAACATATCCATACCTACTGAAATCATCAGTGAAGGTAATGAAGTACTGATAGTTTCCTCTTGCATTTGTGGACATTGGGCCACACACATCAGTGTGTATCAGGCCCAACAAGTCACTGGCCCTCTCGTTAGGTTTATTAAAGGGGGCCCGTGTCATTTTGCCCATCATGCAGGATTCGCATTTCTCACATGACTCAAAGTCAAATGAGCCAAGAAGTCCATTCGAATGGAGCCTCTTGATGCGTTTCTCGCTGATGTGCCCTAAACGACAATGCCATAGAAACGTTCGGTTCTCCTCATTAGGTTTGAACCGTTTGGTATTAATGTTATAAATTGGCGCGGATTGATCGAGTATGTAAAGCCCATTCGTAAGAGGGGCAGAACCATAGAACAAATTGTTGCGATTGAAGGAACATAATTTATTCTTAACTGAAAAATCATAACCTTCCAAATCCAACAAAGAAATTGAAATAATATTTCTGCTTATAGCAGGTACAAAATAACAATTATTGAGTTCTAAAATCAATCCCGAAGGTAAAGACAACAAGTATGTGCCTACAGCTAGTGCAGGATCTTTCGCTCCATTCCCAACTCGTAGCTCCACTTGTCCTTGCTTCAGCCTTCTACTGTTGCTGAGTGCCTGCATATTAGTACAAATATGAGCCCCACAACCAGTATCCATAACCCATGAGGTATTATCAGAAGTAGTTGTATTAACTTCTATAACAAAAATACCTGTCGAAGAAGTCTCGAGAGTCTTCTTCTTCAATTCCTTTAGACCTTCTTGGAATTTCTTACATTCTCTCCTCCAATGCCCTGGTTCTTTACAGAACCTGCATATGTCAGTTGGCCCAGCCTTGGACTTGGGCTTAGGCTTTGGCGTGTCCTTGTCCGCGACTTGGACAGCCTTGGCCTTTCCCTTATCCTTAGCAGAGGATTTCTTAAACCCCTTGCCCTTTTGCACCATAAGCACATTGGGGTCCTTGGCGGTTTTCCTCAAGTTGGGCTCTGCAGTCTTGAGCATTCCGTGAAGCTCAGGCAATGTCTTACTCAAGCCATGCATGTTAAAGTTCAGAATGAACTGATCATAGCTTGCAGGTAATGACTGCAGAATGATGTCGCAAGCAAGTTCCTGGCTGATAGGGCAGTCGAGTTTCTGAAGATGATCGAGATAACCCATCATCTTCAAGACATGAGGACTCACTGCCGCATTCGCAGCCAACTTACAGTCTAAGAGGTTCTTAACTGTCTGAAACCTCTCAGTCCTTGCTTGCTCCTGAAAAAGCGATTTCAGGCTTGCCATTATCTCAATTGGTGACAACACACTCTCGAACTGCATTTGCAGCTCAGCAGTCATTGTCGCCAACATAAGGCAATACACATCATTTTCATCTGACGAATGCTTTTCCCAAGCATTATGCAGAGTCCTGGCGGCATTTTTAGCAGGCCTCTCGGGGAGAGGATCACGAAGGACATACTCCTTCTTCTCCTGCTTGAGGACCAGCCTCAAGTTCCTTGACCACGTCAGGAAGTTCGTTCCAGTCAGCTTCTCCTTCTCGAGAACAGACCGGATTGAGAATGTGTTTTGTGTGCTTGTAGTAGTCATAGCTGAAATATAATATAAAAAGGTTATTAGTTAATATGTTCAATATGATTAATCTCGTATTAAATTTAATATGATTAATCATGCATTATATTCAATAACATAAGTTACCCTCAATAGAATATAATGATTCCAAGATCCACATATAACTAAGATCAAAGTGGGCCACTGGCCGTCACCCAACCTTAGCTTATATCGGTAAGCCCTTTGTCGGCTAATTATATCCGTGATATAACTCTTGGTTGTGAATCTGGGCCCGAGGCCCAATCCACTCTGATGTCTCAAGGCCCGGGACTCCCGATGGCCTAGTCAAGAAAACCAGACTATACAGTCATGTAATCATTAATGTCTGGGACTCCCAATGACATTTATGAATCACAAACCGTCTTATCCACGCAAAAGTAGACATCCTCACACTGTAAGGCCATGAATACAATTGAATGGGCTTCGACAGCAGACATAGCCTGGACAAGACATCCAACGCTTGATATTATTTGAGGTTCGTAGGTTTATTAAAATTTCATTCCCAAAATAGAAGATTACTATTTTAGGAAACTTTCCATTTTTGGAAACCTACTATTTTTGGAAACTTTCTAAAATTGGAAACTTTCTAAAACCGGAAACTTTCTAACTTTAGAAATTTCTTAAAAAATCCAAAACATGCAAATCTAGAAACTTCTATTTTAAGAAACTTTCTAATTTCAAAATTTCGGAAACTTTAATTTAAAATCGATTTTATAATTTTATAAAATAAATTTTAAATTAATCTGAAGAAAAAGACTCAAATAATTGGCCCAATTGTTTTAACTTCTTGGCCCGAGGCCCAAGAATTGGTCCATGTCCAAGACATGACCCAATTGTCCAATTAAATGACATAACCGGTCTGGTTCATTAAAATTGGTCTAACCAAAATTAATTACTACGATGACCACAATTGTCAACCGGTTATTTACTAAACCGGATTTTCTCAATTTATTTGGTCCAACCAAATCAAATTAGAAAATCCTGGTTTAGGCACAAAATCCAATTTTTCGACTTTGGATTTCTTATCCCGGTTTAACCAGAATTTAATAAAAATTATTAAATCTGTTTATTAAACCGAGACGTTTAATTTTAATAAAATTTTAAACCGAACCTTAAACCGAACCGAAACGACACTACGTGATCCGATCATGACCTAGCCGTGATCATCACGCAAGACACGATCGGGACAGCCTCAGCCGCTAGCAGCACGCTTCCACGATCGGGACTACAGTCGGGACGGGACGGGACGGGACATCGCGGGCCGAGACGCATGACTCGATCCATGCGATCTTGCGCCTCACGGTCGATTGTCGGGTCAGCAAGCGGGACGATGGCGGGACGATCGCAGCGATCGATCCAATCGATCCGCTTGCT
This sequence comes from Orychophragmus violaceus, assembly GCA_030180135.1. Taxonomy (NCBI): domain Eukaryota; kingdom Viridiplantae; phylum Streptophyta; class Magnoliopsida; order Brassicales; family Brassicaceae; genus Orychophragmus; species Orychophragmus violaceus. Next base: position 43,864,007 of record CM058236.1, read on the forward strand.
TCATCCTCGCATGCAAGCGATCGACCGGCCATCATCACACACGCGATCGATCGGTCATGATCATGCGATCGTCCATGATCGATCCATGCATCAATAACCATCGGCCGACGCATACCAAATCATATAGTTTGGTCATGCGATTTTCTTTAGTTTGTTTAGGTTTCAATTCCTTGTTGCTTAAGTGATTTCTCTTATCAGTAGATTGATTCAAAACACTTTTAAGCAAGAAAAACAATCCTAAACATGAATCTAAACAAGAAAAACCAGAACCAATGGCTCTGATACCACTGAAGGATGTTTTAGAGTTAATCCTGATTCAATTCATCAGATTAATAGATCCTAAACATGCAGATCTAGGTTCTCTTGAATAGAAACAATATAGATCTCACCTTTTACCTGTTTATGCAGCGGAAAGAGAGAACAGGTCAGAGATCAGAGAGCCACCAAGTGATAACTCCTCCAGAGGTTCACACACGCACACCGTCAGGAAGAGAGGCTGCTAGACCAAGCTGTGGGAGGCGCAGAGAGAGAGAGGAAAATCGCAGGGGGGCTAGGGTTAGGAGGAAAATCAGACTTAAGTTTTAATTATAAAACTTGTCTATTTCCTTTTGGGCTTTTGGGCCCAAATACCAAATTGATTAAATCCCTTGGATTTAATCAGACCCATTAATCTCTCTCTAAGTACGACAAATGCCTGGCACTTTTACCGTACTTCTGCTAAGCCGTTCCTACACAATTTCCTGTTAGCTTAGGCGTGTGACCCATATGGGATCATATAATAAAGGCAATAAGTCCAAGACTTATAGATCATGAGCGGACTCTAGCAAGCCATCATGACCCCCAGTATTATATGACTTATGTCTGATCATTGACATACTCTTACTTTCTAGAGACAGTACCGAGATTACTGGACACAATTCCAACAGTTCAGTCAACGTCTTCGTTAAGCCTTTCTTGATATAGTTCCTTACGAACTTATCATAGCTTGACGACAGTGACTGCAGAATGATCTCAGTTGCCAATTCCTGGCTAACTGGATAATCCAGTTTCCTCAGGTTATCAATGTAACCCATCATTTTACTGACATGAGGACTTACTGGATGATCATTTGGTAGCTTGCAGCTAGTGAGAGATTTAACCAACTGGTATCTCTCCACTCTTACCTGCTCCTGAAATTTCAATTTCAGGCTGCTGATCATCTCTATTGGCGACTCCATGTTCTCATATTGCTTCAGCAAATCTGAGTCCATGGTAGCCAATATCAGACCACGCACATCTACCGCATCATTATAATGCTTATTCCAAGCATCGTATACTGCATGAGAGGCATTGGACCCGATCCTCACGGGGAGAGCTTTCTCAAGGACATAGTCCTTTCTCTCCTGCCTGAGGACTAGCCTCAGGTTCCGCGACTAAGTCAAGAAATTTGATCCGTTCAGTTTGTCCATCTCAAGGACAGACCGGATCGAGAAAGTGTTTTGATTGTTTGTGCTCGTCATAGCTGAAATTTAGAGATAAAAAGAGTTTTAGTTATTTAGTTCATAAAAGAGTAATCTTAATAACTTATAAGAAAACTCGCATTGCATTCAAAATTTCTTTGTTTAACCTCATAAGAATGCAATGATTCCGAGACCCATGTTCAGCTAAATCCAAAGTGGGCCACTGGCCGTCACCCGGAATTAGCTTTACTTGGTAAGCATACACACAGCTAGTTATAACCTCATATAACTCTCGGTTGTGAATTGGGCCCAAGGCCCAAAACACCAGATGTCTCAAGGCCCGGGACTCCCGATGGCCCAGTCAAGGAAACCAATCTCTTACAGCCAAATAATCACTAAAGTCTGGGACTTCCAATGAAATTAGTGACTATATACTACTTTACTTACGCGAAAACAGACACCTCACACTGTAAGCCATATCTGTAATCGAATAAGCGTTAAGTAGCTGACAAGATTGGAAAGACATCCAAGCTTGATATTGTTTTGAGGATTTTCAGTTTTATTTCCAAAAATAGAAGATTACTATTTTGGGAAACTTACTTATTTTAGAAACTTTCTAAATTTAGTAACATACTAAAAATAGAAATTTCTAATTTAATATTTTATAAATATTTTCGGGTTGGGTCACAAATTATAGGCCCAATTCTTGGCCCAAGACCATAGAATTCCAGTTGGCCCAATAATTTGACATAACCGAGTCGGTTCATTAATTCTGGTCCAAGACCAAATTAACTACTAAATCCAACTGGTTATTTACTAAACCAGACCAGCTCTAAATTATTTGGTCCAACCAAATCAAACTTAGACCAGCCTTCGGTTTAGTTTAAAATTCAATTTTTGAATTTAAATCCGGTTTAACCAGAAATTAAATAATACCAATTGTATTAAATAATTTCCAGCAAACCGCGATTTGGGTTAACCGCTTGAACCACCAATTAAATTGGATCGGTTCGGTTAAGTCCAAAATCAGGAAGAAACACTTTGTGTTTTAGCCAATTTTGACCTAACTTGCGGTTTTGGTTAAAGCAGACAATGAACCACAATCGGTTTGATCGGTTCATTGTCACGGGTTTAGGAAAAACGAACCACAATTATCAAGGCTTTGAATTGGTTTTTGTCTTTAGCTTAAAGACAAAAAACCTTGAATGAATCGTTAAGCTTATGAAAACATTCAACAATCAACAATCAATTCATGACTTTAACAAACCATATGATATGTGCGATCGTAATTCACATTCGCTAAACAACAAACATGATTTTGTCTTTTAACTAAAGGACAAAATCATGATCTTTTACACATTAATTCAATCAATTAAACAATCGTTTGACCTTAAGCTAATAAGCATATCGAACGATACTCATATGGAATGAGACAAAACATGGCCTCCATTATCGATTCATGCTCTTCACAACAAGACAAAACATCGATTTTGACTTATAACAATTCGTATGATAATTAAATGTCAACAAGCGATCAAGACACCACTAAAGACAAAAAAAAAAAAACGAACAAGACATCATCGATAATCACATGATTCAATAATTGCTTATCAACAACGATTGATTTACAGCGATTGATAAAGTCAACAAAGCAAAGTCAAAGATCGCTTATCAACAATTATTCAGCAAAGTCAATGTCGAGCCGTCATTCACTTAACTAACCAAACACGTTTCTCTTAACAAAAGACAAACACTATTTGTCCTCTTTCAATTCAATAATGGATGACATTAGCAAGCGAATTCTCAATTCAACAAGGTCAACAATTATTCAATAAGCGATCGTAATATCGTTTTCATAATTAATCCAAATAACAAAAACCTAACGACCTAGGCTCTGATACCACTGAAGGATTATGCGTTTTTCAAGGTTCAATTCTCAGATTGCAACCTAGCACATAATCTTAAACAGATCTAGGTTCTTGTAACTGAATCATAAAACAAACCTGGACATTACTTTTTGCAGCGGAATGGTTGTAATGTCGAGATCAACGAACAGATGAATACCTGTTCCTCCTTTGGTATCCACACTCTTACAAGCCGGGGTGGCTGCTAGACCGGATGGATCAACAGAGAGTGAGAGAGATTAGAGAGAGAGGGAGGCCACGGCTGCCACTCTCAAAATCGCCAACCAGTGTTAGGGTTTCATAACCCATGTTGCAATTTATTAACTCACTAATGGGCCCAAGTTTAATTAATTAAACTAATGGTCCATTAGACTTTTGGGCCCAAGACACAAATCAGACAAAAGCCCATTTGTTGTCTGCCCAACTCTCCGTACAAATACAGTAAATGCCACTGCATCTTACCGTATTAATTCCATCTTAACTTTCCCGTTAGCTATGGTGTGTGACCCTTTGGGATCATACAATACTGGTAATAAGTCCTAAACTTATAGATCAAGAGCGGACTCTAGCAAGCCATCATGATCACCCAGTATTTATGACTTATGTCTGATCTCGACATTTATCATACTTTCTAGAGATAGTACAGTAGATTTCAGGACATTCCCAACATTAAGATGCCGAAGAGTATGAAATTTTTTAGTGATTTGCTTCTGGGATGGTCTCTTTAAGATAACTAAGCTTTTCTGATTTAGGAAGAACTTGGGTCATTTGGCATCCAAGTGTACAGGTGGTGATCATATCCAAATCACTGCAGATGATTACCTGAGAAGTCTTGTTACCGGTTAGTCTATTTTGGATTCTAGTTTATGTGGTTTACGCATATAATGACGAAGATACCTGATAGGTCAAGAATTAATCCCTATACTAAACTGCAAGTGTACAGCAATGTCAAAGTAGTATATAGGGTTATCGAATCCACAGGGACACTTTGTCTCAAGAGAATCAAACTGTAGGGAATGAATACTAGAAATAAGCAATGTGATTGTATTGAAAACAGTGCAAGAAAGTAAATCAGTAGCAGAGATTATTGGTTGTGAAAGCAAGTAATTAAAAGCGTCAAACCTAGGGTATTCTCAGGAAATCAGACTAGCAGACAGTTCATTCAGCAAGGATCTAATTAAGCACAGTTCTAGAACTCAAAACACAGATATAGAATTAACCAAATTCCTTTGCGATAATTCTCTAAGTCTAAGTGCAGCAAACCAAACTTCCGTTTGCGAGAACTAACAGATTAAACTAGCAATAAGTCCAAGTTTGATATGTTCACAATTATCCTAAACCAAACTTTCGTTTGCGCAAAGTTTAATTGCCCAATTTAATTAGTTCAGATTCCTAAACCCCACTTCCGTGACGTATTTAGCAACCTAAGATCTAGATTCTAATTGATCAGGTTAGAACTAGCTTTAAGCACAATTAAATTGAAGAACAGATATAGTTTGAATCCTTAACTGAAATTGAACAAGTCTAGAAAGTCATGAAATCCTATGTGAGAAACCCTAAGTCTAACTAGGAATCTACTCAGACATAGATAATGAAAACATGATCATATGATAAGTAAATTGCATAAAAGAATAAGAGTAAAAGGGGTTCGAAATCTTCTCCAAATACAGATGATGAATTAGGTTCAGATCAGCCCCCAAAAGCTCTAAAAATCCTCTGCTCTTAATTATAAAAGTATATCTAATAAAAACTCTAAAAACTCTATTATATAGGCATAATCTCGGATGGGGCTTCTGTGTAAATACTGGAACTATCTTGGGCTTCTTTGTAAATCTTCAATACTTGTCAAACCGACGTGTACGGCCCATCTCGCGACTGCATCGATCGATGCTTTGAGTGCAACGATCGATGCATGATCAATTATACGAACAGTGAGTTAAGCTCTCGGCCAAAACGTCCCAAAAATCCCAAAATGCTCCAAATATCTCCAATTAGCTCCAATCCTGATTTAACCTGTAAAAGACTCTAAACAAAGACAAAAGACACTAAAACACATCTATATCATGGTCTAAAATGGGTAAAAACCATGATATATCAACTCCCCCACACTTAGCCTTTGCTTGCCCTCAAGCAAAACATAGAACTAAAACATGGTGAAGAGGTTTGAAAACTCTTCAGAAACTCATTTCATCTTAGAAGCTACAATACTCAGATTCCCCTTAGTAAACCACTGAAAGAATCAATCACAGGATATCAAGACCAACATGTACTTCCCCCACACTTAGCAACTGTCCTAGGTAAACTCCACAATCACATTCAAGCATTCAAATTCTCCCTACTGACTTCTGCAAGTATTTAAGTGCGGTCTCACCTAAGGAGTATCGATCTAAAGGCACATGGATTCTTACCTTGCCAGCTCTAGACCACCATACTATCTTTCTCTAGTCCCTTTCTTCTCTTTCCCTTCTTTAACAACTGATTTTTCTCCACTGGGTATCATTTTATTTTTTTTATCAGTGTTCTTCCCGTTATGGGGTGTACTTTGGACACATTCCATGGATCACATGAGAGATAATAGTGTTTGCTACTATTCCCATGACCACTTCGGAGTTACTAACTCATCCTCAGTTTATTATCTTTTTTTTTTTTTTTTACTTTATAGAAGGGGAGAAGGGGACTAAATAGGACAGGTTTACAGGCTGTGTCAGAACTAACAGGGAATCCGACATAAAGTATACCAAGCCCTTAGGTGAGAAAATCTAAGTCAGTATTAGGGGTGAAGTCAGTAAAGGATCCTCTGGTACCTGAAGTGATATGGGTGTTCCCAGTAGGTTGATCCGTGTCTGGGTTTTCTAATAGTCAGAGATAGATCCTGCAACTTCATCCCAATGGTTACTTAAGTTCCTGCAAGTTTTGTAAATCTCCTCAGAAAATCATAGTTTCTTACTTAAACAGTTTTGACTCAATAAAACAAAAAAAATTTTGAAATACGGACTGACTCTTAAGAAAACAGAAAGATAAACGTCAGTAGCACCTCCCCCACACTTAAGACACACTGTCCCCAGTAGTGTCCAGCGAAGGATCGGTAAAAAGAAAATAAAAATTGAAAAGGTGAAATTATGTCTGTCGGGTTACCTCTGTCGCACGAGCAACGACCGGTGCATTAGATGCATCGACCGTTACTTGGCGATTTTTCGTGTATAGTCGATCGTTGCTCAGGACCGCAACGATCGCTGCAATGCGATTCCTTTCGTGTTGTGACGATCGATGCAGAAATGCATCGATCGCTGCACTGCGATTTAATTCGAGACCTGCAAACATGACTGCACCAGAAACAAAAACAAACGTAAAATCCTAACAAAAACACCAAAAATTAGAAAGAAAAACACCAGTACCTAATGGTGGGTTGCCTCCCACCCAGCGCTTGTTTAAGGTCAATAGCTTGACCGGACGCGCAAGATCTTTCAGGTTGAGGGTGCAGCATCCAGAGGCAAAATCTGTCCTCTGGGAATCTCGGCCTTAGCCCAATAGTGTTTTACCCTCTGCCCATTCACAGCAAACTCATTACCTTCCTTGCCTATTAGTATGACAGCTCCATATGGACGCACTTCTTTTATTGTGTAAGGACCGGACCATCTTGATTTCAGCTTTCCTGGAAACAAGTGTAGACGAGAATTGTATAGAAGTACCTGGTCATTAGGCTCAAACCGTCTAGAAACAATCTTTTTATCATGATAAGCCTTTGTCCTCTCCTTGTACAGCTTTGAGTTCTCATAGGCAAGATGTCTAATCTCATCCAACTCATTAAGCTGTATCAACCTTCTTTCAGCAGCTGGTTTAAGGTCAAAGTTCATCTGTTTTACAGCCCACGCTGCTTTGTGCTCAAGTTCCACAGGCAGATGGCATGCTTTTCCATACAACAAGTGAAATGGAGTAGTCCCCAATGGTGTTTTGAATGCAGTCCTGTAAGCCCATAAAGCATCATCAAGCTTAGCTGCCCAATCTTTTCTTGTCTTCCCAACTGTTTTCTCCAAGATCTCCTTGATTTGTCTGTTGGAGACTTCTACTTGTCCACTAGTCTGTGGGTGATAAGGAGTAGCAACTCGGTGATGCACCCCATGCTTCTTCAAGAGCTTCTCAAATACCTTATTAATAAAGTGAGACCCTCCATCACTAATTACTATCCGAGGTACTCCAAATCTAGGGAATATGATGGATTTGAACAGCTTAATGACTACTGAAGAATCATTGGTTGGACTAGCTATTGCTTCTACCCACTTAGATACATAATCCATAGCAACTAATATGAATTTATTCCCATAAGATGAGGGAAAGGGACCCATAAAATCTATGCCCCAGCAATCAAAAACCTCAACCTCAAGAATGAAATTCTGAGGCATCTCATGCTTTCTGCTGATTTTCCCTCTCCTTTGGCAGGCATCACAATGAGAAATAAAAGAGTGAGTATCAGCGAACATTGTAGGCCACCAGAAACCTGCCTGCAAAACCTTAGATACAGTCTTGAAAGTAGCAAAATGTCCTGCATAATCTGATCCGTGGCAGTGGAACAGGATATCTGGAACCTCTGTTTCAGCAACGCATCTCCTATAAAGGCCATCCGAACAGTGCTTATAGAGGTAAGGTTCATCCCAATAGTACCTCCTAAGTTCTCTGAAAAACCTCTTCTTCTCATATCCTTTTAGATTATCTGGTTCAGCCTCTGCAGCTAGATAATTGGCTATGTCTGCATACCATGGTTGATCATTTGTTGAGACAGCATAAATCTCGACCTCATGTTTTCCAATCCGTACCGTAAAAATCTCTGGGTCTGTGTTCGCGCTGCAACGATCGTCATAGCCAGATGTATCGATCGCTACAGCCCCGATAGATGCATCGATCGATGCTGATGTTGCATCGATCGACGCAATGCGATTAATCCGACAGTTTTGCAGATCTCTGTCCAAATCTGTCTCACAGATTGTCCCAACCATATTGACGTTTTCCTCAGGCAAATAGTCATTGATTGGCACGTCGTCTTCTATCAGCATCCTAGAAAGATGATCAGCAACTCCATTCTCAACTCCTTTCTTATCTCTTACTTCAATATCAAATTCCTGGAGCAACAAGATCCATCTCAACAGTCTTGGCTTAGCATCCTTCTTCTGCATCAGATACTTCAGGGCTGAATGATCAGTGTGTACAATCACCTTGGAGCCAACAAGATAAGAGCGAAATTTCTCAAATGCAAAGACAACTGCTAACAGCTCCTTCTCTGTAGTGGCATAGTTCCTTTGTGCATCATCCAGTGTCCTACTGGCATAATAGATAGCATGAAGCTTTCTATTTTTCCTTTGTCCAAGAACAGCTCCTACAGCATAGTCACTTGCATCACACATTACTTCGAAAGGCAAATCCCAATCCGGTGGCTGAACTATGGGAGCACTTACTAAGGCCTGCTTGATCTGTTCAAATGCGGTTTGACAATCTGCAGTGAACTCAAACTTGGTGTCTTTACACAGCAAAGCAGTTAAAGGCCTAGCAATCTTACTGAAATCCTTGATGAATCGTCTATAGAAACCAGCATGTCCAAGAAAGCTTCTGATAGACTTAACAGAATCCGGTGCCTGCAGGTTGGTCATTACCTCAATCTTGGCGCGGTCTACTTCTATTCCAGCCTCTGACACTTTGTGTCCTAGTACAATGCCATCCCTAACCATGAAATGACATTTCTCCCAGTTAAGAACTAAATGCTTCTCTTCACATCTCTTCAAAACCTTACACAGATTATCTAAGCATTCATTATAGGATGATCCATATACCGAGAAATCATCCATGAATACTTCCATAAAATCCTCAATCATATCTGTGAATATGGACATCATGCATCTCTGGAAAGTGGCTGGTGCATTGCAGAGTCCAAAGGGCATCCTACGGTAGGCGAATGTCCCATATGGACAAGTGAAAGTGGTCTTTCCTTGATCCTCTGGATGGATGGGGATCTGAAAGAAACCTGAGTATCCATCTAAAAAGCAGTAGTAAGGATGATTTGCTAACCTTTCGAGCATCTGATCAATAAAAGGTAAGGGGAAGTGATCCTTTCTAGTCGCAGCATTCAGTTTCCTGTAGTCTATGCACATCCTGTGTCCCGTCACAGTCCTAGTAGGTATCAGCTTGTTCTTCTCATTCTTAACAACTGTAACTCCTCCTTTCTTAGGTACTACATGGACTGGACTTACCCAATCACTGTCTGAAATAGGATAGATGATCCCAGCATCCAGGAGTTTCATAATCTCCTTTTTGACTACTTCCTGCAGATTAGGATTAAGTCTCCTCTGATGTTCGATTGATGTCTTGGACTCATCCTCGAGATGTATCCGATGCATGCACAGCTCTGGTGAGATACCTGAAATGTCATTAAGGGAATAGCCAAGAGCTTTGCGATGCTTGCGCAGCTTGCTTAGCAGTAAAGTGAGCTCTGCGTTGTTCAAACTAGCGTTGACAATCACTGGATAAGTTGAATTTGGTCCAAGAAATGCGTACCTTAGCCCGGATGGAAGTTGTTTCAGATCTATTTTCGGAGCTTTTTCCTCTGCCCAGTCTCGGTCGTCTTGCAACGATCGTTGCTCAGTTGGTATCGATCGTTGCAGTTCCGCGTCAGATACTTCGACTTGCATTGCAACCTCGATAGAATCCATCAATCTTGTATAGCACATTGCAGGCTCGTCCTGTAGGTACTCCAACTCCAAAATAGAACTCAGTAAGGCTCTTTCTAGTGGGTCCTCAGCATGTGATTGATGGAAGTACTCTGCAGCCAAATCACCCAATGTGTCCACATAGAAGGTCTGCCCGTCAATGGTTGGTCTCTTTACCAGCTTGTTCATGTCAAAACTCATCTTCAGATCACCCACATTCAGAATTATCTTACCTCCTTGACAGTCAATCATTGCACCAGCTGTTGCTAAGAAAGACCTGCCTAGAATTAATGGGTCTTTTGGCTCCTGTCCATATTGTAGAACCACAAAGTCAGTTGGGATCACACACTTGCCAACTGTTATAGGCACATCCTCTATTACTCCTTCAGGAATCCTGACTGATCTTTCTGCCAAAACTAGCGATATCCTAGTTGGTATAAAGTCTGTCATCCCTAGTCTTTTAGCAACCGAGAGGGGCATCAGATTTACGCTGGAACCAAGATCACATAGGGACCTTTCGAACCTCTCCTTGTAGATAGCACAATCTAATACGAAGCTGCCTGGATCTTTCAATTTCTCTGGAATTCTACCTTGAACCACTGCACTACATACCTCATTTAGCATCATTATGCTTTCTTCATCAGACCATTTACCAGAAATTGCATCCTTGAGGCATCTCTTCATCATGGGGGAGGTTTCAATAGAATCCAACAAAGGTACTTCAACCTTCACCTTTTTTATGAACTCCTTCCATTTTGCATATTGCCTATCATTCCTAGCTTTTCTGGGATTCTTGGGATAAGGTATCTTAGGCTTGTATACCCTTTCAGCCGGCTGTTTTGGGTTTTCAGCACCCGAACTTTCTGTAGTTACCTTGTGTCGATCGTTGCCCTTGTTGCACCGATCGATGCTAGGCGACTTCGTTACGATCTCTGGTTCCTTGGTTTCGCTTGGCAACGATCGTTGCTTGGATGCATCGATCGATGCGCGGCGAATATCGCGTATCGATTCTTCCAACTCTTCAATTTCTACGAGTTCCTCAACGCTTAACTGCTTTTTCTGGCCAGATGACAGCTCCTTACCACTTCTTAATGTCACGGCATTGCACTGGTACTTAGGATTGGCATCAGTCCTTCCCGGGAGATATCCCTCTTCCCTCTGAGCATGCCCAGCAGTTCTTGCAACCCTTGCATCAAGCTCTTTTATGTGCGTGTTCAAACCTTCAAACTTCCCATTCAGCTCCCTGTAGATTGTATCCATCTTTGCGTCAGAATCTGCTGCGTACTTAGTCTGATTCTCCATCAGCTGTCTTAGCATCATCTCTATCTTACTATCAGGCTCATTGGCTTTCTTAAAACCACTTTGCTGAACTCCATTTGAAAATCTGTTTCCCTGCTGATTTCTAAATCTATTGCCTTGGAAACCAGAACCTCCTATGAAATTCACACCTTCTTCCTGAGTGTCCTCCTCAGTCTGAATTACCTCTAGATTTTGGGCAGAGTGGACAACTTTTTTACTTGTCAAGAGATTGTAGACTGTGTCTAGCCTGGATCTAATCTCAGTCATGTTAGAATCCTCTACACTTCCACCGGATTTCTTTCTCATCTCATCCATAGACTTGCAACTGTAGCTCCCAACCAGGTTCTCTATCAACTGCTTAGCTTGTGTAGGAGTCCTGGTATTGAAATTAGCATCACTGGAATTATCCAGCGCAGTCTGATAAGGGAGATCTATTCCTCTGAAGAAAATACCAATCAGCTGTACTTCTGTGAATCCATGATGTGGACAATCACGCTGATACTGCTTAAATCTCATCCATGCGGTTGTCAAAGGCTCCACAGCTCCTTGGGAAAAAGTAAGTATGTCCTGTCTGGACTGATCTGAGCGCGCAGCGTCGTAGAAGTGACGCAGGAACTCACTCTTTAAGGCTGCCCAAGTAGTATACTGACCAGGTGCCAGTTGTCTCAGCCATGCACTAGCGTCTCCAGCAAGACTGTGCGGAAATAGCTTAAGGAACAGATAGTCCGGGCATACTCCTTCATACTTCATGCCAGTGACTATGTCCTCAAACTTGTCAATGTGATCCATAGGCTGCTCTGATTGAAGACCATGAAAAGCAATCTGCCTCATCAGTTGGTAGTAGATAGTTTTTACCTCAAAATCATTCCTTTCAAAAGCAGGAAGCACTAGAGCTGCTCGGTTTGCATGAAACTCATCAGGTCTATTGTAGTCAGCTAGTGTCCTCTCATGAACTACCATCTCTCTACCTTGAGCTCGATCTTGCGGTTGTTGCTCAGGTTCAGGGGGATCAGGGATGACATTCCCTTCAGCATCAACCCGATGCCCAGCAGCATTGTACGGGTTGTTATCTTGGTCCCTCAGGGTACCTTCAGCATCTGGTATCAAGATCAGACGTTCTCGAACCATTCTCTCTCTCTTTTCTCTTCTGATAGTCCTCTCTAGACGTCCAAGTTCTTCTAGGTTGAGATTAACTAAGCTCGAGTTCGGATTACTTCGAGTGTTCTGCGTTGGCATAAACTGTCTGTAATCGTCCAGCAACGATCGATGCTATCAGTGCAACGATCGATTCAATCTCAAATCGCTCAGCAACGATCGATGCAAGGGTGCAACGATCGACGCAAGGCGAAATTCGTACCTGCGACAGAGAGAAACAGAGAAAAGTCAGCAAAATAAAATAAATAAAAAAAAAAAAAACGAAAAACAAAAACGAAAAACGAAAAATTTCTAGTAAAACCCTAAGTTCGGTCCTATCGAAGACTCTAAGAGTCCCCGGCAACGGCGCCAAAAACTTGATAGGTCAAGAATTAATCCCTATACTAAACTGCAAGTGTACAGCAATGTCAAAGTAGTATATAGAGTTATCGAATCCACAGGGACACTTGGTCTCAAGAGAATCAAACTGTAGGGAATGAATACTAGAAATAAGCAATGTGATTGTATTGAAAACAGTGCAAGAAAGTAAATCAGTAGCAGAGATTATTGGTTGTGAAAGCAAGTAATTAAAAGCGTCAAACCTAGGGTATTCTCAGGAAATCAGACTAGCAGACAGTTCATTCAGCAAGGATCTAATTAAGCACAGTTCTAGAACTCAAAACACAGATATAGAATTAACCAAATTCCTTTGCGATAATTCTCTAAGTCTAAGTGCAGCAAACCAAACTTCCGTTTGCGAGAACTAACAGATTAAACTAGCAATAAGTCCAAGTTTGATATGTTCACAATTATCCTAAACCAAACTTTCGTTTGCGCAAAGTTTAATTGCCCAATTTAATTAGTTCAGATTCCTAAACCCCACTTCCGTGACGTATTTAGCAACCTAAGATCTAGATTCTAATTGATCAGGTTAGAACTAGCTTTAAGCACAATTAAATTGAAGAACAGATATAGTTTGAATCCTTAACTGAAATTGAACAAGTCTAGCAAGTCATGAAATCCTATGTGAGAAACCCTAAGTCTAACTAGGAATCTACTCAGACATAGATAATGAAAACATGATCATATGATAAGTAAATTGTATAAAAGAATAAGAGTAAAAGGGGTTCGAAATCTTCTCCAAATACAGATGATGAATTAGGTTCAGATCAGCCCCCAAAAGCTCTAAAAATCCTCTGCTCTTAATTATAAAAGTATATCTAATAAAAACTCTAAAAACTCTATTATATAGGCATAATCTCGGATGGGGCTTCTGTGTAAATACTGGAACTATCTTGGGCTTCTTTGTAAATATTCAATACTTGTCAAACCGACGTGTACGGCCCATCTCGCGACTGCATCGATCGATGCTTTGAGTGCAACGATCGATGCATGATCAATTATACGAACAGTGAGTTAAGCTCTCGGCCAAAACGTCCCAAAAATCCCAAAATGCTCCAAATATCTCCAATTAGCTCCAATCCTGATTTAACCTGTAAAAGACTCTAAACAAAGACAAAAGACACTAAAACACATCTATATCATGGTCTAAAATGGGTAAAAACCATGATATATCAATACCAGAGATTTGTTATGGGTGAGATCAGTTCATTAGAAGCTTCCAACGTCTCGGGAAATAGGGCATGGATCGTTTTGGGGGATTTTAACCAAGTCTTACACCCAACAGACCACTCAAATCCAGCGAGCACAAATGTGGATAGTAATACAAGGAGGTTCAGAGAGTGTCTTCGAACCGCAGAGCTTTCGGACCTCAATTTCATAGGGAACACTTTTACTTGGTGGAACAAATGTGCAGCAAGACCAGTGGCTAAAAAATTGATCGGATCTTGGTTAATGAAGCATGGAACACTTCACTCCCATCGCCCTTTGCACACTTTGGAGAGCCATATTTTTTTGACCACTCATCGTGTGAAGTCTCTCTCCTACTCCCAGACCAACGGCACAAGAAATCTTTCAGGTTATACAACATGCTTCTTCAGCATGAGGAATTCCTCCCTATGATCACCTTACAGTTGTACTCGTGCTCGGTACTAGGATCTGCAATGTATAGGCTGTCTGAGAAACATAAGATATTGAAAAAGAACATAAGGGAGTTCAGCAGGAACAACTTCTCTAACCTGGAAAAACGAGTGGCAGAGGCTCATGAGAAGGTCCTTGCCAGGCAAAGACTTACACTTGCTAATCCAACCCAGAGTAATGCTGAGAAGGAGCTTGAAGCACAGCGATTATGGGTCACATTACTTAAAGCGGAGGAGAAGTTTTTCTGTCTGCAACAAGTAGGTGACTTCAATACACCTTATTACAACAGAATAACAAACTCCAGGAAGGCACAAAACCAGATTCACTACCTGCTGGCGGATGATGGCTCAAGGATGACATCTCCGATTACTTCACATCTTACTTCGCTGACTTGCTGGGAAAGGAACAACACGCCTTTCAAATGGTTGAGGGAGATTGGAATTTTGCTTCCTCAAAGATGTTCTGTATCTGAGAAAGTGGTATTGGGAAAGGATTTATCAGATGAGGAGATAAGGTCGGCTTTCTTCTCCCTGTCTAGAAACAAAGCAAGCGGACCTGACGGCTACACATCAGAGTTTTTCATGCATTGTTGGCCGGTTATAGGACCTGAAGTAACAACTGCAATTCAAGAATTTTTCCACTCCAGAAAAATTCTGAAACAGTGGAATGCAACATCACTAGTCCTCATTCTCAAAATAACCAATGCTGAAACAACATCTGACTTTCACCCAATATCCTGCCTCAACACCGTCTACAAGGTTATTTCAAAGCTTCTGGCAGATTGGCTGAAAGTTACACTGAAGAATGTAATCTCCCCATCACAATATGCTTTCATGCTAGGACGTTTACTCGGAGAAAACGTCCTTCTAGCAATGGAGCTGGTGCAGGGTTATAATCGCCAGAATATAGACCCATGATGTATGTTGAAGGTCGATCTTAGGAAAGCATTTGACTCTGTATGCTAGGAATTTGTGTTATCCGCTCTGAAAGTGCTTCAGGTGCATCATCGTTTCATCGCTTGGATCTCTGAATGTATCAAAACCGCGAGCTTCTCTGTTATTGTAAACATAAGTAGTGGAGGGCACTTCATCAGTAAGCAAGGACTGAGACATGGAGATCCGTTTTCTCCCTATCTCTTTTTGTTGGTCATAGAAGTATTTTCGAACCTGCTGCAGTCACGTTACTGTAATGGCTACATCCACTACCATCCGAAAGCAGCCAAGCTTGATTTATCTCATCTTATGTTCGCAGATGATGTAATGATTTTCTTCGATGGTGGATCCTCTTCCTTGCACGGTATCAGAGAGACCTTGGAGGACTTTGCAGCTTGGTCGGGTTTGCGAATAAATTGCGACAAATCACAACTGTTTCTAGCCGGTGTGAACAAAATTGAAACTGATACCATATCTCGATACGGTTTCAACATTGGTTCTCTACCCATTAGATACTTAGGAATCCCTCTCATGCATAGGAGTGTTGGTACTGGATTTCCCTCTAGTAAATCCGGCCCATTAACAAATAAGACAAAGGCCCATATCTATGAGCCCATTCCAGGATCAAAGACGAAGAGACGAGCCGATTCATTTGTTGGGCCCAAACGAATGACTCTTTGACGAGGCCCAAGTGATGCCGAAGTAAGAGGCGATCGAGCTCAAGCTCGGCAGGAGACGACGTGGAGATAGAGCGACTCGGTATTTCCCAGTTCAACTGATCCGCGAGAATCACGGGGATCGTTACGAAGGAGAGGCCAAAATATCGGAACAGAGGGATCAAAGTCGAGACTATTTAAAGAAGAAGTGGTGATCCATTCAAGACATGCTGACCCTAGCTTAGAACACTTCGACTAGATAGCTCGATCTTTATACTTTGTACTCTCTTTTCGATTGTGTTTGTTCTATCTCGACGATCAATATCAATAAAGTCTTTGATTCATAGGAAACTATACCATTTCTATACCTAAAAGTCCAAATCCACGAATACAAATTCTTAGTGTGAATCCCGGATCTCACATTTGGCGCCGACTGTGGGGCCTTCTCAAAATAAACAAGAACGGACAAAGGAGCCGGAATCTCCCGAAACACTTCCTCAGGGGTCGCGGAAGCGAGTTGAGTTTATTCTCGGCGATCTCAACCTGAGCGGCACCCCAGAAGGTTTGGCATTATCCCCACCTCCGGCTCCCGTTAAGAGTTTACGCTCACGAATCAATCTCCCTCGTCTCTGCGGGGGGGGGGGGGGGGGGGGGGGGTGTACGGGCTATACCCCCTAAACGAATCGACTTCATCTTCGGTGGCTCCAAGCTTTGCCGAGACTCGGTCAATTCAATCAAGGCTCTTCAAAGGAGAGTCGAAACTGACAAAGGGGGGAAAATCCCAATGATAGGTCCAGACCACGAGATCATTTTCCACGAGAGCGAGACAAGCAACCTCGACAAACCACACGACGACGCTCTCCTCGTTTGTCTAGTAGTGGGAGATGTCGAACTCTCAAGGATAATGATCGACACAGGAAGTTCGGTGGATGTCCTCTTTTACGACGCGTTCAAAAAGATGGACTTCAACGACTCCGAGATCGTGGAAGGAAAGACACCACTAGTAGGGTTCGCTGGCGAAACAACGTACTCGATGGGCTCTGTCTTCGCCCCGGTGATAGCCGGAGGAGTCCGAAGAATGACAGAGTTCGTCATAGTGGATCGGCCAGCTCCCTATAACGCTATTCTAGGTCGACCATGGATATACGACATGAAAGCGGTACCATCGACCTACCATCAATGCGTAAAATTCCCAACTCCTAAAGGGGTAAAAACCGTGTACGGAAGTCAAAAGATTTCCCGCCATTGCTACATGAATGGATACAAGTAGATTGAGAAATCCCCTGCGTAGCAATTACAGAAAGGGGACGAGCTCGCCACCATGCAGACCAAAAGGTCGAATAACCCGAGTCAAATAGGACCTCGCGGTCCAAGTTTGCATAGATGATGCTCATCCCGAAAGACTCGTTGGCATTGGAATCGACCTATCAGAGCCAGTCAAAAACGAACTGGTCTCTTTCCTTAAACAAAACGTCGACTCCTTTGCCTGGTCTTCAGCAGACATGAAAGGGATCAACATCGACGTTACCAGCCACGAGCTGAATGTCGTGTTGGATCCCTAGGATCTAGGGTTCGTTATATTGAAATTTACCAACCTCGTTCTTACCTTGAACTGGCAGCGGAATTGTTGGTGAACGAGATCAGTGAGCGACACAGGTGCCTCGCCTCTACCAGATACACACGCACACAAGCTGGAAAACGGGATGCTAGTGCCGGATCTATGGGATCTGAGAGTTTCTGTTGTTTCTGCTTTTATGTCAGAGAAAAACTTGACGGCTAGGGTTCCAGGTCGAAACTATATCACTATATAATGACCTGGAATGACTTAAACCGAACCATGATTAATTAGATCCGTTTTAAGTCATAAAACCGAAACTCAGTTTCGGAATCGACCTTGTGTCGATCGACACACATACCGTGTCGATCGACACACTATTCGAAACTCAATATTGAAGTGTATCCAATACACATTAATACGATCATTACCATAATGATCATCCCGATATTTTAGCTTCCAGTTTGCTTAGGTGTGTGATCCTATAGGATCATATAATACTAGCAGTAAGTCTACAACTTACAGATTGCAAGAGGCTTCTAGCAAAACATTGCAACCGCCCAGTATTATACGAATGTCTGATCTCGACACACAACTATCATCAGGAGTGAGTACAAGTGTGATTTCAGGACACTATCCCAACAATCTCCCACTTGTATTGGAATCATCAATTCCTATAATCCTTTTGTCTCTATATCTCGATTTGGCATAAGGAAAGATTGGTGTCATCCTTATTAAGTCAATATCGTGTTTATCGAACTCCTGATCTTATACTGAACATTACAAACAACTGAACTACAGTTCGTTTGAGTGCGGCCACACATTTTCTCAGTATTTAATCTTCGATAGGCCCTGAGATATTTATCTCCCGTTAATCAGGAGGGACAAATCCCATCTTGTTCCATCCCTATTTCAACGCACACTTCATGATATACTTGAACAGTGCCGTTATAGTCGCCAGTTACGGGTCGACGTTTGACAAGGTCAAAGTGTACCAATTCATATGCAAGAAAGCATGATGAACTCAGGTCTGAGGACTATACTCTATAGTCGTAATGAGAACCTCTCATGACACAGATATAACTATCCTGGAGACTTCTCATTTGCGGGTCATGTCCGATCATATGTTCATCAACATATATTTATGTGACTGACTGTGATACTCATATCATTGACTCCATGAAACTTAGTCAACAGTCACCTCACAATCTAGTCTCTCGCGGTTGTCATTGTCCCACTTTGACAACCTCGACTAGGGACAGAACATAATCTATGTCATCTATGACCTATAGGGTTTCATGATCAAGTCCTCAACTTGATGACCTATAATATGACATAAACTTATTTTGGGACCATTATTTAGATCACAATAAATAATGCTGAAATCAAATTTCATTAAACATATCCAAAAGAATGTTTACAAGAGCGTCTTATTATAACTAAAATAAAACTAAAACTCCCACTATAATCAAGATTACATCTTAAGATCTCTAATGCCTACAGCAGTCGTATGACTCTCATGCTTAGGCCTTGGGAGTGGCTTAGTCAGAGGATCAGCGACATTCTCGCCCATCGGAACTCGGCTGATCTTCACATCACCTCTATTGACGATATCACGAATCAGGTGATATCTCCTCTCTACGTGTTTGGACTTCTGGTGTGACATGGGTTCTTTCGCCTGAGCAATGGCTCCGTTGTTATCACAAAACAAAGCCACTGGCTCCAAGATACTAGGAACCACACCAAGTTCAGTCATGACCTTCTTGATCCAAACAGCTTCCTTTGCCGCTTCAGAAGCAGCAACATATTCAGCTTCCGTCGTGGAATCAGCTACGGTATTCTGCTTAGAGCTCTTCCAGCTCACTGCACCGCCATTCAGACAGAAGACATATCCAGACTGTGATCGGAAATCGTCTCTGTCCGTCTGAAAACTCGCATCAGTGAATCCATTCACTACAAGCTCTTCACTTCCTCCATACACCAGGAATTTATCCTTAGTATGTCTCAAATACTTGAGAATATTCTTGACAGCTTTCCAGTGAACTTCACCTGGATCAGATTGGTATCTACTCGTCATGCTTAACGCGTAAGCTACATCTGGACGAGTGCAGAGCATGACATACATAATAGATCCTATTGCAGAAGCATAAGGAATCCTATTCATGCGCTCCCGCTCAGCATGTGTCACCGGACACTGCTTCTTGCTGAGACTAATGCCATAAGACATCGGTATGAAGCCCTTCTTGGAATCATGCATCCTGAATCTGTGCAACACCTTATCAATATAAGTGTCCTGGCACAATCCAATCAGCCTATTCACTCTATCTCTGTAGATTCTGATTCCAAGAATGTACGCGGCTTCTCCCATGACTTTCATGGAAAATTAACTTCCGAGCCAAGTCTTAACAGACTGAAGCAACAGAACGTCATTACCGAGGAGTAGTATGTCATCGACATACAGTACAAGAAACGCAATTCTGCTCCCACTAGTCTTCTTGTAAACACATGGTTCCTCTTCGTTCTTGATGAAACCAAATTGTTTTACTGCTTCATCAAAACGAAGATTCCAACTCCGTGATGCTTGCTTCAATCCATAAATGGATTTATGAAGCTTGCATACCTTCCCAGCGTTCTTAGGATTAACAAAACCTTCAGGCTGTGTCATATACACATCCTCTTCCAGAATACCATTCAGGAATGCGGTTTTGACATCCATCTGCCAAATCTCATAGTCATAATGAGCGGCAATTTCTAGAAGAATCCGAATGGATTTAAGCATAGCGACCGGGGAATAGGTTTCATCATAGTCAATACCATGAATTTGCTTGAAACCTTTAGCCACCAACCTCGCTTTGTAAATTTGCACATTTCCATCAGCGTCAATCTTCTTCTTGAAGATCCATTTACACTCAATGGCTTTTGCACCATTAGGTAAATCGACCAAGGACCATACTTGGTTTTCTGACATGGATCCCATTTTGGATTTAGAGGCTCCAAGCCACTTTTCGGAGTCCGGGCCCATCATTGCTTCCGCGAAGGTCGCTGGTACGTCACTATCAATGATCATCAGATCATTGGAATTGGTCACGAGAAATCCATAGTATCTCTCGGGTTCGTGACGGATCCTTCCGGATCTGCGAACTTCAGGCTCCACAGGCGCCGGTTCCACAGAACTTTGTGGATCCAACTGCTGCTCTTCCTCAGTAGGTTGAGCAGTCTCCTGTGCATCTCGAATTTCTTCAAGATGTACTTTACTCCCACTGTTTTTCTTAGAGAGAAACTCCCTCTCAAGAAAAGAACAGTCCCGAGCAACAAATACTTTGTTCTCAGATTGGTTGTAAAAGTAGTATGCCTTGGTTTCCCTAGGATAACCAATGAAGTAGCATTTATCTGATTTGGGTGCGAGCTTGTCAGAGATTAAACGTTTGACATAAGCCTCACAACCCCAAATCTTTAGGAAAGACAGACTAGGAATGTTCCCAGTCCACAATTCATGTGGTGTCTTTTCCACTGATTTAGATGGCACCCTATTTAGTGTAAACGCAGACGTTTCTAGAGCGTATCCCCAAAAGGATAATGGAAGATTTGAATGACTCATCATAGACCGAACCATATCCAATAAGGTTCGATTCCTCCTCTCTGACACTCCATTCCATTGGGGTGTTCCAGGAGGAGTGAGTTGTGAAACAATTCCACACTCGCTCAGATAGTCGCTGAACTCTTGACTCAAGTATTCTCCTCCGCGATCCGATCGCAGAGCTTTAATACTTTTTCCAAGTTGGTTCTGTACTTCATTCTTGAATTCCTTGAATCTATCAAAGGATTCTGACTTGTGTCTCATCAAATAGACATAGCCATACCTACTGAAGTCATCAGTGAAGGTAATGAAATACTTGTAATTTCCTCTGGCAACAGTGCTCATCGGCCCACATACATCAGTATGAACAAGACCCAATAAGTCATTGGCCCTTTCATTTGGTTTGTTGAAAGGGGCTCTAGCCATTTTGCCCATCAAACAAGATTCGCATTTCTCACATGATTCAAAATCAAATGAGCCCAGAAGCCCATTTTGATGGAGTCTCTGAATTCAAAGACAGGCATTTCTTGGTTTAAAACATATAACCCATTATCTAATGGGGCGCTACCATAATACGTACCATCACGATTAAAAGAACAAACTTTATTCTTAACAGCAAAATCAAAACCTTCCAAATCCAATACGGAAACTGAAATTATGTTTCTGCTAATCGCAGGTACAAAGTAGCAATTATTCAAAGTTAAAACCATGCCCGAAGGTAAAGACAAATCGTAAGTGCCTACGGCCCGTGCAGCTACCCTAGCTCCATTCCCGACCCGTAGCACCACTTGTCCTTTCTTCAGCGTTCTACTGTTTCTTAGTGCATGCATATTAGTACAAATATGAGCACCGCAGCCGGTATCCAATACCCACGAAGTAGAACTAGAAGATATAACATTAAGTTCGATAACATAAATACCTGAGTCAGACGCATCATACGTCTTCTTCAGCTTCTTGTAATCTTCCATGAACTTCTTGCAGTCTCTCTTCCAATGCCCTAACTACTTGCAGTAGTTGCATTTGTCCTCAGGAGAAGGCCCGGATTTGGGCTTCGGCTTGGGCTTGTCCTGACTCTCAGTCTGGACAACTTGGGCCTTTCCCTTATCCTTCTTAGGTTTCTTAAACCTTTTACCCCCTTGTACCATCAGTACAGTGGGAGTTGCCTTCTTGAGATTGTTTTGCATGTTGTAGTTCATGATGAACTGATCAAAACACGACGGCAAAGACTGCAGAATCATGTCAGTGGCTAGCTCCTGGCTAATGGCACAGTCCAGTTTCCCCAGGTTATCAATGTAACCCATCATTTTAAGGACATGAGGACTTACTGGACTGTCCTTAGCCAGCTTGCAATCCATGAGAGATTTAACCGTCTGGTATCTCTATGTGCGAGCTTGCTCCTGAAACAAATCTTTCAGGCTGTTAAATTTCTCAATGGGTGACATCACGTTCTCATATTGCTTCTGCAGCTCAGAGTTCATAGTCACCAGCATTAGACAATTAACATCTTTGACATCAGCTGAATGCTTATCCCAAGCATTCTTTTCTGTCTGCGGGGCATTGGAACGTGGCCTCTCGGGGAGAACTCTTTCAAGGACATATTCCTTGTTCTCCTGCCTGAGAACTATTCTCAGGTTCCGATACCATTCCAAGAAATTAGATCCATTTAACTTGTCCTTCTCAAGGACGGATCTTAGTGAGAAAGTGTTGATGTGAGTTGAGACAGACATAGCTGTAATTAAAAGAGGTAGAGGTTTTAGTTATAATGCTCAAGAAATGAGAATTCTTATCTAATAAGAAAACTTGCATTGTATTCAAAACTATGTTTCCTCAGATGAATACAATGAGCCAAGATCCATACTTCACCAAAATCTGAGTGGGCGACTCGCCATCACCCAAACTTTAGTTATCTAGGTAAGCAAATCATTGCTAATTGTACCCAGTACAACTCTTAGTCGTAGATGAGACAAACTATGTCTAATCTACTCTGATGTCTCTGGGCCCAGAACTTCTGATAGCCCAGTCAAGTAAAACCAATCTCTTCTATTTTGTGATCACTAATAGTCGCACTGCAAGTCTATTAATGATCACCTGCATTACTCATGTTGCTGTGGATACCAAGGACTCCAAGAATATCCAACAACAACACGAGTCTTGACAGTAGACAAGATCGGGCAAGACATCAAGATCACTTGATATTTAGTTGAGAAAAGAATTATTTAATCTTGATGTATATCCAATATACATTCAAGAAGTTATTAATTTAATTAAAACATTCAGTTTTATTAAGTTTCGCTTCATCTAGAACTTTAGGATTAAATTTGGTCTGGTATATGCAAATTTATGGTCCAACCAGTAATTCTGCGAATGGTGTGTCGATCGACTCCAACCATTGGCATTGGTCGACACAACCCAATTTAAACCGGTCTTCGATAACCGGTCAAACCGGATCGAATTTCCTTAACCGATTCAATCTAATTGAACCGGTTCGGTTTAACAGTCCATGTCGATCGTCACACAACTCTGTGTCGATCGACATTACCAAACCAGAACCAAATTGGTTAATTAAAATTAACCGAGCGAGATACCCGGTTTAATCCAATTGAACCGATCTATCTAATCGCTTTGCTTGTGTCGACCGACACACCCAGTGTATCGATCGACACAGATGGAATACGGGTACTCGATCTCAGATCGAAACCCTAAAATTATTTACGAGTTTTTGCTCTGTGTCGACCGACACACGCTTTGTGTCGATCGACACTCTGCGACAAACCCTAAAAAATGTATGCGTTTTCGCGGCGTATCGACCGACACAAGCTTAGTGTCGATCGACACAGTGCGATTTCAACAGTTCATCGTTTTTCAACAGGAACAAAATCCGAGATTAAAACCTTGAAAACACGATTTAGCAAGCATCAATCTAATCAATTACATCAGTATTAGATTTAAATGCTCCAGATTCAATAGACTAAACCCTAACACGCTCTGATACCACTGTTGGATCCCTAGGATCTAGGGTTCGTTATATTGAAATTTACCAACCTCGTTCTTACCTTGAACTAGCAGCGGAATTGTTGGTGAACGAGATCAGTGAGTGACACAGGTGCCTCGCCTCTACCAGATACACACGCACACAAGCTGGAAAATGGGATGCTAGTGCCGGATCTATGGGATCTGAGAGTTTCTGGTGTTTCTGCTTTTCTGTCAGAGAAAAACTTGACGGCTAGGGTTCCAGGTCGAAACTATATCACTATATAATGACCTGGAATGACTTAAACTGAACCATGATTAATTAGATTCGTTTTAAGTCATAAAACCGAAACTCAGTTTCGGAATCGACCTTGTGTCGATCGACACACATACCGTGTCGATCGACACACTATTCGAAACTCAATATTGAAGTGTATCCAATACACATTAATCGATCATTACCATAATGATCATCCCCATATTTTAGCTTCCAGTTTGCTTAGGTGTGTGACCCTATAGGATCATATAATACTAGCAGTAAGTCTACAACTTATAGATTGCAAGAGGCTTCTAGCAAAACATTGCAACCGCCCAGTATTATACGAATGTCTGATCTCGACACACAACTATCATCAGGAGTGAGTACAAGTGTGATTTCAGGACACTATCCCAACATGTCGACCCAACCTACAAACCGGTAAGACAGAAACGTCGAAAACTAGGTCCGGAACGAGCTCAAGCCGTCAATGACGAGGTCGATCGATTATTAAAAATCGGATTGATCATAGAGGTCAAATACCCCGACTGGCTCGCGAACCCTGTAGTGGTTAAGAAAAAGAACGGAAAGTGGAGAGTCTGTGTAGATTTCACGGATCTCAATAAAGCATGTCCGAAGGACAGCTTCCCACTCCCACACATCGACCGGCTGGTCGAAGCCACCGCCGGACACCAGCTACTATCCTTCATGGACGCTTTCTCGGGGTACAATCAAATATTAATGAACCCCGAGGACCAAGAAAAGACTTCGTTCGTAACTGATCGAGGCACGTACTGCTACAAAGTCATGCCCTTCGGACTAAAAAACGCAGGAGCGACTTACCAACGCCTCGTCAACAAGATGTTTTCAGGACTCCTAGGCAAAACTATGGAAGTCTACATCGACGATATGCTGGTCAAATCTTCCAGGTATGAGGATCACATCCCACAACTAAAAGAATGTTTTATCATTCTCAATAAATACGGGATGAAACTCAACCCAGCAAAGTGTACCTTCGGGGTCCCCTCAGGAGAATTCCTAGGATACCTAGTAACCGAAAGAGGGATCGAAGCGAACCCCAAACAGATCGCAACATTCATAGAGATGAAATCTCCCAGAACAACGCGAGAAGTCCAGCGCCTGACTGGCAAAATAGCTGCTCTGAACCGTTTCATCTCGAGGTCGACTGACAAATGTCTGCCCTTCTATCACTTGCTCAAAGCGAACAAAAAGTTCCTCTGGGACGAAAAGTGCGAAGAAGCGTTCACTCAGCTTACTTAAGCGAACCACCCATACTGGCAAAACCAGTAGAAGGGGAACCCCTCTACCTCTACCTAGCTGTCTCGACGGCAGCGGTAAGTGGAGTCCTGGTTCGCGAAGAACAGAACGAACAACGGCCGGTGTATTACATCAGTAAGACCTTAATCGATGCTGAAACCAGATATCCCGCCATGGAAAAACTCGCCCTAGCGCTGGTGACATCAGCTCGGAAACTCCGACCATACTTTCAATCTCACTCGATCATAGTGATGACCTCTCAGCCACTGAGAACCATCCTTCACAGTCCAAGCCAGTCAGGTCGATTGGTCAAATGGGCTATCGAACTTACCGAGTACGACATAGAATACAAAGCTCGAACGTGCCTAAAAGCACAAGTACTGGCAGATTTCATAATCGAGCTCCCTCCGACCATCGAACTCGACCCGACCTCGGCCAAAGATGGAAACTCTATGTCGATGGAGATTCCTCGAGGCAAGGATCTGTAGGATTATGTGTGTTCATAGGTTTAATTGTCAGATTACAACCTAACATAATCAACTAGGATCTAGGTGATTTGCAGTTGAATCATAAACAGATCAGGATCATTACCTTATGATTGCAGCGGATTGATCAAGGGAATATCGAGATCTGCAAGAGCTGATGATAACCGGCTCCTCCTAGGTATCCACACGCTTACAAGCTACTGGATCAGGCTGCTAGACCAAGCTAGAACAACAGAGAGAGAGAGGACGGCCAGACCTAGAAAAATCGCAGACGGATGGTCTAACTGGCGCCTCCTTCCTCCCTTATATGGGCCCAAGTAATTAAACTAATGGCCTATTAGGCTTTTGGGCCCAAGACCCAAATCAGACAAAAGACTGTATTTTGTCTGGCCCAATTCTCTGTACAAATACAGTAAATGTCTTGCATCTTACTGTATTAACTCCTTGTTAACTTTCCCGTTAGCTATGGTGTGTGACCCTTAGGGATCATACAATACTAGTAATAAGTACTTAACTTATAGATCAAGAGCGGGCTCTAGCAAGTCATCATGACCTCCCAGTATTTATGACTTATGTCTGATCTCGACACTTATCATACTTTCTAGAGATAGCACAGTAGATTTCAGGACATTTCCAACAATCTCCCACTTGTACTGGAATCCTACATTCCCTAATCCTTTTGTCTCAATATCTCGATCTGGCATAAGGCAAGATGCGTGTCATCCTTATATAGCCAGACCATGTTCATCGGACCAGATTTGATACTGACAATTCAAACGACTTGGGCAAGTCCGTTTGGGAGTGGCCACTCTCTTACCAGCTATCAAGTCTCCGATTGGCCTAGAGATATTACCTCCGTTAAACGGCAGGGACAAATCCCATCTTGTTCCATCACTATGAACTACACACTTTATAATACACCCAACCAAGGTCCTTATAGCTCCCAGTTACGAAACAGCGTTAGACAATGATCAAAGCGCATCAATCCATGTGCAGCCACATGCATGCGAACTCAGGTCTAAGGACTATACTCTATAGTCGTAAATGAGAACCTCTCATGACACAGATATTAATATCTTGTAGAGTTCTCATCAGCGGGCCATGTCCGGTCATATGCTCCCCTACATATACCTATGTGTCGACTTTGATGCCGCGCATCTATGACCCCTCGAAACTTGGTCATAAGTCTCAACACAATCTAGTCTCAAGTGGTTGTTGGTGTTCCAATTTCAACAACCTTCGACTATGGACACTATGATTTATGTCATTTCGTTAAATATGGGGTTTCAGGATCAAGTCTACTCATGTACTTCGATGGCCCATATATAATGACATGAATCATTTTGGAACGATTATTTTATATCACAGTTAAAAATAATCCAGAAATAAAAATTTCATTAACATTTAAAAATGTTTACATGAACCAATCAAAATAACTAAATAAAGCCCTTTACTAACTCCCACTGAAATTAAGACTACATCTTAATTTCACTTATCCTACAGCTACAGTCCGCGACTCGTGCTTAGGCCTAAGGAGTGGCTTTGTTAATAGATTAGAAACGTTCTCATTTGTTGAAACTTGCTGATCTACTTAACACCTCTATCATTTATCTCTCGGAATAGGTAATACCTACCCTCAATGTGTTTGGATCTCAGATGTGCAGCTAGCCACATCAAGTTCAGTGATGAACTTTTCTATCCAAACAACCTCTTTTGCCGCTTCCTAAGCTGCGAAATGTTCAGCTTAAGCCATGGAGTCAGCAACAGTGCCTTGCACCGCCACACAGACACAAGATATAACCGGACTGTGACCAGAAATCATCTTTGTCTGTTGGAAACTTGCCTTTCAGACTCTACCGACTTCTAGCACCTCACTTTCTCATCCATGTGATCTCACTCAGCATGTGTCCATGACACATCATCTTATGAGACACATACCATAAGACTTTGGTATAAAGCCTTTCTTGGAATTGCACTCTCTGGATTCGTGTAATTTCACACAATCCACTCAGCACATATAATCTCTATAGATTATTGCTCCAAGAATTATCAGGTCTTTTCTCCAAATCTTCTATTCTTAAAGTAACCTCCATGTTCAAGTCAATATAGACTGCAACAACAGAGCGTTATTTCCGAGATCTTGTATGTCATCTATGCACACTACAAGATTTGCAACTACGCTCCCACTAGTCTCTTACAACTTACAGTTCCTTCTGTTTCTGACAAAATCAAATCCTTGATTTCTTCGTCAAAACCAAGATTCCAACTCCCAGATGATTGCACAAAACCATTCATGGATCTTGTTAAACCAGCATTCATTCCTGGTAGTTTCTTAAAACTACTTTCAGAGTTGGAGCCCAAACACTGCTTCTTCATTTATTCGCATCTTTGTCACAATCATTGATCAACGGATCATGACTTTTATTTATGATAGACCCATATCTTAAGGGTTTGTGACAAATCCTTTCGGATCTTGCGAAAAACAGACTCCACAAGTGTCAGACTCTACAGTTTCTTGTAGATCTAACTTCTGCTCTTTCAAAAGATTGAGCAGATGTTTGTGTCTCTCGAATTTCTTCGAGTTCTACTTTACTCCCACTATTTTCTTAGAAAGTATATCTCTCTACAGAAAACACAATTCCAAGCGACACTGATACTGTCCTCAGAATGGTTGTAACAGTAGTGAGTCTTGGTTTCCCTTGGACAACCAATGAATTAGCACTTGTGTTTTAATTGGCTGAAATCTTATCAGTGTCAATTACATGACACAATTCCCAAACATCCAGAAAAGACTAGTTGGCTCAATGCCAGTTCACATTTAATGCGATGTCTTTTATTTGATTTTGGTGGAACTTAATTTATTGTTTCACTGAGACTATTAGAACGTTTATTTTCAGGGTATTATTGGAAGATCTTACTATGATTCATCTTTTAATCAAACTATGTCTTACATATTTGATCTCTCCAGTCACAAAAACCATTCCAATGGAGTTTCCAGGAGATTTGAGTCGCGAATTTACTTCGCACTCATAAAGATAATCACATTTTACTTGACTCAAGTGATCTGCTTATTCGACCATTCGAAGAGCCATATTTCAACTAGTCCTTGTACTTCATCTTGGAACTTCTTTAATTTCATCAAGAATTCCAGTTCATGTCTTCATGACATAACCATCATCTACTGATTCGAATCAGCCAGATTATGAAGTACTGACCACTTTTCTTTGCAGCAATTATGCTCGTTGGGCTTTCATAATTCAAATGAATTAGGCCCAATAAGCCCCTTCCCTATGTTTAAAACGTCAAGGTGAGAACAATCATTTGGCCCATTCAAACAAAATTCATACTCATCACTTGACTTTAGTCAACTGATCTCAAAAGCCTATTAAAGTAGGCCTTCTGAGAAAATCCTTTAGGATGGAGTTTCCGAATTTGTTTCTCAGCAATGCGGCCCAAACAATATTGCCAGAGAATGTTGATTTGATATTTATGTTATTGGTTTATTCGTTTAGTTTAATTTCATAAAACCAATTCTTTAATGGAATGCTACTATTAAACAATCATTAAGATTCAAAAACTCAAAATATGTTTTAATCAAAATGATAAATATCCAAATCCATAACTGAAATGAATAATGTAGATCTGCTCAAAGCAGTTACACAAATAGTAATTCCCAAAAGAAAACAAAATTTGAAGGCAACAATCAAATGAAATTCCACTCGGAATGCAGAGACATCAGCTCCATTCACGACTTGAACTTCCCCTTGTTCCTTCTTCATTCTTCATCTACCATCAACGACCTGCACATTTATACAAATGTCAGCATTGAATTCGGTATTGAATACCTCAATGTAGAGATGAATGAAACATCATAAATACCTGAAGATGAAGGCTTGTAATCCATCTTCAACCTTTCAAAATCTTCCAAGAATTTGTTGCACTCATTTGTCAAGTGCCCTTGCTTCTTACAGTAGCTACATGTCACAAGTGGGTCGGACTTGGGCTTCCAATAAGACTTGGGCCCATTCTGATCCGAGATCTTCATGGCCTTAATCTTAAAACCCTTATCCTTCTGCACCCTAAGTGCCTTTCGGGAACCCTTTCTCATGTTCAGCTCAGCTGTTTTAAGCATTTCATGCAGCTCAGTCAATGTCTTAGACATCCCGATCATATTGTAGTTCGTAATGAACTGTTTATAGCTCGGCGGCAAAGACTGAAAGATGAGGTAAACGGCTTGCTTAGCACTTATGGGACAGTCTAGTCTTTCCAAGTTTTCCAAGTAACTAATCATTTTACTGACATGAAGACTAATTGGACTTCCCTCAGGGAGGTTACACTCAACGAGACGCCTCAAAGTCTGGCATCTCTCAACTCGTGTAAGTCCCTTGTACTTTGCCTTGAGGCCTGCGACAATCTCCATGGGTGACTCCAAGTTCTCATATTGATGCTTCAACTCAGAACTCATGGTAGTCATCATAAGATTTCGCACATCAACCGCATCAGTGTAATGCTTGTTCCAAGCATCACACTCTGCATGTGTGGCACTTGATCTCAATTTCTCGGGGAGAGCAATTTCAAGGACATAGTCCTTGCTCTCATGCTTGAGAATATTTCTCAAGTTCCGGTACCAAGTACAGAAATTTGATCCGTTCAGTTTGTCCATCTCAAGGACAGACCGGATCGAGAAAGTGTTTTGATTTGTTGTGCTAGTTATAACTGAAATTTAGAGATAAATAGAGTTTTAGTTATTCAGTTTATAAAAGAGTAATCTTAATATCTTATAAGAAAACTCGCATTGCATTCAAATTTTCTTTGTTTAACCTCACAAGAATGCAATGATTCCGAGACCCATGTTCAGCTAAATCCAAAGTGGGCCACTGGCCGTCACCCAGAAGTAACTTTACTTGGTAAGCATACACACAGCTAGTTATATCCAATAACTCTCGGTTGTGAATTGGGCCCAAGTCCCAATACACCAGATGTCTCAAGGCCCGGGACTCCCGATGGCCCAGTCAAGGAAACCAATCTCTTACAGCCAAATAATCACTAAAGTCTGGGACTCCCAATGAAATCAGTGACTATATACTACTTTACTTACGCAAAAACAGACACCTCACACTGTAAGCCATATCTGTAATTGAATAAGCGTTAAGTAGCTGACAAGATTGGGCAAGACATCCAAGCTTGATATTGTTTTTGAGGATTTTAGGTTTCAATAGATTTCCTCCCAAAAATAGAAGATTACCTTTTTGGGAAACTGTCATTTCAGGTAACTTACTAAATATGGAAACTTTCTATTTAGGGAAACCTACTATTTTAGAAACTTTCTAAATCGGGAAACATGCTTATTTTAGAAACTTTCTAAATTCAGAAACTTACTATATTTAGAAATTTCCTAACATGCCAAAATTAGAAACTTCTAATCAAAGAAACTTTCTAATTTAATATTTTATTAAAGTTTTCGGTTGGGTCACAAATTATAGGCCCAATTCTTGGCCCAAGACCACAAAATTCCAATTGGCCCAATAATTTGACATAACCGAATCGGTTCATTAATTCTGGTCCAAGACCAAATTAACTACTAAATCCAACTGGTTATTTACTAAACCAGACCAGCTCTAAATTATTTGGTCCAACCAAATCAAACTTAGACCAGCCTTCGGTTTAGGTTAAAATTCAATTTTGAATTTAAATCCGGTTTAACCAGAAATTAAACAATACCAATTGTATTAAATAATTTCCAGCAAACCGCGATTTGGTTAACCGCTTGAACCACCAATTAAATTGGATCGGTTCAGTTAAGTCCAAAATCAGGAAGAAATAGATTGGTCTAACCAATCAATTTTAGCTGATTTTGACCTAACTTGCGGGTTAAGCTAAAGCTGACAATGAACCACAATCAGTTTGATCGGTTCATTGTAGCGGGTTTGGGAAGAACGAACCGCGAAGCTCGGCTGAACCGATTGGCTACTCGCGGAACGTATGCCTCGCCAGCATATCGATCGATATGACGCTCCTGCGTCGATCGATACTCGCATGCATCAACTCGTTGCGATCGGGTCATCGGGACAGCGAGAAGCAATCGATCCGATATGATATCGATCGATATCACGCTCCCTCGTCGATCGATACGGGCGTCCACATCGCATACCGATGGGTTTCAATCGGATCATGCGATTTTCATATTAGGGTTTTTTCAAGTTCTAATCAAATTTTACTCATAAAATCGATTCATCAAACTAATAAACAACCTAGTATGATCCAAACAGCAAAAACCTAACGACCTAGGCTCTGATACCACTGTAGGATTATGTGTGTTCATAGGTTTAATTGTCAGATTACAACCTAACATAATCAACTAGGATCTAGGTGATTTGCAGTTGAATCATAAACAGATCAGGATCATTACCTTATGATTGCAGCGGATTGATCAAGGGAATATCGAGAGCTGCAAGAGCTGATGATAACCGGCTCCTCCTAGGTATCCACACGCTTACAAGCTACTGGATCAGGCTGCTAGACCAAGCTAGAACAACATAGAGAGAGAGGACGGCCAGACCTAGAAAAATCGCAGACGGATGGTCTAACTGGCGCCTCCTTCCTCCCTTATATGGGCCCAAGTAATTAAACTAATGGCCTATTAGGCTTTTGGGCCCAAGACCCAAATCAGACAAAAGACTGTATTTTGTCTGGCCCAATTCTCTGTACAAATACAGTAAATGTCTTGCATCTTACTGTATTAATTCCTTGTTAACTTTCCCGTTAGCTATGGTGTGTGACCCTTAGGGATCATACAATACTGGTAATAAGTACTTAACTTATAGATCAAGAGCGGGCTCTAGCAAGTCATCATGACCTCCCAGTATTTATGACTTATGTCTGATCTCGACACTTATCATACTTTCTAGAGATAGCACAGTAGATTTCAGGACATTCCCAACAGGATCCGGAGTCGGAGTAAAACTGGTCTCCCCAACGGGCGAAATACTAGAACAATCGTTCAGACTAGGCTTCGCCGCATCAAATAACGAAGCAGAATACGAAGCGTTAATAGCCGGGCTCAGACTAGCGATAGCAATAGGAGCCCGGGAAGTTGACGCCTTCAGCGATTCCCAACTGGTCACGAGCCAGTATCATGGCGACTACGAGGCCAAATACGAACGGATGGAAGCATACCTACGGGTAGTCCACACGCTCGCCGAACAGATCGAATTCTTTGTTCTAACGCGAATCCCACGAGGGGAAAACACCGCAGCCGATGCCCTAGCCGCATTAGCGTCGACATCAGATCCTAACCTCAAAAGGATCATACCGGTCGAGGGGATCGAAAAACCGAGCATCGACATAGCCCTGAAAGCTCTGTCCTTGAAAGGGGACGGGCCCGCGATAAAGGACGGTGTCGAGCACAAAGAATTTCCCAAGGACACCATTCGCGACACCATCGATATTGATAATGACCTCGATCCAAGAAACGCTGTGTACGTCGCGAGCGTCCCCGACGGACCGATCCAAGCCGCATCCACTAGTCAAGGACCCGAGCCTAACAATGATGAAGATTGGAGAACTCCGATCATTCGATACATTACAAATGGCGAAGTTCCGGACGACAAATGGGAGGCACGGAAACTCAAGGTACAAAGTGCAAGGTACTGCGTCACACAAGGAGAGCTCTTCAAAAGGAGTCTCTCCGGACCTTACCTTAAATGCCTTAACAAAAATCAAGCCCTAGCCGTGATTACACAAGCACACGACGGATCCTGCGGAAGCCATTCCGGAGGACGAGCATTGGCCGTGCGAATCAAAAGGCAAGGCTATTTTTGGCCGACAATGGCCACCGAATGCGAGTCCTTCTCCAACAAGTGCGATAAATGCCAAAAGCACGCCCCGATTATCCACCAAGCATCGGAGAAACTCTCCTCCATCTCATCGCCATACCCATTCATGCGATGGAGAACAAACATCGTGGGGCCCCTAGTCGCATCTGGCAAAAAGAAAGCCACACACTTATTGGTAATGACAGACTACTTCACCAAATGGATTGAAGCAGAGTCGTACCAAAAGGTCAAAGACGTCCACGTCAAGGAGTTCGTCTGGCGAAACATCGTTTGCCGGCACGGACTACCCCACGAAATCGTCACTGATAACGGTTCCCAGTTCATATCAAACGCCTTCAAGGAGTTCTGCAGAACGTGGAACATAAAGCTGACTTACTCAACGCCACGCTATCCCCAAGGGAATGGGCTGGCAGAAGCGGCCAACAAGGCAATCATGAATAGCCTCAAGAAAAGACTCAATGAGTGCAAAACGAGCTAGAGCGACGAGCTCCCAGCCGTACTCTGGGCCTACCGGACTACCCCCCGCAAATCCACCGGTGAGACTCCCTTCTCGCTGGCTTACGGGATCGAGGCGGTAGTACCAGCCAAAATCCTCGTGTCAAGCATCCGCAAAGAATAATGCCCACGACAAGAGGAACTCAATAACAAGATGATAACTGACGAGCTCGATCTCGTCGACGAAAGGAGGAACCTCGCACTAGCTCGAATCCAGAACTACCAACAAGCCGCAGCTCGTTACTATGATTCCAAGATCAAAACTCGAAGGTTTCAAGTAGGAGAGCTCGTCTTACGGAAAGTGTTCGACCATAAAAAGGAAGAACACGCTGGGAAGTTAGGAGCAAAGTGGGAAGGTCCCTACCAGGTCACCGACGTTGTAAAGGACGGGGTCTACCGACTCAAGTCAGTGGAAACCCAGAAACCTGAACTACGACCTTAGAACATCATCAACCTCAATAAGTACTTCCACTAGGAGTACGACAACATAATCGAACTACGAAATGGCTTGATCCCCTTAAAAGGGTACGTAGGCAGCTCGACTTCGAGCGCAGCCACCCCCCAAACACAAAGCTCTTACCGAGCTCAACAACTTCTGACGAAGTCATACTAGCTTATCTTTGTGAAATCAAAATAAGTCTCTCAATCCAATGCCTCTTTCTGTCGTAAAAGTTAGTGAAGGAACTTGGAGCCAATTCTACCAGATTCAGAATTGATGTCATGTTCCTGAAGCCTAGGATCTAGGGTCTAGTCAATTGAATCATAGATCTGACCTCGTGATTACCTGGAGATTGGCAGCGGAAGATAAGCAGGTAAACGAGATCTCTGGAGCGCCTCAGATGCTGCGCCTCTGCTGCAGTCCACACGCACACAAGCTGGAATCCGCCGGGATGCTAGTGTCGGGAATCGGATCTCCTGGGAACTGAGTTTTCGAGGTTTCTGCATTTTTCTCTCTTAGAAAAACTCTCTAGGCGGCGTACTTGTATCAAGGTCGAAATACATAAACTTATATATATACAGACCTCGACGTAAACCGAAACATCAGTTTCGGTTTTAGCCTTGTGTCGACCGACACACTCATTGGTGTCGATCGACACAGATCTTGTATCGACCGACGCACCCAATGGTGTCGATCGACACACCTCTTTAAAACTCATATTCAATGTGTATCCAATACACATCGACTAGACCATATGCCAATGATCAATCCCATACAAAGTATATCCAACTTGCTTAGGTGTGTGACCCTGTAGGTTCACATAATATCAGCAATGAGTTACAACTCATTTGTCATAAGCGGTTTCTAGCAAAACATTATGACTACCCAGTATCACATGAATTGTCCAATCTCGACAATACAACTATCTTTAGAGTAAGTACAATGTGATTTCAGGACATAATCCCAACAATCTCCCACTTGTACTGGAATCACCTATTCCTATAATCCCTTCGTTGCTATATCTCGATATGGCATAAGGCAAGAGACTGTGTCATCCTTATTATAGCCAATATCATGTTCATCGAACTCCTGATCTGTACTGATAAAACAAACGACTGACAATCACCTCGTTTGAGCACGGCCATGCATTTTCTCAGTATCAAATCTTCGATGGGCCCTGAGATATTTATCTCCCGTTATATGGGAGGGACAAATCCCATCTTGTTCCATCCCTGTTTCTACACATACTTCATGATACGCATAAGCAATGCCGTTATAATCGCCAGTTACGGAACGACGTTTGACAAGGTCAAAACGCACCAATTCATATGCTAGAAAGCATGATGAACTCAGGTCTAAGGACTATACTCTATAGTCGTATTGAGAACCTCCCATGACACTGATATAACTATCCTGTGGAGTTCTCATTAGCGGGCCATGTCCGATCATATGTTCTCCAACATATATCTATGTGATTGACTGTGATAATCATATCATTGACTCCATGAAACTTAGTCCAACAGTCACCTCACATGCTAGTCGCGCGCGGTTATTGGTGTCCCACTTCAATAACCTCGACTAGGGACAATCGTAATTTATGTCATCTTTTACTTATAGGTTTTCATGATCAAGTCCTCAACTTGATGACATATATGATGACTATAAAATACTTTGGGACCATTACTTAATTATCCAATAATTAAATAACACCGATGTCAGTTTTAACTTACACCAACACTGCCATAGCATGTCTATGTAAAGATTACAACATAACTAAAATAACTCCCACTAGAATCAAGATCATCTCTTCAGATATCTTATACCTACAACAACAGAATAACTTTCGTGCTTAGGTTGTGGGAGAGACTGCGGTGTTTTTGCTTGAAACGACTCCAACAAACCACACCGGCATTCAGATAAAAGCACTGTTCTACGGTCCACTGCTTGGAGCCTTTCCAACAGATAGTACCGCTATTCAGACAAAGAGACACAACCAGGTGAGAACCGGGAATTGTCTTTGTCCATCTAACTACTTTCAACTGGTTCGTCACTTTATCAGTTCACCACGAACCTATCCTTAGTGTTCCTCAAACACTTGGGATATTTCTGGTAACTGTTCGGTGACTATTACCGGAACATATTGGTATTTTCTCGTCATGCTTTATGCGTAAGCTGCATTTGGACGAGCGCAAAATATGGCATTCATGATGGATTCTTTTGCATCAGCATAAGCAATCACACTCATCGATACTAGCTCAGCCAGTGTTCAAAACACTTCATCTTGCTAAGATTATTGTCATAAGACCTTTGGTGTGAAGCCATTCTTGGAATCAAGCACATTTGAACTGTCAAATACCTTATCAACATAAGGATTTTTACATGATCCAATTAGCCTTTCTGATCCATTCCAATGGATCCTTATTCCAAGAACTTTTACGGCCTTCTCCCATGTCCATCGTTTAATTTGACTTCCGACCCAAATCTTGACAAGACTTTAGCGTCGGAACGTCGTTTATGAGATTAAGTACATTATGTACATACGGTGTGAGAATTGCAATTACGCTCCCACTAGTCTTCTTGTAAACGCATGGTTTCATTTCTTTTCTGATCAAGTAAAAACTTTTGACCACATTATCAGAATGTTGATTCCAACTCCAAGATGTTTGCTTAAATCCAGAAATGGATCGGTGAAGCTAACATGCATACCCAGCCAATTTTCGGAGTTGGGGCTCACCATCGCTTCTTTAATTTCGCATGCTCGTCACTTTTCAATGATCAACAGATCACGACAATCGGCTACGAGAAATCACTCTCGAGTCAGTGATGGATCCTTTCGGATCTGCGAATTTCAGGCTCCACAGGTGTAGATCCTATAGCACTTTGTAGATCTCACCGCTGCTCTCCCTCAACAGGTTGAGCAGCCTCCTGTGTTCATCGAATTTCTTCGATGTGTACTTTTACTCCCACTGTTCCTTTTGGAAAGTATAATCTTTCTCAAAAGACACAGTTCCGGACAATAAAACTTTGTTCTCGGATTGGTTATAAAAGTAGTAAGCCTCGGTTTCCCTAGGACAACCCGCGAGGTAGAACTTATCAGATTTGGGTTCAAGCTTGTTAGCTTTCATCCCCAAATGATCAGAAACAACATGCTTGAAAAACTTTCAGTCCACATCCAATGTGGTGTCTTTCAATTGATTCTGATCGAAACCCTTTGCTGCGCAAACACAGACATTTTAGAGCGTATTTCTTAAAGGATTATGGAAGATTCCTGTGACTCATCATTAATTGGAGCATATCTAATAAGATCCAATTCGTTCTCTCAGAAACACCATTTAGGTTTTGCAGGAGAAAAGAGATGTGATATGACTTCACACTCACCTAGATGATCACCCGATTCTTG
Source organism: Orychophragmus violaceus (assembly GCA_030180135.1). NCBI lineage: Eukaryota > Viridiplantae > Streptophyta > Magnoliopsida > Brassicales > Brassicaceae > Orychophragmus > Orychophragmus violaceus. Next base: position 43,902,393 of record CM058236.1, read on the forward strand.
ACTCAAGTATTTTCCTCCGCGATCTAATCGAGGATCTCAATACTTCTGTCAAATCGGTTCTATACTTCATTCACATCTATACTTACTGAAGTCATCAATAAAGGTAATGAAGTACAGAATATTTCCTCTGGCACTAATGCTCATCGGGCCGCATACATCAGTATGTGTAAGGCCCAATAAGTCTCTGGCCCGTTTTCTTTTAGCTCTGCTAAAAAGCCTTAGTCATTTGGCCCAGTGAGCAGAATTCATATCTCATATGATTTAAAATCAAATGAGCCCAAAAGCCCATAACTATGGAAATTTTGAATCTGCTCCACTCTGTGTGGTTGAAACGACTATGCCAAGGAAAGATTGGTTCGAGTCATCAGACTCAAACCTTTTAGTATTTATGTTATATTCAAACTCATGTTGGTTTAAGATATAAAACCCATTCTAAACGGGGTGCTACCATATCATATTTCATTAAGATCTAAAGAACAAAGCTTGCCTTTTATCAAAATGAAAAACATTCAAATTCTTACAAGAAAATGAAATACATCTCTGCACAAGGCAAATACATGATAGCAATTACTTAATTTCTAAAACCAAGTATGAAAGGCTCCTACAAGTGGAGAATCTCTACAGCTCATGCAGCAACCATTGCTTCATACCAGACACGCAGTTCCACTTGTCCTTTCTTCAACGTTCTACTGTCGCTTAGGTCCTGCATATTTCAAAATATCAGTACCACAACTAGTATCCAATACTCACGTAGAACTTGAAATAATAACACAATACCTGAAGAAGAAGTACCATACATCTTCTCCATCTCTTGTGAATCTTCCAAGAATTTAATGCAATTTCTCTTCCAATGCCCAAACTCTTTACAGTAGCAGCATTTATCAACATCAGATGGGCCTGACTTGGGCTTAAAAGATGACATGGGTTTATCACGATTCCAAATCTGAACGGCCTTGCCATCACCCTTGTCTAAACAAGATTTCTCAAATTTTTTACCCTTTTTGATGTTTTGCTCTGCTGTCTTGAGCATGCCATGCAGCTCAGTCAACGTCTTCGTCAAGCCTTTCTTGATATAGTTATTTATGAACTTATCATAACTTGACGGCAGTGACTGCAGAATGATGTCAGTAGCCAACTCCAAGCTGACAGGACAATCCAGTCTCCCCAGGTTATCAATGTAACCCATCATTTTAATGACATGAGGACTTACTGGAGCATCCTCTGGTAGCTTTCACCCAGTGAGAGACTTCACCATCTGGAATCTCTCAACTCGTGCCAGATCCTGAAACTTCAGTTTCAGGCTGGTGATCATCTCTATTAGCGACTCCATGTTCTCGTATTGACTCTTCAAATCCGAGTTCATGGTAGCCAATATCAGACCACGCACATCTACCACATCAATATAATGCTTATTCCAAGCATCATATATTGCATTCGAGCGATTGGTCCCAAGCCTTTCTGGAAGAGCTTTCTCAAGGACATAGTCCTTGCTCTCCTGCTTGAGGATTAATCTCAAATTCCGATACCAATCCAGAAAATTTGATCCATTTAACTTGTCCTTCTCAAGGACGGATCGCAATGAGAAAGTAGTCTCAGACATAAGCTGAAATCCAAGAAAAACAAAGATTTAGTTATGTATTCCATGAGAAGTCTTATCTAATAAGACAACTCGCATTATATTCAAACAATGTTTCCTCTATGAATATAATGATCCAAGATCCATACTTCACCAAAATCTGAGTGGACGACTCGCCATCACCCAAAATTTAGTTATCTAGGTAAGCAAATCATTGCTAATTGTACCCAGTACAACTTTTGGTCGCAGATAAGACAATCCATGTCTCATCTACTCTGATGTCTCTGGGCCCAGAACTTCTGATGGCCCAGTCAAGTAAACCAATCTCTTTAGTCTTGTGATCATTGACAGTCGCACTGCAAGTCTATCAATGATCACCTGCCTTACTCATGTAGTAGTGGATACCAAGGACTCCAAGGCTATCCAACAAACGACACAAGTCTTGACAGTAGATAATATTTGGGCAAGAAATCAAGGTTACTTGATATTTAGTTGAGGAAACTAAACTCTGAAAGGTTAGCATATCAATCTCTTAGGTCATGTAATTGTTGATGTCAAGCACTGCAAGTCCATCAACATAATTACCTGCCTTACTCACGTAATTGTGGACACCAAGCTCTTGGCTAGACCATCACACCATGAAATGAGTCTTGACAGTTTACCATATTGAAGCTAAGCTTGATCAAGGTTTAAGTCTAGTTTGGTTTCTGCAAATTCAAGGTTCAATAACCATAATTGTGAGCACTGTGTCGATCGACGCAGACCATGTCTGTCGATCGACACCACCAAATGAAACCAGACTTCAATAACCGGTTAATCCAATTAACCCGGTTCATTGAACCGGTCATGTCGATCGACACAACCCATGTGTGACGGTCGACATTGACCTAAACCAGAGACAGTTTTGATAACCAGTCCAATCCAATTGAACCAACTTATCAGATCCAACTGATCTCAAACGATCAAACCGGTTTATGTCAATTGGGATAATCAGTTCAATCCAATTGAAACAATTCATCCACTTTAAACCGTTTTAACCAGTTTCAACTGATTGCGATAACCGGTCCAATTCAATTGAACCGTTTTATCCAATCAAACTAATTTTAACCAATCGGATTATGCTAATTGAAATAATTAGTTCAATCCAATTGAACTAATTTATCCAATTTAAACTGATCTGTTCGGACTTAACCAAGCATGATAACCGGTCCAATCCAATTGAACCGATTAACCAATCGCAAGGTCTGTGTCGACCGACACTCAACTTGTGTCGATCGACACAGTAGACATTGGTTTTTACCGCGAAAACCCTAGCCGCCGAATCTGTTCAGTGTCGACCGACACTCAATCTGTGTCGATCGACACAGTTGGCTTTTCTGGTTTTCTTCGCGAAAAACCCTAGCCGCCGATTCTGACGAATTCATTCAACTGTGTCGACCGACACACCCATGGTGTCGATCGACACCATGCGAAGACTCAGAATCGATTTTGATCTGAATCGATCTAACCTGTTCTAACTCAAACAACCTAGTTTGCGAATTTAAATCATCAAATTCAATTAACAGGTTTGATTCAATGTAAAACCCTAAGGCTCTGATACCACTGAAGGAACTTGGAGCCAATTCTACCAGATTCAGAATTGCTGTCATGTTCCTGAAGCCTAGGATCTAGGGTCTAGTTAATTGAATCATAGATCTGACCTCGTGATTACCTAGAGATTGGAAGCGGAAGATAAGCAGGTAAACGAGATCTCTGGAGCGCCTCAGATGATGCGCCTTTACTGCAGTCCACACGGACACAAGCTGGAATCCGCCGGGATGCTAGTGCCGGGAATTGGATCTCCTGGGAACTGAGTTTTCGAGGTTTCTGCGTTTTTCTCTCTTAGAAAAACTCTCTAGGCAGCGTACGTGTATCAAGGTCGAAATACATAAACTCATATATATACAGACCTCGACGTAAACCGAAACATCAGTTTCGGTTTTAGCCTTGTGTCGACCAACACACTCATTGGTGTCGATCGACACAGATCTTGTATCGACCGACGCACTCAATGGTGTCGATCGACACACCTCTTTAAAACTCATATTCAATGTGTATCCAATACACATCGACCAGATGTATTCATGCATTTTCATGCATTTAGTCATATGTTAAATTCTTGTTTTAGTCTCATTTTGCATTCATTCATGTTCTTTTCTTGTTCTTTGTTGCATTTAGAGTCTAAGTGCATTTAGAGTTAGGATTTGCATAATTTGTTGTTCTTGGGAGTGTTTTCTTATGCTTTGTAGGTTCTTGGAGTTGCTAAGGAGGTTTGGAAGAGTTTGGAGTCCAAATGAGTGATTGCAAGTGAAATGGTGATGAAGGACCAAACTGGTGAGCTTGAAAGATGGAGCAAAATGAAGCCTTTCCGTGCATATTTAGCTTATGGAGCATCTAATAGAAGTTGTAGGCAATTGAGTTAGCTTTCCAATGGAGTTGGTTTCGAGTCATTTGGAGCCGTAGTCGAGAAGTTATGGCCGTTTTACCAGCTCGCGGTTTGTGTTGCGGGCAAGGCGAAGACCGCGAGACATAGGAGAAACAAAGACGGTTTTGCTTGCGGTTTAGCTCGCGGTTTGCCTTGCGGTTTGGACCAATCCCAGTTGACAAAAATTACCAAAATGCCATTGCGAGACTCCCTTGTATAAATACTCTTTTATGGGTTTCTAAAACCCTAAGCTACCTAAGCATAGTTTTGTTTTAGGATTTGGATCTTGTAATCTTTGGTCTTGAGTTTAATTTAAGTATCTTCTTAATCTTTTCTCTTAATCTCTCTTTAATCTTGTTATCTCATACTATCTTTATGGATTTTGTGGGAACAATGAAGATTAGAGAGTAGAGCTTTTGGGTTTTGTGGATGAGGTTGATTTAGATGGTTTATGTGATGATTAGTGATGCTTAGGACTTATTTATGAATGATCCTTCTCTAATTAGTTGATCTCTATGCTAGGTTGCAAGGAATTGTTGAATCTAGATGCTAGGCTTCTTCATGCCCGAAAGGTGTTCGATGAAATGCTTGAATGAACTTTTTAGAGGATTTTCATATCTTAGCCTAAGAGATTAGTTGTCTAAGGTGATTATTGGTAATGAGAACTTGAAATTAATGCTTGCTTGATTCTTAATCACAAATGATAATTTGATCTTGATTAGGGATTAGTCAAAGGGATTAGTGCCAAGAGATTGGATTAGTCTAATGATTAATGTTCTTAGCCTAAGGATTAGCTTTGCTAAAAGGTGTTTGATGGATATTATTGCATGCTTGACTTGTAATTTGCAAATGAGAATTGAATGATTGCTTGATTAGCATAGGAGTTACGAACATGAGAATGTGATTAGCTTAATTTTGATCATTAGCCTTGTTTAGCAATGTTTGATTGATTGAAGCATCATTGATTGTCTCTAAACCATCTAGTCTCCATAGCCTCATCCTAGGACCCTCTTTTATCTTATTTGCTTCTTGTTTAGTGTTTTGCTTTGTTTCTTTCTTGCTTTATTTCCTTTTTAGATTGTTTAGGTTGTTAGATAAACCCCTTTTATTTGATTTGCTTAGCTTGAGTAGTTTCTTGCATTCTTGATTGGTTGTTCTTCTTGCCTCCCTGGATTGATACCTTAAGTACTATAATGACATGAGTAGACTTGAGGAATTGAGCTAGAATCTATAAAAAAAAGTCTATCATCAATTTGGCGCCGTTGCCGGGGAGGTGTAGCAATAGCCATTAGGATTTAGATTCTACTTTAGACTAAGCTTTTATTTTGTTTTTACTTGTGTGGTTACTAACTCTCTTTCAAGTGTTTGTTCTTTTTGCAAGGTACAATCACAAAGAAGAGAGCATGGCTTCAGAGATAGCTTCAATGTTGAGGACTATGTTGGAAGCTCAAGAAAGAGAGATGGCTTGGGACCCTACAAGTCATCATGGTTTTGAAAGCACATCCACTTATCAAGGTGATCTTCCAAATGAGTACTCTTCTCATGAGTACCAATATGGATATGGTGATGGATACCAATCTTGGAACATGGAGCATGAGCTTGAAGCAACTTACTCCTCCCAATCATGTGATGAAGAGCTTCTCAACTTGACAAAGTTGGCATTGGAAGGACAAGAGAGGTACAATGAGAGCTTAAGGATGATAAACAATGATTTTGCTCATTTGCCTCAAGATGAAAGCATTGTTGAGCCAACACATGAGGAGAATGCTCAAGTCCAAGATGAATTCTTGAAAGAAGCTTACTCTTTCCAATCATGTGATGAAGAGCTTCTCAACTTGGCAAAGATAGCATTGGAAGGACAAGAGAGGTATAATGAGAGCTTAAGGATGATAAACAATGATTTTGCTCATTTGCCTCAAGATGCATGCATTGTTGAACCAACGCATGAGGAGAATGCTCAAGTCCAAGATGAGTTCTTGAAAGAAGCTGAAGAGACTATCAAGGAATTTGAAATGCTTCTTGGTTGCACTCTTGGTGATGATCTTGTGATAAGGTATGAAGATGAGGATGATGAAGAGACATTCATGGGTCATTCAACCAATAGCAACAATGAAGGAGTAAGAGATGTTGTGAGAGATGAGGAAGAGCCTTATGAAGATGGATTGGTTGTTGAGTGCAAGGAGATGGAAGAGAGCACACAAGATGAGCTCTCAATCATGGAAGAGGAACCAAAGCAACCTAATCCCAAGCAAGAGCTAATTGGAGGAAATCTTATGGAGAAACAAGATGGTCCCAATAAAGAACCCTTCAAGGAGGATGAAGAATATGGATCTCCAATGGCTCAAACCTTTCACAAGATTCTTGGTATAGTCTCTACCACACCATTGAGCTTTCATGATCCAAGGAAGATCCCTTTTGAGGAGATAAGGATGAAAGAGTTTAGGGGGTGGTTCTACGATGAGTATGATCCCGGTGATACAAACTCATGCTACATCCCTAACCAAAAAGAGTGAAGGGATAGTCAAGCTTAGTGACTCAAAACAAGCTCACTTGGGAGGAATTCCCATGTCTATCCTTTTTGGGGAGCTTTGGGGTACATGCAAAGAAGAAGGGAATGAGTTTTGGGTGCAAAGAGACTTCAATGCTAAATCAAAGGATGAGAAGCCTATGCAATGGTCTAAGTTTGGGGGAGCCTTGTGCCACATTCGAAGATGCCTCCACCTCCCATTCCTCCTCTCCATTCCACTCTCCAAGTAACACTCCAACTTTTGTATTTTTGATTTGCATTTTTGATTTTCTCTTTCGTCTCTTTCCCTTGCTTCTTTCACACAAGGGACTGTGTGATTTAAGTTTGGGGGAGGAGACTAGTTGCTAATAATGTGTTTTGTGATCTTATTTTATCTTTTGCATCCCTTGAGTCTCATGCATTCATCTAAGGCATAGAAAATCCCTAAAAATTTGAAAAAAATTCAAAACTTTTCACAAAAAGAAGCATGTAGGATCGAGTCTAGTTAGTAGTTTAGGATTCATGCATTGGGGACAATGATGATTTTGCCTTGTAGAGGCTCACCAATTAAGTTACTCGTTGCTTTAATTGATTTTCAAAACAAAGGAAAACCCATTGCTTGACTTTGAGATTCCGAAATTCCCTATCTTTGTGAAGCTTGCTTGAATTAAACTCAATTCATTGATATTGTACTTAATTTGATTATTGAAATATCTTGCTTAGGGGCTTGAAATGCAATCCCATGATCCTTGCCCGAGCTATGTTTTCCCTTTTACCACTCTCTTGATTAGCTCGGGCAACCATTGATCTTATGATCATGGCTTCCCTTACCTAAAGACCCTAAACCTTTCCTTGAAGCCAAAAATGATTTGTGAGTGAGACCTGTTCTTGATAGCTTTTGGCATGTGCAAAAACTTGAGAGTATCGGGAACGACAATGGTCTTTTCTCATTTTAGCTAGCTATATTTGCCATAAGAGTCTAGCATTAGGATGGGAAATAAGTTTGGGGGAGAGATGAGAGTTGTTTTGGGAATGAAAAGGATCAATGAAAAGAGTTGAATAAGGTTCTAAAGAAAAGGAAGTCACTAGGAAATCAAGTAAGAAGAGAGCATTGTGCAAAAAGAAAAAAAAAGAAAAAAGGAAGTAAGTCCCCTAGATAGAATCAAAAAGAAAAGAAAGAAAAATCAAGTATTAAGGGGGGAAAGTTGTCAAAGAGTTTGCTCAAGTTTGAAAAAGAGAAAAATCAGTTAAGTGTTTCCTAGTGACAAAGAGAAGAGAGAAAAGAGCTAAAAGGGTGAGTGTTTTGATAATTGAGTTGGGGGTTTGGTGAGAGTTTGTCTTTCTTTATGGGAATGTTTAGAAAGAAATCTTCTAGGATTGGGTAGAACAATGAGAAAAGAGCTTTGTATGCATGAATTGTTCCCTTTCTTAGATAGATTTTGTGTAATGCCAATTGCTCCTATTCTCGAGAGTTAACCACCCCAAAAGAAACTCTACTTAGCCACCTCAAATAGCCTTTCTTGAACCTTGCCAATTGGGATTGATTGATTGCCCCTTTGTGAGATCGCACTTAACTTCTAAATGAATGTAAGGAATTGAGTTGATGATTGCTTGTGTTCTATAGGATCTCGGGAGTTGGAGTAGGGATTGAGGGAACGGTAATGTGGAAGTACATGGATAGTTAATGATTAGAGCAACTTGTAACTTCTTTGAAAGATCTTGTATCTTGTTGTGAGTCTTGTGGTTTTGAGTCCTCGCCTTCAAAACTTTCTCCCAACTTACCTTAATGATCTTATGCTTGCTTGTGGACAAGCAAGGTTTAAGTTTGGGGGAATTGATATTCATGCATTTTCATGCATTTAGTCATATGTTAAATTCTTGTTTTAGTCTCATTTTGCATTCATTCATGTTCTTTTCTTGTTCTTTGTTGCATTTAGAGTCTAAGTGCATTTAGAGTTAGGATTTGCATAATTTGTTGTTCTTGGGAGTGTTTTCTTATGCTTTGTAGGTTCTTGGAGTTGCTAAGGAGGTTTGGAAGAGTTTGGAGTCCAAATGAGTGATTGCAAGTGAAATGGTGATGAAGGACCAAACTGGTGAGCTTGAAAGATGGAGCAAAATGAAGCCTTTCCGTGCATATTTAGCTTATGGAGCATCTAATAGAAGTTGTAGGCAATTGAGTTAGCTTTCCAATGGAGTTGGTTTCGAGTCATTTGGAGCCGTAGTCGAGAAGTTATGGCCGTTTTACCAGCTCGCGGTTTGTGTTGCGGGCAAGGCGAAGACCGCGAGACATAGGAGAAACAAAGACGGTTTTGCTTGCGGTTTAGCTCGCGGTTTGCCTTGCGGTTTGGACCAATCCCAGTTGACAAAAATTACCAAAATGCCATTGCGAGACTCCCTTGTATAAATACTCTTTTATGGGTTTCTAAAACCCTAAGCTACCTAAGCATAGTTTTGTTTTAGGATTTGGATCTTGTAATCTTTGGTCTTGAGTTTAATTTAAGTATCTTCTTAATCTTTTCTCTTAATCTCTCTTTAATTTTGTTATCTCATACTATCTTTATGGATTTTGTGGGAACAATGAAGATTAGAGAGTAGAGCTTTTGGGTTTTGTGGATGAGGTTGATTTAGATGGTTTATGTGATGATTAGTGATGCTTAGGACTTATTTATGAATGATCCTTCTCTAATTAGTTGATCTCTATGCTAGGTTGCAAGGAATTGTTGAATCTAGATGCTAGGCTTCTTCATGCCCGAAAGGTGTTCGATGAAATGCTTGAATGAACTTTTTAGAGGATTTTCATATCTTAGCCTAAGAGATTAGTTGTCTAAGGTGATTATTGGTAATGAGAACTTGAAATTAATGCTTGCTTGATTCTTAATCACAAATGATAATTTGATCTTGATTAGGGATTAGTCAAAGGGATTAGTGCCAAGAGATTGGATTAGTCTAATGATTAATGTTCTTAGCCTAAGGATTAGCTTTGCTAAAAGGTGTTTGATGGATATTATTGCATGCTTGACTTGTAATTTGCAAATGAGAATTGAATGATTGCTTGATTAGCATAGGAGTTACGAACATGAGAATGTGATTAGCTTAATTTTGATCATTAGCCTTGTTTAGCAATGTTTGATTGATTGAAGCATCATTGATTGTCTCTAAACCATCTAGTCTCCATAGCCTCATCCTAGGACCCTCTTTTATCTTATTTGCTTCTTGTTTAGTGTTTTGCTTTGTTTCTTTCTTGCTTTATTTCCTTTTTAGATTGTTTAGGTTGTTAGATAAACCCCTTTTATTTGATTTGCTTAGCTTGAGTAGTTTCTTGCATTCTTGATTGGTTGTTCTTCTTGCCTCCCTGGATTGATACCTTAAGTACTATAATGACATGAGTAGACTTGAGGAATTGAGCTAGAATCTCTACGAAAAGTCTATCATCACCAGACCATATGCCAATGATAAATCCCATACAAAGTATATCCAACTTGCTTAGGTGTGTGACCCTGTAGGTTCACATAATATCAGCAATGAGTTACAACTCATTTGTCATAAGCGGTTTCTAGCAAAACATTATGACTACCCAGTATCCCATGAATTGTCCAATCTCGACAATACAACTATCTTTAGAGTAAGTACAATGTGATTTCAGGACATAATCCCAACAGTTAGAGTCATGTGAAATACCTCACCATTACATTCTCAAAAAGTGATATGAAATTATCTCTTCAAAAGCTAAAGTGATATGAAATTATCTCTTCTAAAACAAACGATATTAATTTATCCTTTCCGAGAGACCTCAAACGGCCTCCCCCAAAATCAAGTGATATGAAATTATCCCTTCCGAGAGACCTCAAACGGCCTCCCCCAAAATCAAGCGATATGAAATTATCTCTTCAAAAATCAAGTGATATGAAATTATCTCTCCAAGAAATAAAGTGATATGAAATTATCCCTTCAAACAAAGCGACCTAAAACGGTCCCTCCAAACCGAACGAGTTGAAATGATCGTCCCAAAATAAGCGACCTAAAAAGGTCCTTCCAAATCGAACGAACTGAAATGATCGTCCCAAAGAAAGAGATCCAGAGCGATCCTTCCAAAACCAATAATTCTTCTAAACCTTATACGGATTAAAAGAATTGGGGGACTACCCCCTCCCTTCAAGCAAAAGACAACGAAGTCGAGACAGTTATTCATGCAAACAACCTTTGTAAATCCACTTCGATTCGTCCTTATATTCATCAATTCTTTGAAATTCGTACTTAAGCTGGGATCTCACACTACGAAAGAGTGGTACCTCGCGTACAATTAATTTAAAAAGTTCGTAAAGAACTCCCCAAGGCAATTCAAGACAAGTTATTTGTCGTCCCCTCCAAAGAGGCTCAAGTTGCCATAACGGCCAAACTCTATGCCGAAGCGACGAATCAGTAAAGTCTATGCTAAGGCATGAAAGATTCCAAAGTAATTCATAAAAATAAAAAAATAATAGAGGACACGATGTCCTCAAGTTCAAAAAAAAAAAAATCCCCCTTGGGCAACAAAAGTCTGAGGACAAATTAAAAGCCCTCTAGGGCAGCAACGAATAAAAAAGAGGACTAGAACTGCTTGGAAGGAGAGGAAGCCTCATCTTGATCCTCCATCTAATCATCAGTCGCCACGTCCTCCTCAAGTCGAGCCTCGACCTCATCGCTAACTCGCGAGCTAACTCCGGTCGGAAGGTTCGATCCATACTGATCAAGGCGAGCGGCCGCCTGGTCTAGAGGGCGCACCAAGATCACGGAATCGTCCGACATCACCGACAGATTAAGCTTGCTGATACTGAAGTCTGACACCGCTGCGGCATTCATCTCCTCCGTAGCCAAACTTTTCTTCTCGGCCAAGTCTATCACCTCCTTGGTCAGATCCAGTTCGCCAGAAGCGAACTCGGCGATAAGCGCGATATTGGCCAAAGCCTCATCTTGGCGCTCACGGTGACATTCCTTTGGCTCTCCTTTGCCGCGATTCCCTCGAGGATCTTGAGGTATTCACCGTTCAGCCCCTTCCTCGCCTCATGGGCCGCCACCTTGACGTCAAACTCTCGGTCGGCGAGAGCCTTGTCCAGGTCGCCCTGACATTGCGCAGCCCGCACATCCGCAACCCGACCTGCCTCAATGGCGGTTCGACTCGCCTCCTCCGCGACCGAAACCCGAGCCAAGGCACCCTGCGACTGCGCATCCGAGTCGCCCACCTTCTTCCGTAACTCCTCCTCTCGAGCCAAGGCCCCCTGCAACTGCGCTCTCAGGTCCCTAACCGTCTTCTCAACGGTATCGAGCTCACTCGCCTGCGGTATCTCCCGCAGCTCTCGCTCGGCCCTAGCCGCAAACCTGTTCGCAGCCTCCAAGGCCTACGAGAAAAACGAGAATTAAGCATAAAACATATCAAAAAGCGAAGGAAGGAAATCGTTACCTTCCCAGAAGCCGCCATCATCTCGGTATAAACTTCACCGAGAGCCATATCCCCGACAGCCGGGAGCTGAACACCTGCGGGCTTAAAATGCCTCAGCAGATAGGCCGTACCCTTTGGGTCATCCGCAATCGGACATTCCTTCTGGTGCCTGAAGCGCCAGTTGAAAGACCCGGAGGACCCGGAAGAAGCAGGTTTCGCCTCAACACTCTGGTTCGATCTCCTCGAGCTCACCTCCGCCTCAGTCCTTTGACGCTTCGCCGCCGGAGGAGGAGGACCGCCCCGGCTCCGACCGTTTGATCCCCTCGAACCATTCGACCGGGAGTTGCGCAAAGCAGGTTCTCCAGACGGGATCTGAACTGGTTCTTGACCGGCCGAAAGAGGAGGTAAATCCTCCACCCCCACGTTTGCCTCTCCGGACCCTGCGACCTCGGGGAGAGAAAACTGAACAGGGTTTGGAGGAGGGATCGAAGGAGGAGGAGGAGGCCCCTCGTCCATGGCAAAAAGAATGGCGTTGCTCAAGTCGCCGGCCTTCATTTTCTTCGCCAGATCAACGGGATCCTTCCCGTTCCGACGACTGCTGGATCTTCGCGACATCTTTCCAAGGGAAGGGGTGCTTGCGGTAGAACTGTCGTCCGAAACAGATCGATCTGCAGACAAAACAGACTCGAGTCAGCCCGGCAAACGAAAAGGCATATGGCGCAAAAATCCTTGTACGCCAAAATACTTACTCTCTCCAGCCCGCTCGATAATCTGAAGTGGAGCCTGAACGATTCGAGTCGAAGTGGGCCGAGAAGGGAAGCGTGATCCGTCTCGTGAAAGACGAGGTTGGTGTAAAGGAGGTTGTCGGGCCGCAAGACCTAAGGCAGCTCGAATTCGCTGGTCCGTAAAGTTAGACCAGCGGATATATCCTCTCCGAAGGCGAGCTATCAAACTCGATGTATTTGGGTTCAAAGGTAATGACTCAGGAGCCTCTGCAAAGAAACCAAAAAGGTTATTAGCAAACAGCTCGATGTCAATAAAGGACACCGTAGCAACCAGAGAAACTAGTAAACCCTATAAGCTAACCAACGCTAGCCGCCCATCTTGTCGGGATAACCGAATAATCAAAATCCTCGACCGAGTGGTGATTGATCCTGAAGTAAAAGTATTTACTCTTCCACACATCCCTCGTCGGGATCTCATCAAGGATCTTCCCATGGCGAGGAGAGAGGTAGTAGGTCCCGGGAAAACGAGTGTTATGTTTTACCGAACAAACCCTCATCAATTCCTCGACCCCAAAATCGATGTCCTCCTCGACGGCTCTGACCCCGAGCCCGATGACGTACCGAACGAAGTTCGGAGTCATCTGGTGAAAGGCCAGCTGGAGCTGAGCCAAAACCCATGAGATAATGCGAGGGATTGGAAAAAACAATCCGCATTTATCGAAATAGGTATAAGAAGCACAGCGATGACCCTCGACGACAGTTTCTGGGGACATTTCCGGTGAAGGGATAAGTATCTCCACCTCCGACGGGATCCGGCACTTCGCCCGCAACTTCCGTATTTGGTCGACAGTCAGACTGGACGGTGGATGAGGACCAACCGGTCCCGCCGCCACAGTTGGACTTGCCCTGGCCGTACTCTTTCGAACCATGATAGTTCGGTGTATCGGAAATTTCTTTTGAGAAAAGAAGAAAAACGAAATCTCTAGAGGAGAAAGTCTCGGAGTAACGGCAAAAGGAATAAGAGCGAGAGGCAAACATAAAAAAAAAGGGATATAATGAGGGAGAAGAAGTTACCTTGACGATTTGTAGTGCGAGCAGTAATGGGAATCGTGCTAGGTAACTTCCCCTTTTAAACTATCTCGTGCTCGAGATCCGTGGGATCTTTCGCATCCCACAATCCCAACCGCTCAATTCGAAATTTGTAAATTATTACGAAAAAGATTGAGACAGTTAGGATCCTTCAGTTCCCTGCGATCTCGACCGTCAAAACAAGATCTGCGGACGAGGCGAAAACAATCATAAGGGATTCCTAAATGCCTAGAGCACGCGCGCGTCTTCCCGAAAACGTCCACCGCCCATTAACCTCGACTTCTCGAAATCAATGGGCTGGGGGGCTATTGTTGGTACTGGATTTTCCTCTAGGAAATCCGGCCCATTAACAAATAAGACAAAGGCCCATATCTATGAGCCCGTTCCAGGATCAAATACGAAGAGACGAGCCGATTCATTTGTTGGGCCCAAACGAATGACGCTTTGACGAGGCCCAAGCGATGCCGAAGTAAGAGGCGATCGAGCTCGAGCTCGGCAGGAGACGACGTGGAGATAGAGCGACTCGGTCTTTCCCAGTTCAACTAATCCGCGAGAATCACGGGGATTGTTATGAAGGAGAGGCCGAAATATCGGAACAGAGGGATCAAAGTCGAGACTATTTAAAGAAGAAGGGGCGATTCATTCAAGACATGCTGTGTTGGAATTGTGTCCAGTAATCTCGGTACTGTCTCTAGAAAGTAAGAGTATGTCAATGATCAGACATAAGTCATATAATACTGGGGGTCATGATGGCTTGCTAGAGTCCGCTCATGATCTATAAGTCTTGGACTTATTGCCTTTATTATATGATCCCATATGGGTCACACGCCTAAGCTAACAGGAAAGATATAGGAACGGCTTAGCAGAAGTACGGTAAAAGTGCTAGGCATTTACTGTACTTAGAGAGAATAGAGGGTTTGGCCACGGTGTGTCGATCGATACATAAGGTGTATCGATCGACACAGTGCAGAGGAAACCGGACGAGTTTTATAAATAAAACTCGAGTCTGTTTTTCTTCTTTAACCCTAACCAGCCGCCTCTCTCTCTCTGTCTGTCGCCTCCCTCCTCGTGGTCTAGCAGCCAGCTTCCTTTGCGTGCGTGTGTGAACCTCTGGAGGAGTTACCTCTCGGTGGCTCTGTGATCTCTGACATACCATCCCTTTCCGCTGCACAAAACAGGTATAAGGTGAGATCATCATTTGTTTCTATTCGAGAAGAACCTAGATCAGCATGTTTAGGATGATCTGAATCTGGAATTGAATCAGGATTCATCTAAACAATCCATCAGTGGTATCAGAGCATTAGGTTCTGGTTTTTCTTGTTTAGATTCAAGTTTAGGATTGTTTTTCTTGTTTAAAAGTTTTTGAATCAACTACTGGTAAGAGAAGTCACTTAAACAACAAGAATTGAAACCCTAAACATATGAAAAATCGCATGATCAAGCTATATGATTTGATATGCGATCTGATCCGAGAGAATGAGAATCGGCCAGAATCGCATGTATCGATCGATACGATTGCATGGATCGGTCGATACAATCGGCGATCGCATGGATCGATCGATACGATCGCATGGATCGGTCGATACAGTCTATCGGCTAACCCTGTTAACGCGTGAAAGCATCGATCGATGCAGGATCGATGCAGGTTCGATATTGGTGCATCGACCGATGCGGTTGGTGCACATCGATCGACACGGTTAGGGTTTTGGCTCGGTTCAGTGCATGCGTGAGAGCATCGATCGATACAGGATCGATGCACGATCGATGCAGGATCGATGCTGAGAGCATCGACCGATGTGGTTGATGGATCGATCGACACGGTTGGTTCATCGATCGACATGGTTGGTTTAAGGCTCGGTTTAATTTTGATTAAAATTAATTCGTCCTGGTTTAATAAACAGATTTAATAATTTTATTAAGTCTGGTTAAACCGGGACAAGAAATCCAATGTCGAAAGAATTATTGGATTTAGTGCCTAAACCAGGATTTTCTAATTTGATTTGGTTGGACCAAATAAATTGAGAAAATCCGGTTTAGTAAATAACCGGTTGACAATTGTGGTCATCGTAGTAATTAAAATTTGGTTAGACCAATTTTAATGAACCAGACCGGTTATGTCATTTAATTGGACAATTGGGTCATGTCTTGGACATGGACCAAATTCTTGGGCCTCGGGCCAAGAAGTTAAAACAATTGGGCCAATTATTTGAGTCTTTCTTCAGAATAATTTAAAATTTATTTTATAAAGAATTAAATCGATTTTAAATTAAAGTTTCCGATATTTTGAAATTAGAAAGTTTCTTATTTTTAGAAGTTTCTAGATTTGCATGATTCGGATTTTAAGAAATTTCTAAAGTTAGAAAGTTTCCGGTTTTGAAAGTTTCCAATTTTAGAAAGTTTCCAAAAATAGTAGGTTTCCAAAATGGAAAGTTTCCCGAAATAGTAATCTTCTATTTTGGGAATAAATTTTTTAAATAAACCTACGAACCTCAAATAATATCAAGCGTTGGATGTCTTGTCCATTCTATGTCAGCTGTCGAAGCCCATTCAATTGTATTCATGGCCTTACAGTGTGAGGGTGTCTGCTTTTGCGTGGATAAGACGGTTTGTGATTCATAAATGTCATTGGGAGTCCCAGACATTAATGATTACATGACTGTATAGTCTGGTTTTCTTGACTGGGCCATCGGGAGTCCCGGGCCTTGAGACATCAGAGTGGATTGGGCCTCGGGCCCAGATTCACAACCAAGAGTTATATCACGGATATAATTAGCCGATATAGGGCTTACCGATATAAGCTAAGGTTTGGTGACGGCCAGTGGCCCACTTTAATCTTAGTTATATGTGGATCTTGGAATCATTATATTCTATTGAGGGTAACTTATGTTATTGAATATAATGCGTGATTAATCATGATAAATTTAATACGAGATTAATCATATTGAACATATTAACTAAAATCCTTTTATCTTATATTTCAGTTATGAATAGCACAAACAATCAAAACACTTTCTCGATCCGGTCTGTCCTTAAGATGGACAAGCTGAACGGATCAAATTTCTTGACTTGGTCGCGGAACCTGAGGCTAGTCCTCAGACAGGAGAGAAAGGACTATGTCCTTGAGAGAGCTCTCCCCGTGAGGATCGGGTCCAATGCTTCTCATGCAGTATATGATGCTTGGAATAAGCATTATAATGATGCGGTAGATGTGCGTGGTCTGATATTGGCTACCATGGACTCAGACTTGCAAAAGCAATATGAGAACATGGAGTCGCCAATAGAGATGATCAGCAGCCTGAAATTGAAATTTCAGGAGCAGATAAGGGTGGAGAGATACCAGTTGGTTAAGTCTCTCACTGGCTGCAAGCTACCAAATGATAATCCAGTGAGTCCTCATGTCAGTAAAATGATGGGTTACATTGATAACCTGAGGAAACTGGATTATCCAGTTAGCCAAGAGTTGGCAACTGAAATCATTCTGCAGTCACTGCCGTCAAGCTATGATAAGTTCAGAAAGAACTATATCAAAAGGCTTAACGAAGACGCTGACTGAACTGCATGATATGCTCAAGACAGTTGAGCCAAACGTGAAGAGTACCCTGTACAATCTCATGAATGAGAAGGGTAGGTTTACTAAACCTAATGCTGACAAGGGTGAAGACAAAGTTGTCCAGATTTTGAATCATGGCAAGCGTGTGTCTTCTGAGCCCGAGTCAGATACCTCTTACGTTGGTAAGTGCTGCTACTGTAAGGAGACAGGGCATTGGAAGAGAAATTGCATTAAATTCATGGAAGATGATGAGGAATTGAAGTTGATGTATGAGACTACTTCCTCAGGTATTCATGTTATTACTTCAAGTTCTACCTTAAAGGCATTGAATACTGGTTGTGGCACTGATATTTGTGATAATATGCAGAGCCTAAGCAACAGTAGAACGTCCTTAAAGGTATTGGATACTGGTTGTGGCACTGACATTTGTAATAATATGCAGAGCCTAAGCAACAGTAGAACGTTGAAGGAAGGGCAAGTGAAACTACATGTCTGAAAGGAGCTTGGGATGCTGCCTCAGCCGTAGGGTTTTAACTTATAGATCCCTTTTAGGCTTGGTTTTGTATTAAGTAATTGCTACAATGTACCTGCTTTAAGCAGAATTGTCTTTCATTTTCTTGTAAGAATTTGAATGTTTTTCATTTTGATAAAAGACAAGTTTTGTTCTTTTGATCTTAATGAAACATTAATTGTAGCACCCTATTCATGGAATGGGTTTTATATCTTAAACCAAAGAGTGCCTAAATGTAACATAAATACCGAATTGGTTTAAATCTAATGAATTAAACCTGATTTTTCTTGGCATAAAAGTCTTGGTCACATAGAGTAAGTCGGATTCAGAAATCCCATAGTTATGGACTGTTGGGCTCATTTGATAAGATATCTTATGAGACTTGAATTCTGTTTACTGGACCAAAAGGAAAAGGGCCTATCTTAGCCGAGCTAGAGAAAGGCCCAAAGGCTTATTGGACCTGGAACATACTGATGTATGTGGCCCAATGAGCAGTAATGCCAGAGAAAATTTCCTGTACTTCATTGCCTCTACTGATTACTTCAGTGAGTGTGACTGTGTTCATTTGATGAGACACAAGTCAGAATTCTTTGACATGGTCGAAAGAGTTCCAGAATGAAGTATAGGATCTGAATGACAAAAGTATTAAGACTCTGGATTAAATCACGAGTGAGAATACTTAAGTCATTGATTATGTGATCATCAGAATGAGTGTGAAATCGTTTCACAGCTCATTTCTCCTGAAAACCTGAAGGTGTTTCTGTGAGAAAGAATCAGATCTTAATAGAAATGATTAAAGATGAGTCACACGAATCTTCCATGATATTATTTAAGAATAACGCTCTAAAATATCTAAGTTTACGCTGAAATAGTTCCACAAATATCAGTTGAAAGACACCACGTAAATGTGGATTGGAATCGATCCAAATTTGTCTTTACTGAGTATTTGTAGTTGTGCTACTTCGCTGGTTGTCCTAGAGAAACTAAGGCTTGTTACTTTTACGTCCAATCTGTTTTCTAAGAAGGGAAGTTATTTTCCAAGAAGAACAGTGGGAGTAAAAGTATAACTCGAAGTTCTCTTAAGGAAACCAAGGCTCGGTACTTTTACGACCATTCTGTTTTCTAAAAAGGGAAATTACTTTCCAAGAAGAACAGTGGGAGTAAAAAGTATTTTACGACCATTCTGTTTTCTAAGAAGGGAAGTTACTTTCCAAGAAGAACAGTGGGAGTAAAAGTACAACTCGAAGAAATTCGAGAAATACAGGAGGCTGCTTAACCTATTGAGGGAGAGCAGCGGAAGGATTTACAGATTTCTGTAGAATCTACACCTGTGGAGCCTGAAGTTCGCAGATATGAAAGAATCAGTCACTAATCCGAGAGTGAATTCTCGTCATTAGTTCAGCCTGATGATCATTGAAAGTTCGCATGATCTAATGATCATTGAAAGCGACGAATCTACGAAATTCAAAGAAGCGAAAGTGAGCCCGGACTCCGAAGAATTACATTTTATGTAAGTTAGCTTCATCGATCCATTCATGGATGGAAGCAAACATATCGGAGTTGGAATCTTCGTTCTGTTGAAGTAGTCAAGGTTTTGACTTGAACAGGAACGAAGCGGAACTGTGTGTTTACTAATAGATTAGTGGGAGCGATATTGCATTTCTCAAAGTGTATGTCGATGACATACTGATTCTCGGATATAACGTCCCAACGCTGTAGTCGGTAAAGGACTAGCTTGGGAGTTGGTTTAATGATTGACATGGGTAAAGCCACGTAGTTCTTGGATTTTGGATCTAAAGATAGAGATCCAAAAGAGCTGGTAGGACAAAGTCAGGATTCTTAAATTGACAAAGTCCTACACATTTTGAGCAATCCAAGAAGGGTTTTATGCCAATGTCACATGGCATTAAGTTAAGCAAGATACAGTATCCTACGATAACTGCTGAGCTTAAATGCATGGATAAGATTCCATATGCGTCGGCAATTGGATCTATCATGTATGCCATGAAACGTACTTGTTTGATGTTGCTTTAATGTTAAGCAAGACAAGTAAAGACCAGTCAAATCCAGCAAAGAATCAAGTTTCCTAAAGTATGTCCTAAAGTATTTGAGGAATACTAAGGATAAGTTCTTGATTTACGGAGAAAGT
This sequence comes from Orychophragmus violaceus, assembly GCA_030180135.1. NCBI lineage: Eukaryota > Viridiplantae > Streptophyta > Magnoliopsida > Brassicales > Brassicaceae > Orychophragmus > Orychophragmus violaceus. The sequence continues at coordinate 43,922,379 of CM058236.1, forward strand.
GAGGTGCTATAAGTCGATAGAGTCTGAAAGGCAAGTTTCTAATAGACAAAGATGATTTCCGATCACAGTCCGGTTATATCTTGTGTCTATCTGGCGGTGCAAGGCACTGTTGCTGACTCAATGACTTAAGCTGAACATTTCGCAGCTTGGGAAGTGGCGAAAGAGGTTGTTTGGAAAGAAGAGTTCGTCACTGAACTTGATGTGATTCCCAGCATAGATGAGACTAGCTGCACATCAGAAGTCCAAACACCTTGAGGATAGGTATAACCTATTCCGTAAGATAAATGACAGAGATGTTAAGTAGATCAGCAAGTTTCAACGAATGAGAACGTTGCTAATCTATTAACGAAACCACTCCTTAGGCCTAAGCACGAGTCGCGGACTGTTGCTGTAGGATAAATGAAATAAAGATGTAGTCTTAATTTCAGTGGGAGTTATTAAAGGGCTTTATTTAGTTATTGGATATGTTCTTGAAACAACATTTAAGATGTTTAATGAAATTATTATTTCAAGATTATTTTAACTGTGATGAAATAATCGTTCCAAAGTGATATGAACCATTTTATAGGTCATCGAAGTAAATGACTTGATCTTGAGTCATCGAAGTCATTTAGCTTGATCATGAGACCCTATATTTGATAGATGTTTTATATCATCCCGTCCCTAGTCGAAGGTTGTTGAAATTGGAACACCAACAACCGTGTGAGACTGGATTGGTACGTGACTTATGACAAAGTCTCAGTGTGTCATAGATGCGCGGCATCAAAGTCAGTACATAGGTGTATGTTTGGGAACATACGACCGGACAAGACCCGCTTATAAGAACTCTTCAGGATATTTATATTTGTGTCATAAGAGATTCTTACTACGACTATAGAGTATAGTCCTTAGACCTGAGTTCGCATGCATGTGACTGCACATGGACTGATGCACTTTGATCATTGTCTAACGCTATCGTTCTGCGATAGTTATAAGGACCTTGTTTGGGTACATTATGAAATGAGTAGTTTACAGTGATGGAACAAGACGGAATTTGTCCCTCCAATATAAATGGAGTGAATATCTCTAGGCCAATCGGAGATTTGAATACTGGAAAATGCATGGCCATGCTCAAACGGACTGTCCCGAGTCGTTTGGATTGTCAGTATCAAATCAGAGTCCGATGAACATGATTAGACTTTATAAGGATGACACTCATCTTGCCTTATGACTAATCGAGATATTGAGACAAAAGGATTATGAATACAGAGATTCCAGTACAAGTGGGAGATTGTTGGAATTGTGTCCAGTAATCTCGGTACTGTCTCTAGAAAGTAAGAGTATGTCAATGATCAGACATAAGTCATATAATACTGGGGGTCATGATGGCTTGCTAGAGTCCGCTCATGATCTATAAGTCTTGGACTTATTGCCTTTATTATATGATCCCATATGGGTCACACGCCTAAGCTAACAGGAAAGATATAGGAACGGCTTAGCAGAAGTACGGTAAAAGTGCTAGGCATTTACTGTACTTAGAGAGAATAGAGGGTTTGGCCACGGTGTGTCGATCGATACATAAGGTGTATCGATCGACACAGTGCAGAGGAAACCGGACGAGTTTTATAAATAAAACTCGAGTCTGTTTTTCTTCTTTAACCCTAACCAGCCGCCTCTCTCTCTGTCTGTCGCCTCCCTCCTCGTGGTCTAGCAGCCAGCTTCCTTTGCGTGCGTGTGTGAACCTCTGGAGGAGTTACCTCTCGGTGGCTCTGTGATCTCTGACATACCATCCCTTTCCGCTGCACAAAACAGGTATAAGGTGAGATCATCATTTGTTTCTATTCGAGAAGAACCTAGATCAGCATGTTTAGGATGATCTGAATCTGGAATTGAATCAGGATTCATCTAAACAATCCATCATGCTGACCCTAGCTTAGAACACTTCGACTAGATAGCTCGATCTTTATACTTTGTACTCTCTTTTCGATTGTGTTTGTTCTATCTCGACGATCAATCTCAATAAAGTCTTTGATTCATAGGAAACTATACCATTTCTATACCTAAAAGTCCAAATCCACGAATACAAATTCTTAGTGTGAATCCCGGATCTCACAAGGAGGCTGAGGATTTCGGAGTATGAACCGCTGCTGGAACAACTGAGAAAACGTTTTAGAACTTGGGCAGTGAAAACACTATCATTTGCAGGTCGGGTCCTTTTGATCAGCACATTAATCTCTGGAACCATAAACTTCTGGATATCAACATTCCTGCTCCCAAAAGGTTGTATCAATAGTATTGAGTCCATATGCTCCATCTTCTTATGGTCTGGAAATATAGATTGTGTCAGGGGAGCAAAAGTTGCATGGAAGATGGTGTGCTTACCAAAAAAGAGGGCGGTCTCGGTCTAAGAATCTTTGCGATCTAGAACAAAGTGCTCTGCCTCAGATTTGTATGGCTTCTTCTATCCAACAACAACTCTCACTGGGCTGATTGGCATAGACTCCACAACCTGCGTAATGTCTCTTTCTGGTCAGTTCAACCGAGAAACGCAGATTCTTGGATGTGGACTACTTTGCTCTCTCTAAAATCGCTAGCAAAGATGTTTGTTCAGGTCATAGATGGGGATGGATCAAATACGATCTTCTAGCATGATTAGTGGACACCGTTCGGACAATTGATTGAGCATATTGGTATCACCGGCCCACGTGATCTATGACTGCCCATTAATGCAGTAGTGGCATATGCCTGCTCAATTACCGGCTGGACACTGCCAGCTCTGTGAACGGAAGTGGAGATAGACATGCATACTTACCTAACCACGTTGCAACTCCCCTCATCGTGCTCCATTAGTGACAAACGCGTTTGGCGGGTTAATGAGATCAGCAATGTTCGTTACTCTTCAGCGAAAATGTAGAAAGCGCTAAAACCTCATGCACCGGTCATATTGTGGCATGGTGTTATCTGGTACAAGGGAAACCTCCCCAAACACGTTGGATTGCTAATTATAACAGACTACCAACCAAAGCAAGGTTAGTTTTTTGGGGAATGAATATTTCTCCAACTTGTGGCTTATGTCAAACGAAGGATGAAAACATAGAACACCTATTTTTTCATTGTGCCTATAGCAAAGCCATATAAGGTCAAATTGTGGCTAGAATAACACATGCACACAACATGCTAACCGGCTGAAATGAGCTTCTCTCTTGGATTAGCAAGTACAAGGTGTGCTCCATCTCTCTTGAGAAAGATTGTGGGTCAAGCTTTTCTCTACCATGTGTGGAAATAAAGAAACAACAAACTACATAATAATCAGTTCTTGCCTCCTCATACTCTCTTTCTAGAACTTGTAACATCTAATGCTTTCTTGTTTTTATTCTTTTTTTGGCAAGGAAATATTGTACAAAGTTGAAAAACCAAATTCATTTTCTAGTGATATTTACATACGTATCAAAAAAAAAAAAAAAAATTGTTACAAAAAAAAGTATTCCAGATCAAGAATAATCTATTGCGGACATTTTTATTTATGATATTCTTAGCAGGGCTCGCAGCTCAGTGAGGGAAACCCACTAAAACATCTGCTTTGGTCCCAATGTTTAGTAAGCATTTATAATTAAAAATAAATTAATATATATTGTGTGGTTGTTCAAGCTTCAAAACACTCTTTAATGTGTTTTGTGTGTGACTGTCTCAGGAAAACTCATTTTTTAAAAATGATTCTGTTTTATTTTAAAATTCAGTCATGTCAGATAATTCTTTTCAAATAATAGAATTGAAATCTGATTATTTGAATTTGAGATTGTTAAATTTTTTTGTGGAACTGAAACGTTGATACAAACGTTATTGGCCCCTAAATTTTTGTTGTTTAGTCCCCAAAAATTTAAGGCCGGTCCTGGTCCTGGAGGGGTCTCGCTCTCGTGCCAGATATCATCATCATCATCATTTAAACGATTTTTGTGTTAGTAGCTCACTGTTAGCTCTCGCTCAACTAAGAAATTTGTTTTGAAAAGAATGAAAGTTAAGAAATCAGTGATTTAGAAAACCGAGGCGAGTTCGCCCTAACCTTAAAATCCGCCGTCGCTCTTCTTTTTCTTTGTCTCTCCGCCGCTGCCTTCCCGGTGGCTCGCGCTCTGCGCCGCTATCGGGAAGGGCTCTTTCTGTTTTTGTGTTAAGGTTGGCGCTTCTCTTCGTGTGCTGAAGATTGTCTCGTCCTAGCTCGGTGGCGGGTCAAGCTATCCGGCGAATCTGCAGCGGCGGGCTTTGAGTTGGTGACAGAAGCTTTTGCTGACCCATATCTGATGAGGACAGGTTCTGGTAACGCATCCTCAATGGCTGATGTGAAGATTCAAGGTCGGTCCTCCGTTTTGGTTCTGGTACGGTCTCTTTTGGCGTTGTCGGATGGTTGTGCTCTCGGGTCAGGGGCGAGTAGCGGGCGGTGACTTTCCGGTTGCTTGAACTGCATGTGCTTTGAGTATGCTCCCTATCTTGAGGAGGGTAGTGGATCTGAAAGAAGCATAGGCGGCGGCTGACATCGGCGACGGTCCTTCGGTGGCCGGATCGGCTTCTCGGTTATAATCTCAACGTTTCTCAAACTCGGCCCGATCCAACTGTTCCGTTCTTAGTCTGCGTCGGTGTCTCTGGTAACAAATCAGACGGTGGTGGTCTCGTTCCGGCGATCTTGGCTCTGGTTCGTTCTTGCATCGGTTTCTTTATCGCGGAGGTGGCAACGGCGGCTCGGTGGCTCGATGGCTCGTCGTCTCTGCGTGTGGCTAGGGTTTCTAGATGCTGGTGGGCCAGTTTTTGGGCTTGTTGGGCCGTTATCATGATTCAGTACAGGCCTTTGTTAGGCTTTTTGGGCCTTGTTTGTTTAATTTCTGTTGTAGTTTTTTTTCTTTTCTTCTGTCTTCTATGTTTCTCATGTATTCTGTCAAAAAAAGAAAATTGGTAATAATATTTTAACATTTTTACCCAAAAAAAAAAAGAATGAAAGTTCAGAAAAGCGTCGGATGAAAATGAGAAGAAAGAGGCGCGTCTCCATCACCAACAAAAGCCCAAAAGTTGTGAGCTGTTTTATAGCTGGCCCAGTTTGTGATCACGCGCTTTAAGAGCACGTCAAGGTGGGGTCACCTCGAGTGTACGGGAGATAAGAGGAAACAGCTGGAATTAATTTTTAAGAAATATTAAAAAAAAAAAAAAATTCAAATTTTCAAATTCACATTGTTCTTTCTAAATCATTGACAAACACGAAAACCATGATTATAAATACTGTTTTTTCCTATAATAGTAATTAATTTGGTGTTCGTTATTAGACAGCATTCAAACAAATTATCAAGTGAAATGAATAATTAATTAACTAGTAAATAACATAACATTAGCTTGGCCTAAAAAAACAAACCGACTGGATTACATTATATATATTTATAATAAATCTCTCTTCATCATTTCCTTACTAACTTATTTTCCCTAATCTCTCTGTTCAGAACCAAAAAAAGGAGATGAGAAACAAATCTCAACCACAAGAGAGAGCCAGGAGAAGAACTGCTGCCCGTTCCTCTTCACCCAGTTTCCTCCATAGCCTCTTCTTCTCCACCGCCGATCTCTTCATCGCCGGTACTTTAAACCCTAAATCCAAAAATCTACTAGCCCTTTTCACATTCTTCTTATTGCCGCTACTGTTGAAATTCTCAGGATCTACTGTCTTGATCCTGTTCTTAACACTTGTTGAATCGCCTTTTCCATTCTTAGCAGTCTGATGGTCGGAAGCGACAATGTTGTTAGTTTTGTTCTTCATCTTATTATCGTCTTCTCTAACTCCAAGAGCTGCTTGCCTTTTCTTCCTGCTCTTGATTCCACACGCATTGCACAATGACTTCAAAAAGAAAAAATTGATCAGACCATAGAACACAAGTCACAAAGGAATCCATCGATTGATGATAAGACTCCAGACACAGGATCACAAAATTGCAAACAGAACAAAAAAGATCAACTACCTACGTTATTTGTCTACGATCAACACATTTCAGTATTCTACAAGAGCTCTACACAATCCTCACCTACCTAGATGATCTGATCACACTCATACAGAAAAAACTTGTACTGAAACCCACTTGCGACAGAGCTAATAACACAAGATCAACCAACATTTGAGTGTACCCTTTTGAGTAGATCTACAGGAATATTTTGATCATGATCTTACTTTAGGACCAGCAGGGCCACCACGCCAAAGTGGAGTCCTGTTTGTTCCGCAATCAACGCATGTCTTCTTCGTGTCACCTCCACTTCCGCTACTGCTACAGTTACCGTTTTCTACATCAGACAAATCTCCCGCCGATTCGAGCTTAGTTGTCTTCGACTCTTCCGACATTGACATCTACAGATCAAACGAAACAAAAAAGGTTAGTGAGAAACGCGATCGATAGGATAGAAGGATCAAGCGATCAAAGGAAACTCACTTCGAGGCGTAAACACAGATTGAGTAGAATGGGAGCTCTTAGGCTCAGCAGAAGAATCACGGAAACGATAGAAATGTCAGAGACAAATCAGAGTAGAGAAAGAGAGTGTATGATGATGATAAGGAAGAGAGAGACGCCGCTGAGAAATAACGGATAAAACAAACAGAGGGGTTTTTATAATGTCGGAGGAGGCGGGGACTAAAAAACCCTAGATTTCCATTTTATAATTACTTAAATACCCTCGAGCGGGGTATTTTATTACATTAGAGCCACCCGCCAAAAAAAGGCAAACAAGAAAACTGAAAAAAGAAGAGGGAAAATTAAATTTTACAACCTTTTGTAAACTCAAATGAGTAAATAGCAATTGTTTTTTTGGTATCGTATGACATTTTGAATATTTTCAAAAGCTGGCGCACAAAGTTATTACAAAATTTACAGTTGTTCGATTTGTATGCCACCTTAGATTTCCCAATTGCCAAATTGGGCTTAGAGATACATGCATTTTTATTAACTGTCTTTTCCACATATTCTGTGTAAATTCTTCAAGAAATTCAACTATCGTTAAACGAAAATAATTCTTCTAGTTTTAGTTAAGTCCCACATTGTGAAACAACATGATGTGAATGGGATGATATATAAGTGTATCAATTTTCTAAGCCAATAGATTATTTAAAAATCCCAATAAGATACGATCAAATTGAACCTAGATGCAAACATTTTTTACTTATGTTCTACGTTGCATGGAAGCATTTGAAAACATGCGATTCTCGCTCTAAAAATAGAAGCAGAGGCAGAATCAAAAGCACACAGAAACGTCTGGAAGCTTAGTGGAATCGTGATTCCAAATTTTATGAGTTTAAAAGCGTATTGAATCATGTGTTCCGATTTGGAAGCGTTATTTTTAGAAGTTAGAAGCGTTTGATATTTCTTGAAATGAAGTTTTGTAGAAGATATATTGAACAAAAACGAAAATAAAAGACTAAAACAGAGAAAATTGTATAAATAAAAGATATATTGAATAGAGATTTAATGGTGGATGCATCTATTGATCTTTGTGAAGAAGCAACTAACATCTTTTTGAAGAAGCAACTAACAAGGAAGAAGACAATCATACATTAAAAATTTCTATAGATTAATATAGTCGAGACCGTGATAATTTATTAATTTAGAGAAATATAAATTTATCGAAAAATTAACTGAGTTAACTATTTTGGAACATGAAAATATTAATTTACAAATGTATTAATCTAGAGAGGTTATATTATATTATTTTAGATAAGTTAACTCCGTTCCTTATGAGCTTTCTAATGAAACAAAAATTTGACTTTTTTTTTTAATTTTGACATTTTATTTTAACTTTAAACTGTTTTTTTTCTCATTTTCACATTTCTGTATTTAAAAACCATTACTTCGTATACTTAGTTTAACATATTGTGTTTGCGTTAGATAATAAATAACACACAAGGATATTTACATCTTAACAAAATTATTTATCAAAAAGATAATACTAAAACCATTTTAGAGTTTATATATATATATATATATATATGAGCTTTCTTTACATACCCGCTTCTTAACTATTCAAAAAATATCGCTTCCACACTTCTATATTTTTCCACTTCCACGTACCCACGTTCGATTCCATGCAAATTAGCTTCTGTTGATCATTCCTAAGTGATGGCAAAAAGTCAAAGCAATGAAACAATGTAATAATTGAGGAGAGTTATGAGATCATAACTGTTCGAGAAGCATAATCCGAGATGTTAAGGTTGGAAGGCGCCGAGATCGAAGATTAATCGTACCACAAAAGGAGCATCATTGAAGAGAGGCCCGTATTGACGTCTATGTATCCCCCGATCCGATTTAGGATAGTGAGGTCGATTACCGAGAAGATTGAATCAAATGAAGAGAAGACGGAACAATGAAAGCGGTTGTTTCTTTCCCTCTAAAGAGCATGTGTCACACACTGCCAATTCAAAGGGTTAGTCGTTTATTTTGTTTAGAACCAGTAAGTTGTTGAAGTGAATTAAGTTGAGTTGCCCAATCTCTATTTGGTAAGTGATTGCATCTTCTTGCCACAACTGACTAGATGAGCCAAGAGAATGAACATAAGTAGAAGAGATGGTCATGCGACTCCTGGCATTTGTTACACAACAAACAAATTGAAGGCGTGTTCAAAACCCAATTCAGATGACGATATCTAGTAGGAACCTTGTTCAATACCATCAGCCAAACCAAGAAACTATATTTTATGATTCATCCCTTAATCTAGACAATCATTTACCAAGGTACCACACGATCCTCTCCTCTTAGAATGGCATAAAATTGCCCCGTGAAGAACTTGTTTGTGACTTTAACATCTGGTTGCCATTCATAATAGTCTTCATGTTGAGTAGTTGGATAGTTGTAAGATAGACTTGCAAAGTTAGTTGATTTTCCAATCACATAGGTGGTAAAATCCACAGACCGTCATGACAAAGATTCACCACCAATGTGTTCTTTATGATTCCCAGAAGAGATCCACCTCCTAATGAAATGAATGTATGGAGAGCTCCAAATTCAGACCAGTTGTATGTCCATAAATGGCAACTCAATCCATTACCCACCCGTAATCTGATCCAAGTAAATATCTCATCTCTTAGTTTAAGGAGCTTATAGTCTGGCCAAGAGAATCTAGGATTAGGCTTTTGTGTCCAAAAGTTATTTAAGCATCCTTGTAGAACTTCGTTTTTAAACCATGCGGCCCATATTGAATCCGCTATGAAGAAAGGCAGCCTAATCAACTTGAAAGAACACGCTTTATTACAACATGCAAAATCCTTAATACCTACACCACTAGCATTCTTGTGCTTAGTAATAGAATTCCAAGCAATTCTCGCATTGTTGAGGTAGGTACTACAAATAGTTTTCAACTTTCGAATAACATCCTTAAGAATATTGAAGGATGATAACCAAAATTAGTTATTCCAGAGATTACTCTCTTTAGAAATTGCAGGCGGCCATCAAATGATAAAGATGTTGCACTCCAAGAAGAGTTTTTCTCCTTGACTTGTTGTAATGATATATCATGGTTTTTACCGGTTTTATGCCATGATATAAGTCTGCTTTAGTGTCTTTTGGTGTTCTTTTAGAGTCCTTTACAGGTGTTATTAGGTACACGCACGTTTGGAGCGGATTTGGAGATTATGGAGCTATTTGGTGCATATTAGAGATTTGACCCGAGAGGTGAAGCTCACTGTCCGAAACAGAGGAGTGTGTCGATCGACGCACATCTGCATCGATCGATGCACAGCGAGTTGGGCCAGATTCTCGGCGGTTTAATGAAGAATGCTGATATTGCAAAGATGCCCAGAAGTTCCAGATATTTACACAGAAGCCCCCAAGTCGTGTTTTAGCTATTTAATTAGGTTTTTAACTTCAGTTTTACATACGCTATCATAACTTAGAGCAGAGAGTTTTTAGAGCTTTTGGGGCTGATCTGATCATGTACTACACTTTGTTTTGGAGAAGTTTTCGAACCCTTTTTATTATTCTAATCTCTTTTATGATATCTATTAATTCATTGATTATGTCTACATATTCTATGTCTGAGTAGTTTCATAGTTAGGTTTAGGGTTTCTCATAGGGATTTCATGACTTGCTAGATATAATTAATTCAGTTAAGGATTCACATCAATAGATATTCTTCAAACTAAATTGTGTTTAATGCTAGTTCTAACCTGATCACTTAGAATCTAGATCTTAGGTTGTTAAATACGACACGACAGTGTGGTTTAGAATCTGAACTATTTAGGTTGAGCAATTTAATTACTCGCAAAGGAATTTGATTTAATTATATTGTGAACATATCGAACTTGGAATTAAAGTTGGTTTAATCTGTTAGTAATTGCAAAGGAATTTGGATTGCTGCACTTAGACTTAGAGAATTCTCGCAACGACAGTTGGTTAATTCTATATTTGTGTTTGAGTTCTAGAATGAGCTTAGTTAGATCATGACTGAATGATTTATCTGCTTGTCTGATTTCCTGAGAACGCCCTAGACTTAGCCCCCTTAGTTTATTACTTACAACCACAACTTGCTACTGATTTACTTTCTTGCTTACTTTTTAGTTATTCAATACAATTTGCTTTCTCCTAGTTTAATATTTTTAGTTATAATCCTATCGTTGTCTAGACTCCTCGTGGATTCGATCCCTAAGTACTACATTGATATACTGTGCACTTGCAGTTAGTATAGGGTAAAACTTTTGACCTATCAAGTTTTTGGCGCCGTTGCCGGGGACTCTTAGAGTCTTCGAAAGCGTCGAACTTAGGGTTTTTACAAGGATTTCTATTTTTATTTTTGTTTACTAATTTTTTTCTCTGTTTTCTCTCTGTCGCAGGTTTCAAAATCGCATAGCATCGACCGTTGCACTTCTTGTTGGAATTGTGTCCAGTAATCTCGGTACTGTCTCTAGAAAGTAAGAGTATGTCAATGATCAGACATAAGTCATATAATACTGGGGGTCATGATGGCTTGCTAGAGTCCGCTCATGATCTATAAGTCTTGGACTTATTGCTTTTATTATATGATCCCATATGGGTCACACGCCTAAGCTAACAGGAAAATACGAAGGAACGGTTTAGCAGAAGTACGGTAAAAGTGCTAGGCATTTACCGAACTTAGAGAGAGATTAATGGGTCTGATTAAATCTAAGGGATTTAATCAGACTGGGAATTTGGGCCCAAAAGCCCAAAAGGAATTAGAGAAGGGTTTTATAAATAAAACCAAGTCTAATTCTTTTCCCTAACCCTAAGCCCCAGCCGCGATTTCTCTCTCTCTCTGCGCCTCCCATCAGCTCGGTCTAGCAGCCAATTTCCTGTGAAGCGTGTGTGAGCCTTTGGAGGATCCATCTCTTGGTGGTTCTGCTGATCTCTGACCTGTTCTCTCTTTCCGCTGCATAAACAGGTAAAATGTGAGATCTATATTATGTTTCTAATCAAGAGAACCTAGATCTGCATGTTTAGGACTGTTGAATCTGAGAATTGAATCTGGATTAACACTAAACATTCCTTCAGTGGTATCAGAGCTATTGGTTCTGTGGTTTTTCTTGTTTAGAATCTTGTTTAGGATTGTTTAAAGAAGTGTTTTTGAATCAATCTACTGATAAGAGCAAAACACTTAAGAAACAAGAATTGAAACCTAAACAAACATATTTGAAATCGCAAAAACCAAGCTATATGACTTGGATTGCGATCGACCGAGTGTTGAACCGATCGGCCAAGCCGATCGCATGTATCGATCACGGATCGATAGCATGGATCGCGTTGGCCGGTTGGGTCGATCGACCGTGAGGCGCGAGAGACCGATCGCATGGAATGCGTCATGTTGTCTCGGACCGATCACGCGTCCTGCATCCCGATCACTCGTCCCGACCATCGTCCCGTCCCGTCCCGATCTCGGCTTGCGGCTGCGCGATTGTTGCTCGATCACGTGAAGCCGTGATCGGTTCGTGACCTAATGGGCCGGTTCGGTTCATTTGACGGTTCGGTTTAAAATTTGATTAAAATCAAAAACGTCACGGTTTAATAAACAGACTTAATAAATTTATTAAGTTCTGGTTAAACCGGGATAAGAAATCCAAAGTCGAAAATTGGATTTTGTGCCTAAACCAGTTTTTCTAATTTGATTTGGTTGGACCAAATAAATTGAGAAAATCCGGTTTAGTAAATAACCGGTTGACAATTGTGGTCATCGTAGTAATTAATTTTGGTTAAGACCAATTTTAATGAACCAGACCGGTTATGTCATTTAATTGGGCAATTGGGTTATGTCTTGGACATAGACCAATTCTTGGGCCTCGGGCCAGGAAGTTAAAACAATTGGGCCAATTATTTGAATCTTTTCTTCAGATTAATTTGAAATTTTTTTTTTTAAATAATTATAAAAATCGATTTTAAATTAAAGTTTCCGAAATTTTGAAATTAGAAAGTTTCTTAAAATAGAAGTTTCTAGATTTGCATGTTTTGGATTTTAAGAAATTTCTAAAGTTAGAAAGTTTCCGGTTTTAGAAAGTTTCCAATTTTAGAAAGTTTCCAAAATTAGTAGGTTTCCCAAAATGGAAAGTTTCCCAAAATAGTAATCTTCTATTTTGGGAATGAAATTTTAAAATAAACCTACAAACCTCAAATAATATCAAGCGTTGGATGTCTTGTCCAGTCTATGTCAGCTGTCGAAGCCCATTCAATTGTATTCATGGCCTTACAGTGTGAGGGTGTCTACTTTTGCGTGGATAAGACGGTTTGTGATTCATAAATGTCATTGGGAGTCCCAGACATTAATGATTACATGACTGTATAGTCTGGTTTTCTTGACTGGGCCATGGGGAGTCCCGGGCCTTGAGACATCAGAGTGGATTGGGCCTCGGGCCCAGATTCACAACCAAGAGTTATATCACGGATATAATTAGCCGACATAGGGCTTACCGATATAAGCTAAGGTTGGGTGATGGCCAGTGGCCCACTTTGATCTTAGTTATATGTGGATCTTGGATTCATTATATTCTATTGAGGGTAACTTATGTTATATGAATATAATGCGTGATTAATCATATTAAGTATAATATAAGATTAATCATATTGAACATATTAACTAATAACCTTTTTATCTTATATATTTCAGCTATGACTACTACAAGCACACAAAACACATTCTCAATCCGGTCTGTTCTCGAGAAGGAGAAGCTGACTGGAACGAACTTCCTGACGTGGTCAAGGAACTTGAGGCTGGTCCTCAAGCAGGAGAAGAAGGATTATGTCCTTCGTGATCCCCTCCCCGAGAGGCCTCCTAACAATGCCGCCAGGACTCTGCATAATGCTTGGGAAAAGCATTCGTCAGATGAAAATGATGTCTATTGCCTGATGTTGGCGACAATGACTGCTGAGCTGCAAATGCAGTTCGAGAGTGTGTTGTCACCCATCGAGATAATGACAAGCCTGAAATCGCTTTTTCAGGAGCAAGCAAGGACTGAGAGGTTTCAGACAGTTAAGAACCTCTTAGACTGTAAGTTGGCTGCGAATGCGGCAGTGAGTCCTCATGTCTTGAAGATGATGGGTTATCTCGATCATCTTCAGAAACTCGACTGCCCTATCAGCCAGGAACTTGCCTGCGACATCATTCTGCAGTCATTACCTGCAAGCTATGATCAGTTCATTCTGAACTTTAATATGCATGGCTTGAGTAAGACATTGCCTGAGCTTCACGGAATGCTCAAGACTGCAGAGCCCAACTTGAGGAAAATCGCCAAGGACCCCAATGTGCTTATGGTACAAAAGGGCAAGGGCTTTAAGAAATCCTCTGCTAAGGATAAGGGAAAGGCTAAGGCTGTCCAAGTCTCGGACAAGGACACGCCAAAGCCCAAGCCCAAGTCTAAGGCTGGGCCTACTGACATCTGCAGGTTCTGTAAAGAACCAGGGCATTGGAGGAGAGAATGTAAGAAATTCCAAGAAGGTCTAAAGGAATTGAAGAAGAAGACTCTCGAGACTTCTTCATCAGGTATTTTTGTTATAGAAGTTAATACAACTACTTCTGATAATACCTCATGGGTTATGGATACTGGTTGTGGGGCTCATATTTGTACTAATATGCAGGCACTCAGCAACAGTAGAAGGCTGAAGCAAGGACAAGTGGAGCTACGAGTTGGGAATGGAGCGAAAGTTCCTGCACTAGCTGTAGGCACATACTTGTTGTCTTTACCTTCGGGATTGATTTTAGAACTCAATAATTGTTATTTTGTACCTGCTATAAGCAGAAATATTATTTCAATTTCTTTGTTGGATTTGGAAGGTTATGATTTTTCAGTTAAGAATAAATTATGTTCCTTCAATCGCAACAATTTGTTCTATGGTTGTGCCCCTCTTACGAATGGGCTTTACATACTCGATCAATCCGCGCCAATTTATAACATTAATACCAAACGGTTCAAACCTAATGAGGAGAACCGAACGTTTCTATGGCATTGTCGTTTAGGGCACATCAGCGAGAAACGCATCAAGAGGCTCCATTCGAATGGACTTCTTGGCTCATTTGACTTTGAGTCATGTGAGAAATGCGAATCCTGCATGATGGGCAAAATGACACGGGCCCCCTTTAATAAACCTAACGAGAGGGCCAGTGACTTATTGGGCCTGATACACACTGATGTGTGTGGCCCAATGTCCACAAATGCAAGAGGAAACTATCAGTACTTCATTACCTTCACTGATGATTTCAGTAGGTATGGATATGTTTATTTAATGAAACATAAGTCTGAATCTTTTGAGAAGTTCAGAGAATTCCAAAATGAAGTACAGAACCAACTTGGCAAAAGCATTAAGGCTCTTCGGTCCGACCGAGGAGGAGAATACTTAAGCCAAGAATTCAGTGATCATCTAAGAGAGTGTGGGATCGTATCCCAACTCACTCCTCCCGGAACACCTCAATGGAATGGTGTATCTGAGAGGAGAAATCGGACCTTATTGGATATGGTTCGATCTATGATGAGTCACACAGACCTTCCAATATCCCTTTGGGGATATGCTCTGCTAACAGCAGTGTTCAATCTAAATAGAGCGCCATCGAAAGCAGTAGCAAAGACACCATATGAATTATGGACTGGAGTGGCTCCAGTGCTGTCTTATCTAAGAATTTGGGGTTGTGAAGCCTATGTCAAGAGATTAATCTCAGACAAGCTTACACCAAAGTCTGACAAATGCTACTTTATTGGTTATCCGAAGGAAACCAAGGCTTATTACTTCTATTTACGTTCCGAGAACAAGATCTTTGTTGCCCGGGATTGTAACTTTCTTGAGAGGGAGTTTCTCTCTAAGAAAGAAAGTGGGAGTAAGGTACTGCTTGAAGAAATTCAAGATGAACAGGATACTGCTAAACCTAATGAGGAAGAGCAGCAGGAGGACCTACAAGAAATTGTAGAGCCTGAACCTGTAGTACCTGAAGTTCGAAGATCCGGGAGGATCCGTCACGAACCCGAGAGATATCAAGGATTCCTCGTGACTAACTGTCATGATCTTCTGATCATTGATGGTGATGAACCATCGAACTTCAATCAAGCCATGATGGGCCCAGATTCCTCTAAGTGGCGTAAGGCCACTGATTCCGAAATGGACTCCATGTCGGTCAACCAAGTGTTTTCATTGGTTGACTTACCCGCTGGTGTAAAAGCCATCGAGTGCAAATGGATCTTCAAGATGAAGATTGACGTGGATGGAAATGTCTAGATTTATAAAGCCAGGTTGGTGGCAAAAGGTTTCAGACAAGTTCACGGTGTGGATTACGATGAAACCTATTCCCCAGTGGCTATGATGAAATCTATTCGGATTCTACTAGCAACTGCAGCTTTTCATGATTATGAAATTTGGCAGATGGACGTGAAAACCGCCTTCCTGAATGGTATTCTGGAAGAGGATGTGTATATGACGCAACCTGACGGTTACATAGATCCAAAGAATGCTGGGAAAGTATGCAAGCTTCATAAATCCATTTATGGATTGAAGCAAGCATCGAGGAGCTGGAATCTTCGTTTTGATGAAGCCATCAAGCAATTTGACTTCATCAGAAACGAAGAAGAACAATGCGTGTATAAGAAAACTAGTGGGAGCAAGATAGTATTTCTTATTCTGTATGTCGATGACATACTGCTTCTCGGAAACGACGTTCCAATGCTGAAGTCAGTAAAGGACTGGCTTGGAAGTTGTTTTTCCATGAAAGACATGGGTGAAGCCGCATACGTTCTTGGAATCAGGATCTACCGGGATAGATCTAGAAGGCTGATAGGCTTGTGTCAAGATTCATACATTGACAAAGTCTTACAAAGATTCAGCATGAAAGATTCCAAGAAGGGCTTCACGCCAATGGTACATGGCACAACGCTAAGCAAGAAGCAGAGCCCTACGACGGCTGCTGAGCTTGAGCGCATGAAGAATATTCCTTATGCATCTGCAATAGGATCTATCATGTATGCCATGATCTGTACTCGTCCTGATGTTGCTTATGCATTGAGCATGACGAGTAGATACCAGTCAAATCCAGGTGAAAACCATTGGATTGCCGTCAAGAACATCCTGAAGTATCTAAGACATACTAAGGACAAGTTCTTGGTATACGGTGGAAGTGATGTGCTTAAAGTCAGTGGATTCACGGACGCAAGTTTCCAGACAGACCAAGATGATTTCCGGTCACAGTCCGGTTATATCTTTTGTCTGAATGGCGGTGCAATCAGTTGGAGAAGCTCCAAGCAAGACACCGTTGCTGATTCCACTACAGAAGCTGAATATATCGCCGCCTCAGAAGCAGCGAAGGAAGCTGTTTGGATACGAAAGTTCATTATTGAACTAGGTGTGATACCAAATGCGGCTGAGCCTCTGGCACTGTTTTGTGACAACAATGGTGCTATAGCTCAGGCAAAGGAACCAAGATCACACCAGAAATCCAAGCATGTTCTAAGAAGATTTCACTTGATACGTGACATCATTAATAGAAAGGAAGTCAAGATCAGCCGAGTTCAGACAGATGATAACGTCGCTGATCCGTTGACAAAGCCACTCCCAAGGCCTAAGCTCGAGTTCCTGACTGAAGCTGTAGGCATTAGAGACATTGAAATGTAATCTAAATTTGAGTGGGAGTTTAAAGGATTTATTTAGTTATTTGATATGTTCTTGTAAAACATTTTATGTTTAATGAAATTATTATTTCAAGATTATTTTAACTGTGATGAAATAATCGTTCCAAAATGATATGAACCATTTTATAGGTCATCGAAGTAAATGACTTGATCTTGAGTCATCAAAGTCATTTAGCTTGATCATGAGACCCTATATTTGAAAGATGGCTTATATCATCCTGTCCCTAGTCGAAGGTTGTTGAAATTGGAACACCAACAACCGTGTGAGACTAGATTGA
The DNA here is from genome assembly GCA_030180135.1 of Orychophragmus violaceus. NCBI lineage: Eukaryota > Viridiplantae > Streptophyta > Magnoliopsida > Brassicales > Brassicaceae > Orychophragmus > Orychophragmus violaceus. The sequence continues at coordinate 43,939,743 of CM058236.1, forward strand.
TATGTGACTTATGACCAAGTTTCATGTGTCATAGATGCGCGGCATCAAAGTCAGTACATAGGTGTATGTTGGGAACATACGACCGGACAAGACCCGATTATAAGAACTCTTCAGGATATTTATATCTGTGTCATAAGAGATTCTTACTACGACTATAGAGTATAGTCCTTAGACCTGAGTTCGCATGCATGTGACTGCACATGGACTGATGCACTTTGATCATTGTCTAATGCTGTCGTTAAGCGATAGTTATAAGGACCTTGATTGGGTGTATTATGAAATGAGTAGTTTACAGTGATGGAGCAAGACGGAATTTGTCCCTCCAATATAAATGGAGTGAATATCTCTAGGCCAATCGGAGATTTGAATACTGGAAAATGCATGGCCATGCTCAAACGGACTTTCCCGAGTCGTTTGGATTGTCAGTATCGAATCAGAGTCCGATGAACAAGATTAGGCTTTATAAGGATGACACTAATCTTGCCTTATGACTAATCGAGATATTGAGACAAAAGGATTATGAATACAGAGATTCCAGTACAAGTGGGAGATTGTTGGAATTGTGTCCAGTAATCTCGGTACTGTCTCTAGAAAGTAAGAGTATGTCAATGATCAGACATAAGTCATATAATACTGGGGGTCATGATGGCTTGCTAGAGTCCGCTCATGATCTATAAGTCTTGGACTTATTGCTTTTATTATATGATCCCATATGGGTCACACGCCTAAGCTAACAGGAAAATACGAAGGAACGGTTTAGCAGAAGTACGGTAAAAGTGCTAGGCATTTACCGAACTTAGAGAGAGATTAATGGGTCTGATTAAATCTAAGGGATTTAATCAGACTGGGAATTTGGGCCCAAAAGCCCAAAAGGAATTAGAGAAGGGTTTTATAAATAAAACCAAGTCTAATTCTTTTCCCTAACCCTAAGCCCCAGCCGCGATTTCTCTCTCTCTCTGCGCCTCCCATCAGCTCGGTCTAGCAGCCAATTTCCTGTGAAGCGTGTGTGAGCCTTTGGAGGATCCATCTCTTGGTGGTTCTGCTGATCTCTGACCTGTTCTCTCTTTCCGCTGCATAAACAGGTAAAAGGTGAGATCTATATTATGTTTCTAATCAAGAGAACCTAGATCTGCATGTTTAGGACTGTTGAATCTGAGAATTGAATCTGGATTAACACTAAACATTCCTTCACTTCTTGTGTCGATCGTTACTATGCGATTGGAGTTGAATCGATCGTTGCACTGTTAGCATCGATCGTTGCTTGACGATTACAGACGGTTTATGCAGACGCGTGATACCATAAGTAATCTGAACACTAATCTCGTAAACCTCCAACTTGAAGAGCTTGCTAGACTAGAAAGGACTAACAGAAGAGTTCGAAGAACAAGGATTGTTGTTGTTGAACGTGTGATCATAAAGCCTGATGCTCAAGGTACCCTGAGGGACCGACACAACAATCCATACAATGCTGCTGGAGAACCGATAGATGCTGAAGGGAATGTTATCCCTGATCCTTTAGAGCAACCACATCAACAGGAGCAGAACCAAAGACAAGGCCAAGGACAGGGCCAAGGTAGACAGATGGTTGTCCCTGAGAGGACTTTAGCTGACTATAACCGTCCGGATGAGTTTCATGCTAACCGGTCAGCTCTTGTACCTCCTGACTTTGAGAGGAATGATTTTGAGATTAAGACCATCTACTACTCTCTCCTGAGGTAGAAAGCCTTCCATGGCTCTCTAAGTGAGCAGCCGATGGATCACATAGATGAGTTTGAGGACATAGTCACCAGAATTAAGTACGATGAAGTGAGCCAAGACTATCTGTTCCTCAAGCTTTTCCCCTACTCTCTGGCTGGAGATGTTGCAGCCTGGCTGAAACAACTTCCATCTGGGACGTTTGTTACTTGGACCGCTCTGAAGAGAGAGTTTCTGCGACACTTCTACGATGATGCTCGCTCTGATCAGTCCAGGCAGGACATTCTCACCTTCAGCCAAGGTCCGACAGAACCTCTTAAGACAGCCTGGATGAGGTTTAAGAAGTACCAACGTGACTGCCCGCATCATGGATTCACTGAGGTAACACTTTTAGGCATCTTCTTTAGAGGTATAGATCTTCCATATCAGACTGCGTTGGACAATTCTAGCAATGCCAACTTTAACACTAGGACTCCTGCTCAAGCTAAGCAGTTGGTAGATAATTTGGTAAGCAGTAATAGCTGCAAGACTACTGATGAGAGAAGGAAGAAGTCCGGTGGGAAGATGGAGAATTCTGAGATAGCTGATATTAGATGTAAGTTGGACACTGTTTGCAATCTCCTAGCTGGGAAGAAAGTTGTCCACTTTGCTCAAGATGTTGAGATGATCAAGGATGAAGAAGATGGTCAGGAAGAGGATGTGAATTACATCAGAGGATCTGGTTTCCAAGGAAACAGGTTTGGTAATCAGCATGGTAATAGATTTTTCAGTGGTCAGAAGAGTGCTTTCACAAGCAATCAAAACTCTTCTGGCTTTGGACAGAATGCTGGTTTTCAGAAACCCTTCCAACAAGGTAATCAGAGGACTTATGGATCTTCCTCTTACCAAGCACCTCATGTAGCTAGTACTCATGAGAGTAAGATGGAGGCAATGATGGAGCAGCTGCTTGAAGGACAGACTAAGATTGATGTGGACTGCAACAAGAAGTTGGATGCTGTCTATGAGGATCTCAATGGGAAGTTTGAGTCTCTAAACACTCATGTGAAGCAATTGGACACTCAGGTGAGCCAAATTTCAAGCTCCATCAAGGGAAAAAGTGTTGTAGACACCCATATTAAGGCATGGTCAGTGTACATTGATGATGGATCACACCTAGGTGAAAGATTTGAGCTAAGTACAGCTGAACTGGTAGAAGAGGCTGGAATTTCGGATTTTGAGGAAAATCTCTCGGGTGGAATCTGTGAAAATTTGACTGCATCGATCGATGCACCATTAGCGTCGATCGTTGCATGGCGTGGACAGACAGATTCACAGGATTCCTATGGCATTGATGCAGAGGCAGATTCAGAGCTTGATCGCTTATTCTCTGGAGTGTCTGAGATAACTCAACAGGAGATCTATGCACAATCCATTCGATTATATCCTAAAGTGTCTGAAGTAATCCAACAAGAGATTGATGAGCTTAAAGAGCTAGAAAAGATTGGTGAAGAGTTGGAAGAAATTCCACCATCTGATGATCCACCTTATCACCCTTGTGTGCAGAGATACTTGGGAAGATGTTGCCTTTGGATAAAGAGCTGAAGGATTGAGTTATAGTTGTTCCTCAGCATATAAGTGATGTGCTATTAACCAAGGTTCCTAAGAAGCTACCTGATCCTGGGATTTTTGTACTAAGTTGTTCTATATTTGAGGATGGTTTCAAGCGCTCTCTGTGTGATTTAGGAGCTGCTGGAAGTCTTATGCCATACTCTGTGGCAGAGAAGCTGGGTATGATGGATTTTTCGCCTACTAGGACCTCTCTTGTCCTAGCCGATCAGTCTATAAGGATTCCTGAAGGAGTTCTTGAGGACGTTCCAGTGAGAGTTGGAAACTACTTGGTTCCAACAGATTTCTTAGTTCTTAAGTACCACAGTGAGCAGGATGATGCTTTGATACTGGGTAGACCATTCTTGGCCACAGCTGGAGCAGTGATAGATGTGAGACACAGTCTGATAGATCTCCATCTGGGAGATAAGCCACTACACTTTGAGATGGACAAGCTGCGCAAGCCACTGATTGATGGGCAGACCTTCATCATTATGGATGGAGATAAAGAGCAGTCAAGTCACACTACGGTTTTGGATCCTGGGGAGCATTTCACAACTTCTTTTCTTGGACGCGTTCACAATGATGATGCTTACTCTCCGCCTTGGATGAGGAGACTTGCACAGAGGCAATCACAGTCTGTGTCGGGATCTCCAGCAAACTGATCTTGTTCGTCCGGTGAAGCTAATGACTTTAAACAAGCGCTGAGTGGGAAGCAACCCACTGATAGGTTTTAGTATTTTTCTTTCTTATTTTTGGTGTTTTTCTTAGGATTTCACGCTTTTATTTGTTTTTTCTAAGTTTTTAGATGAAGAACACTGTCTGGAGATGTGTGACGATCGTTGTTATATGTGCAACGGTCATTGCAAGGAGATTTGACGAAGAGATGTGATCGCCTTGTGACGATCGTTGCGGTCATGTGCAACGGTCGTTGCAAATGGTTTAATTGCAAAATTAAGGTACGCGTGCTAAACCGGAATCAATTCGGTTCAACAGCATCGATCGTTGCTCATCAGCAACGATCGTTGCACCCACGACCAGGTAAGTGCCTTAAACCCTTTTCTCTTCTCTTCTTCTCCATTCCGCCGTTCGTACAACCGCGACTCCCCTACCCTAAATCTCTCAAATCTTCATCGTTTTCTCTGATTCAAGGCTTGATTTTACTTGTTTTAACATCCTCTATCTATTTCTCTAATCCAATTGCAGTGAATCCAAGGTAAGAACTTTCATTTTCAACATTTTCGGATTCGGTTCTAGGGTTTAGAAATTAGGGATTTTTAGGCTTGAAATTGATGAACCCGTACTGATTAGACATGATTAGGGATGATTGGTGATATATTCTGGCTGATTGAGTGATCTAAGAACGGATTTAGAAACGATTTTGAGATTTCATTGTCGGCTGTGAAATCGCCCTGCATTGATCGTTGCACTTGTGCAACGGTCGTTGCTCTGCGATTTCACAGAGAGTTTCTGCCAAGACTTACTTGTTTTAAATTCTTGCAGATGCCTCCTCGACAAGCTCGCAAACGTAGAACCACCGCAGCAGCAGCTACAGCTCACCATCACCCACCAGCTGAGTGGTTCCATCGAGACTCGGATCCTCCTGAGGATTATCAGAGAGATCGAGAAGTTATACATCCACCATGGCCCAGGGCAGATAAGCTGATGATTCCAACAAATAGGGTCTGAGGCATGAAAATAGATGAGCTGCTCAAGATCGACACCTTCACAGAGCGGCCATTACGTGAGCAGTGGGCTGATTTTGACACGTTGTTGTACAATGGTTGGTGTAGCATGACGCTTAAACCGACCAAGTTTGCAGATTATACGACTTGCAGGAGTCTAGGCATTGATGAGCAGGTTCTTGCACTGTGTAAGGGCATTGGTCTGGGGACAATGCCAATGCAGCCTTACGAGATGTACCCTGAGTTGGTAAGACAGCTGCTAGCCACTTGCAGAGTGATATACCCTACACCAGATAGCAGGAAGGCTTCGGGAGGCTTCTTTACCTTCATGTGCTTAGGAGCCAGGTATCAGATTCCCCTTCTCGATATCTGTAAGATTTATGGATTCAGCACTGAGCCGACACGCATTGGTATGTCACTTGAGTGGGATGTGGATGAAGCTCAGTATTTCTGGGAGTGTATTGGCACTGGTCGATACAACTCGAGGACCACACCGGTGATTCAGGTTAGGCATCCGGTTCTTAGATACGTCTTGCGCATCTTGGGATCTACTTTGTTGTGCAAGTTTGAAGCCAACAAGATGCGTAAGAACGAGATGGAGATGCTGTTCATTGGACTGAGGGACCAGTTTGAGGATACAGTTCTGAGAGATCCCACTAGAGGACTCAACTTGGGAGCTGTCTTTGCTCATCATTTATGCGAGCTGCAGAAGAAGCCATTTTATGGTGTGGGCACTGAGAGAGTAGGGAGTCTATTATGCTTAGAGGGTACGGAGTGTAATGACAACTTGGAGTTCCTTAATTTCAGCCACCTGCAGAGTGCTACATGGCTGAAGGAGGGACGTGTATGGGTCTATTATGACCCTGCCACAGAGAAGCGTAGCGTGGATCTTCCTGCTCCTGGTCTTACACAGATTGATACGCTGGATGCCTTGAGGTTCCAGCCTCATACGAGCGAGCAGTGCAGAGTCCCTTCTATGGATCATCCGCTGGGAGAGCCTTCTACACGAGCTTCTACCTCCTCCGCACCTGCACCTGCACCTGCTGCCCCTGTCGATGACGTTGGACCTTTTCCCGAGCCTACGATGCCTTATGGTGATATGTCTGAGTCAGAGTGGAGAGAGCGTTCGGATGGTATTCTACGGGTCGTCTGGAACTTCATGCGTACCTGCACTTGCAGGAGACAGCCACAGATACACCATCCATGACCTTCTCGACGCAGACGACGATCTCCGACTCCCGGTTCTTCGAGTGGTACTGATCGCATTGATGCGATAGAGGATGAGTGAGTGTAGCCTCCATTTTCAGACATTCGGTTATGTATTCTCTTATTTTTCTTTTTCCCTTTTGCATTTTCTTTTGATTTTCTTAGGATGTTTATGTTTGGATGATGTGTTTGCTTTGAGGTTATCACTTGCTTTGATTTTGCATGTTTTCAGTGTTTTTCAGCTTGCAGGTTCGAAAATTTGGATTTTCTTTCGGACTAACCTGCTAACTTGCTGACTGATCCGAAATTCGCAATGCGTCGATCGACACAACTTTGTGTCGATCGTCACAACACGAAAGAAATCGCATTGCAGCGATCGTTGCGGTCCTGAGCAACAATCGACACACGACGAAATATCGCCTAGCAACGGTCTATGCATTTATGCAGCGATTGATGCATGTGCGACAAAGGTAAAAATCAGACAGAACTCAACACATCCATTAACATTTTTTTGCTTTCTTTTACCAACCCTTAACTTAACACTACTGGGGACAGTGTGTTTCAAGTGTGGGGGAGGTAGCTACTGACTTTATCTTTCTGTTTTCTTAGAGTCAGTCCAGTTTTTTAAATTTTTTTGTTTTATTGAGTCAAAACCAGTTTAAGTAGGAAACAATGAATTTTTGAGAAGATTAACGACATCTTGCAGGAACTTAAGTAACCATTGGGATGAAGTTGCAGGATCTATCTATGACTATTAGAAAACCCAACACGGATCAACCTACTGAGAACACCCACATCACTTCAGGTATCAGAGGATCCTTTTACTGACTTCACCTTAATACTGACTTAATTTTCTCACCTAAGGGCTTGGTATACCTTGTGTCGGATTCCTTTGTTAGTTCTGACACAGCCTGTAAACATGTCCTATTTGGTTCCCTTCTCCCCTTCCATAAAGTAAAAAAAATAATAATAATAAACTGAGGATGAGTTAGTAACTCCGAAGTGGTCACGGGAATAGTAGCAAACACTATTACCTCCTGTGCGATCCATGGAATGTGTCCAAAGTACACCCCTTAACGGGAAGAGCACTGATAAAAAAAAAAGATACCCAATGGGGAAAAATCAGAATGCTAAGGAAGGGAAAAGAGAAGAAAGGGACCAGAGAAAGATAGTATGGTGGTCTAGAGCTGACAAGGTAAGAGTCCATGTACCCTTTGATCGATACTCCTTAGGTGAGACCGCACTTAAATACTTGCAGAAGTCAGTAGGGTGAATTTGAATGCGTGAATGTGATTGTGGAGTTTACTTAGGACAGTTGCTAAGTGTGGGGGAAGTACATGTTGGTCTTGATATCTTGCGGTTGATTCTTTCAATGGATTACTAAGGGGAATCTGAGTGTTGTTGCTTCTAGGACAAAAAGAGTTTCTGAAAGTTTTCAAACCTCTTCACCATGTCTAATTCTTTGTTTTGCTTGAGGACAAGTAAAGGCTAAGTGTGGGGGAGTTGATATATCATGGTTTTTACCGGTTTTATGCCATGATATAAGTCTGTTTTATTGTCTTTTGGTGTTCTTTTAGAGTCCTTTACAGGTGTTATTAGGTACACGCACGTTTGGAGCGGATTTGGAGATTATGGAGCTATTTGGTGCATATTAGAGATTTGACCCGAGAGGTGAAGCTCACTGTCCGAAACAGAGGAGTGTGTCGATCGACGCACATCTGCATCGATCGATGCACAGCGAGTTGAGCCAGATTCTCGGCGGTTTAATGAAGAATGCTGATATTGCAAAAGATGCCCAGAAGTTCCAGATATTTATACAAAATCCCCAAGTCGTGTTTTAGCTATTTAATTAGGTTTTTAACTTCAGTTTTACATACGCTATCATAACTTAGAGCAGAGAGTTTTTAGAGCTTTTGGGGCTGATCTGATCATGTACTACACTTTGTTTTGGAGAAGTTTTCGAACCCCTTTTATTATTCTAATCTCTTTTATGATATCTATTAATTCATTGATTATGTCTACATATTCTATGTCTGAGTAGTTTCATAGTTAGGTTTAGGGTTTCTCATAGGGATTTCATGACTTGCTAGATATAATTAATTCAGTTAAGGATTCACATCAATAGATGTTCTTCAAACTAAATTGTGTTTAATGCTAGTTCTAACCTGATCACTTAGAATCTAGATCTTAGGTTGCTAAATACGACACGGCAGTGTGGTTTAGAATCTGAACTATTTAGGTTGAGTAATTTAATTACTCGCAAAGGAATTTGGTTTAATTAGATTGTGAACATATCGAACTTGGAATTAAAGCTGGCTTAATTTGTTAGTAATTGCAAAGGAATTTGGATTGCTGCACTTAGACTTAGAGAATTCTCGCAACGACAGTTGGTTAATTCTATATTTGTGTTTGAGTTCTAGAACTGAGCTTAGTTAGATCCTGACTGAATGATTTATCTGCTTGTCTAATTTCCTGAGAACGCCCTAGACTTAGCGCCCTTAGTTTATTGCTTACAACCACAACTTGCTACTGATTTACTTTCTTGCTTGCTTTTTAGTTATTCAATACAATTTGTTTTCTCCTAGTTTAATCTTTTTAGTTCTAATCCTATCGTTGCCTAGAGTCCTCGTGGATTCGATCCCTAAGTAATACATTGATATACTGTGCACTTGCAGTTAGTATAGGGTAAAACTTTTGACCTATCATGTAACAGAGGTCCACAGTCGAAAACATAGAGTTTCTTTGTACACAAAATAACTCCTAAGTACCTCTCAAGAAGCCTCCCTTCTTGCATACCAGTAGAGAAGCGGATTTGATCTGAAGTTGACAGACCCAAAACAAAGAAATAAGTATTCTGGAAGCTAACAACAAGTCATGACCTTAATTAAAACTCGTGCAGCACAACTAACATCTCACTTGAGAGATCCATCAAAAAGATTAAGAGATCATCTTCAAAGCTCATATGAGTTAACTTTTACTTTTTGCATTTGTGATGGTAATCAAATTTCCCCTCTCCAAGAGCTTGATTCAACATTTTCGATAAATAGTTTATGGATATGACAAACAAATAAGGGGACAAAGGTTCCCCTTGTCTAAGACCACGTCTACTAGTGACATAGCCATTAACAGTCCCATTTTTTCCTAGAGTGAAGTTAGTAGTGCACACATGCTTTCCACCATCTCAAGTAAGTGGTAGGCTATCACAGACCTTGCAAACAATTAAAACAAACAATTAAACAAGAGTCCCAAGATAAAGTATCGAAGATTTTCACTATATCAACTTTAATTGTTATTCTCTTTAGCCCTTTGTTTTTGTGATAACCACTGACCAACTCACTAGCTAAAATAATATTCTCCACTAGAAACCTATCCTTAACAAAATCCGTTTGATTGGGAATGATAAATTCCAGAAAAATCGGCTTCAATTATGCACCAAGAGTCTCGAGATTATCTTATAAATAGTGTTAAGGCAAGATATTGGTTTATAGTCTATTATCAGAGAGGCACCTGACCGATTAGGGACCAATGCAATCATTGTTGATTTTTTGGATGAAGGCCAAAAATCAGTCGTAAAGAAGTGAGAAATACATGTAACCACTTCTTTACCCACAATACTCCAAGCATGCTTATAGAAGCTTTAAGTAAGATCAGCTGCAATATGAAGAGAAGTTAGAAAGTGTTGCCGATGCTGGTTCATCCTGAAAGAGAGAACCGACTGAACCCAATCCATAGTAGAGGTGGTCTCTTGTGACTGGAGAATATTCGGGCTAAGAATGGATTTGAAGTGATTGACGACAATATTGTTAATTTCCTCAGAGTCCAAAACCAATTGACCACTAGGCAGAGTGAAGGATCAAATTGCATTGGATTTTTTTCCGAGTCATTGCAACTTTGTATAATAATGCAATACATAAGTCTCATTTCAACCACGGAATTCGAGATTTCTGTTTAAAGTAGTATTCCTCTATCATTATCATAAAATTCCATTTTTCATGAAGGTCCCTTACCGCTTGAAAAGTTTATGTAGAGGGATTGTTTAACGCATGTACCTGCACATTTTGCAACAAAAAATTAGTTTCACACACAATCTCTCTTGTATTTTTGAGAATCTGTCTTTGTTTAGTTTCTTTAAACTCCCTTAATTTGTCTCCGCTTCCAACAAAGACTGGTAAGGTCAATTGCATTTCCTCCAGCCTGAGTCCAAGCCACATACACCACATGGGTAAAACTTGGACTTTTATTGAGGTAATAAAAGAAATGAAAATTTATGGTTCCATGTTTAGGTAGAGGGTGGACAAGGTCAACAAGGCTTAACCAGATGTTGGGGAAAAGGTTTTTCCAATCGTTGTTCACCAAAATTCTGTCTAGTTTCTTAGCAATTGGTGCTAGAGGCCAACAATTAGACCAAGTGAAGAAAGATCCATTGAAACGCAGATCAAAGCAGCCCAACTGGATAATACAATCTCTAAAGTCCAACATTTGTTTTACTGTTGGCATTAACCTCCCAAGAAGGGTGTTCACCATAGTATAAGATTTTATTAAAGTCACCACCCAAGATCCATAGACTTTGATGAAGAGAGAGTCGCTTGAATTTCTAATAACTCTACCCACAAACCAGAACGCGCAATACATAAGTTGGAGGTGTAGACTAAGGTGTGGAAATTTTTTTTACAGTTTGGATTATTAATTTCACAGTTGATCGATTGAGCATAGTGATGAATAATCTTAACCTTAATCGGATCCGTCCAGACCGCAATGATCCTCCCTTTCAAGTCATTAGAGCGATTCGTAACAAAGTTCCAACCAGTACAAAGCTTATGCATCAAGGGGTTCAGATTTTGATCTTTTATATGAGTTTCAAGTAACGAACCAAAAACATGCTGATGGCTAGTCAACCACCGACAAAAGAGCTCCTTCTTGTCTGGATCAATAAGTCAACAGACATTCCACAAAATGTTTATACTTATAAGGAAATTTAGGCGGACTCCTCATAAGAGGAAGGTCTAGAGAGAACAAAAGGGTTAATAATAGTAGATGAAATATATAAATCAAAAGGTACATGAATACTATATGGTATTGAAAAGTGAAGCAGGTTTGAAATGATAGTGGGGCTTGAGTTTGAGAGTTTTAGGTATCTTTTGTGTTTCAGGTGGAGAGGAAGAAGTTGAATAAGTTAGCTCTCCTGGCAGATAAAGAGAAACATGAGGAGCAAGAAGGAGTTGCACGAAAGAAACATTATATTTTTAAGGAGTATAGAAGTAAGAAGTGAGAGTATGGGTTGAAGATAAAGAGAGGGCAGGAGAAAGGGACAAAGATGGAGTAATACCAGTGAGATGAGAAACACTATCTATGGGAGGAGCCAAAATTTCGGGAACTTTAGAAGATAAGGACTCCAGGTCAGTACTTACCAAAGGCAAAGAGGAAGGAGTTGTGGTAGTAGCAATAGTCTGGGCAAGCCCAACAGGTTGATTCAACTCTGCTGATTTGACTTTTTCAACATAGGAGTGTCTTTAACCGAGGGACCACCCTTGCTTTTATATTTCCTAACAGTTTCTTACTTCAAACTTTTTTCAGGAGAAGGAGCATTCGGGAGAAAGAGAGAGTTTTTTGCGATGTGGCCTAGTTCCTTACAGTGAGAGGAAGTGGGAGGGAGCCAAGGGTAGTCAATCTCAACCTCCACGACCTCACCATTTTGTCTTTTGTATTCCACCACATGAGGTAAGTCATTTGTTAGCTTAACTCCCATCTTTATATGGACAAGAGTAATACTAACCATATTAATAATAAATTCGTTTGTTTCCTTGGGGTGACCAATCAGTCCAACAATCAAGCTCAAATCCTTCTTATGCCTGAGATATAGTGACAAACCACGAAGATGAGCCCAAAGTTGAATTGAAGATGGAGCTGAGGAGGCACCTAACGGGTTTTAAAACCATTTCACAATATGAAACATCGAACGCCCACATACCACTCACCTTTTTCAAGTATCTTATGACAAATGAAATTGTTTGGTACTCGACCAAGCATTGATCCAGTTAATGGATTGTTGTGTATCTCAATATCTCATTCATTTAGACCTCATGTGACATAATACATTTTGGATTTGACTGAAGGGAGGAGGTCAACCATGAAAGATACAGACTATGAAGTTCTTATGTACAGCAACACCTTTATCAAATACTTCATAAAGTATCAAGACGCAAGGACGCCCTGATTCGATAATAGGAGGAATAACATGTCTCTCCAAAGTCTTATCATTTGAAATACGTATATGTTCAACAAATGAAGGGACTTGCGAAGGACCTGTCTTATCTGATGACTTACTTGAATTTTCGACTACAAGGTTCAGAGACAGGAGGAGTCCTAGTTGGAGGAACATGAGAAATAGTCGAGTCTGATAATTTTGATGTTTTTGAGATTGCATGCATCACAATAGATTATTCTCAGTAAGTGATTGGTTATTCTCAGTAAGAGATTGGTTAGTACAAACCTTTGAACTAGAATCAATATTAGTTTGGAGAGGGCACATTTCTTCGATCCGGAAGTTCTCGCGAAGAGAATAAGATGCTGCTCCCCCTCCCTCTGTCTTTTTTCGCTTTGCTAATCTTGGCGGTGTTTTATTGATCCAATTTCTAACTGGAATGGGACTGATGACACTCGACGGGACTTCGAGACAGAGCCCAACTACCAATCCTATGTTCTCCCAATCCTGGAACTGGCGGCAATCTAACGAATTCGGGAGAGGGACAAGGGCGGTCTTGCTTGGCGCGAAGGCTGCTGGTTTGGGGGTACGGTACCGCCTTGAGCAAGCAGACGAGCTTTATACCTATCTAGACTACCATCGGATTTCAGTTGTTTCCTTTTCCTCCCGCACCTTTTCCTAGGAGCAAGAATTTTGTAGTTTTTGGAGGTAGAACTAGGGATTAGAACAGTAGTCAGGGAAAGAATTACTATTGTAAGCGTAGCGTCAGACATTACAACATCCGAGAATCCTGGAGACACTGGAGGGGGCAAGGAGGTTAAGCTCGTCACCGGTTCAACAACCTGAACAATAGGTAACGATTAAGAAGAAACAGTGGGAGAAGGTAGGGAAGGGAGGGGGGAAATTGGGCAAGGAACAATAGCGAAGCATGGTCAAGGGGAGGAGGGGGTGTGAGCTTGCCACCATTGCTGGATCGAACCAACGGTTAGACATTGGGATCAGACCAAAGAGCTTTTCTCACTTAACAGATTTTTTACGGCTCTATTATTAATTTAAGTTAGTTTTTGGGTACGAGTTAGACTCATTATGGTATAGGAGTAGAAAAGTTTAATTTCTCTATTGTGGTCCACTCGTGAATATCCAATCCCACAAATTTCACGTTCAGATGTCTAGTCCTTAACATGAGGGAATGTATTAAGTTCCACATTAAAAAACAACATGATGTGAATGAGATAATGTAGAAATGTGTTAAAATCCTCTACTCTGAGTTATATTTTGGATGTAAGTTAGACCTACTACTAATAGTTTTATGTTATGAATAATAAGATGAATGCCCACTATAAACCCATCTTGTTGAAATCTTTACAACTACTTGTATTCTAGGTTTTAATTGGTACCAAGTCATTGTACTCCTATATAAGTGATCCCTCATTCATTAGAATAGACACACTAATTCTTATATCTCTACTCTATTCATAACATTTTATCGGCACGATAGTCTTTCGTTTTTTATACCAAAAATGTGAGATTTAATTTATATTTAGTTTATGTCTTATTCCATGATGATAAACGATATATTATATGAATAATTATTCTGATAGACTATGCATTTACGATTATTATCATATTAATAAATTTGTCTCTTCAGATCTTATTTATAAAAGAATGATTATTAATACTTATCCAGAATAATCTTTTTAATGTCTTAATATTTTTCATGGTTAATCATATGTTTGAACTATATTTATTATCATTTTATGGTTCATACTAATAGATTCACGTCTACATTATATTTTATTATTTTTTTTTTATCAATCGATGCTTATGTTCAATAATCAAAATTGTGGTTGTTACTGTTTTTGCTTGATTATTTCATTGTTTAAATATTTCATATATAATGAATATAGTACGTTTAAATATGCTAATTAATTATAATAATCTAAAATGATGAACATAATGATTATTTTTGTAGACTTTCCTATTTTAAATATTGTTAGTGTTTTTGAAAATAAAATTTTAGTAGATATTATTAAATTTTATCGTATAATCTTTTTCACTAATATGAACAATTTTTTATATTTTTTCTCTCTTGGTAAATAGTTATTTTCTTAAAAATAAATAAAGAATTAATTAATTCTTTTTATACATCATTTATATATAAACATATTTTGTTTGTACTACCTTTCCAAATTTTTAGAAGTTTGATTTTACGAAAATGGTTTAAATTTTTCTTTAAAAAAAATGTTGATATATTCTATTATTGACACATGCTTCCTTTATAAATAATGAATGCTTTTACGATTCCATATTAATCATGATTAATTATGCAAAAAGCTTTATGATTACTAGGTTTTTCATCCGCGCGTACATATTAATAATTTTATTTATTATATTTTTCTAAATTAGTTTAAATTTAATGTTAATAAAGTTGTAATTTCATTATTGTTTTTTGATATTATATTTCTCTAAATTAGTTTAAATTTAATATTAATAAAGTTTGTATTTTGTTATGTTTTCAATTTTAATATTTATATTATAAAATAATATTTCTATTCATATTAGCATATCCGGTTAGCAAATATGAATGTGTGGATAACAGTACCCTGTATTATTTTGTTAAAATTTATAAGTAGTTGTGTTAACTAAATATTAAATAGATGATGCATTAATAAATTTGTAAATACTTTTTGAACAATGATAAGGAGTTCAAAACCCTCTTTTTGATGTTTCGTGCCTCCTAGAAGTGAAGAACTCTAACCAAAACTTCTTTCTTGTTAAAATCTGAGCTCGTTCAAAAACAAAGAAGCAAGTGGTTAGTTAGAAAAAGAATTGACCATTGTTTTATCAAGTTATTTTTGCCTTTCAAAAAATAATTTTGATTTGGAAATTTATGTAAGCTATTGGAATTTGAGTTGTGTATTTATAATCAATTGCTAAACTTTTAAAAAAGAAAATTTCTAATTCTAAGAAAGAAACTAATTTCTTTTTTTTATAATAGTTGGAAATTATGTTAATCAAAAAAATGTAATGTACGTAATATTTAATTATATTTTTTGAATTTAATAATTTCCTTTTTTGAATATAAGTAAGTACATTTTTAAATTAAATAATACTTATTTGACATTTTGTTCTTTTTTTGACAATTTATGTATGTTTCTTATTTCCATTTTTATGTTAGTTTTTCCATTTATAAAATTGTGTTTCTTATTACATTATGTTTTTATGACAATTTATGGATGTTTTTTTATTTAATACTTATTTGACATTTTGTTCTTCTATGTCAATTTATGTATATTTTTATTCCTATTTTTATGTTAGTTTTCCTATTTATAGAATTGTGTTTCTTATTACATTATATTTTATGACAATTTATGGATATTTTTTATTTCTATTTCTATGTAAGTTTTACTATTTATAAAATTTAAATTTGTAAATTATCTCAATTTTCAATGATGAAATGGACCAATAATATTTAGTTTTTAAATCCTACGTCTAGTAATTTAAAATTTGTAAATTTTCTCAATTAAATAAGTACTTACATGGCGTTATATTTCCATTTCTATGTTAATTTTATTATAGTAATTTAAAATTTGTAAATTTTATTAATTTAGGGAAAATAAGTACTTACATGGCGTTCGATTTCCATTTCTATGTTAGTTTTATTATAGTAATTTAAAATTTATAAATTATCTAAATTTTAATGATGAAGTGGACCAATCATATTGAGTTTTTTAAATCCTACGTGGACGCTCTCAGATGCCTATAGCTTCAACTTTTATATTATACTAGGTTTTTCATCCGCGCTACGCGCGGATACATATTAATAATTTTACTTATTATATTTTTCTAAATTAGTTTAAATTCAGTGTTAATAAAGTTGTAATTTTATTATTGGTTTTTTATATTATATTTCTCTAAATTAGTTTAAATTCAATATTAATAAAGTTTGTATTTTATTATTTTTTCAGTTTTAATATTTATATTATAAAATAATATTTCTATTCATAGTAGCATATCCGATTAGCAAATATGAATGTGTGGATAACAGTACCGTGCATTATTTTGTTAAAATTTATATGTAGTTGTGTTAACTAAATATCAAATAGATAATGTATTAATAAATTTGTAAATACCTTTTGATCAATGATAAGGAGTTCAAAACCCATAAGTAAACATCTTTTTGATGTTTCGTGCCTCCTAGAAATGAAGAACTCTAACCAAAACTTCTTTCTTGTTAAAACCTGAGTTCGTTCAAAAACAAAGAAGCAAGTGGTTAGTTAGAAAAATAATTTACCATTATTTTATCAAGTTATTTTTGTCTTTTAAAAAAAAAAAAATCTGATTTAGAAATTTATGTAAGCTATTGAAATTTGAGTTGTGTATTTATAATCAATTGCTAAACTTTTAAAAAAAAAAATTTCTAATTCTAAGAAAGAAATTAATTTCCTTTTTATAATATTTGGAAATTATGTTAATCAAAGAAATGTAAATCATGTAAGTAATATTTAATTATATTTTTTGAATTTTATAATTTCCTTTTTTGAATATAAGTAAGTACATTTTTAAATTAAATAATACTTATTTGACATTTTGTTCTTTTATAACAATTTATGTATGTTTCTTATTTCCATTTTTATGTTAGAAAAATAATTCACCATTATTTTATCAAGTTATTTTTGTCTTTCAAAAAAAAAATTGATTTAGAAATTTATGTAAGCTATTGAAATTTGAGTTGTGTATTTATAATCAATTGCTAAACTTTTAAAAAAAAGAAAATTTCTAATTCTAAGAAAGAAATTAATTTCCTTTTTATAATATTTGGAAATTATGTTAATCAAAGAAATGTAAATCATGTAAGTAATATTTAATTATATTTTTTGAATTTTATAATTTCCTTTTTTGAATATAAGTAAGTACATTTTTAAATTAAATAATACTTATTTGACATTTTGTTCTTTTTATAACAATTTATGTATGTTTCTTATTTCCATTTTTATGTTAGTTTTCCTATTTATAAAATTATGTTTCTTATTACATTATGTTTTTATGACCATTTATGGATGTTTTTATTTAATATTATTTGATATTTTGTTCTCCTATGACAATTTATGTATGTTTTTTATTCTCATTTTTATTTTTATGTTAGTTATCCTATTTATAGAATTGTGTTTCTTATTACATTATGTTTTATGACAATTTATGGATATATTTTTATTTAATACTTATTTGACATTTTGTTCTTTTTATGACAATTTATGTATGTTTCTTATTCCCATTTTTATGTTAGTTTTCCTATTTATAAAATTGTGTTTTCTATTTTTATGTTAGTTTTATTATAGTAATTTAAAATTTGTAAATTTAATTAATTTAGGAAAAATAAGTACTTACATGGCGCTCAATTTCCATTTTTCTTAATTTAGAGAAAATAAGTACTTACATGACGTTCGATTTCTATTTCTATGTTAGTTTTATTATAGTAATTTAAAATTTGTAAATTATCTAAATTTTAATGATGAAGTGGACCAATCATATTGAATTTTTTAAATCCTACGTGGACGCTCTCAAATGCCTATAGCTTCAACTTTTATATTATATATGATATGATGATGATAATTTTGATTTAGAAATTTATGTAAGCTATTGGAATTTGAGTTGTGTATTTATAATCAATTGCTAAACTTTTATAAAAAAAATTTCTAATTATAAGAAAGAAACTAATTTACTTTTTATAATAGTTGGAAATTATGTTAATCAAGAAAAATGTAATGTACGTAATATTTAATTATATTTTTTGAATTTTATAATTTCCTTTTTTGAATATAAGTAAGTACATTTTTAAATTAAATAATACTTATTTGACATTTTGTTCTTTTTTTTGACAATTTATGTATGTTTCTTATTTCCATTTTTATGTTAGTTTCCCTATTTATAAAATTGTGTTTTTTATTACATTATGTTTTTATGACAATGTATGAATATTTTTTTATTTAATACTTATTTGACATTTTGTTCTTCTATGACAATTTATGTATGTTTTTTATTCCCATTTTTATGTTAGATTTCCTATTTATAGAATTGTGTTTCTTATTACATTATGTTTTATGATAATTTATGGATATTTTTATTTCTATTTCTATGTAGTTTTACTATTTATAAAATTTAAATTTGTAAATTATCTCAATTTTGGATGATGAAATGGACCAACAATATTGAGTTTTTTAAATCCTACGTGTAGTAAATTTGTAAATTTTCTCAGTTAAATAAGTACTTACATGGCGTTATATTTCCATTTCTATGTTAATTTTATTATAGTAATTTAAAATTTGTAAATTTTATTAATTTAGGGAAAATAAGTACTTACATGGCGTTCGATTTCCATTTCTATGTTAGTTTTATTATAGTAATTTAAAATTTGTAAATTATTTAAATTTTAATGATGAAGTGGACCAATCATATTGAGTTTTTTAAATCCTACGTGGACGCTCTCAGATGCCTATAACTTCAACTTTTATATTATACTAGGTTTTTCATCCGCGCACGCGCGGATACGTATTCATAATTTTACTTATTATATTTTTCTAAATTAGTTTAAATTCAATATTAATAAAGTTTATAATTTTAATATTATTTTTTCAATTTTACTATTTATATTATAAAAGAATACTTTTACTCATAGTAGCATATCCGGTTAGCAGATATGAATGTGTGGATAAGAATGCCCTGCATTATTTTGTTAAAATTGATAAGTAGTTGTGTTAACTAAATATTGAACAGATGATGTATTAATAAATTTTAAAAATACCTTTTGATCAACGAGAAAGAGTTCAAGACTCATAAGCAAGCCTTCTTTTTTTGATGTTTTATGCCTCCTAGAAGTGAAGAACTCTAACCAAAACTTCTTTTTGTTAAAAACTTTCTCAAGCTCGTTCAAAAAAAAAAAAAAAAAGCAAGTGGTTGGTTAGAAAAAGAATTGACCATTGCTTTAACAAGTTATCTTTACCTCTCTAAAAATATTTTTGATTTAGAAATTTGTGTAAGCTATTGGAATTTGAGTTACTTATTTATAATCAATTGCCAAATTTTTAAAAAGGAAAACTTCTAATTCTAAGGAAGAAACTAATTTCCTTATTATAATAGTTGAAGGATATGTTAATCAAGGAAATGTAAATCATGTAAGCAATATTTAATTATATTTTTTGAATTTTATAATTTTTTTTATTTGAACATTAGTAAGTATATTATTAAATTAAATAATACTTATTTGAAATTTTGTTCTTTTATGAAATATATGTATGTTTCTTATTTACATTTTTCTGTTAGTTTTCCTATTTATAAAATTGTGTTTTTCATTACATTATGTTTTTATGACAATTTATGGATGTTTTTTTATTTCCATTTCTATGTAAGTTTTACTATTTATATAATTTAAAACGTAATATTTATTTATATTTTTTTTACTTTTAAAATTTTCTTTTTTTAACATCAGTAAGTACAATATTAAATTAAATATACTTATTTGAAATTTTGTTCTTCTTATAACAATGTGTGTATGTTTTTTTTACATTTTTATGTTAGTTTTCCTATTTATAAAATTGTGTTTCTTATTACATTATGTTTTTATGACAATTTATGGATGTTTTTATTTTCATTTCTATGTAGTTTTACTATTTGTAAAATTAATAATTTGTAAATTTTCTCAATTTTTTATTTTCATTTCTATGTAAGTTTTACTATTTATAAAAATTTAAATTTATTTTTTTTCAATTTTGAATGATGAAGTGGACCAATGATATTGAGTTTTTAAAATCTGACAATTTATGGATATTTTTTAATTTTCATTTCTATGTAAGTTATACTATTTGTAAAATTTAAAACGTAATATTTAGTTATATTTTTTGAATTTTATAATTTACTTTTTTGAAAATCAGTAAGTACATTATTTAATTAAATATACTTATTTGAAATTTTGTTCTTTTATAACAATTTATGTATGTTTCTTATTTACATTTTTATGTTAGTTTTCCTATTTATCAAATTGTGTTTCTTATATAGTATGTTTTTATGACAATTTATGGATGTTTTTATTTCTATTTTTATGTAGTTTTACTATTTGTAAAATTTATAATCTGTAAATTTACTCAATTGTTTTTATTTCTATTTCTATGTAAGTTTTACTATTTAGAAGATTTAAAATTTGTAAGTTTTCTCAATTTTATTTTTATTCTCAATTTTACTATGGAGCTCCGACGATTGCTAATTATAATGCTTCCGCGATATAATGATCGAAGTTTTGGAATTATGATGGTCTAAGAAAAAAGCATAAGTTGCTCAAAAAAGTCATTCAACCATACATTTTATCGGGGTCTAAATCTCATGAATCTAAAATATTTCATAATAAAAATAACTTCCAATTTTTTTTACTCTAACAAAATACTGCTATGTCCGCAAGGGTGCGGACACCCCACCTAGTAGATATGTAACTAATTATATGTTCATTTGAATTTTATTTGTTAACATGAATACATTATTTATCTGTTCGTGATATATATTTACATTATACATTATTTAACATGAATACGTTATTTGCTAAGGCTTATCATGAGATATTTTTTTCTTAGTCATCACGTGTTCAAGTCTTCAATGACGTAGCAGTACGGCACTGGTTTTTCCGTTTTTTTTTCTTTCTTTTTTGCTAAATAACAAGATAACTTTTCTAATATCTGTTTTCATTATATCTCTTTTTTTCCGTCTAAAATATCAATATATTAAAACCAAGTTTGTAACATAGCATAAACCGAAGCCGGAACAAACCGGATATCTAGACGAAACAACAAAGACCGGCTATCAACAAGATACCGGTAAGATAGAAGAAATACTAAGTCCAAAAGAGGGAAACCAATGCCCTAATGTTTTGAGGGAAGCGGATACTGTTTTCGTTATATCTCATTCGAGATCTATTTGTAATATTCTTTTCATTTCAGTATAAGATAATTACAAAAATAAAAATAATAATAATAATCTTTTCTAATTTCTGTTTTCGTTATTTCTTTTATTTACTTGATTTATATTTCAATTTCTTTATGGTTTTTTCCCCTTATATGTAGCTCTATATATAATACCTATTGAGTCATAATTAAATCGCCGGAAAGAGAGCATAAGAGCGGAGTCGCAGGTTAGGGAGATAGAAAAAGCAGCCAACGTCAAATCTGATTTGGATTTTCTATTATCTTTCTTCCTTATTTCTTCCTGTTTTTGTGTTTAACTGTTGATTGTTTTTTTTTTTAATATGTAGCCCTAGCTAAATACATACTATTGGGTCATAAAGCGTGGATTCCTTAAAAGAAGAATATCCTTACAAATTAGCAATGGAAACAATAGTTTCTGATGAGTTCATAAATGATATGCCTCTTCGGAACGAGACTTGCAGTATCTGTACCGATGACAATATCAGTTCTTATCAGATGTTTTCTGTTGATATTTGTGGTCATCGGTTTTGTTCAGAATGTGTGAAACGACATATAGAGGCGAGTCTACTGGAGGGAAGGTCATTGACATGTCCTCATGATGGCTGCCATCTTCAGCTCCTTTATGTAAGTTGTGTCAACCTTTTGACTCCTACACTAAACATGATTTGGACACAAAGGATCATGGAGGACTTGATTCCTGTAACGGATAGAGTTTATTGCCCAAACCAGAGGTACTCAGCTTTAATGTCGGCAACGGAACTGTCTATTATTAAATCTACTGAAGCATCTGGAGTTAGGAGAGTCTGTGTCAAATGCTTTGAACCCTTTTGCATCAACTGCAAAGTTCCGTGGCATAACAACTTGTCGTGCGACAATTACAAGGTTCTTGTAGCAAACGATAGAAAGCTAATTGCTCTAGCCAATCGGAAAATGTGGCGTCAATGCGCAAAGTGTCAAAACATGATTGAACTTTCTCAAGGATGCGCAAGTGTTCAATGCAGGTTATATCATCTTTCATTTACGTATTTATTATTAAGCAGGAGATTTTATGTTTTATGTCACAATCGAGTTACTTGTTATATATGGCAGATGTGGACATAAGTTTTGCTACCGATGTGGAGCCGATAATGGAAGTTGCCCTCATGGTCAAAACTATTACGATCTGAGGACTGGACGTCTATTGTTTCGAACATGGTGTGCTGCCTTGTGGGTATATGTTTTGTTCTTAACTTTGGTTGTTGGCGGCCTTATTTTTACTATTATACACTAGTGTGTATTCACTCTCCCGCGTATGTGCGGAGGTTGGGATTTTATTATCTCTTTCAACATTATTTCTATTTTGTCATTTTGTTAATTTAGGTTAGCAACGTTCTTTTTATGTTTATGTAGCATATCCGGTTAGCAGATATGAATGTGTGGATAACAGTGCGTTGAATTATTTTGTTAAAATTTATATGTAGTTGTGTTAACTAAATATTGAATAGATGATGCATTAATAAATTTGCAAATACCTTTTGATCAGTGTGAAGGAGTTCACGATCCATAAGTAAACTTTCTTTTTGATGTTTCGTGCCTCCCAAAAGTGAAGAACTCTAAGCAAAACTTATTTATTGTTAAAACCTTTCTGAAGCTCATTCAAAAATAAACAAGCAAGTGGTTGGTTAGAAAAAGAATTGACCATTGTTTATCAAGTTATCTTTGCCTCTTAAGAAATATTTTTGATTTAGACGTTTGTTTAATCTATTGGAATTTGAGTTGCTAATTTATAATCAACAACTTTTAAAAAGAAATTTTTTAATTCTAAGTAGAAACTAATTTCCTTTTTATAATAGTCAAGAAATATGTAAATCATGTATGTAATATTTAATAATATTTTTTTGAATTTTATAATTTCTTTTTTTTTGAACATCAATATGTATATTATTAAATTAAATAATACTTATCTGACATTTTGTTATTATGACAATTTATGTATGTTTCTTATTTCCATTTCTATGTTAGTTTTCCTATTTATAAAATTGTGCTTCTTATTTCCATTTTATGCTAGTTTTATTATATATTTTTAAAAAAATAATAATTAATTTACTAAATTACAAATTTGTAATCAGAATAGTAAATCGAAAATCTACAATCCATTAAACCGTATCAAACTTATTAAATCATCAAATTTGTTAACATGTTATTTTATATTTTACTAATTTTTTTTTCTTAAATCATCAAATATAGCTATATTAGTTTTTAATATTTATTAAAATTAAAATTAAAAATGCTATTATACCTTTTGATCAACAAGAAGGAGTTCGAGACCCCTAAGTAAACCTTATTTTTTTATGTTTCATACCTCTCAAAAATGAAGAACTCTAACCAAAACTTCACTTTTGTTAAAACCTTTATGAAACTCGTTCAAAAACAAAGAAGCAATCGGTTGGCTAGAAAAATAATTGGCCATTGTTTTATCAAGTTATCTTTGACTCTCACGAAATATTTTCGATTTAGAAATTTGTTTAAGCTATTAAAATTTGAGCTGCTTATTTATAATGTAAACTAAACTTTTAAAAAAAAGAAAACTTCTAATTCTAAGGAAGAAACTAATTTCCTTTAAATTATGTTAATCAAGGAAAATGTAAATCATACACGTATAATACTTATTTGACATTTTGTTCTTTTATGACAATTTATGTATGTTTCTTATTTTCCATTTTATGTTAGGTTTCCTATTTATAAAATTATGTTTCTTATTTTCATTTCTATGTTAGTTTTATTATTTATAAAATTTTAAAAATTGTAGATTTTCTCAATTTTGAATGATGAAGTGGAAATTTAATTTTGTAAATTTTCTCAATTTTAAATGTTTTCTTTTAAATTATGTTAATCAAGGAAAATGTAAATCATGTACGTAATAGTTGGAAATTATGTTAATCAAGAAAATTGTAAATCATATACGTATAATACTTATTTGACATTTTGTTCTTTTATGACAATTTATGTATGTTTCTGTTGACAAAAAAAAAAAAATGTATGTTTCTTATTTTCCATTTCTAAGTTAGTTTTCCTATTAAAAAAATTATGTTCCTTATTCCATTTCTATGTTAGTTTATTATTTATATAAAAATTAAATTTGTAAATTTTCTCAATTTTAAATGTTGAAGTGGAAATTTAAATTTGTAAATTTTCTCAATTTTAAATGTTTAAGTGGAAATTTGAATTTGTAAATTTTTTCAATTTCTATGTAAAAGTTTTTATGACAATTTAGGTATGTTTCTTATTTCTATTTCTATGTTAGTTTCTTATTTCTATTTTCATTTATATGTTAGTTTTATTATTATAATTTAAAATTTGGTAAATTTTCTAAATTAAATAAAGAAAACTTCTAAGTCTAAGGAAGAAACTAATTTTATTTTTATAATAATTGAAATTATGTTAATCAAGGAACTGTAAATGTTTTTTATGACAATATAGGTATGTTTCTTATTTCTATTTCTATGTTAGTTTCTTATTTCTATTTCCATTTATATGTATTGAAATTATGTTAATCAAGAAAAATGTAAATGTTTTTATGACAATTTAGGTATGTTTCTTATTTCTATTTCTATGTTAGCTTTTTATTTCTATTTCCAGTTATATGTTAGTTTTATTATTTATAAAATTTAAAATTTGTAAATTTTCTCAATTAAATAGGTACTTACCTTTTATATGTTAGTTTTATTATAGTAATTTAAAATTTGTAAATTTTCTCAATTTTGAACGATGGAGTTGACCAATCATATTGAGTTTTTTAAATTTTGATTTTGAACGATGAAGTGGACCAATCATATTGAGTTTTTTAAATCCTATGTGGACACTCTCAAAATCCTATAGCTTCAACTTTTATATTATACTAGGTTTTTCATCCGTGCTACGCGCGGATACATATTCATAATTTTATTTATTATATTTTTTCTAAATTAGTTTAAATTCAATATTATAGAGTTTGTAATTTTATTGTTGTTTTTTCGATATTATATTTCTCTAAATTAGTTTAAATTCAATATTAATAAAGTTTGTAATTTTATTATTGTTTTTTATTTTAATATTATAAAAGAATATTTATATTCATAGTGGCATATTCGGTTAGCAGATATGAATATATGGATAACAGTACCCTGCATTATTTTGTTAAAATATATAAGAAGTTGTGTTAACTAAATATTGAATAGATGATGTATTAATAAATTTGTAACTACCTTTTGATCAATGAGAAAGAGTTCAAGACCCATAAGTAAACCTCTTTTTGATGTTCCGTGCCTCCCAAAAGTGAAGATCTCTAACCAAAACTTCTTTCTTGTTAAAACTTTTTTGAGCTCATTCAAAAACAAAGAAGCAAATGGTTAGTTAAAAAAAAGAATTGGCCACTGTTTTATCAAGTTATTTTTGCCTTTCAAAAAATATTTTTGATTTAGAAATTTCTGTAAACTATTGGAATTTAAGTTGCGTATTTATAATCAATTGCTAAACTTTAAAAAAGAAAATTTCTAATTCTAAGAAAGAAACTAATTTCCTTTTTATAATAGTTGGAAATTATGTTAATCAAGGAAAATGTAAATCATGTAGGTAATATTTAATTATATTTTTTGAATTTTATAATTTCCTTTTTTTTTGAATATAAGTAAGTATACAATGAAGTTAAATAATACGTATTTGACATTTTGTTCTTTTTATGACAATTTATGTTTGTTTTTTATTTCCATTTTTATGTTAGCTTTCCTATTTATAAAATTGTGTTTCTTATTACATTAAGTTTTTATGACAATTTATGGATGTTTTTTTATTTAATACTTATTTGACATTTTGTTCTTTTTATGACAATTTATGTATGTTTCTTATTCCCATTTTTATGTTAGTTTTCCTATTTATAAAATTGTGTTTCTTATTACTTTATGTTTTTATGACAATTTATGGATATTTTTTATATTTCCATTTCT
Organism: Orychophragmus violaceus; assembly: GCA_030180135.1. Classification (NCBI taxonomy): domain Eukaryota; kingdom Viridiplantae; phylum Streptophyta; class Magnoliopsida; order Brassicales; family Brassicaceae; genus Orychophragmus; species Orychophragmus violaceus. The sequence goes on from CM058236.1 coordinate 43,966,042, forward strand.
ATGTAAGTTTACTATTTATAAAATTTTAAAATTGTAAATTTTCTCAATTTTGAATGATGAAGTGGACCAATAATATTGAGTTTTTAATCTTATGTGGACACTCTCAAACACTTATAGCTTCAACTTTTATATTATATATATGATATGATATGATGATATACGAAGTTTTCCTTTTTATGCTTGAATGCGATTTAGTCTAACTACGTTTTTGACATCTTCAGCTATTTTATATATTTATTAAATCATCATTGTGCTTTATTTATTAATTACTCTGATTTTTGTATCAGTTTTATTTGTGAATGTTGAGAAAATCAAATATATACATATTTCTTCACTTATTGATGCATCGTTTATGGGTTTTTAGCTTATGCATACACTTTATAAAAATTCACTTTTAAGCAAATTTGTATACATATTTTCTCACTTTATATCTATTTTGATTGATTATCATAATTTAGTAATAAACTGATCTAGTATGAGTAGAAGATAAATCTATATAAAATTGATTTATTTATAATATTTTCTGTAAACCATGTCGAAACAAATTTACGAGTTTTGAATTTGTAACTCTTGATCTCAGTGGAGACAACTATTTGATATGAGCACGAGATGCTGAAATTCATGTAGATTCAAAAGATTTGCTTGAGACCATCAAAGAAGGAAACCAAATGCAAAGTAAAAATAAATCAAAGGCTATAATATCCCTTCATCATCACCTCTATGTACACTTCAAAAATGAGTACTTGAGTGTGAAAGATCCACAAATATTGTAAAATGATCTAAAGAAAATGTATGATCATTAAAAAAACTGTGATTTTACCTTAAATTTGTTATGATTGGACTCATTTGAGACTACAAGACTTTAAGTTTGTAAGTGAATACAACTCAGCCTTATTTAAGATTACTTCCAAACTGGAGTTATGTGGAGAGAAAATCGCATATGCAACTAAGTTAGAGAAGACATTCTCTACTTTTCATGCTAATAAGATTGTCCTACAGACGCACTATGGTGAAAAAGGATTCATGAAGTATTGCCAACATATTTCTTATCTCTTCATGGCTGAGAAAACAATGAATTGTTGTTGAAAGATCATGGATTACATCCAGATGGTTTTGTTCTATCTTTGAAGCGAATGTGACATCATATGAAAAGACCAATAAAAATGACCAAGGAAGTGGATACATACGCGGTCGTGGTTATGGTCGTGCACATTGACATAAATACTTTTGAGGACAAGGCCGTGGAGTTATGTTCAAGAACTCATACCCTCACCAGAAGTCAGAAAACAAAGATGGTAACAAGCAAGAGAAAGCAACATATGTGAATGTATGTTATCGCTGTGGAGGAAATGACCATTAGTCTCGAACATGTCGTATACTAAAACATCTTGTTGAGCTCTTCAACAATCAATGAAGCAAAAGAGAAAGAAAGTGTAAACAAATTTGGTGTAAGAAAATAGTGAAGATGATTTTTCCCTTGGTGATACTACTCACATGGATCTCTCCGACTTTCTCCTTGATGAAGAGAACAAGTGATTTCGTTATAATTATTTAAAGAATCCTGTAGCTCGATTTATTATTTTTATATTTTGACTTTTAGTTATTTGGATTTTTTAATTCTATGAATTGATGTTTTGGTTAAAGTTAATTTATTTTATTAAATTATTATTTATTAAATTATTTATATAAAAGATTAATTTATTTTATTTAATTTTTTGAAGAACATGATTGATGAGATTTATGTTTGACAGACAGTGCAACTAGCGATATTATTTTTTAAAATAAAAATTATTCACTTATTTGACAATAAAATAAAAGAAGCAAGTGTTAGTACCATAACAAATAGTGCAAAGATAATATAAAATTATGAAGAGCAAATATATCATTTTCTATGGGAACAAAACTCAAAATTGTTGATGCATTATATCCCCTAAATCTCAAATAAATTTATTAAGTTTTAAGGATCCGCGAAATTGGATACCATATTGAGACTATGAGTCCATGCAATGTTGAATACCTTCAAATCACAAATAATACCCAAAGCTCTAAAAATATTGTGAAAAAATTACATGTATTCTCCACTGGAATTTACTATACTATAATTAATATAACTGAAGCAAATGCTATAGTAGACCATAAGTCCACATAACATATCAAAGTTTGGCATGTTCGGCTAGGCCATCTTGATACAATAATTATGTGAAAAGATATCACTAATTCATGTGGACATTCGTTAAAGAACCAAAAGATTCCGACTAATGATTTTTCATGTGCTGCTTGTTCGAAGTCAAGTTGATTATACAGTCTTCACCAGTAAATATAATTTCAAAATCAATAAATTTTCTGGAATGCATATAAGGAGATGTTTGTGGGCCGATTCACCCATCATGTGAAACCTTTAGCTATTTATGGTTTCAGTTGACACATCTAGTAGATACATGTATCCTTGTTATCAACTCAAACTTTGACGTTTCAAGATTACTTTCTCAATTGATTAGACTGCAAGCAGATTTTTCCGATTTTCCTTTGAAGGCAATTCGCCTTGACAATTCTAGTGAATTCACGCCTCAAAGTTTTACTGACTATTGCATGTCAATTTGGACAAGTGTTAAACATCTTGTAGCACATGTTCACACACAAAATGGTTTAGCATAATCACTAATCAAACACAATCAGTTGATTACTAGACCATTATTAATGAATCAGGACTCCCAATATTTGTTGGAGTACATGTTATATTACACACAGCAGTATTTATTCGCATCAAACCAACAAGTAATCAAAAGTTCTCCCCATCACAACTGGCTTTCGGTCAGCAACTAAATATTTCACATCTGAAAGTTTTTGTATGTGAAGTATATGTTCAAATTGCTCCACCACAGCGATCTAAGATGGGTTCTTAAATAAGGTTGGTAATATATGTTGGATGTGATTCTCCATCAATAATTAAGTATCTCGAGCCATCTACGGGGAATTTATTCAAGGCTCGATTCGCAGACTGTCATTTTAATGATTATGTTTTTTCAACTCTAGGAGGAGAAAATATACAGCTAGGAAAATATATAAACTGGAATTAATTATCAATGTCTTATCTTGATCCTCGGACTAAATGATATGAATTAGAAATCCAAAAGATAACTCACTTGCAAAGCTAGCAAATCAATTGCCAAACGAATTTACTGACCTAAAAAATGTGATCAAATCACATATATCAGCTGTAAATTCTCCAATCAAAATAAATATCTCAGAATAAAAAATCAAATTGCTAATGAGCCGAACATATGAAGCGTAGTAGACCTATTGGTTCCAAGATAAAAATCCTCGTAAAACAAAGAGAGCATACATTGGCAATGGTGAAACCGAAGAAATAATTACGAATGAAGGATCTCTAGCAGAAACTTTAGACATGAGAAAGAAAGAAATCCAGATACCTGATAATGAAGAGATCTCTATTAGTTATGTCATGTCTAGAATAAAATGGAATTGAAAACAAATCGACGTCGATGATATTTTTGCATGTAATGTAGAAATTGATATTATGGATGAGAATCATGAACCAACATCTCTTGAAGAATGTGCACAAAAAAGTGATTGACCAAAATGGAAGGAAGCAATAGATGCAGAATTAAAATCTCTCGCTAAAAAAGAAGTATTTGAATCAATAGTCTGTACACCTAATGGTATAAAACCAGTATGCCATAAATGGTCTTTGTACGAAAGAAGAATGAAAATGGTGAAATATGAGGTATAAAGCACATTTAGTCGCACAAAGATTCTCATGAAGACATATTCTCCTGTGGTGGATGCAACTACTTTCAAGTTCCTTATTAGTGTGATGATAAAAGAAGAACTTGATTTACGTTTAATGGATGTAGTGACAACCTACTTATATGGACCACTAGAAAATAACATATATATGAAAGTCCTAGTAGGATTTAAACTGTATAAAGCATTAAATTCTAATTTGTGATACGGCATAAAACTAAATCAATTTCTTTATGGATTAAAACAGTCAAGGCGTATGTCGTACATTTGCCTTAGTGAATACTTGTTAAGAGAGTGCTACGAGAATGACCACGTTAGTTCATGCATCTTTATAAATAGATTTGAGAAAATTTGTTATAATTGCAGTATATGTCGATGGTTTAAATATTATTGAACTCAAGCAGAGATTTCCTATGCAGTAGACTATTTGAAAAAAAAAGAATTTGAGAAAAAAGATCTTGAGAAAACAAATTTTTGTTTGAGACTAAAACTGAACATTTAAAGAATGAAATTCTAGTACATCAAAAGACATACACAAAAATGTGCTTAAAAGGTTTTTTTTTATGGATAAAGCATACCCATTGAGTAGCCCAATGGTTGTAAGATCACTTGATGTGTCAAAGGATCCATTCTGTCTTCGGGAAAACAATGAAGAATTTCTTGGTCATGAAGTACCATACTTTAGTGCAATAGGATCATTGATGTACTTTGCTAGCCACACAAGACTAGCTATATCATTTGCGGTGAATTTATTAGCAAGGTTCAGCTCATGTCCAACTCAAAGACATTGAAATAGAATTAAGCATATATTTCGTGATCTCCAAGGTACAAAAGACATGAGCTTATTTTTTTATAACTTATCCAAGGAAGGCTTAATTGATTTTGCAGACGCATGATACTTATCAGATCCTCATACTTCTAGATCGCAAACATGATATGTGTTCATTTGCGGAGGTACTGCCATTTCTTGGCGTTTATGAAGCAAATTCTCACTGCCATTTCTTCTAATCGTGCAAAGATTTTAGCCATTCATGAAGCTAGTCGCGAGTGTATATGGTTAAGATTTGTACATCATATACAAAAACATTGTGGTATTTATGTAGGGAAAGGAACTTCGACAATTATGTATGAAGACAATACATCATGCATCACACAACTGAAAGACGGATACATTAAATGTGATAAAACAAAGCACATTCTCTCACAATTCTTCTTCACACACGATCTACATAAGAACGATAATATACACGTTCTAAGATCCGTTCAAGCGATAATTTGGTTGATTTATTTATCGTGCTACCTATTTCTACTTTCAAAAAGTTAGTTCATCATATTAGATTACGTTGTCTCAAAGATTTCGACATATATACTCATGAGAGAGAGTAATTGCATGTTGCATTCTTTTTCTTTTAACCATGAATTTGTTTTTTGGGTTTTCTTTACAAAATTTTTAATAAGCATTTCAAATCATTTTATTATAATAGACATCTAAAAAAATGTTATAAATAATAAGATGGATGTCCGTCAAAATGCATTTTTAAAACTAATTATACTCTAAATTTTATTTAGTCACTAAATCTTTGTATTCTTATATAAAAAACCCTTCATTTATTCTTATACTTCTATCTCTTCTCTATTCTGAACATTGTAAATAAAAGAAAATCGAATTTCATATTCTATCAGTTCTCATATATTTCGATTCATCGTGTTTATATTTGAAAGTGTATGATCTTCTCAATTTGATAGGCACTCCAGTTAAAAGAAAAACATTGGAATATAGTTAGTATAGGGTCTGATTGATGAACCAAAACGGAACGGTTAAATTAGCGGTTAGAGGAATCGGTAAGCAGTTGAATAGTGCAAAACTGTAAGTGACAGCTGTTAGTGAAAGCTGTTAGCGAAAGCGGTAGTAAAAAGCAAATAATAACCGCTTTTACTGTAGCTTTTAATACGTTTTCGTGATTGGTAACAAAAAAAGCGGTATGTCTCTAACGCTTTAGTGTCACCATTCATACCCATAATATTAGACCCTACTTGAAGTTGACGATAAGCTTTAATAACATCGATTATGGACATAATACTTTCAAAAGAGAAAACACAAGTCATATACATATCGACAAGCGTGCATAGGCAGACAACAATAACCCAAAATGACTTGGACCGCACTAGAAACAGATAATTAAAAAACATATTCACAATAAAGAGACGCACCAATTTTGTCACCAATAAGACCAAATAAAGTTTGACCAACTTTTTAGGTTTTGCCTTCGCAGCGTTGTGTAGTACAAAATGTAACAAAACTCCCAGAGAACAAAACTCCCAGAGACTTTCTCATCACACAAACTATATAAAACCATTCCCCCAAATTTCCCATTTAAGTTCATAAAATCTCTTGACTCCTACCCAACTCCCCAACAAGACTCGAACCCACCAAACCAGTGAATCTGACCAAGCCAGACCAAACCAGACCAGACCAGACTAGAACAGACCAAGGTACTCCATCTGACTTTTGACACAGAAGACCAGACTCTATAACCGGACCCATTTAACCAGTGCCCCACACTCTTAAAACCTCCTTCGACTCTTCATTCATCTCCTGTTGAAAAAAGAAAAAAAAAACATACTGAAAGAATTACACAGACAGATTTGCTCTACTTCCACGTAGTTTATGCTTTAAGATGCTCAGAAATTTGGACAGTATCATTTATTATACCTTCACTTGAAGTTGAATCCACCTGGAGGCGCGGCTGCATCATTACCGCCAAACTGGAATCCCTGAGCAGAGTCATCACCAGGTGGTAAAGTCTCGTCTTCCTCTTCCAACCAGTATGTTTCAAGAATCTTCACTGCCTTCTCATAGATCTCGCTGTTGTCATGACTCTGCAGATTCTCAATCTTTTCTAGTCCCTCAGCATCATCGATTAACTGTGCATAAAAGTTTACATCCCCTGTGTTTCCTGTCACCTTCTCAGCTTCCCCGACTTTCAGAATGTTCTCCAATCCTTCCAGACACACGGTGACAATCCTTGGATCCGGGCATACTAAAAGATCACACAGTGGTTTCACGACTCCCTGGTCCACCATGTACCTAAGCACGCAACAATGGAGAATTTCAAGTGATCGTTTGAAAGAGAGCTAGCAAAGGAGGCGTGGTCAGCAAAAGATGGGATAGTATCAAATAAGCTTACTTGATCTGGTCAGGAGAACCGCCCGAGGTGGCATTTGATACTGCCCATGCAGCTTCTTTCTTTATATCAAACTCTGCATTTTGAAGCAGATTGACGAGAGGGCAAATCAAACCAGCTTCACATACAGCCTGCATTGCAGACCGAAAATAATAGCAGCATAAACACACAGAAACTTTCTCTTCAAACAACGAAAACCTTCTCAAACTAATAATAAGCTGAACAAAAAAAAAACATCAATTTTCCGAAAAAATTACCTGAATCTGGTCCCTGTTTCCAGCAGTGATGTTTGAGATTGTCCAGCAAGCTTCCTTTTTAATGCTCTTCTTATGGTTGTGAGTCAGAAGGCTCAAAAGGCTAAGGAGTGCACCATGACTAATTACACACTGCAGGAGAAATTCTCATCAGATCAGACCAACCAAATAAATAAAAAAAGAACTATGTAAGAAATGGTTAAATAGTCTCGAGAGCATTATACATACGAAAACAGATATAGAAGAGGATTGCCTTAAATTAGTTTACAACTACGCAAAAGCGGCAGGACACCAGACATAGAGTGCATTATTTGAGAGAAGTTTTGTTCGCCAGTAGAGATGTAAAAATATGCATGCTACTAGGGTAAACCAAAATTAAAAAGAAATGATAGATCCCATTCCAGAGGTAAAACAAACATGCTTAAGGTGATTTAATCTGATGAGTAGCAGGGAGCTATGCATGTAAATTTTGACAGCCAAATGTTATTATCAAAACGTTCACATGCTGCTGCTAAGCAAGTGGTGTCTCATTCTTCCTACTAATGTTCTTTGAAGGAAATGACTGAAACTATAGAAGAATAAGTATACCTGTGTCTGTGCATCATCTCCAGTGACGATGTTACCAATACTCCGAAGAGCAGGAATAAGCACAGACGGTGATGGATACCTACAGTAAGCCAAAATTCAATGATATTAAATAACCCATAATCACGTGAAAAAGCCATGTAAATCAGAGGATTGAAAAGACTCACTGGAGAAGCTCGACAAGTCGAGGAACAACACCTGCCTGAATGACAGCTTGGATTTTGTCATTGGTGCCATCAGAAAGATAAGAGAGGGCCCAACAGGCATCTGTCAACACTTCCTCATCAGTGGAATGAATCAGGCGTTCAAGGGCTGGAAGTGCTGGACAAACCTGTTCTTAAGAAATCACAGATGTTAAAAAAATCTTCCTTGATCAATAAGGAAGAGAATATGACTGAAATGAAACATAGACCTGGTCAAAGGGAGGCTGTGGCTTGCCCCTGCAGAAATTTGAGAGGGTCCAAGTAGCATTTCTCAGCATCGAGAGTTTAGCATGCTCATTCAACTGAGAGAGCAATGGTAACAAAGCTCCCTGACCTAGGACAAGATCTCTGCACCGTGGAGAATCACCAGCAACATTCCCTAATGCCCAAACAGCCTGAGAAATGAACAGGTTAAGATAATATACTTTAAGACTCGAAGATTAAAAAAAGCTGACCAAGGATTCTGTACTGAGCAAAAACCATAGCAACCTATTTTTACCTGCTCACGGACATCATCACTCTGGGAAGCCAGCAGTTTAACAAAAATGGGAACAGCACCCTGTTCAATGACCACCTTAGTATGCTCTGAAGTCCCAGAAGCAATGTTCGTCAATGCCCAAGCAGCTTCAAACTGAAGTTGAAGTATATATTATCAGATTATAATTGTATCAAATTTGAGATATATATAATGGATCCACTAAACCTGAAGCTGTGGGTAATCCTCCCTCATGAGGAATTCCACAAACCTTGGCACAACACCAGCATCGATCACTTCTTCGATTGGAGGACTACGTTCTGCCAAAAGTAAATAAAAGCATGGATTCATTTCAAGAAACTGCTGAGTCGAATCCAAACTTGAGATAGAAAGCAAAATTACCTATTGAAAGCAATTTACGGAACTGAGTAGTTGCTTCGAGCTGTAAGCTTCTGTCCTCTGACCAGACCCCGCCAACCATAGAAGGCAAGCTCTCCAACTTATCAAAAAATCGAAATCTAATTAGTTCCAATACAAAACCCTCGAAATCGGTTCCAGATCCATGGTACTTTTACCTTTTTCTCGACGGATGTAGCAGCAGAAACGGAAGAAGGAGCGAATTGAGGTTGCTGCGTGGCTTGAAGACCCTCGCGACGCTTCTTGAGCAAGCTCTCTTCACGCTTTGTCTTACGGATCTCGACCATGTTGTCTTCTCTCCTCCTACGTCCTTCCTCGGCGTCCACCGCCACTTTGTAGCGGTTCCGGCGAACCTCAGTCCTAGCGTTGGGCCTCAGAGACATGGCTACAACAAATCTCTAATTCTTGTTGCTCTGTGTGCTGTTGAATGAAAGCCACTAAAGTGAGCCGACGAGAAACTTATGTATATAGGTGAAAAGGTGTATGTATAGAATCGGCGGATATATAGAGAGAGAGGATAAACCCTAGTCGAAGTGGAGGGGAACGAGAAAAGAGGTAATTCTACAGAGATTGAATTTCGTTGGTTTACAAATAATACCTTTGGTTAATTTGAAAAATGAAAAATTAACTATGATTTGATCAAAAGAATAAAAATAATTATGATTTAATAAAGGTCGACGAGAAAAGTCTTTTTGACTCTACTGTAGAGCTAGTTCTGTATTTATTTTTAAAAATAAACATCTATACCAAACTTGGCTCTGCATTGTCTATAAAATACGAATTTAAAGGTATATTCGTTTTAAATTAGAGAATCTTAATTTATATATAATAGTTGATGTATAAATTATTAATTATATTTATCAATTAATTTGTTTTGATTTTAATTAATTAGGTGGGACCCATTAGATTTTGGTTGTTTGGCTACATGTTTAATAATTGTCTTGTTTGGAAACATGGATTGTAGAGATAATAAATCAAATATAAATTGTTTTACAGTTTTACCCTTAATGAAGGTTACAAATCCTAATAATATCAAGGGCAAATTTCGGGAACAACATTTATGTACCATGGCAAACCTTCCTGTTTTAATAGTATTGATTCGTTGTTGGAGTAGATATAATAGGACACGATCATCACTCAAGTAGGCTCGGACACTTGGTAGGATGTATACACATAAATTATGTACGGCTGAGACATGTAATCTATATGATAGGAAAAAAGAAATAAAAAAAACATGTTTGTGATTGGTTTCAGCGGAGGTCGAGGACTTGGTATTTGAGTTTGGCGTTGAGGAAGACGTGTGAGCAATGCTCGTAGATTGGGTTACCGTCTTCTGATTCTTCGTGCGGGTGGAAGCCCCGTTGCTGGCAGTTACGGATCACGGATACACCAGATGGATCCGACAGATGGAATATTCCGTGAGGTGTTGATTCGTCTGTTGGAGCCATCACGATTGCAACTGCTTCTGGTAGCATTATCTGGCCAGGAATTATAGATATGTAATGTATGTGGTTTGATAAAATGTAGATAGATAAGGGTCCAACTACGATACCTGGTACGAGTAGTGCGTGTGAAGATCAACTGATGACATGAAGCAAGTTTGTGTAGGGTGTGTCTGAAACCACCACAACAATATTAACAATAGTATATGGCTTTTTGCTAAGCCACCATCCGGGAAAAAAGAAGAAGCTATAAACACAATAAGAGTCAAGGAGAATTTGCTGGTCGATGTTGTTGAGAGAACTTACATGAATCCAACCCAAGGGAAATAGAGAGAGTCTGTCTTGAACTTCAAATATTTCTTCTTCGTTTAGTGTTTGGCACTGTACATTAACAAATGAAGATGGACCAAGTGTGAGAATAAAAAACATGTAAATGGCTAAGAAGGAACATACAGAATCTGAGGTAGACTCCTGCTTTGGGATTATGAGGGTTGTTATATGGAAAACCCTGTTTTTCTACAACAACAAAAAAAAAAAAAAAACAGAATACAAGTGATGATGAATGCGAGTACAATATAATACGAATATAACGGTGTGTTCCATCTACTCACCAGAGAGCCAGCAAGCACTCCACAAGTTTCTAGATTCCTTTCTGTGTTTGACCGAGCTAGCCTTAAGAAATCTTCCATTATCCGCACAGGCTTCAGTAAGTTTAAACAAAAGTATTTACATGAAATGCATGTCCTTTCTATTTTTCTCTCACAGACACGAATTGATGGAATTAACAAAAGAAAGAAAAGAAGAAACAGCTGGAACTTACCACATGCAAATGCTGATAAGAATTGCTGCCCTCTTTTTCTTCTAAAGAAGTAAGTGCAGGTCCTGGTCTAGGATCAGCTACTTTAGATGGGCAAATTTGGGCTAACTCTTGATGCACTTGGGCAAGCACAGGAGGAGGGGTAGGTTGCTTCATACCGACAAACTGAAAGGGGTCTTCAGTTGCGTCACTGACAAACTGGGTAGTTACCGCCTCAGAATGACGCTGCCATCGACCATCATCTAAGGAGAGCACAGAGTTCAGCGTTGAGACCCCTTGAGAATCATCATTAATTGACGTTGAAGAACCGCTTGGTCCAGTGTCAATCAAGCTGTAAAAAATGATTGTGTGAGTTAGAAATAGCCATGGCTTCTACAACAAAACGTTTAGAAGGCAACCGGAGATCAGTACGTACCCTGAATTTTCAGCAGAACCCCAATCGGTATTACTTGGATACTGAACCTGCCATTCCATACAAATTAAAGGTTTGGATTAGACCAAGAAGGAAAAAAAAGAGTGAGAAAATGTGGGAAAGACAACAACGATCTGTATTTTTACCTTTATCTCCGACTTGGGTGCAACCCATTGGCTTTTAAGACCATTTGGACCTAGAAATGAATGTCTAGATAAGGTTGCTTGGTTTGGAGGCAGAAAATCAAAAGATCTGCAGGTTCATGAGCACAGTTATAGTCTCAATTATCATTTCGGATTTATATGGGCAAGCCCTTCAGTCTTATATACTCATTTCTTGTTCCGATATTCTAAACTAAAGATAAACTCAACAAAACGCAAACAAACAAGCATTTTCAAACATGATACCATAAACAGAAAAGCCAAGCAGCATTAGCAGTTAAGTGCATCAGAGAGGCAAATTTTCTGGTAACAATGACCCAAACATCATCTGAATTTTGTGGTTGCCGAAATAGACAAAGGTAAAGCCAGAAAACCAATGGCATATATGGGATTGCATGCCCCCGTTTCTCAGGGTTTCCGAATTCTCAAGGAATTTATGGTGTATGGATTTCTACTAAACATAATTATAAAGAACAATACTAAAAGAGAATACTCACAGCTTCTGGAATTGGTGATCAATCGGTGCACGATTTGAAGATGAAGCCAGATTATTATTATACGTCCAGGATGGTTGAGATGTTGTCGGTAAAACCGGCTGCATCCAAAGAAGTAAAAAGAAAGAAAAGACAATTGAAGCTTAGGAGTATGGATTTTAAAGATGCAATGTTGAAGTAATCAAAATAACAGTATATTATGTACTAATTGCAATTTTTAAGCCTTAACCTTCTTAATATCAGGTCTAGAGTAGGAGGCTCTATGGACAGGAGGCCATTCAACAGCATCTGAACTATATGATACAACAGGGAAATCACTTCCAACCCGATGCGATTCATCATCAGCTCTGTTCAGCTTATCAACTCGCCGGTCAAATTCCGGTTTTAGAGACTCGAGCTCATTGATTACAGCGCGCAACCTCTGTTGTACAAAGAAGTTTGAGAATACTACTATGTCTGTTGACACTAAACAACACTTGAAGGCTAAAATAGAAATACCTGACCTTCCTACTCCCAAGTCTTTCTTGTGGAAGCGATGCCTGGTAATCTCGATGGAAAGGAATTGTTTCAGAAATCAAACTGCGAGAAAAGAACAAAACTTGTAACCCTTCCATAGTAAAATATACAAAAGTCTCATAGAAGTACACATACTGATCCTCGTCATCTCACCTTGAATATCTAAGTATCATGATATACAAATCAACAACATTCTTCTCTTCGCGATATATGCTGGCCTGAGCAATGTTTAAACGTGTTATTACGGATTTTGTGGACAATTAAAAAAAATTGATTATGCTTAAAATTGTCAAAACTCTGAAAACTTAAGGAACTGGAAGTAGCCGATTAGGTTTACACGGAAGCTAGAAATCAAATCACTGATCCAATAAACTTCAAAATCTAATTGATGAACTAAACTTGGAGACACCCGTAGCAACCTAATATTAATCAATACCACCTCTTTACATTCTCCAGTACCTAGCGCGAGATCAAATCCTAGAGACGCTTAACACTGAATTGAGATGGAGATTCGAAACATCGGTTGCGATAATCGGAACATACCTGTCGGAGAAGATTATCGGCGATGCGGTAGTAATTACGGAGAGGAATACGATTATCCACCTCGATCTTACGAGCCACCTTGTTCAGATCAATCTTCATCTTCGCCGGTGTCCGAAGCTTAACGTTTTCCCGATTTCAATTACTTCGCTGGAATCGGGGGATCAATACGCAAGTCAGAGAAGAATAAAACTGCGTCGTTTTAAGGATAGACAAATGTCGACATGATTACCACCGAAACAGACTCAAAGTCCGTCTCCAACCAAAGGAAACTTATTTGGCAATTTCGAAATATTCAGGGGTAACATCCGGGAAGGAAAAAATATACCACAGACATTAAACGAAACTGAATACAACTTGGAGGATTGGTTTCAATCAAACCAGATTCCAGAAGAAGAGAAGACATCTTATGCTGAAGAAACTCTTACCAAGGATGCCTTTATGTATTGGGATCAAGATGCCAACATAAGGCTTGAGTATGATGTACCACAATGCTCTTGGGAAGAAATGAAAGAGCTATTATACCAAGAGTTCGTGGATGAAGCTGAGAACAACCAAAAATACTATGTGCAGGTTCATTCCAATTCTGAACCAAGAAGATGGATTCTAGCAAACAAACCAAGTCCAAGGGCTAAGCCAAAGAGAATTCACTGTCCTAAGCATTATAAGCTCATTCACAACATCCACAAGGAGAGGACTAAGACTATGCCTGCAACTCAAGCTGAGAAAGTTCAAACAGAATCAGTTCATCAATTTACGAAGCACAAGCAAAGCTCTACATCATTGTCTAAACCACAGAGAAAAAAGAGCAATGTAAGTCTTCTAAACTTTCGAAAACAGCTAGTACCATTTGCTATAGGTGTCATAAGAAAGGTCATTATGCTGCAACTTTTCCAACTAGAACAGTAGATACTTCCCATTCACTAGAACTAAAATTGGATTCATCTAATGACTGTCTAGTTCAATCAAGTTCTGAAATGTCTATTTCTAGTATAATGCACTTGTCTTTGCCAAAGTCTGTTGATCCAGGACACACTAAGGAGCAAATAGATCAAGAAGTTGACAAACACATTGAGGAGCAATGTTTTGAAGCAGTCACACTCCAATTATGCCAAGACAAAGAGCTTGAACAAACTTCACTCAGTACCTGTGTTATGAGTAAGCACCATCCAACATCAGCTGAATTAGTTCCTAAAGTCACTAATCTCAAGTCAGGGATGTTACCAAACCCAACAATTGGTACTCATGTAAGTGAAGCCTATGAACTTGTTCAATATTGGAATAACAGATTAACTAGCCATAGTTTCAAATTCTCTGTTTTCAATGATTCAAGTTCATGTATAATGTACTTGTTCTTTTCCCTAAGTTTCAAGGAAGAAATAGGTATCACTGATGTGTACAAAGGCTGGAGAGAAACTACGACTAGGCAGAGATTAGCTTTGAAGCAAAAGGAGAAACCAGCAAGGCATGGAGCACAACAAGAAGTTATCACCAACAACATCTTGATTCAAAGAATGCCACCAGACAAAATACCATATACAAGAGCAGCAGAGCAAAACAGAGGAGTAATACTATCATATCTGCTCAAAGGAGAACCACCAGACACTACACTCATCACCAGACCACATACATATCAAGATTATTTAGTTTCGAGGTCGAAACCTTTTCAAGAGGGAGAGTATGATGAGGAAATCAAGTCATCATCAACCAAGGATCATGGAGAGGGCATAGATCAACCAACTAAGACCCTTGGAGAGAAGCAGTTTGAGCCCACCAGAGACATATGTGCATGTCTTGGAGCATATCTACTCAACCAGGAAGACTTAAGCAACAAATCAACCTGTTCCAGAAACTTAACTCATCAAGGAATCATCACGAAGTGGAAGTGTCTCAAAATATTTCAAGATGAAGAAGATATGCAAGTTACAACTCAGAAGATTTCCAAGGAACCCGCTGGAGACCAACTGCCACTTATTGGAGAGTTCAGATCGGACCAAGATGAATCAAGTTATAAATCAACTTGTTTTGGAAACCTTACTCAACAGGGGTTCATGGAGAATTGGATTCGGTTCAAAATAATATATGGTTTAAAAGTTATTCAACTTTTAAACCAATGGATTCCCAGCTTGCCTTATTTGGAACCTTCTGGATTTGAGAGCCTTCAATCTTATATTTGGCGACCAGGAGGATATCTACTACAGCCAGAGTATCATAAGACCATCTCAAGCTTCATTTCAAGCCATGGTATCAGGCGGATTCAACCTTGGCCATTCACACTTCAACACTTTCCATATCCGGCACCGGAAGTATTCACACATGAAGCAATCAATTACCAACGGCTCTATTATGATTTGGTCCATATCCAGAGAGTTCTTATAAGATTATCAAGCCATGGAATCATACAGAAGCTGCCTTCAACTTACCTTATTTGGACAAATTTCTTTTTAATGGCTCCAACAGCCATATTCCTTAACCTTTGCTATTTATTTTATTCTCTTAACATTCTAGGACGTGTGTAAGAGCATATATAAGCTTATTTAGACCATTTGTATCAGATACCTTTCAATCAATCAATAATAAACAGAGTATCTCGTTTTCAGAGAGTTTTCTTTAAGTTTGTGTTCATTAGATTCAATTGAATGATTCATTGTTTCTACTGAGTTTCAGAATTAGTTTTCTTTGTGTGATTCAAAGAGGCTGCTTCTGCCAAGGATTGAGAGAGCCAGTCAACCCACTGAGCAAGAGAGTTGTTCACCATCACTTCCATCTCGCAATTCCATTCCATTCTGAACAAGTGAGAGAGCTTCAAAGCCAGCACCTGTTCTTCCATCTCCTACCATCATAGTCTCTTATTTGGGGCTACATCATCTGGTATCAGAGCCGAAAGGCTCCTAACATGTGTATTCTATCCTTTAATTTTGTTTAACTCAATAGATTGCATTTGTTTCATTTGTTCTTCATTCTGTTGCATCCATTTCTGTTCTGTTCTATTAGATCTTTCATTCTTATTAGCTTTTCCTGTTTTATTCATTGCATACATATAAGAAAAACCAAACAAAAAGGTGTTATGTTGCATTTAGTTCCTATCAGTAGTTCATCTTTACATCCAAAAACAAAAATCACAAAAACAGTTTTTGTTTTGCATTTGCTCTTTAAGTTGTTTCTGTTTTTCATTCATATTGTGCAGTCTTAAATCCAAAACCAAAAAAAAAAATTGCATAGTTTCTTTCCTGTTCGAATTTATTGTTTACAGAAGTTTTATTGTTCTTAACAACCCCCAGAAAAACAAAAAGAGAAGAAGTTTTTGTGTTTGATTGATTTTTCCTTTTCCCCAAGTTTTAAAACTTGTTGTTTCCATTTGTAAGTTATTCAGTATCTTATTTTACTCTTCCATTTCGAATTTCAAACAAAAAGTCAAAAAAATTACCAACAATAATTTTACATTAAAGTGTTTTAACCACATGGATTTCAGCGAAGGAAAGTTGTATCATTCGATTTTTACCTTCTGAGCATTGATTTATTTGGACCGTGCATTCACAATTATCCTTAGCCTTGGTTTATAAACTAACTTAAGGAATATCATGACATATTAATACACTTCAGAAGCTTTGTTTCAGGTACTAAGAAATGGAAGAAGAAGAAGACAATTGGGAACAAGAAGAAATCATGTCAGAAGAAGAAGGTTCCTATGGAGAGCCATGGTCTGAAGATTGTTCCATTGTTGATTATGAGGAGGATTCGACTGATGCAGAACCTGACCCGGAACCACCAGACAATTGTCTTGATGAAACAAGTTATGAAGAATGGTCTGGAGAAGAAGCAGAGGAAGGCTGTGTAGAAGAGTATGGTCATGGATCAGAAACAAAGGGTGGCTTAAATAGGGAGATTGAACCAGAAGAAGATTATGAACCATGGGAGCATGAAGAAGAGGAGACCAAGCAAGAGTTATACCACATATTTTTCTCAGGACATGTGGGAAAGAGACTTGGAGGATTGGTTTCAATCAAACCAGATTCCAGAAGAGGAGAAGACATCTTATGCTGAAGAAACTCTTACCAAGGATGCCTTTATGTATTGGGATCAAGATGCCAACATAAGGCTTGAGTATGATGTACCACAATGCTCTTGGGAAGAAATGAAAGAGCTATTATACCAAGAGTTCGTGGATGAAGCTGAGAACAACCAAAAGTACTATGTGCAGGTTCATTCCAATTCTGAACCAAGAAGATGGATTCTAGCAAACAAACCAAGTCCAAGGGCTAAGCCAAAGAGAATTCACTGTCCTAAGCATTATAAGCTCATTCACAACATCCACAAGGAGAGGACTAAGACTATGCCTGCAACTCAAGCTGAGAAAGTTCAAACAGAATCAGTTCATCAATTTACGAAGCACAAGCAAAGCTCTACATCATTGTCTAAACCACAGAGAAAAAGAGCAATGTAAGTCTTCTAAACTTTCGAAAACAGCTAGTACCATTTGCTATAGGTGTCATAAGAAAGGTCATTATGCTACAACTTGTCCAACTAGAACAGTAGATACTTCCCATTCACTAGAACTAAAATTGGATTCATCTAATGACTATCTAGTTCAATCAAGTTCTGAAATGTCTATTTCTAGTATAATTCACTTGTCTTTGCCAAAGTCTGTTGATCCAGGACACACTAAGGAGCAAATAGATCAAGAAGTTGACAAACACATTGAGGAGCAATGTTCTGAAGCAGTCACACTCCAATTATGCCAAGACAAAGAGCTTGAACAAACTTCACTCAGTACCTGTGTTATGAGTAAGCACCATCCAACATCAGCTGACTTAGTTCCTAAAGTCACTAATCTCAAGTCAGGGATGTTACCAAACCCAACAATTGGTACTCATGTAAGTGAAGCTTATGAACTTGTTCAATATTGGAATAACAGATTAACTAGCCATAGTTTCAAATTTTCTGTTTTCAATGATTCAAGTTCATGTATAATGTACTTGTTCTTTTCCCTAAGTTTCAAGGAAGAAATAGGTATCACTGATGTGTACAAAGGCTGGAGAGAAACTACGACTAGGCAGAGATTAGCTTTGAAGCAAAAGGAGAAACCAGCAAGGCATGGAGCACAACAATAAGTTGTCACCAACAACATATTTATTCAAAGAAAGCCACCAGACAAAATACCATATACAAGAGCAGCAGATCAAAACAGAGGAGTAATACTATCATATCTGCTCAAAGGAGAACCACCAGACACTACACTCATCACCAGACCACATACATATCTAGATTATTTAGTTTCGAGGTCGAAACCTTTTCAAGAGGGAGAGTATGATGAGGAAATCAAGTCATCATCAACCAAGGATCATGGAGAGGGCATAGATCAACCAACTAAGACCCTTGGAGAGAAGCAGTTTGAGCCCACCAGAGACATATGTGCATGTATTGGAGCATATCTACTCAACTAGGAAGACTTAAGCAACAAATTAACCTGTTCCAGAAACTTAACTCATCAAGGAATCATCACGAAGTGGAAGTGTCTCAAAATATTTCAAGATGAAGAAGATATGCAAGTTACAACTCAAAAGATTTCCAAGGAACCCGCTGGAGACCAACTGCCACTTATTGGAGAGTTCAGATCGGACCAAGATGAATCAAGTTATAAACCAACTTGTTTTGGAAACCTTACTCAACAGGGGTTCATGGAGAATTGGATTCGGTTCAAAATAATATATGGTTTAAAAGTTATTCAACTTTTAAACCAATGGATTCCCAGCTTGCCTTATTTAGAACCTTCTGGATTTGAGAGCCTTCAATCTTATATTTGGCGACCAGGAGGATATCTACTACAGCCAGAGTATCATAAGACCATCTCAAGCTTCATTACAAGCCATGGTATCATGCGGATTCTGTTGGGATAGTGTCCTGAAATCACACTTGTACTCACTCCTGATGATAGTTGTGTGTCGAGATCAGACATTCGTATAATACTGGGCGGTTGCAATGTTTTGCTAGAAGCCTCTTGCAATCTGTAAGTTGTAGACTTACTGCCAGTATTATATGATCCTATAGGGTCACACACCTAAGCAAACTGGAAGCTTAAATATGGGAATGATCATTATGGTAATGATCATGTTAATGTGTATTGGATACACATTAATATCGAGTATATGGTGGTGTGTCGATCGACACAGTATGTGTGTCGGTCGACACAGATCGGGTTTCGAAACAGACGTTTTGATTTTATGACTTAAACGAGTTGGCCTGTTTTGAGTGATTCGAGGTCTTAATAAAAACATTGAGTTTCGACCTAGAATAGTAGCCGTCAACGTTTTCTTGACAGAGAAAGCAGAAACACCAAAAAACTCAGTGATCCCAAAGATCCGGCACTAGCATCCCGGTTTCCAGGTTTGTGTGCGTGTGTATCTGGTAGAGGCGAAGCATCTGAGTCGCTAGATCTCGTTCACCAATCATTCCGCTGCCAGTTCAAGGTAAGAACGAGGTTGGTAATTTCAATATAATAAACCCTAGATCCTATGAGATCCATCAGTGGTATCAGATCTATTAGGGTTTAGTCTGTTGAATCTAAGGCATTTAAATCGAATACTGATAAATTTGATTAGTTAAGTGCCTGTTAAATCATGTTTTGTAGAATTTAATCTCGGATTAAGTCTCTGTTGAAAAACGATGAACCTGTGTTTTCGCACAATGTCGATCGACACAAGTTTGTGTCGGTCGACACACCGCGAAAACGATTATAAAACTTTAGGGTTTTCGCAAAGTGTCGATCGACACTAAGCTTGTGTCGGTTGATGCACCGCGAATACGCCTATTAGATCGCACTGTGTCGATCGACACACTGGGTGCATCGATCGACACAGGCTGTGCGAAAGGATAGATCGGTTCAATTGGATTGAACCGGTTATCTCGCATGGTTATGTCGGTTAAATCGGTTCAATTGGATGAACTAGTTCAATTAGATTGGACTGGTTATCTCAATTAGTTAAGAACCGATTTAATTGGTTGATTTCGGTTAAATTAGATTTATCAGTTATCAACCCGGTTCAATTGGATTGAACTGGAAAACCGATTTGATTTTGGTTAGGTTGTGTCGACCAATACAAGGATGTGACGATCGACACACTAATCGCAGACTTGTGGTTGGACCTCAAATTGCGAATGCCAAACCAAATCTAACTCCCTGCTCCTAGATTAACTTAAAAATAATAAATCTAGATATTATAAGTAACTTAAAATATTCTTGGATGTATATTGGATATACATCAAGATTAAATAGTTCTTTTCCTCAACTTAATATCAAGTGATCTTGATGTCTTGCTCGATCTTGTCCACTGTCAAGACTCGTTTCGTTGTTGGATAGCCTTGGAGTCCTTGGTATCCACAGATACATGAGTAAGGCAGGTGATCATTGATAGACTTGCAGTGCGACTGTCAATGATCACAAGACTGAAGATATTGGTTTAATTGACTGGGCTATCAGAAGTTCTGGGTCCAGAGACATCAGAGTGGATAAGACATGGATTGTCCTCTCCGCGACCAAGAATTGTACTGGGTACAATTAGCAATGATTTACTTACCTAGATAACTAAGGTTTGGGTGATGGCGAGTCGCCCACTCAAATTTTTGGTGATATGAGGATCTTGGTTTATTGTATTCATCTAAGGAAACACAGTTTTTGAATACAATGCGAGTTTTCTTATTAGATAAGAATTCTCATTTCTTGAGCATCATAACTAAAACCTCTACCTCTTTTAATTACAGCTATGTCTGTCTCAACTCACATCAACACTTTCTCGTTAAGATCCGTCCTTGAGAAGGACAAGCTTAATGGATCAAATTTCTTGGAATGATATCAGAACCTGAGAATAGTTCTCAGGCAGGAGAACAAAGAATATGTCCTTACAAGAGTTCTCCCCGAGAGGCCACGTTCCAATGCCACGTAGCCAAATAAGAATGCTTGGGATAAGCATTCAGCTGATGTCAAAGACGTTAATTGTCTAATGCTGGTGACTATGAACTCTGAGCTGCAGAAGCAATATGAGAACGTGATGTCACCGATTGAGATGATTAACAGCCTGAAAGCTTTGTTTCAGGAGCAAGCTCGCACAGAGAGATACCAGACGGTTAAATCTCTCATGGATTGCAAGCTGGCTAAGGACAGTCCAGTGAGTCCTCATGTCCTTAAAATGATGGGTTACATTGATAACCTGGGGAAACTGGACTGTGCCATTAGCCAGGAGCTAGCAACTGACATGATTCTGCAGTCTTTGCCGTCGTGTTTTGATCAGTTCATCATGAACTACAACATGCAAAACATGACTAAGACATTGACTGAGTTGCACGGTATGCTGAAGACAGCAGAGCCGAATCTCAAGAAGGCTACTCCCAATGTCCTGATGGTACAAGGGGGTAAAAGGTTTAAGAAACCTGGTAAGGATAAGGGAAAGGCTAAGGCCTTCCAGACTGAGAGTCAAGACAAGCCCAAGCCCAAGCCCAAATCCGGGTCTTCTCCTGAGGACAAATGCAACTACTGCAAGCAGCTAGGGCATTGGAAGAGAGACTGCAAGAAGTTCATGGAAGATTATGCGAAGCTGAAGAAGACGTATGATGCGTCTGACTCAGGTATTTATGTTATCGAACTTAATGTTATGTCTTCTAGTTCTACTTCGTGGGTATTGGATACCGGCTGCGGTGCTCATATTTGTACTAATATGCAGGCACTAAGAAACAATAGAACGCTGATGAAAGGACAAGTGGAGCTACGGGTCGGGAATGGAGCTAAGGTTGCTGCACTGGCCGTAGGCACTTATGATTTGTCTTTACCTTCTGGCATGGTTTTAGAATTGAATAATTGCTACTTTGTATCTGCGATTATCAGAAACATAATTTCAGTTTCCGTTTTGGATTTGGAAGGTTTTGATTTTGCTGTTAAGAATAAAGTTTGTTCTTTTAATCGTGATGGTACGTTTTATGGTAGCGCCCCATTAGATAATGGGTTATATGTCTTAAACCAAGAAATGCCTGTCTTTAACATAAATACAAAGCGGTTTAAGTCAAATGACGAAAACCCGACTTTCTTATGGCATTGTCGTTTGGGACATATCAATGAGAAACGCATTCAGAGACTCCATCGGAATGGGCTTCTGGGATCATTTGATTTTGAATCATGTGAGAAATGCGAATCTTGCTTGATGGGCAAAATGGCTAGGGCCCCTTTCAACAAACCGAATGAAAGGGCCAGTGATTTATTGGGCCTTATTCATACTGATGTATGTGGGCCAATGAGCACTGTTGCCAGAGGAAATTACAAGTACTTCATTACCTTCACTGATGACTTCAGTAGGTATGGCTATGTCTATTTGATGAGACACAAGTTAGAATCCTTTGATAGATTCAAAGAATTCAAGAATGAAGTATAGAACCAACTTGGCCAAAGTATCAAAGTTCTGCGGTCAGATCGCGGAGGAGAATACTTGAGTCAAGAGTTCAGCGACTATCTGAGCGAGTGTGGAATTGTTTCACAACTCACTCCTGGAACACCCCAATGGAATAGAGTGTCAGAGAGGAGGAATCGAACCTTATTGGATATGGTTCGGTCTATGATGAGTCATTCAGATCTTCCATTATCCTTTTGGGGTTACGCTCTAGAAACGTCTGCGTTTACACTAAATAGGGTGCCATCTAAATCAGTGGAAAAGACACCACATGAATTGTGGACTGGGAATATTCCAAGTCTGTCTTTCCTGAAGATTTGGGGTTGTGAGGCTTATGTCAAACGTTTAATCTCTGACAAGCTCGCACCCAAATCAGATAAATGCTACTTCGTTGGTTATCCTAGGGAAACCAAGGCATACTACTTTTACAACCGATCTGAGAAAAAAGTTTTTGTTGCTCGGGACTGTTCTTTTCTTGAAAGAGAATTTCTTTCTAAGAATAACAGTGGGATTAAAGTACATCTCGAAGAAATTCAAGATGCACAGGAGACTGCTCAACCTGCTGAGGAAGAGCAGCAGTTGGATCCACAAAGTTCTGTGGAACCCGCGCCTGTGGAGCCTGAAGTTCGCAGATCCGGAAGGATCCTTCACGAACCCGAGAGATACTATGGATTTCTCGTGACCAATTGCAATGATCTGATGATCATTGAAAGTGACGAACCAGCGACCTTCGCGGAAGCAATGATGGGCCCGGACTCCGAAAAGTGGCTTGGAGCCTCTAAATCCGAAATGGAAACCATGTCCGAAAACCAAGTATGGTCCTTGGTCAATTTACCTAATGGTGCGAAAGCCATTGAGTGTAAATGGATCTTCAAGAAGAAGATTGACGTGGATGGCAATGTCCAAATTTACAAAGCTAGGTTGGTGGCTAAAGGTTTCAAACAGATTCATGGTGTTGACTATGATGAAACCTACTCCCCATTCGCTATGCTTAAATCTATTCGGATTCTTCTAGCAACTGCTGCTCATTATGACTATGAGATTTGGCAGATGGATGTCAAAACCGCTTTTCTGAATGGTATTCTGGAAGAGGATGTGTATATGACACATCCTGAAGGTTTTGTAGATCCTAAGAATGCTGGGAAGGTATGCAAGCTTCATAAATCCATTTATGGATTGAAGCAAGCATCACGGAGTTGGAATCTTCGTTTTGATGAAGCAGTAAAACAATTTGGTTTCATCAAGAACGAAGAAGAACCATGTGTATACAAGAAGACTAGTGGGAGCAGAATTGCGTTTCTTGTACTGTATGTCGATGACATACTCCTTCTCGGTAATGACGTTCTGTTGCTTCAGTCTGTTAAGACTTGGCTCAGAAGTTGTTTTTCCATGAAAGATATGGGAGAAGCCGCGTACATTCTTGGAATCAGAATCTACAGAGATAGAGCGAACATGCTGATTGGATTGTGCCAGGACACTTATATTGATAAGGTGTTGCACATATTCAAGATGCATGATTCCAAGAAGGGCTTCATACCGATGTCTCATGACATTAGTCTCAGCAAGAAGCAGTGTCCGGCGACACAGGCTGAGCGAGAACGCATGGGTAGGATTCCTTATGCTTCTGCAATAGGATCTATCATTTATGCCATGCTCTGCACTCGTCCAAATGTAGCTTACGCGTTAAGCATGACGAGTAGATACCAATCTGATCCAGGTGAAGATCACTGGACAACTGTCAAGAATATTCTCAAGTATTTGAGACATAGCAAGGATAAGTTCTTGGTATATGGAGGAAGTGAAGAACTTGTGGTGAATGGATTCACTGATGCGAGTTTTCAGATGGACAGAGACGATTTCCGATCACAATCTGGATATGTCTTCTGTCTAAATGGCGGTGCAATGAGCTGGAAGAGCTCTAAGCAGAATACCGTAGCTGATTCCACGACGGAAGCTGAATATGTTGCTCCTTCAGAAGCGGCAAAGGAAGCTGTTTGGATCAAGAAGTTCATGACTGAACTTGGTGTGGTTCCTAGTATCTTGGAGCCAGTGGCTTTATTTTGTGATAACAATGGAGCCATTGCTCAAGCGAAAGAACCCAGGTCACACCAGAAGTTCAAACACGTAGAGAGGAGATATCACCTGATTCGTGATATCGTCAATAGAGGTGATGTGAAGATCAGCCGAGTTCCAACGGACGAGAATGTCGCTGATCCTCTAACTAAGCCACTCCCAAGGCCTAAGCATGAGAGTCATACGACTGCTGTAGGCATTAGAGATCTGAAGATGTAACCTTGATTCTAGTGGGAGTTTTGTGGTTTTATTTTAGTTATATTAAGATGTTCTTGCAAACATACTTTTGGATATGTTTAATGAAATTTGATTTCAGCATTATTTATTGTGATCTAAATAATGGTCCCAAAATAAGTTTATGCCATATTATAGGTCATCAAGTTGAGGACTTGATCATGAAACCCTATAAATTATAGATGACATAAATTATAATGTGTCCCTAGTCGAGGTTGTCAAAGTGGGACAATGACAACCGCGAGAGACTAGATTGTGAGGTGACTATTGACTAAGTTTCATGGAGTCAATGATATGATTATCACAGTCAGTCACGTAGATATATGTTGATGAACATATGATCGGACGTGACCCGCTAATGAGAAGTCTCCAAGATAGTTATATATGTGTCATGAGAGATTCTCATTACGACTATAGAGTATAGTCCTTAGACCTGAGTTCATCATGCTTTCTAGCATATGAATTGGTACACTTTGACCTTGTCAAACGTCGACCCGTAACTGGCGGCTATAACGGCATTGCTTAGATATATCATGAAGTGTGTGTAGGAACATGGATGGAACAAGATGGGATTTGTCCCTCCTGTATAACGGGAGATGAATATCTCAAGGCCTATCGAAGATTCAATACTGAGAAAATGTGTGGCCGCACTCAAACGAACTGTAGTTCAGTTGTTTGAATTGTTCAGTATAAGATCAGGAGTTCGATAAACACGATGTTGGCTTAATAAGGATGACAATAATCTTTCCTTATGCCAAATCGAGATATAGAGACAAAAGGATTATAGGAATTGATGATTCCAGTACAAGTAGGAGATTGTTGGGATAGTATCCTGAAATCACACTTGTACTCACTCCTGATGATAGTTGTGTGTCGAGATCAGACATTCGTATAATACTGGGCGGTTGCAATGTTTTGCTAGAAGCCTCTTGCAATCTGTAAGTTGTAGACTTACTGCCAGTATTATATGATCCTATAGGGTCACACACCTAAGCAAACTGGAAGCTTAAATATGGGAATGATCATTATGGTAATGATCATGTTAATGTGTATTGGATACACATTAATATCGAGTATATGGTGGTGTGTCGATCGACACAGTATGTGTGTCGGTCGACACAAATCGGGTTTCGAAACAGACGTTTCTATTTTATGACTTAAACGAGTTGGCGCGTTTTGAGTGATTCGAGGTCTTAATAAAAACATTGAGTTTCGACCTAGAATAGTAGCTGTCAACTTTTTCTTGACAGAGAAAGCAGAAACACCAAAAAACTCAGAGATCCCAAAGATCCGGCACTAGCATCCCGGTTTCCAGGTTTGTGTGCGTGTGTATCTGGTAGAGGCAAAGCATCTGAGTCGCTAGATCTCGTTCACCAATCATTCCGCTGCCAGTTCAAAGTAAGAACGAGGTTGGTAATTTCAATATAATAAACCCTAGATCCTAGGAGATCCATCAGATTCAACCTTGGCCATTCACACTTCAACACTTTCCATATCCGGCACCGGAAGTACTCACACATGAAGCAATCAATTACCAACGGCTCTATTATGATTTGGTCCATATCCAGAGAGTTCTTAGAAGATTATCAAGCCATGGAATCATACAGAAGCTGCCTTCAACTTACCTTATTTGGACATATTTCTTTTTAATGGCTCCAACAGCCATATTCCTTAACCTTTTCTATTTATTTTATTCTCTTAACATTCTAGGACGTGTGTAAGAGCATATATAAGCTCATTTAGACCATTTGTATCAGATACCTTTCAATCAATCAATAATAAACAGAGTATCTCGTTTTCAGAGAGTTTTCTTTGAGTTTGTGTTCATTAGATTCAATTGAATGATTCATTGTTTCTACTGAGTTTCAGAATTAGTTTTCTTTGTGTGATTCAAAGAGGCTGCTTCTGCCAAGGATTGAGAGAGTCAGTCAACCCACTGAGCAAGAGAGTTGTTCACCATCACTTCCATCTCGCAATTCCATTCCATTATGAACAAGTGAGAGAGCTTCAAAGCCAGCACCTGTTCTTCCATCTCCTACCATCATAGTCTCTTATTTGGGGCTACATCATCTGGTATCAGAGCCGAAAGGCTCCTAACATGTGTATTCTATCCTTTAATTTTGTTAACTCAATAGATTGCATTTGTTTCATTTGTTCTTCATTCTGTTGCATCCATTTCTGTTATGTTCCATTAGATCTTTCATTCTTATTAGTTTTTCCTGTTTTATTCATTGCATACATATAAGAAAAACCAAACAAAAAGGTGTTCTGTTGCATTTAGTTCCTATCAGCAGTTCATCTTTACATCCAAAAACAAAAATCACAAAACAGTTTTTGTTTTGCATTTGCTCTTTAAGTTGTTTCTGTTTTTCATTCATATTGTGCATTCTTAAATCCAAAACCAAAAAAAAAAAATTGCATAGTTTCTTTCCTTTTCAAATTTATTGTTTACAGAAGTTTTATTGTTCTTAACAACCCCCAGAAAAACAAAAAGAGAAGAAGTTTTTGTGTTTGATTGATTTTTCCTTTTCCCCAAGTTTTAAAACTTGTTGTTTCCATTTGTAAGTTATTCAGTATCTTTTTTTTTTTTAACGCTGATACAGATTATGAGAACTATTACAAGGACAATTTAACAGATAATACTACCTCCGTTCTATGAGAATCCATCAATGGTCACGATCAACGGCTCCACCTGCTCCTGAAAACTTCCTTATAAGCTTGCCTCCATTAATCTTGTAAAACTGCGCCTTCGGGGATTCGAACCCAGTACCTGCCGGTGTAAAGCATTAACCACTTGACCACTAGACCACGGTTGCTTCACATTCAGTATCTTATTTTACTCTTCCATTTCGAATTTCAAACAAAAAAGTCAAAAAAATTACCAGCAATAATTTTACATTAAAGTGTTTTAACCACAGGGATTTTAGAGAAGGAAAGTTGTATCATTCGATTTTTACCTTCTGAGCATTGATTTATTTGGACCGTGCATTCACAATTATCCTTAGCCTTGGTTTATAAACTAACTTAAGGAATATCAGGACATATTAATACACTTCAGAAGCTTTGTTTCAGGTACTAAGAAATGGAAGAAGAAGAAGACAATTGGGAACAAGAAGAAATCATGTCAGAAGAAGAAGGTTCCTATGGAGAGCCATGGTCTGAAGATTGTTCCATTGTTGATTATGAGGAGGATTCGACTGATGCAGAACCTGACCCGGAACCACCAGACAATTGTCTTGATGAAACAAGTTATGAAGAATGGTCTGGAGAAGAAGCAGAGGAAGGTTGTGTAGAAGAGTATGGTCATGGATCAGAAACAAAGGGTGGCTTCAATAGGGAGATTGAACCAGAAGAAGATTATGAACCATGGGAGCATGAAGAAGAGGAGACCAAGCAAGAGTCATACCACATATGTTTCTCAGGACATGGTGAAGGACCAGAAGCATATCTAAGGTGGGAAAGAGACTTGGAGGATTGGTTTCAATCAAACCAGATTCCAGAAGAGGAGAAGACATCTTATGCTGAAGAAACTCTTACCAAGGATGCCTTTATGTATTGAGATCAAGATGCCAACATAAGGCTTGAGTATGATGTACCAGAATGCTCTTGGGAAGAAATGAAAGAGCTATTATACCAAGAATTCGTGGATGAAGCTGAGAACAACCAAAAGTACTATGTGCAGGTTCATTCCAATTCTGAACCAAGAAGATGGATTCTAGCAAACAAACCAAGTCCAAGGGCTAAGCCAAAGATAATTCACTGTCCTAAGCATTATAAGCTCATTCACAACATCCACAAGGAGAGGACTAAGACTATGCCTGCAACTCAAGCTGAGAAAGTTCAAACAGAATCAGTTCATCAATTTACGAAGCACAAGCAAAGCTCTACATCATTGTCTAAACCACAGAGAAAAAAAGAGCAATGTAAGTCTTCTAAACTTTCAAAAACAGCTAGTACCATTTGCTATAGGTGTCATAAGAAAGATCATTATGCTGCAACTTTTCCAACTAGAACAGTAGATACTTCCCATTCACTAGAACTAAAATTGGATTCATCTAATGACTGTCTAGTTCAATCAAGTTCTGAAATGTCTATTTCTAGTATAATGCACTTGTCTTTGCCAAAGTCTGTTGATCCAGGACACACTAAGGAGCAAATAGATCAAGAAGTTGACAAACACATTGAGGAGCAATGTTTTGAAGCAGTCACACTCCAATTATGCCAATACAAAGAGCTTGAACAAACTTCACTCAGTACATGTGTTATGAGTAAGCACCATCCAACATCAGCTGACTTAGTTCCTAAAGTCACTAATCTCAAGTCAGGGATGTTACCAAACCCAACAATTGGTACTCATGTAAGTGAAGCTTATGAACTTGTTCAATATTGGAATAACAGATTAACTAGCCATAGTTTCAAATTCTCTGTTTTCAATGATTCAAGTTCAAGTATAATGTACTTGTTCTTTTCCCTAAGTTTCAAGGAAGAAATAGGTATCACTGATGTGTACAAAGGCTGGAGAGAAACTACGACTAGGCAGAGATTAGCTTTGAAGCAAAAGGAGAAACCAGCAAGGCATGGAGCACAACAAGAAGTTGTCACCAACAACATCTTGATTCAAAGAAAGCCACCAGACAAAATACCATATACAAGAGCAGCAGAGCAAAACATAGGAGTAATACTATCATATCTGCTCAAAGGAGAACCACCAGACACTACACTCATCACCAGACCACATACATATCAAGATTATTTAGTTTCGAGGTCGAAACCTTTTCAAGAGGGAGAGTATGAGGAGGAAATCAAGTCATCATCAACCAAGGAGCATGGAGAGGGCATAGATCAACCAACTAAGACCCTTGGAGAGAAGCAATTTGAGCCCACTAGAGACATATGTGCATGTCTTGGAGCATATCTACTCAACCAGGAAGACTTAAGCAACAAATAAACCTGTTCCAGAAACTTAACTCATCTAGAAATCATCACGAAGTGGAAGTGTCTCAAAATATTTCAAGATGAAGAAGATATGCAAGTTACAACTCAGAAGATTTCCAAGGAACCCGCTGGAGACCAACTGCCACTTATTGGAGAGTTCAGATCGGATCAAGATGAATAAAGTTATAAACCAACTTGTTTTGGAAACCTTACTCAACAGGGGTGCATGGAGAATTGGATTCGGTTCAAAATAATATATGGTTTAAAAGTTATTCAACTTTTAAACCAATAGATTCCCAGCTTGCCTTATTTGGAACCTTCTGGATTTGAGAGCCTTCAATCTTATATTTGGAGACCAGGAGGATATCTACTACAGCCAGAGTATCATAAAACCATCTCAAGCTTCATTACAAGCCATGGTATCAGGCGGATTCAACCTTGGCCATTCACATTTCAACACTTTCCATATCCGGCACCGGAAGTGTTCACACATGAAGCAATCAATTACCAACGGCTCTATTATGATTTGGTCCATATCCAGAGAGTTCTTAGAAGATTATCAAGCCATGGAATCATACAGAAGCTGCCTTCAACTTACCTTATTTAGATAGATTTCTTTTTAATGGCTCCAACAGCCATATTCCTTAACCTTTGCTATTTATTTTATTCTCTTAACATTCTAGGACGTGTGTAAGAGCATATATAAGCTCATTTAGACCATTTGTATCAGATACCTTTCAATCAATCAATAATAAACAAATTATTTCGTTTTCAGAGAGTTTTCTTTGAGTTTGTGTTCATTAGATTCAATTGAGTGATTCATTGTTTCTACTGAGTTTCAGAATTAGTTTTCTTTGTGTGATTCAAAGAGGCTGCTTCTGCCAAGGATTGAGAGAGTCAGTCAACCCACTGAGCAAGAGAGTTGGTCACCATCACTTCCATCTCGCAATTCCATTCCATTCTGAACAAGTGAGAGAGCTTCAAAGCCAGCACCTGTTCTTCCATCTCCTACCATCATAGTCTCTTATTTGGGGCTACATCATCTGGTATCAGAGCCGAAAGGCTCCTAACATGTGTATTATATCCTTTAATTTTGTTTAACTCAATAGATTGCATTTGTTTCATTTGTTCTTCATTCTGTTGCATCCATTTCTGTTATGTTCTATTAGATCTTTCATTCTTATTACTTTTTCCTGTTTTATTCATTGCATACATATAAGAAAAACCAAACAAAAATGTGTTCTCTTGCATTTAGTTCCTATCAGTAGTTCATCTTTACATCCAAAAACAAAAATCACAAAACAGTTTTTGTTTTGCATTTGCCCTTTAAGTTGTTTCTGTTTTTCATTCATATTGTGCATTCTTAAATCCAAAACCAAAAAAAAAAAAAAATTGCATAGTTTCTTTCCTTTTCAAATTTATTGTTTACAGAAGTTTTATTGTTCTTAACAACCCCCAGAAAAACAAAAAGAGAAGAAGTTTTTGTGTTTGATTGATTTTTCCTTTTCCCCAAGTTTTAAAACTTGTTGTTTCCATTTGTAAGTTATTCAGTATCTTATTTTACTCTTCCATTTCGAATTTCAAACAAAAAAGTCAAAAAAATTACCAGCAATAATTTTACATTAAAGTGTTTTAACCACATGGATTTTAGAGAAGGAAAGTTGTATCATTCGATTTTTACCTTCTGAGCATTGATTTATTTGGACCGTGCATTCACAATTATCCTTAGCCTTGGTTTATAAACTAACTTAAGGAATATCATGACATATTAATACACTTCAGAAGCTTTGTTTCAGGTACTAAGAAATGGAAGAAGAAGAAGACAATTGGGAACAAGAAGAAATCATGTCAGAAGAAGAAGGTTCCTATGGAGAGCCATGGTCTGAAGATTGTTCCATTGTTGATTATGAGGAGGATTCGACTGATGCAGAACCTGACCCGGAACCACCAGACAATTGTCTTGATGAAACAAGTTATGAAGAATGGTCTGGAGAAGAAGCAGAGGAAGGCTGTGTAGAAGAGTATGGTCATGGATCAGAAACAAAGGGTGGCTTAAATAGGGAGATTGAACCAAAAGAAGATTATGAACCATGGGAGCATGAAGAAGAGGAGACCAAGCAAGAGTTATACCACATATGTTTCTCAGGACATGTGGGAAAGAGACTTGGAGGATTGGTTTCAATCAAACCAGATTCCAGAAGAGGAGAAGACATCTTATGCTGAAGAAACTCTTACCAAGGATGCCTTTATGTATTGGGATCAAGATGCCAACATAAGGCTTGAGTATGATGTACCACAATGCTCTTGGGAAGAAATGAAAGAGCTATTATACCAAGAGTTCGTGGATGAAGCTGAGAACAACCAAAAGTACTATGTGCAGGTTCATTCCAATTCTGAACCAAGAAGATGGATTCTAGCAAACAAACCAAGTCCAAGGGCTAAGCCAAAGAGAATTCACTGTCCTAAGCATTATAAGCTCATTCACAACATCCACAAGGAGAGGACTAAGACTATGCCTGCAACTCAAGCTGAGAAAGTTCAAACAGAATCAGTTCATCAATTTACGAAGCACAAACAAAGCTCTACATCATTGTCTAAACCACAGAGAAAAAAAGAGCAATGTAAGTCTTCTAAACTTTCGAAAACAGCTAGTACCATTTGCTATAGGTGTCATAAGAAAGGTCATTATGCTGCAACTTGTCCAACTAGAACAGTAGATACTTCCCATTCACTAGAACTAAAATTGGATTCATCTAATGACTGTCTAGTTCAATCAAGTTCTGAAATGTCTATTTCTAGTATAATGCACTTGTCTTTGCCAAAGCCTGTTGATCCAGGACACAATAAGGAGCAAATAGATCAAGAAGTTGACAAACACATTGAGGAGAAATGTTTTGAAGCAGTCACACTCCAATTATGCCAAGACAAAGAGCTTGAACAAACTTCACTCAGTACCTGTGTTATGAGTAAGCACCATCCAACATCAGCTGACTTAGTTCCTAAAGTCACTAATCTCAAGTCAGGGATGTTACCAAACCCAACAATTGGTACTCATGTAAGTGAAGCCTATGAACTTGTTCAATATTGGAATAACAGATTAACTAGCCATAGTTTCAAATTCTCTGTTTTCAATGATTCAAGTTCATGTATAATGTACTTGTTCTTTTCCCTAAGTTTCAAGGAAGAAATAGGTATCACTGATTTGTACAAAGGCTGGAGAGAAACTACGACTAGGCAGAGTGTAGCTTTGAAGCAAAAGGAGATACCAGCAAGGCATGGAGCACAACAAGAAGTTGTCACCAACAACATCTTGATTCAAAGAAAGCCACCAGACAAAATACCATATACAAGAGCAGCAGAGCAAAACAAAGGAGTAATACTATCGTATCTGCTCAAAGGAGAACCACCAGACACTACACTCATCACCAGACCACATACATATCAAGATTATTTATTTTCGAGGTTGAAACCTTTTCAAGAGGGAGAGTATGATGAGGACATCAAGTCATCATCAACCAAGGAGCATGGAGAGGGCATAGATCAACCAACTAAGACCCTTGGAGAGAAGCAGGTTGAGCCCACCAGAGACATATGTGCATGTCTTGGAGCATATCTACTCAACCAGGATGACTTAAGCAACAAATCAACCTGTTACAGAAACTTAACTCATCAAGGAATCATCACGAAGTGGAAGTGTCTCAAAATCTTTCAAGATAAAGAAGATATGCAAGTTACAACTCAGAAGATTTCCAAGGAACCCGCTGGAGACCAACTGACACTTATTGGAGAGTTCAGATCGGACCAAGATGAATCAAGTTATAACCCAACTTGTTTTGGAAACCTTACTCAACAGGGGTTCATGGAGAATTGGATTCGGTTCAAAATAATATATGTTTTAAAAGTTATTCAACTTTTAAACAAATGGATTCCCAGCTTGCCTTATTTGGAACCTTCTGGATTTGAGAGCCTTCAATCTTATATTTGGCGACCAGGAGGATATCTACTATATCCAGAGTATCATAAGACCATCTCAAGCTTCATTACAAGCCATGGTATCAGGCGGATTCAACCTTGGCCATTCACACTTCAACACTTTCCATATCCGGCACCGGAAGTATTCACACATGAAGCAATCAATTACCAACGGCTCTATTATGATTTGGTCCATATCCAGAGAGTTCTTAGAAGATTATCAAGCCATGGAATCATACAGAAGCTGTCCAGATACAAGGAGCCTTCAACTTACCTTATTTGGACATATTTCTTTTAATGGCTCCAACAGCCATATTCCTTAACCTTTGCTATTTCTTTTATTCTCTTAACATTCTAGGACGTGTGTAAGAGCATATATAAGCTCATTTAGACCATTTGTATCTGATACCTTTCAATAAATCAATAATAAACAGAGTATTTCGTTTTCAGAGAGTTTTCTTTGAGTTTGTGTTCATTAGATTCAATTGAGTGATTCATTGTTTCTACTGAGTTTCAGAATTAGTTTTCTTTGTGTGATTCAAAGAGGCTGCTTCTGCCAAGGATTGAGAGAGTCAGTCAACCCACTGAGCAAGAGAGTTGTTCACCATCACTTCCATCTCGCAATTCCATTCCATTCTGAACAAGTGAGAGAGCTTCAAAGCCAGCACCTGTTCTTCTATCTCCTACCATCATAGTCTCTTATTTGGGGCTACATCATTAACGGTAGCTTGTTACTCTTTAGGAGAGTTTAATCTCTCGACATATTTGTCTAGATTTTTTTAGTATAATGTTGTTGGTTTAGGAAAACAAATTAGCCACTGAGTTTCCGAGAAATTGGTCAGATAAATACAATTTTGAAGTAAAAACACCAAATCTCTTATTGTTCCAAAATAAACAACACTTTCAAATTGTGACTTCTCTGCATGAAGGCATGTTTATGAGTGTTGGCCCAGCATTTTGCTACTTGCAAAACTT
The DNA here is from genome assembly GCA_030180135.1 of Orychophragmus violaceus. Classification (NCBI taxonomy): domain Eukaryota; kingdom Viridiplantae; phylum Streptophyta; class Magnoliopsida; order Brassicales; family Brassicaceae; genus Orychophragmus; species Orychophragmus violaceus. Next base: position 44,000,928 of record CM058236.1, read on the forward strand.
GGTTACATGGGATAACCTAATTATGTTTCCTCTATTAATTTTATATAAAGGGTTCTCTTATAAGTAGATACATATAGGAGTAGTATGGCCAAAGAACTACTAATTGATTTCCCTCTTCTAAGTGATTAAAAATAAACATTCATGGCTCATCAACATATGTCGAGAAGAATAAACATGCTTTTTAAAAAAGGATTATATTCATTTAGCTAAAATAGATACTATCATTTAAAATTAATTCCTAAAACCACATCATTTCTTTAAAATGATTTACATATTGTTTTGATGATTATCTTTTGAATTATAATTAGCTTGATCAAATGTATTTTAAACATTATTAAAAAATAAAATAAACAGGTAAGTAAATAAGTCGAAAAAGTTTTTTTCTTCCAAGGCCGCATCCCGAGAAGCATCCTCCAAAATCTCAGATCTACATTGACGTTCTGTCGGAGCTCGTCGTCGCTTTCTCTCCTCCGGTGTTTCACGAAAAGTTCTGTATGCATCACATGTGTCATCTATAACAATCCCACTAATTTAGCCACTATAATTCTCCCAAGTGAAAATGTTGGCTCGAAGTACATTGCCAACATAGAGAAATAGGTTTCCACGACTTTATCCCTCATGTAAGGAAGATTAGAAGCAAAGTCGACATCCTTCCACCATCTTGCATAGGAATAGAAAAAGCTTCAAAAACGTCAACAACGTGTAAAATTCTTAAAAATTATGTTTTCAAGTGTGATTCCATTTTCAACCTTACAACTTACTTACTCGTCTAATTGAGTTGCATATATGATTCTACATAATAAGGTTTATAACCACAGTCCAGCGTCAATCCATAAAAAAACTACTGAATCCAGAATAATATGAAGGTGAGTCTTTGTTTTCCAAAGACCCAAGATATTTGACAATGTTTTATGGTTCAAGTTCTGCGGAAACATCATCTTAAAAGAGATAGAGGAAGACTGTATCTTTTCCAGCATAGCCATCAATGAAATAAAAAGCGAAATATCAGAAGGTGACTGATATAGTATAAGTTCACATATACTTAACATTAGGATCCCTCGTTTGTAAACCAGTTGAGAAACATGGGCATGCTCTACATATGTAGCCAATGTAAAAGCTAAAAAATTTGTAACGAAACAATGATTCGTGAGATATTGGAAGAAAGAAGTTACCTTCAAAAGATGAATTTGTTGATGGTGCATACGTTCCTAAAACCGGGAATCATCCACATGTAACACCACCATTATTCAAGTCAGTATAGGAGCGGTGGTAAGGAGAAATTTGAGACCATATTTGGTCACACTAAGACTAAACAAATAACGAAGATAGAATAGTAAAAGTAACAAACCATAATAATGTTGAGATCCTCTTGAAAATAGTCTCCATTCTCCAAGTCTAATCTTTTATAAAATCGAACATAAGCTCCTTTACCGATTTCATTTCCCATCATCTATGCACAAAATATTCAACCTTCAAGAGTTAGAAAAACCATAGAGAAAGTTTTAAACGTACATAGATCAAGAAAAATAAATTTTATTTTTGCCAAATTTCGAATTGGTATCAAAGCTGAGCCATAAAACCCAAAAGCGAAAGCTTACATATTTGTTGTCGAGAGTATTTGATTTGGAACTGATATGACGTCATTTTCCACGCCATCTCTTCTCGTTACTCCGTCTGTCAACGATTAAAAAAAGCGAAACAATTGTTCGTCAAAGAAACCGTCAACGAAAAATTCACAAATAAGAATTATGATTTTTTATTTATTAGAAAATTGAAGGATTTTGAGATTGGTTGAAAGTCCAGATAGAGAGATATTCTAGTAAAACCAATAGTCAATAAACTAATCCAATTGAATAAACAAAGTTTCAGCAACCTAAATCAAATTGGGAAAGTTTACCGAGAGATGAATGAGACGAACCATCGTTTAAAATCTGCAAACAGAGAGGAAGCTCAGGCTCACTGCCTTGGATCTTCCTATTCTCTTCTTCAAGCTTTTTAACATCAACCTGGCATGAAGGAGGATATAGGTTTCTGAATGGTGAGTGAATCTTTGTGAAGGTTGTGAGGAGTTTTCGGTTCATTGTGGTTATAAATTTATAAGACGGGAGAGAGGTGGAGATGAAACGGCATGACATGGAAGGGTTGGGACTTGAATAAGATACAATTGATGTTGTAATGGATCATCTCGATTTGAAGGTGAAGCGGGGCTGTCTTTCCTCAACACAAGATGAGGGTCTTTCCTCAACCATTCTTTTCCACCTTTTGATAGAAAACATCCTGACCAAGTAGTGACTGGTGCATTGTGTTTTTAGTGTGTTTAATCATGATTTCCATTTGCATTTTAGCTTTAGGATGTGCATTTTTACATCATTAGGTTGCATTTGTCTTCTTTTTCTCTTGCTTTAGGTGGTGGAGGATCATGATAGACCATAATGGAGCTAATGGGGCAAGTGAAAAATAAAAAGCACCAAGGTAATGTGGAAAAACAGCTAAGGATCACGAGCATACCTTTCAGCGGGTATCCACAGCGGGATACCAAGACCGCTGGGAAGATAACTGTGAAGGAAAAAGTGTGCAGCGGTCTATGCAGCGGCATTGGGAAGCCGCTGTGAAGAGAAATATGATGGAGAAGGTTCATGGAGCGGCATCAGCAAGCCTATGTGAAGATCAGGAACAAAAGAGAGAGTGTGCCAGCGACCATCACAACGGGTGCGCCATACCACTGTGATACAAAACCTCAGCAATGGCTTGGAACAACAAGTTCTAAAGCCCGCTGTGACCCCTACTTTTTCCCACATGCTACTTTTGCTTTTGGCTTGTAGACCCTCCCATGTGTTGTGGTCGACGAAGCCACTTGATTTTTATCTATTTAAAGGTTCTTGATGTGTTAGAAGAGCCATCACTCATTCTTGTAATAACCTACTTCAAAACATTTTAGTTTTCTTTGATCTTTTATGCAATATAACTGTGTTCTTGAGTTCTTCTTCTAATTTTTATCATTTCAGTTGTTATTGATCATTTAAATCATGTTTTGTTTTGTTGTTATCATGAGTAGTGAGTAGTTTCATTATAATTTTATGAGTTTGAGTAGGTGAGGGTTTTCCAATGTTGGTTTAGGATGTTTAAAACTTGGAAATATTGTTTTCTTACTTGCTAGAAATTCTTAATGCTAGGAATGAAGTTGCAAATCAATTCCTTGATCTTAAATATTTCTGTCATTAAGAAGTGTATATTAATGTTTGAAAATCTATCAAGGGCTTGAAATACTTAGCCAATGAGAATTGATGTTTAAGGTGTTTAGTGGTAAAAGGAACTTGTTCATAATGATACTTATCATCAAATTGCCAATGAGAGTTGATGTTAATGTTTGATAGGTATATATGGCTATGATCATGAGAGGGGAGTTGCTTGGTATGTCGTTCTTGGCCTAAGGAATCATTCTATTGTTGTAGACATTTTTGGATTGTTCGTTGATCACACAAACCGAAAATTTTATCCCAATGAACTTAGTCTTTAATCAATTGTCTAAATCTCTTTACTTGCTCTGTTTTACTCAGTTTTTACCACCATTGAATATTTCTTAGGTTTATGTTCTATTTGTAATCTTGCATTGAATTTGTTGCCTTTTACTTATTGCAAAATTAGTTACAAAATCCGTGAATTGTTTGATTGCACTTGGATTAAGTGAACAATTGCATTCTTAATGAGTTTAATCATCTAAGTGGATTGACACCATAAAAGCTACAAAGACTAGGTTGTATACTTGCAACTGAAATAGTGAAAAAGATAAATTTTTAGCTTATCAAATTTGGCGCCGTTGCCATCTTCGGTGTTGATTGACCATTAGGATTTGGTTTTCCTTGAGACTAAGTCTATTGGTTATATTGAAATCTCACATTCTCTACTTTGTTTTCTTTCTTTTGCAGGTGAATGAACTTAAGAAGCAGATGACCAACAAACTTAGTACCTCGAGTGGACGATATACGAACATTGGAAAGATGAATTTCAAGGGAGAGAAGAGAACAAGAAAAGTTGGCAAACATACAACAAGACATGGCTGACCTGTAGCAAAAACAACATGATGGTGACGTCTATGAGAACCAAAGACACGAGGGACACATACCTATCCATCAACCAAGGGTATCTAGAGCCATTGGAACCTATGAAAAGCCCATCATTCATGGAAACCGAACTGGAATCAGAGCACCACCAGTGGAGAATAAAAACTTTGAGATCAAAGCCAGCCTTATCAACATGGTGTAATGCAGGAAGTTCCATGAACTATCAATGGAGGATCCTCTAGACCACTTGTACAACATCGACATGCTTTATGGCACCGCCAAGATCAATAGAATTTCAGAGGATGCATTCAAGCTAAGACTATTTCCGTTCTCTATTGGAGATAGTGCTCATCATTGAGAAAAGAATCTTCTTCAAGGTTCCATCACCTCTTGGGACCAATGCAAGAGGGCATTCTTATCCAAGTTCTTCTCAACAACAAGAACAAAAAGGTTTAAAAATGAAATCTCAAGCTTCAAACAAAAGGGAAATGAGAACTTTGGATAAGCTTGGGAGAGATTCAAGGGATACACCATGCAATGCACTCACCATGGTTTCTCAAGGGAGAGTCTACTCAGCACACTCTACCGAGGAATCTTGCCAAAGTTCCGAATGATGCTAGACACTGCTAGCAATGGAAATTTCTTGAAAAAGGATGAAAGAGATGGTATGCAACTGGTGGAGAACTTGGCGCAAAATGACTCAAACTATGAGAAGACTATGACCACACTTATCGAGATGGAAGCGAACAAGATGACCAAATAAGGGAGATCAAAGCCCTTAATGAGAAGATGGACAATCTACTAAAGGCAAACCAAATGAAGGTCAACTTTGTTGGAGATTTTGATCAACCTTAAGGCTACCATGAAGAGGAAGCTGAGATGGGAAATGAGGCACAAGCTGAGATGAACTATATTGGAGGACAAGGATTCACCAAAGGCTTCTATCAAAACTATAGGAATCATCCAAATTTTTTCCTATAGAAACAACACTGTGGAGAATCCTCAAGATCAAACATACCCTCCATTCAAGACTCAAGGACAAAATACTCTACGAGGAAACTTCCCAACAAAGCCTGCTTATAACAACAATGAAGGTTTTCAACAAAGGAAACCCTTCAACAACAATCAAGGACACTTCCATCCAAGACCACATTACAAACAAAAATCAAGGGTTCTATAAAACCAAGGGAACCAACAATTTCAAGGGCAAGAGAACTCTACAAATCAACAAACCGAGGACCAAACACACCAAATTGTGAAGTAGATATTGGAAAGCAACAATAAGATGACTGGAGCATACAACGAGATGAATGTAAAGATTGAGAGTCTATCATCTCATTTGGTAGCCCTAGACAATCTATTCTCTCAAATGGCATCAACATCAAAACGGCCACCCGACATACTCCCTGGAAAACCAGAACCAAGCCCAAAGGAGTACATCAATGCCATCACAATAAGGAGTGGAAGAGAAATACATCAAGAGAACTCATTGGGGACAATGAAACAAGGTGTAGAGGTGTTTTGAAACTGAGGATGGCGAGAAGACCATAAAGAAGGAGAAGCATGATGAGATAGCTGTTGAAAAAATCAAAGAAAGCAAATGAAAAGGCAAGGTGTGTGAGAAGATGAAGGAAAAGACCAAGATTGGTTCAGCTTCTACATCAAAGGAGAAGATCTTTGTACAACCACCTTATGAGACAAAAATTCATTTCCCTATAAGATTCAAAAAGAAACTCCTCGTGAAGTATAGGGCACTCTTTGACAAGCAAATGGAAAAGATTAAGCTCACAATGCCCTTGATAGATGCTTCCATGCTAGTTCCTCAATACAAAGATGCCACTAAGGACATAAAGAAGGAGATAGAAGGAATGGTTGTCCTAACCCACGAGTGTAGTGTCATTATTCAGAGGAAAACGATTCCAAGGAAGCTTGAATATCCAAGAAGCGTCACTCTACCATGTGCCTTAGGACCACTTTCCTTTGAGAGGTGTTTGTGTGACTTTGGAGAAAGTATGAGATTGATGCCACTTTCAATAGCAAAAAGTTTGGATTCATACACTAAAAACAGTGTATGATCTCACTTGTGTTGGCTGATAGACCAGTGAGACTTCCTGTGAGCATGCTTGAAGACATTCTTGTCATGGTCAAAAATTTCGAGATACCGACATATTTTTTCATTTTGGAGATGGATGAAGAACCAAAGGACCCTTTGATATTTGGAAGGACTTTATTGGCCACTGTTGGATCCATCATTGATGTGAAGAAGGGGAATATTTACTTACACTTGGGAAAGAACCATGTTTTCAAGTTTGATATTAATGAAGTGATGAAGAAGCCAATAATTCAAGGCTAAGCTTTTTGGATTGAGACGTTAGATGCTTTAGCTGTTGACTACCTTAAAAATCTGGCAATGGAAGACTCTCTAGAGATGGTCCTCACAACAAAGAAGGAAGTAGTTGAGCTTGTGGAAAAAGAAATTCATGAGTATACAAAGCTTCTTCACCCGCGCAAAGTATTGGAGGGAGATGATCGATTCTTGGAGTTCCCTCAATCAGTCCAATACATAAGTGCCGTGGGAGAAGAGTAAGTGAGCAAAGCAGAAGCTAGAAATGGTGAGCCAAGCTTTAAAAATGACTGGTGTGAGCTGAAATCACCAAAGGTGGAGCTGAAACAACTTCTGATTTGGCTAAGGTACACTTTCTTAGGTCCCAACTCTTCACACCCAGTCACTGTAAGTGAAAACCTAAAAGAAGAAGAGTTGAACTCACTCATGGATGAACTTAGAAAATATAGGAGGGCAATAGGTTATTCACTTGATGATATAAAATCTCTTACCAACTCTTTGCACCCATATGATCCATTTAGAAGATGAATCAATGACTTCAATTGAACTCCAAAGAAGATTAATGGTGAACAAAGAGATTTTAAAACTTCTAGATGCATGCATGATCTATCCTATTTCAGATAGCACATGGGTATCACCGGTTCATGTAGTTTCAAAGAAGGGAGTAATAACTGTAATTAAAATGAGAAAACGAATTAATCTCTACTCGAACTATAACATGACATAGAATGTGCTTTGATTATAGGAAGTTGAATTCAGCAACCAGAAAGGACCGTTTCCCTCTACCATTCATTGATCAAATGTTAGAGCGGTTAGAAAATCATCTATTCTTTTGCTTTCTTGATGGGTATAGTGGGTTCTTTCAAATATACATTCACCCAAATGATCATGAAAAGACGACTTCCACACGCCCTTATGGTACCTTTGCATATCAAAGGATTCCATTTGGGTTGTGTAATGCTTCAACTACTTTTCAACGATGCATGATGTCGATCTTTTCTGATCTAATTGAAGAAATGGTGTAGTGTTTATGGACAATTCTCTGTATGTGGTTCTTCGTTTGCTACTTGTGTCTAATTTGTCCTTCAAAGATGCGAGGAGAAAAAATTTGTGATGAATTGGGAGAAATTCCACTTCATGGTGAAAGAAGGGATTGTGCTGATGATGGGATTGAGGTGGATAAATCAAAGATCTACACGATGATGGGATTGCAGCCAAAACATACGGTTAAGGGAATCCAGATTTTCTTGGGTCATGCTGGTCTCTATATGTGTTTCATAAAATATTTCTCAAAGATAGCAAGACCTCTAACAAGACTACTCTACTTCGTATTTGACTAAGAGTGCCTCAAATCGTTTCATGAGATTAAGAATGCTCTTGTGAGTACATATATTGTACAAGCACCATATTGGGAGCTCCCTTTTGAAATCATGTGTGATGAATATGCCGTTGGAGTAGTCTTGGGCCATAAGAAAGAAAATAAACTTTATGTAATCTACTATGCAAGTAGAACCTTGGATGATGCACATGTGCAGTATGAAACCACTGTGAAGGAACTCTTGGCGGTGGTGTTTGCATTCAACAAGTTCATATCATATCTGGTGGGGTCCAAGGTGGTAGTTTACATAGACCATGCAATGTTGAAGCACTTGCTATCCAAGAAGAAATCCAAGCCACAATTGTTACGGTGGATCTTACTGCTCCAAAAGTGTGATCTGAAAATTCAAGACAAGAAAGGAATTGAGAATGGGGTGGCTGACCACCTATCAAGGTTGAGTATTTATGAAGACATACCAATCGATGTGAGCATGAAGTTGGAAGAAGTAAAGAGTTTGAAAGAGGAGAGTTTGCCTTGGTATGCAGACCTAGCCAACTATTTGGCATGCAAAAAGAACCACCCAATCTTAATAGTTACCAGAAGAAAAATTCTACCGAGAAGTGACTCGATTCTATTGAGAAGAGTCATATCCCTACAAAAGGTGCTCAGATGGTCTCTACAGGAGATGTGTTTCTGAGGAAGAGATGGAAGACATCCTGTATCACTGCCATGGTTCAGATTATGGAGGACATTTTGCATCCTTCAAAACCGCAACAAAGGCCTTGCATTCAAGTTTTTGGTGGCCAAGTCTGTTCAAAGATGCTTACAACTATGCATCAAGGAGCGATGCTTGCCAACAGAAGGGTAACACTGGAAGGAGAAATGAAATGCCGCAAAACCCAATCTTGGAAGTTGAAGTGTTTGATGTATGGGGAGTTGACTTCATGGGTCCTTTCCCATCTTCCTATGGGAACCAATACATCTTGGTGGCAGTAGATTATGTGTCAAAATGGCCGGAAGCCATCACAAGCCCTACCAATGATGCAAGGAAGTCATCAAAATATTCAAGACAATCATATTTCCTCAGTTTGGAGTTTCGAGAATGGTGATCAGTGATGGAGGCAGTCATTTCATCAATAAGGTTTTTGAAAGTCTACTCAAGAAGAATGGGGTGAGACACAAGGTTTTCACACCTTATCATCCCCAAAAAAGCGGACAAGTTGAAGTGTCCAACTGAAAAATAAATTTCATACTGGATACGACTATTGGAAGATGAAGGAAAGAATAGTCTAAGAAGCTTGACGATGCTCTTTGGACATATAAAATGGATTTCAAGACACCCATCAGCACAAATACTTTCTATCTTCCGTATGGAAATTATTTTCACATGCTGGTAGAGTTGGAATACAAGGACTTATAGGCGGTGAAGCTGCTAAACTTTGACATCAAAATCGCAGCAAAAAAGCGTCTTATTCAACTCCATGAGCTAGATGAGATCCGGTTGGATGCATATGAGAGCTCAAAGATCTAAAACTAAAGGACGGAGGCATTACATGACAAGAAAGCAATAAAGAAAGAGTTCAAGGCAGGAGACCGAGTATTGTTGTACAATTCCCGGTTGAGGCTGTTTCTCGGGGAACTGAAGTCGATATGTTCCAGCCCTTTCACGATCAAGGAGGTGCGACCGTATGGAGCTGTTTTACTACTAAACAAAGATGGAAGCGAATTCACGGTGAATGGCAACGACTCAAGGTCTACTTAGCCTCCGAATCTGCAGAAGAAGAAACCCCAACTCTTCTCGCGGAACAATTCAAATCTAAAGCAGTAAGAGAGTCAACTTTGTGACTTAAAACAAGCGTTCTTTGGAGGAAATTCCATGTTATTTTTTGTACATATCCTTGAGTTCCTATGTTTGATTTGTTGTATGTGTGTTTGTGTGCGTTTTATGTGTATTTAAGTGTCTTGTGTGTTTTCAGCATGTGGAAAGGAAGCAAAAGCGAAGTTTGGAGGAATTTCTACCCTGGAGCTACTCTGGAGGGTCATAAACAAACCGCTGGGCTAGAAGAAAGGAAAAGAGGATTAGTGGAGCGAGAGCATAAGGCCGATGTACCAAAAACAATGCACAACGGGTTGCTGAAGCGGTCACTTAATGTCATTGCAGGTCCAAAAATGAAAAAAATGGAATACAAAGGCAAAAACATCAAACAAAGCCAAATTTTTTTGTCGATTTTCTACTTACCTTATCAGTTCACCTCGTGACTATCTCCTCTCTTTGTCGATCTTCTCCCAACATTTTGGGAAAACAAAGCCAAAAACATTTCTAAAACTCAGACAACCCTCCATCGATTTTTCAAGCTGATTTATGGGATTTCTCCTGCTTAAAGTTGCGATTTTCAACATCCATTTAGCAACCATTACACTCTATTATCATCTCTCACAGAAGAATCAAGGTATGAACTCAAAACTCTTGTTCACCATAGATAAAAACCCAAAATTTTTGAAGTTGATTTCGGGGCGATTTGAAGTTCAACACATGTTCATTTTGTGATTCTTTACGCCCCCATACAACCAATTTGCCTAATCCATTGCCGTATTTTACTAAATTTGAGAATGAAATATTAGGGGTTCTTCATAAAAAAATGGAGAAAACGTAAAGTAACTTATACTTGGCTATTGTGAAGTGTTTGGAGCATATTTGGTGAAGTAAAATGTCTAATTCGTGCTTGTTTGAAAGATTTGTAAAAAAGGAAACCTGTTATGAAGAAAAGTGAGAAATTGGGAAAATATTTGTTTAGCTGTTAAGTATGAAAGAGTTTAATTGTGTGAATTTGTTTCTTTGCAGATGTTGGAGAGAAAAACACGATCGCAAGCTCATGGTCAATGTTCGAAGGCACACCGATCGGGAAAAGAACCCGCTGTTGAACAACATGAGGATGATGCGATGATTCATTTCTCTGATAGCATTGATGATCAAAATGCTTAGCAGAAGAAAAGCACATCAAAATCTAGAAGCCTGCAAAGGATAAACCAAAGAAGAAGAAGACGATGACAGTGAGGGAAGTCAGGAAGAAGCAGGAGTCGTTTCAGTGGGGAAAAACTCGATTTGGAGATCGATCATTTGCAGGATCTGGAGATATACGATGAAGTTATGGCGATATTGCGGGCATTGAGCTTGGAAAGATTAATGGACGAGGCATACCATGTCTATGAGAGCGCATGTTTCCAGTTCATATGCACCTTCTGGTATGAGAAATTCAGAGATGACCCTACCAAGGAAAAGGGCTATGGATTTATGAAAATCAGTTTCAACGGGGTGTACTACAAAATGGGATTCAAGGAAATATCCTGCATTCTTGGATTTAGGGATGACTGGAACAACACGTTGCCACACATTGATCTCCTACCACAAGTGTTGTGGGGTACTATAGCCAGGGGGAACTATCAGGCCGGGAGCATGAAGAATTCCGACATCACTCACCCGACAATCCGTTATGTCCACAAGCTGCTAGCGCATACAATCTTTGCCAAACGCTAGAAAAACAAGGTTCTTGCTATGGGACTTCAGCCTACTATGAGGCACTTGGACTCCCCATATGTTCTTTTTGGAGATTACAACATGATGGGTGTCATAATGGTGTTCATGAAACAGTTATCTGCTATGAGGAGATTGGCTTTGAAGTCGAGAGATAAGACCCCAAAGTTCATATTCGGTGGAATTCTCACCCAACTATTCAGAGCCTTAAGGGTCCCATTGGGTAACAAGATAGGAGCGAGGAGACTCAATGAGGGGTACTTGCATATGACTTTATTCCTCGTTGGAAAGGTAGAGACATATTTGGTGATGGCGACGCTCGGAAAAAGGACATTCGCTGATTGCACGTGGTGTATCCTGAGAGGAGGAAGAGAGCTCATGAGAGCTCCTCGCAAGGTCCTACATACAGTACTGATACCGAGCACGAGGGTCCACCGAGCCTGATATATGGTAGTGCACGTATCACCTCCATGCTAACGATAAAGCGATTCAGAGAGCAAAACTCTGCCAGGCCCACATATATATACGAAAGCTGGAGCGATGGAACAAATGGTCGAGTCTGGACGCAACATCAAGAAGAAGTACAAGGAAAAGTACAAGGAAAAGTACAAGGCGCTCATAAGGCAACTGAAGTACCTGACTTATCTCGTGATAGGATCGAAACACCTGATTTCTCCCCCTCCTGACTTCCCGGTGAACGATGAGGATGATGATACAGAGGAGCATCCGAGGAGGCACTCCTATCATGGAGAGTCCGGTTCTGGTTCTAGCCATGTCATTCCCGCATGCTCCTCACTCGATGAGCGACATCGCCAGGCAAGGCAATTCATTCCTCCACCTTCTCCCGGCTTGAGCAAAGAGTCATTGTCACTAGATGAGGCGGCCGAGAGTCCGTGATCACCCTCCATTTGAGGTACCACCACTGTAATACCTTGTTTCCAAAAATATGGTCAACAGGCAGAAGAGAAGTCAACAGGGGCAAAATTGTAATTTTGCCGAAGTCAACAGGGGCAAAATTGTAATTTTGCCAAAAATTGAGACGGAAGCCAAGACGGGCCAAATGTTCTTGTTTTAAAACATAAAGAACATTTACAAGATCAGAAGTGGAAGAAACAGATTTTTCGGACTGTCGGGAATGGAAACCAATAAGACCGAGAAAACTTCAAAAATTCATAACCGGAGCTACGGAATTCAAAATGAGGTGATTCAAGTTGTTAAATTCATCTAAAATCAGGGAGAATCAGTTTTGGGGATTTTAAGATTAATGAGAGCCGTTCAGGAAATTTTAAAATATAAAACTCAAGAATGCCTAAACCGAGCAACGGAAGAAACCGGGATTAAGGACTGGTTTAGAACGGTTTAAGGATGGATTTTATATAAGAGTAAGCTCAAGAGACAGGTGTCTCACTCAGAGGGCGCCACCCATTCTTCTTAGATGCAATGAATCCATTGGGTGCACGCATTTTTGCTACATGCAAAACTACCCCCATCTTTCGCATTCATTTTTACCACAAAAATTAACCAACAACACTCTCTGACCTCTCTCTCGATCCATCTCTCTATCTCTCATCAAATTCATCCTCAAGACACATGAACATTCAAGTGTTCTTCATTTGTTCTTGAGTGCTCATCTTTTCTTCAAACACAAGCAACCTTAATAACTCCTAAACCTTATCAAGTTTCACCAAACTAATCACACCACTAGATTCACCATCATCACCTATTGAATCGCCGCTGGTCACTTTCCTCCACCGTCGCAGGAGCCGCCGTGGTCAATGTTGGAGCCGCCGTGGTCAACGCCGGCAACAAGCTACTCCCAGCTCTTTTCCACCATGTTCTCCTTTCCTGATGTGTTCTCTTCCCAGTGCTTGACTTCTATTGATAGTGAATCGCCGGAGAACCCTCACGCTAGCCGGTCCACGCTTTTACCGCCGCCGGTCAATGCCGGAGAAGCCACCGAAGAAGCCTTCTCGCCGTGATGTTCAGCCGACTTGAAGAGGATTGGTTTAACAATGGTTTTGGGAACATTTGAATCTGGTATAAGTGATGGATTGGTTTGACTAAACCGGATCAACGGTCAGTCAAACCGGTTTAGTCAAGTCAACGGCTCGATTGGGTCGGTTCAGTGCTCAACCGATTTGATTGCTTTGGTACAGTGGGTTAGTTGGATTCAGCCGGTTTAAGTTGGTTGGTAAACGGTTCAAAGGAGTCAAAGTCAACGCCGATCAACGGGCGGTCAACGCCGTGGTCAACGCGTTGACTCCGACCGGTTCTTGTTCGTGGTTCGTGTTCGTGTGTTCGGGAATCCTCGGAGTTCGAGTCGGATTGTTCGGGTTCAGTTCGGGGGGTCTCAGGATTCATACCGCGTCAGATCCGCCATTCCGCATCTATTCACTGTGAGTCGGCTCAATCCGTAGAGTAGATTAGATGCATATAGACCGGGAATCGAGAAACCGTAGACCTAGGTTTGCATACCCGTACTTGAATTTGATTGATTTTTTGATAATTGAACGGATTGATTAGCTATAAACCGGATAGGATTCGGAGATGCATGCTAGGACCTTAGGGTTTGAGGATTAAACCGTTGATTTCCGTTAGGTGGCTAGAACATTGATTGATGCATACATATAGACGTTTCATGGTTAGGACCGTATATGCATATATACGTATTAAGAACGATATTGAATGAAACTATATACGAGAATTAAGGAGTTATTAAAAGATATTTAGGTAAGGTTAAGTAAAGAAGTGGTGTGATTGATGAGCCGTCTACGGATTAGCAATCCACTAATCCAATGTAGGGGACAGAAATGAGTTGTAAGCCGTCTACGGGTTAGCAATCCGCTAATCCAAGGTAGCGGACGAGAATGAGTTGCGAGCCATCTACGGATTAACAATCCGTTAATCCAAGGTAGCAGGACAAGAACAGATTAAAAGATGTTAGAAGCCCTAATAGGCTTGCTTGCGTGGTTGATTGTGTTGTTGTGTGGTTGTTTTTTTTGAGCTTTATGTGTAGGCATGTTAGATCGTCTCGGTGTTGGGCCGAACGATCCTTGTGGATACTTAACCTGGTCATAGGGCCGGTTAAGTTCGTAGCTGCTGACTCGGTACGGCACCAAGTCAGAGTGAAGGTGTTGGTGTGTGTGTGTTAGGCTTGCGGGATATTGTGTTGTGTTATCATTGTTGCTGCTTATTGTGATTGGTGCTAGAGTCCCAGCGAGTCTGCGTGTTTATGTTTTTGCACTAGGACTCTAGGGTGCGTTAGATCTCGCAAGTCTAGGTTTTCGAATACGTTCCGGTACTTTTGACCCGATTAGATCCTCGGGTAGCTGCCTAATCGGATCATGTGCCTTCGGGTGGTGATTCCGGTTATGGCGTTAACCTACTGAGTGACGCCGGTAGGTGTGTGGTTCGGAGAATACGGGTCATGTACTAGGGCCGAATCGCATGGAAACTTAGGTTACCGTGGGGTAGCCCGAGTCACTGCGTATCGATGGACTGAGAACAGTGTCCTAGGTCGTGAGACTTCGTGTTTACATCTGCGAGTCGTGGGTTAGTTACCATGTCGGTGACTATGTAAACCCATGGAAGTTACCGAGATCGTTGAAGGGCCCAGTGTGTGCGTGTGTTGTTTTCATAGTGCTCGATAGATAGGTCGAGTTTCAATCGAGAGCATGTGCCGCAGTGCTTCCGATTTCCCTTAATCGCTTCTCTTTCTTTTGGCAAGTGCTTGTGTGTTGTGGGTTTATCACGTCGTGGTAGTACGTGATCGACCGTAATTCTTGTTGTTTGTTATTTTGAGGATTTTGGGCGGGAATTTGTAGAAATTAGATAGACTAGAAGCCGTAGTGGGGAGCCGTCTCGCTGGGTGATCTTAGATCGCTCATTAGACTCTTTTTGTGTGTTTTCAGGTTTAGCAGCAACGGACACGGGAGGTCCTCGGTGTAGTTTCGGGATCGCTTGTGGCGGGGTTTTGATTTGATGTTTTTTGTTTTATCGGTTCGGCTTTGGCGCCATTGTGTATTGTGATTTGGATGTTGTTTTTGAATCACATAAATGTTTTGTAAATGTGTTAAACGTTATGTAAACCTTTGATTGACTCAGTAATGAATATGCTTCCCTGATATATTCGTTTAGTCCGAACCGACACAACTCACAGAAACGGTACGGGTTGTGAAGCTTTGTACCGTGGAAGTGAGGATAGCGGGGTCAAGGACGGGCCAGTGCGAGCTTTTGTCTCAAACAGATATGTCTCTGGCTTCGTCTTGTGACGAACTTTTCCTGTTTTGTTTTATGATTGAGTCTTGCATTTGTGTGTGTTGCATTGTAAATAGATATGTTTTCGAAAAAAAACAAAAAATTGAAAATTTTAACCATAAAAAGAAGCATGTAGTTTTATATTTATTTTTGTTTCTGGGATTGAGTCTAGTAGTATTACAAGATTGCATTTGTATATGCATAAGAGACAATGATATAATGTCCTCATAAGGAATTTAAACTTTAGAACTGAACATGATGCCCTTGTTATCATAATATGTTGCTTAGACATCTCTTGAAATACTTGCACATTTCGAGCTTTGATCACTCCACTCAAATCCATTTGTCTAGCTTACTCTCTATTTTGAAACCAACTCATTTATATGGACTTAATGAACTTAATCCTCTCACTTATGGGTTTTTGATGCTTGATAATGTTCACCACATACATATTTGGATTATTTTTTATTACATTTTACCACCCTTGTCAATCCAAATGGCCATTCTCACTCTTAAAATGGTTTCCACACCTTAAAACTTTTCCCTTTCTTTAGACATTCAATTATTGTTTGAGTGAGGACTCTTTTGATAATGATAGCATGTGACAAATCTTAAAATTATGAGAACGATAATGATTAGCTTTCATAGGCTAGTTTAGGAGTTCATCATTGGGTTAGCATTAGGAGTGTGTGCACATGAAAATGAGAATGAGAAGGAAAGAAAAAAAGTGAAATGGGGACAAAAAGAAAAAAAAGAACCAAAGTCTTGGATGAAAAGGGAAACATTTGGGAAGTTATGATAAATTTGAAAGATCTAAGTTTGAATTGGAAATAAAATAAAAGAAAAAGAGTCTTAGGCAAGGAAAATAAAAACTTCTCAAAACCCAAAAATGAAAAGAGTCAAAATGGGTTAAGGAGTCTATTTTGGGATGAAAAGAAAGAAAAATTGGTTAACATGGTATGAGAGTTAGAATGCACTTGGGTAATACAATGAGAGTTAAGAATGGTATGCATAAATTTTTCTTGCTACATTTTGCATAATGTCTAGCATTCGTCTTCTTGAGAGTTAGCCACCAAAAATGGAAAGATGACCTTCCTCTAAACACCATTTGAACCTTCTAATATCAAGCCAATTGATTGAGATCAAATTCCCATTTGTGAGACCACACTTTGAAAATTGAATAAATGTACGAGTTGGTGGATAATTGAGTTTGTAGATTCTTGACAATGTTCTTAAGAGAATAAAATTTGAAGTGTTGATAAGCATTGAGAAATTATAGTGGATTAGAGTGTTTTTTTCCACGCAACATGTTATTATTGTCTAAGGACATCATGTTGAGGGCTTTCTAGATTCCTTTGGTTATGAGTCTCCAATTTCAAACCTCTTTTCCTTTGTTCTCTTTGTTGTTTACTTGAGGAAAAGCAAAGAAACACGTTTAGGGGAATTGATGCGTTGTGTTTTTTTTTATTGTGTTTAATCATGATTTCCATTTGCATTTTAGCTTTAGGATGTGAATTTAGACATCATTAGGTTGCATTTGCCTTCTTTTTATTTTGCTTTAGATGGTGGAGGATCACTATGGAGCTAATTGGGAAAGTGAGGAATAAAAAGAACCAGTATAAGGTGGGAAAACAATTAAGGATCACAAGCATACCTTGCAGCGGATATCCACAGAGGAATACCAAGGCCGTTGGGATGATAACGTAAAAGAGAATTGTGCAGCGGTCTATGCAGCGCCATTGGGAAGCCGTTGTGAAGAGAAATATGTTGGAGCGGGTTCCTGGAGCGGCATCCGCAAGCCTTTGTGAAGATCAGGAGCAAAAGGGCGAGTGTTCCAGCGGCCATCGCAGCGGGTGCACCATACCGATGTGATACAAAACCTCTGCAGCGGCTTGGCACAATGGGTTCAAAAGCCCGCTGTGACCCCTACTTTTTCCCACATGCTACTTATGCTTTTGATTTTGGATTGTAGACCCTCCCATGTGTTGTGGTCGACGAAGTCACTTGATTTTTCCCTATTTAAATCTCTTGATTTGTTAGAAGAGCCGTCACTCATTCTTGGAACAATCTAATTTAAAATATTTTTTGATCATTTATGCAATATAGTTGTGTTTGTGAGTTCTCTTCTAGTTTTTGTTGTTTTTAAATCATGAGTAGTGAGTATTTTATTATAAGTTTCTGGGTTTGAGTAGGTGAGGGTGATCCAATGTAGGATGTTTAAAATTTGGAGATCTTGTTTTCTTACTTTCTAGAAGTTCTTAATGCTAGGATTCAAGTTGAAAATCAATTCCTTGATCTTAAATATTTCTATCACTGAGAAGTGTAGATTAATGTTTGAAAATCTATCAAGTGCTTTACATACTTAACAAATGAGAATTGATGTTTAAGGTATTTAGTGGTAATAAGTACTTGTTCGTAATGCATACTTATCATGAAATTTTCAATGAGGGTTGATGTTAATGCTTGATAGGTATAAGGCTATTATCATGGGAGTGGAGTAGCTTGGTATGTCGTTCTTGGAATAAGGAATCATTCCATTGTTGTATAGATTTTTGGATTAATCGTTAATCATACAAACTGAAAAATCTCAACCCAAGGCACTTGGTCTTTAATCAATTGTCTAAATCGCTTTACTTGCTATGTTTTTACCACCATTGAATATTGCTTAAGTTTATGTTCTATTTGTAATCTTGCATTGAGTTTGTTACCTTTTACTTAGTTACAAAATCCGTGAATTTTTTTTTATTGTACTTAGATCAAATGAACATTTGCATTTTTGGTGAGTTTAATCACTCAAGTGGTTTGACACCCAAAAACTACAAAGAGTAGGTTGTATATTTGCAGCTGAAGTAGTGAAAAGGGATAAATCTTTAGCTTATCAGTGACTCGGTTATTAGTCTATCATGTACAAAGGAAAAGTCTTTCATCTTGGATCTACAGATTTATATTGGGAGTCCTATATACATCCCTATTCCTCCCTGCGTTGAGATGCCTATAGAAAATTTGATCTATATCTTCTTCCCATAGCCCACCTTATTTCCAACTATAACAGAGGATTTAACAGCATTGTGAATATGTCCCGATGCTTTTCCATAAGTATCTAATACTTTTAGGATTTCCACACCTTTCACAACTTCTGCTTTAAATAAGAAGAGGCTATCATCTGTAAAGAGAAGGTGCGAAACTTTGGGACTTGCTCTTGCAATCTGAAGTCCCAAAATATGTTGTTATTCCTCTGATCACTTCAGTAGGGAGTGCAGCACTTCAGTATGTATGATACACATAAAGGGTGATAGGGGATCTCCTTGTAGTATGCCCATGGAGGGGATAATTTTGCCTTTAGATTTGCCATTAGTCAACATTTAGCAAGAGAGTGATGTCACACATGTCATCCCAATTTGACCCATTTAACATCAAAACCCATCTTAAGCATAAGCGACTCAAAGAAGTTCCATTTTCACTCTATCATATGTCTTATTCATATATGTCTTTATTTCCATGAAATATTTTCTACAACGCGGGGTCGTAGGGAGATCATGGAAGTTTTCTTGTGCCAGAAGATATTATCTGTAATCAGTCTTTTTACCATAAACGCCGATTGGATCTCAGATATGAGTGGGGAGGGGGGGGGGGAGAACACTTTTTAAACGCTTACACAGAAGCTTAGAGATAATCTGATAATACACATTACAAAGGCTATTTAGTCATTATGTCATCTCCCTTGGTATTTCCTTCTTCAAGATAAGGCAAATATTAGTTTAGTTCATTCTTGGGTTGATGTATCATGTCTCAAAAAAATCCTTAACCATTTTTATGTTATCTCTTTTTAGGTGATACCAGAATCTTTGGTAAAATCTACTATATGGTTCTGGTGCTTTGTCATGGTTTATACAGAATAAAGTCTTCTTATTTTTGTCTCAGACAAGATCTTCACAACAAAGTGATTCATAGATTCTGATATCTTTGTGGAAATACATCAGAGGGAGTCATCTAATGCCTTAGGGGAAGACGAAGAAAAAAGATCTTGGAAATAGCGAGTACAAACTCGTTCTATTCCAACTATACTTTCTACCAAATTCTCATTATGATCTTTAAAACTGATAATACGATTTTTCTCGTCAATGCTTTGTAAAAAAATGGTGGAATGTTATATTACTATCTCCATCTTTGTGTCAAATGTTTCTGCTTTTGTTGTTGCGAAAATAGATCTTCTTCTCAAAAGGTCATGATTAGTTGTCTTCGTAGATCATCAAGATCTTCTAAGGAAGTATTTTCATCATCTTGTGCTATGTCAATTTGAATTTTTAGGACTTCGATAAGCTTTATGGTATTTGTGAAGTCATTTTCCATATAGCTATTTTACTACGGCATGTGACTATCTTTCGATGAAAGTTCCTTATTGGGACCTCGTCAAAAGAGCCCCATCCTGATATCATTGTCTCTTTAAATCATGGTTTTCTAATCTACCTCACGTCAAATCTAAAGCTTTTTTTTTTTAAATTCTCTGAAGGCTTAATTGGATACGACCGAGGACCGGTCCATGGTCTGAACCCTAAAGCTTTAAATATTTTGTTGTCGTGTGTGAGAACAAGGAGAGCCAATTTTTATTAGCGACCGATTTGTCCAGTCTACACTTTACTTTTATGTAGCGTCTTTTCCCATCAATGAGAAAAAATTCCCTTAAATGGAAGCTCAATCATCCCACAAAAATTGTAAGGAATGGATCCTCCACCTTTCTTATGATTCCTTATAATTTCATTAAAATCCACAATAATGAACTAAAGGTGTTTCTGGGTTAGACTTATTCTAGTGAGTCGTTCCCATACTAGATCTTGGAATTTGATTGTTAAATCTCCATAAACGAATGTCATAAAAATCTTATGTCGTTAAAAAAGTCTCAGTTTCAATAATATGATTATCCGCATACAAAATGGAGACTGATGGTTCAGCCAAATAAAGAGTGCTAGATCACCTTTTCAACCTCTCGGTTTAACGGTACAAACATGGTCATATGCAAAAGAAACTTGCAAATCTTGCAAAAATTCCCAATTGTTTTTAATCTTCGACAGAAGTTAGGTTTTTAGCATTTACAAATTTCTTCTATATGCTCTTTTGTCAAGGTGGCTCATGTACCCTGACAGTTTCATGCTACACAATTCATATTGGAATCGTAGGAGATTTTTCAATGCATCCCAATATTGGTTTAGAAACTGATTTGGTTGATTTCTTATGCCCTCCATCTTCAGCCTTCGTTTGTTTCTCCACTGTCGGTTTCGGTGACCTTACAGCCTGCCCAAGACTCTAATTCTTGACCTTTGGAGAGGTCTTTCCCACAAAAAGGTTCATCTTCTCGAATCCAAACCCAGACCCTTGATCGTAGGGATCTTATAGGTCTTCTTATTTACTATCTTGGCCTTATAATCCAGAGACAACACAAGTCTTGACCCATTATCATCCGAGCTAGATGGCTTAAAGCACTCAGAAATTTTTTGTCTACTCACGCTTATCCGTAGGAGACCCACCCATGGGTTATGTATTCTTCAAAGGATAAGAGTTCAAAACAGTGATGGGGAGAGGGATTTGCTTTGTTACCTCTTCATTGACCTCAGTCAAAACGTCATCTTCCTCTCTGAGAAGATCTTCACTTTCGATCATCTCATTATCTAGGAGCAAATCGCCCTCTTCAACATTATCATACTAGTCTTCATCATCATCAATGACCTTCTCTAAATTATCTTCATTGTCAATGACCGTATCCAAATTATCTTAATCATCACATACCCCACCTTTGTTCCAAGATCATGATCAACAGCCATAACATTCTCTTCCACATCCTCTAAAATTTGTTCATATCAACCTTTTTAATTAAGCTTCATAGAGGGGGGGAGAGAAATTTGATTAATGTAATCTTTGACAACTGGAAAATCAGTGGATTCACCAACATTAAAGTGGAGTCTCTTTTTAGACGAGCTAGCCACATCTAAGGACTCACCTCCTTCCGCTAGCTTATCCAAGGAGGAGAAAGCATAGCTCTTCTTTTGTAAGTTGAGGCAGAAAGGTCACTCACGTTGGCGCTCCGGTGAAACATGGAACTGTTTTTACTTGGGGGGGATAATGATCTGATACTATAAGTTTCGAATCCGAGTCAAAACGCGACCTTGGCTCCCGTACAACTTTTCGAGCAGGCTTTGTAATGGATTCAACCTGAGAGCGTTCCACGCTTTTCTTCTCCATCCTCATAGCATCTCTAATTTTTATCTCCCAATGACATGTATCATAGTTTTTCTTACGATCAACCTCATCCTTTCTATCATGGAGCAAATCTCGGTTATGAGACAGAGAGAGGGGACGAGATGTATCATGATGATAAACAAGATAATGGTGTTCAACATGACGATCAATACGCTTCCAAACACTATTGCGCTCTCGATTGCGATAATTTCTTGGTCTTGGAACTGCAAAAACTTGAGAGTTCCTCTGTGTTATGTGATCATTTCTCAAGTTTAAATCATTTGAAAGACAAGGAGAAGCAGGGAGAGACATTGAAGCTCCATATAATTTGGCAAGACATTTTCAAAAATCTCCAATCCTGTTGGACTCCTCTCTTTTAACTGGACCCAAATATCGAGCGCCTTCTAACTCTTTTATCTCACGTCTCTTATGTTGGCGTTGATGCTCTGATAAAAGCGGACCAGTTTCATCTGTTGGGATAAGCTTGAAGATAGCTTGATTTAGAAGCTATAATAATCCTATCTTGTTAAGGATATCCAAAAAGTACATTTATAAGTTATAATATTTAGGAGTTATCTAAATATGTGTTTCCTAGTTGGTTTAGGATTAATCTCGTTATATAAGAGTTGCCAACGTTGTGATAAACCTTACGAGTTGTGAGAGAGATTAAGGAGCTTTAGTTTTGAGTGAGTTTCTAAATCTAATAAAAGAATTGCTTTTATATCCTTGATCTAAGTATACAATTCTAGATTTGGTATCAGAGCTATGGCAGAAATTACGGTAACGTCGCCGGAGGAACGAAAGGAAGGAGGATCATCCTCGATCAAGTGTCCAATGCTGAACGCAACCAATTACACGGTATGGGCTATATGAATGAAAATACTGCTCAAAGTGCACAAGGTATGGAAAGTAATAGAAACCCCTGCAAACGATAATGAGAAAAACAATATGGCCATCGTTTTATTGTTTCAATCAATTCCTGAGGCACTTATTTTGCAAGTGGGAGAATTAGACACAAAACAAAAGGTATGTGAAGCCATTAAAGCGAGACACGTTGGATCAGAACGGGTCAAATAGGCAAGGTTACAAACCTTAATGGCAGAATTTGATCGTCTAAAGATGAAAGATGATGAGAAAATAGATGATTTTGTCAGAAAGATTTCTGAAATCACGTGCAAATCATCTGCTCTACGAGAGAACATTGAAGAATCACGAGTTGTTAAGAAGTTTCTTAAAATTCTTCCTAGAAAGAAATACATACATATAGTGGCTTCACTTTAGCAAGTAATAGTTCTCAAAACCACAAGTTTTGAAGATATAGTAGGACTATTAAAAGCTTATGAAGAACGGGTTTCTGAGGAAGACGAAAACCAAGAAGAATAGAGCAAACTTATGTATGCAAACATGAATACTCAACAAACCACCCGAGACTTCAATAGAGAATATAGATGCAGGGAGGACGCTTCTACAATAGGGGAAGAGGTCGCGGGAGTTTTAATGGAGGGAGAGATACTTCGAGAGTAGTTTGCTAACGACAAAACATGGCATTATGCCTCTAATTGCCTGGATCGATTGCTTAAACTACAGGAAACACCAGAAACTGAAGGGGAAGACATTCATGAGGCTGAATCACTTATGGTACATGAGGTGGTATATCTTAATGAAAGGAATGTGAATCCAAAGGACTTTGAGACATACTCAGATAAAGTATGGTACCTAGACAATGGTACTAGTAACCACATGACAGGGTATCATGAATACTTCACCAAAATTGACGAGATGGTCACTAGGAAAGTAAGATTCGGAGATGACTCAGGCATAGATATAAAAGGCGAAGGATCGATTATATTCATAAGCAAAACTGGCGAGCAAAAGATGTTATCTAATGTTTATTACATACCAGACCTCAAGAGCAATATTATAAGCTTAGGACAAGCTACTGAGTCAGCTTGTGAAGTTAGAATGAAGGAAGACTACTTGACTTTGCATGATCGTGATGGAAACTTGCTAGTAAAAGCAAATCGATCAAAGAACAGATTGTACAAAGTAAACCTAGAGGTTGAAAACTCTTAAGTGTTTACAACTTATGGCGTTAGGTGATTCAACGAAGTGGCATGCTCGATTGGGACATATCAGCATTGAGACTATCAAAACAATGGTAAAAGGAGGACTAGTGACCGGTATAAGCAGTGCACCAAAGGAAAAGGAAACATGCGGATCATGCTTACTTGGAAAGCAAGCAAGACAAGCTTTTCCTAAGGCAACCACATATCGTGCATCACAAACCTTAGAGCTCATTCATGGGTATCTCGGTGGACCTATATCACCTCCTACAGCTGGAAAAAACATGTACATCTTTGTACTAATCAGTGATTATTCTCGCTACATGTGGTCACTTCTGTTGAAAGAAAAAGGTGAAGTGTTTGAAAAATTCAAAAGATTCAAAGCTATAGTTGAACAAGAAACAAGTGCTACTATCAAAACTTCCCGTAAAAATAGAGGTGGTGAGTTCATATCTCAAGAGATTCAGGCCTTTTGCGAAAGTAAAGGTATCAATAGGCATTTAACTGCTCCATATACTCCTCAACAAAACGGAGCAGTGGAAGGAAGGAATAGAACACTATTGGAAATGACTAAAAGCATCTTGAAGCATACAAATATGCCAAATTATCTATGAGGAGAAGCAGTAAGACATGCTACATATCTCATAAATAGAGTGGCAACGAGAGCCCTGTCAGCACAAACTCCATATGAGGCATACAAGCAAAAGAAGCCAAGTGTTGAGCATCTGCGAGTATTTGGATGCATTGGTTATGCAAAGGTTCAAGTTCCTCACCTAAAGAAACTAGATGATAGGTCACGAATGCTTGTGCATCTTGGGACAGAACCTGGTTCAAAGGCTTATCGCCTTTTGGATCCAACAAAACGCAGGATCATAGTAAGTAGAGATGTGGTCTTTGATGAAATCAAGAGCTGGAAGTGGAACAATACTGACAAAGAAATGAATCAAGAACCAGGGATGTTTACACTCAGTTTTGGAGATTTTGGGAACAATGGAAGTTATGAGAATGAAGTCACTGAAGAAACATGGGACAACAAAGAGGATGTTAATGATAACACAGAGAATAACGAAGAAAGAGATACTTCCCCTGATTCTTCAGACACATAACAAGAACAGTCGTAACATTTGCTAAGAAGATCAACTAGACAAGGCTCAAAACCAAGTTATTTGGACGACTATGTCCTCTTAGCAGAGATTGAAGGAGAACGACTCTTGTTGATGATTAACAAGGAACCATGGTACTTTAAAGAGGCAAACAAATCAAAAGAGTGGAGGGAAACATGAGAGGAAGAGATTCTTTCAATAACAAAGAACAAAACATGGAGTCTAGTTGATCTTCCCAAAGGAGTTAAGCCAATTGGACTTAAATGGATCTTCAAAGTCAAACAAAATTCTGATGGAAGCATAAATAAGTACAAATCAAGTCTTGTAGCAAAGGGCTATGTACAAAGGCATGTGAGTGACTTTGATGAGGTGTTTGCACCTGTGGCTCGTATTGAAACAATCAGATTCATCATTGCCTTAGCTGCTTCAAACAGTTGGGAGGTACATCACTTAGATGTGAAGACTGCATTTCTCCATGGAGAACTAAAAGAAGATGTTTATGTTACACAACTTGAGGGATTTTTAAACAGAGAGAGTGAAGAAAAAGTTTAGAAATTACACAAGGCTCTCTATGGGTTAAGACAAGCGCCTCGGGCATGGAACACTAAGTTATATAAGATTCTGAGAGAACTGAAGTTTATAAAATATTCAAAGGAACCTTCTTTATATCGAAAACAAGAGGAGGGAAGTCTACTTATTGTGTCACTTTATGTAGACGATCTGCTTGTCACATGTTCTAGTGTGGAAGTAATACTCGACTTCAAAAAGGGTATGGCGGAAAAAGAGTACATGATGAGATTGTGTTAAGACAAGAAAGATATGCAAAGAAAACACTGGAGGGAGCTGGAATGAGTGAATGCAATGCAGTTTACATACCAATGGAGTCTGGTCTAAAACTCTCTAAAGCACAAGATGAGAAACGCATTGATGAACAAGAGTACAAAAGGAATATTGGGTGCCTCAGATACTTGCTTCATACTCGACCAAGCCTCTCTTTCTGTGTTGTTTTGTTAAGCAAATACATGCAGGAACCAAGAGAATCACATGGAGCTGCGTTAAAACAAGTTTTAAGGTATCTTCAAGGAACATTGTCGCATGGTCTATACTTCGAACGAGGAAGCAGAGTAGGATTGGTGGGATAGAGTGATAACAACCATAATGTGGATATTGACGATGGAAAGAGCACAAAAAGACATATCTTTTACCTAAATGATTGTCCGATCACATGGTGCTCTCAAAAGCAAGAAGTTGTGGCGCTATCGTCTTGTGAGGCATAGTTCATGGCAGCCACATAAGCTGCTAAACAAGCAATCTGGCTTCAAGAACTCTCTGCTGAAATTAGGGGAACAACGTGTGATAAGGTAACCATTCGAGTTGATAATAAGTCCACAATTGCACTTACCAAGAATCCAGTATTTCATGGGAGAAATAAACACATCCATGGGAGGTATCATTTCATACGAGAATGTGTAGAGAATGATCAGATTGAAGTAGAACATGTTCCTGGAATCGAACAAAAGGCTGATATATTAACCAAGGCACTTGGGAGAATCAAGTTCAAATAAATGAGGGAACTAATTGGAGTTCAAGATGTGTCAAAGAAAGACTTCAAGCTTAATAGGGAGAATGTTGGGATAAGCTTGAAGATAGCTTGAGTTAGAAGCTATCATAATCCTATCTTGTTAAGGATATCCAAAAAAAGATATTGATAAGTTAGAATGTTTAGGAGTTATCTAAATATGTGTTTCCTAGTTGGTTTATGATTCATTATATAAGAGTTGCGAAAGTTGTGGTAAACCTTATGAGTTGTGAGAGAGATTAAGGAGCTTTAGTTTTGAGTGAGTTTCTAAAGTTAATAAAAAGTGCTTTTATATCCTTGATCTAAGTATACAATTCTAGATCATCTTCATGTGACAGATGGAAGCAAGTACGGCAGTAGCGGTGAATATTGACATATAGCAATCTCACCCGTTGGAAGCTTTGCTCGCAGAGAAAACTAAAACTACAAATCACCATTAATCTCAACTTGAAACTTGGCCTTACTTGCTTTAATAATGCCCACCTCACCAAGCTTTGAATTAAGAGCTCGAAATATTGGATCCATAAAAAAATGTGTTGGTATGCCCATGAGACTAACCCATAATGTTATGATATTTGGGAAATTCACACCAACATGCGAAGCCCAACGTTCTAGAGATACCGACCACTTGCTAAAGTGGCACAAACGCTTGTTTAGGACCTTGAGAAGATCTTCTTCAGAGTTGAAGTCAAATTGGAAGCTATGATATCCTAAATCAATCCCTTGGAATCTAATTGCAACATCCTAGATATTTGTTCGTGGGAGAAGAGCAATGAATTCGTCGAGGCTTCTCCTTTCACCGTTAAAAAATTCTTCCAACCAAACTGAGGCTGAACTGGGCAGCAAGAGCCGAGCTATCCAGGTTTGGAAGAATAACGAGATTTGCATCATCTTCCTCAAGTTCGTGCATCATTCCCTTCACATGATACAGTAGAGTAGGACAAAGGCTAAAGAAGAGGAAAAGCAACCAAAGTCATCGGCCTTTTATCTCCTTCCACACAAGGTAGGTAGAAAAAATCTGAGGAAGAGGTAGAAGATAGGAATCCTCCGGGAAAAGGAGAACACAATGGAGGGTGAAGAAAATCATTGTTTCCAAAGATCAAAGGTGAAATACGACGAGCAAGATCGCAAGAGGCTCCCGAGGGAGAGAGCCGGAGAAAACACTAAAGATCTGATAGCTATCAGAATTATTTGAAGCCCAAAAAACAAAAGATGAAATAGATCAGCGAGTATTCCGACATATGGTACAGAAAAACAAAGAGGAGAATCGCCGAACAAACCTAGCAAAAGTAACCCTTCCGCCAACGAACCGACAGTCGGAGGAGGATTCAACGGAGAAGTTTAGAGAGAAGACGGATTTTAAAAAGAAACTTTGTACATCAAATACGACAAATCTATGATAATTCGAGTTATGATGTTTTTAAAATTATACAATAGCATAAATATTTATATTAATTATGAAGTGTTTTTGAGTTCTCATTGACTTTCAAAATGGCTGACTATAAACTTACTATTAATAAAATTAAGTTTTTTTTACTATATTTTATTAGTTATAGTAATTTTAAAATTGGTTTTTATTTTATTTTGGAGATATTCATAACCCTAGATTAAAGAAAAAAGATAAAATGATCAATACAAAATATGAAATTTCAAATATTAAGTTGTAGATAATACAATTTTATATAATTAATTTGTATTATTTATATAAATTTGAATATGGATAAATATAAACAATAAATATTTTAAATAAAAGTTTATATATATATATATTGATGTTTATACATATATATACTACTATGATTCGCTCGCACCATATGCTAACACAAATATTATTATGCATAAATTTTCTAAAACTTAAAAATTATTAAATTAATTTAACAACAATAATAAGATTATAAAAATCTATATAAGACTAATTATAATTAAACATACATACAATGTTATATTTAATAAAATATTTTATAATTTATTATGAATAAAATTAATATTTATAAAATAAATTTTAATTATATATTTTCTGTATAAAAACCAACACATAAATATATTATTTAAAATATTTTATAATATATATAATACGAATTTAATATATAAAATCCAAAACAATATTTATTAATATTTAAATATATCCATATACGGTTTTTATATATCATTTTATTTATATTTTTAATTAAAAATTATGTATATTTCTAAAATAAAATTAAAAATGTTCATAAATATTTTTCATAAGTATCATCTCATCTCACTTTTTCATTTTTTATTCAAGGTAATGTATATTTCTAAAATAAAAAAAAATCTTCATATTTATTTCATATTTATCATCTCATTTTTATTTACGGTTATTTATATCTCCATAGTAAAATTAAAAAATAATAATAAATTACTAATATAAATTAAGATTAACACAATAACTAGCCTAATCTTATTAATGATAAATTAGTAATCACCATTTTGAGAGTGAATAAAGAGCAAAAGCACTTCCCAATTAATATAAAGATAATTATAATTTGTTATAATAAATATGAAATTTGTTTAAAAAGTAAATTATATGATTTTAGATATGCTATTAAACTTTAAATTTCGAAATATACTAGAAATTTTTTTAATAAAAAGTTAAATATAATAATATATATGTATTTTAAATTATATTTAATATGTTATAGATAATTTTATAATATTATTGTTGTTAATCCGAGTTGATATTTTCTTTATAAAAATATTGAATAATGTTTGTGGTCGAATAGAGTGAGATCAAATTATACTAATCTTTATATTAATTAGAAAGTGCTTTTGAACTTCTCTCTCAAAATGTTTGATTACTAATTTGCCATTAATGAAATTAGGTTGATTACTATGTTAACTTTAATTTATATTGGTAATTTATTATGTTTTTGTTTTTAATTTTATTATGGAGATATACATAACCTTACATAAAAAATCAGATGATAAATATGAAATATTTATGAAGATTCTTAAACTTTTATTTTTGAGATATAGATAACATTGAAAAAAAATGAAAAACTAAGATGAGATGATAAATATGAAAATATTATAAATATTTTTAATTTTATTTTAGAGATATACATAACCTTCAATAAAAATAGAAATTAGATGATAAATTTGAAACCATTTATGAATATTTTTAAATATTAATAAATATTGTTTTGGATTTATATATATAAATGATAAAATGTTTTAATAAGATTTTTATGTATTTATTTAATTAGAAAGTGCTTTTGGTCTTATATTCACTCTCAAAATGTATAATTATTAATTTTTCATTAATGAATTTAGGCTAATTATTGTGTTAAAATTAATTTAAATTGGCAATTTTATTATATATATATATATATATATTTAAAAAACATTTATGATGGAGATATACATAACCTTGGATGAAAAATGAGATGATAAATATAAAATATTTATCAAGATTTTTAATTTTTATTTTGGAGATATACATAACATTTATTAAAAAATCAAAGAGTAATATGAGATGATAAATATGATAATATTTATAAGTATTTTAATTTTATTTTGGAGATATACATAACTTTCAGTAAAAATAAAAAATAAGATCATAAATACTAAAACGTTTATAAATATTTTAAATATTAATAAATATTATTTTTGGATTTTAGATACTAAATACTATTAATTGTAGTTATGATAAATTATAAAATATCATATTAAATATAATAATATATGTATGTTTAATTGTAAATAGTGTCATATAAATTTTATAATATTATTTTTTTTTTAAATTAATTTGGTAATTTTTTATTTTTTATAAATTTATGTTTAATAATATTTTTGCTCGCACATGCGAAAGACTCATACTAGTATATGTTAAATGTATAGGACAATTATTTCATTTTGATGCATATTGTTATGTTTAGTTTAGGAATAGAATTTAAGAAATTTATCCGCATGTAGACTGTAGTGCTACCTAAATTAAATCATAAATTTGGTATAAAAATTGTGTTATCCGAAATAATATTTTTTCTCAAAAAAATCTACGGGATAGCGAAAACTCAATTTGGTATTTTTTAATATTATAGTATAATTTCTTCTAAACATATGTTACTATAGCCCTACATTTATAAGAAAATAAGAATGTTAAATTATAGCATCACTTCCATATATCATCACCCTGTAATCCCATTTTGAACCCTAAATTCTATCACCATCTAGAAAATATATCATATCTATAATCTTAAACCTATCATCATTTACTCCAAAACAAACCCTACTATTATCATCTAATTTACATCATTACAAAATAATTTGTGTATTACGATTTACTTGCACTATTGTAGTCATATTTGATTTCCAAAAAATTTAATATAGTTTCAGAAACTTGTTTTTTTTTTAATTAGTATCAGAAACTTGTTAAAGATAAAAAATAGCCTAAGTTTATATTTAAATCGAAATACCATATTATATTTTGTCAATAAAACGGAAATACATTCTACTTTCATGATATTCTGTTTAAAATAAAGTTGCATATAAATTATTGATATCTTTGTCTTCAATATCCTAAACCGTAACTCTTAAATTTTATTTCATCGTCATCATCCCTAATATCCCATCATTATAAAACCTAAACCTGAAACTTTTATTTTATAATTTAAAAATAGTTTCTAAAAACAGACCTCATAAAACTTCATATTATATACATGTACAATAAATTTATATAATTGGAATTTCTCCGCTAGGTGAATGAACTTTATAAATAAATATTTATGAACTATAATAACATTGTGAACAATAATATACTATATTTTGTTATAAGTTTCTATAAACCCAATGGGAATTCGGCCAAATTATATTATTAGGTAAAATTTTCTATCCATCCTCTTCCATTATTATAAAAATAACAAAGACAAAAATATAACATCAGATAAAGTTTTAGGATAGATTAACAGCGAATTTAAAACGAAGCTCAAATGCGTCGAAATAAATTTTACGGCAGCGCCGAAATGTTAAGAAATAGTCACTTTGTGATGTGATATTGAATACCAACTCTCATCTGCGGAAATTGTTAAAATGATTCCATTTGCATCTTCTGGTTCTGTACATACCCCAACACAAGATGACAAACCGATGAATAAATTGAACGATAATTCCGATATTGAATCTAAATTAAGACACTCTTTCAAATAAAGAGGAAGTGATGGAAAGATTCTATTTTTTAAAGGAGAAAGGTGGAATAGATCTCTCCCTATCAAAGAAGGGAAGTGGAAAAATCTCTTCGGGAGGAACTAACTGTTGGATTTCTCTGAAATAAGTTGATATGTATTGATGGTAGATCTCTGTATCCTGTATCCAAATTTCAGCTTGACCTAACATTGAGAAATCTTTCATTTGGTGTAAAACTTCTAACGGAAAACATCAGTATCAAAATATGGATTTTCTTCTTGTTTAGCATTATTTTCCTGAAAAATCACATAGGACTACAAATGGTAGAATCACTTGAAAACCATTAAATAACACGTTAGAAAACCAATAATATATATATAAATGATAGCTAAAATGATGCAAAAAAAAGGGTTATATCATTAACTCTTTGTCTTTTGAAAAGATTTTGAACCTGTTTTTGTATGAGCTCATAGCAGGATGGCTCAAGTGATTACACTAATTTTGTTTTGAGTACTGATAGATACCATCACTGTGCTAGACTAGTAAATCTATGCTTTCTTAATTCTCTAAATTATGATGATGGCCCATTTTTTGGCAGACCATATAGAAATTTAATCCGAAAACAGTTTTAATAAATGTGGAAGTGGTGGTGGTGATAATGGTGATGATATTATTGCTGATGAACATGCGATTGATGTGAATGCAGCTCCATCATCATCATCATAATCTGGTAGCCAACATCAGAGCAATATCAAAAAGAGGAATGAGGGATGAGAAGAGAGATAAGAAAGAGAAGAAGAAAAAGAGTAAGAAAAAGAAGAAGAGGAAGAAAAACAAGAAGAAGAAAGTCAATAAACATGTTCTACATGAGTTTCCACTTCATGATCTCAAGAAGAAGAGAGACGATAAGTCTCCTTGAAAATGAACCTTTCTATCTCATTGAAAACCTAAATTTTATACTTTTGAGAATTTTTCTATAAAATCCTTTTTTGAAAACTTTTCAAGTCAAATGTGACATTTAAAATGTAATATATTTAGCATATCTCCCATCTATTTACACATCTAATTTTCTCTTAAATGATTTATATAAAATGTTTCATATTTTTCATGTCTATTTATCTTTACTTTTCTTGTACATCTGCATCTTCATAACATTTATCATTTCAATTGATTATGTTGTTTAGGTTATTTAACATAATGTGATTTATTTTTTGATTCTCTCATGTTGTTTATCCATGTTAACAATAAACACATTCCAAATTATAAGAGAGATTAATATTAAAAATATTTTTCTTGATAAAATACTAATATTTTTGTAGAAGTACTAATTAATTGCTATTTATTTAATCATTTATATGTTTTCAAATTATATTTCATTTGTCATCAAATTGTGTATCTTTTTTTTTTTTTCATCAGCATATGTAATATTAATATTTGAAAATAAACTCGATCAATTCTATTTTTACATCTTGTTACAAAATGCAATGCAATATTTAATATAATATATTTGAGTGCAAAAACGTTTATTTAAAATAAGATTTAAATATAGATTTTCTTTAAAAAATATGAAGAGTCATAAGCTATTTACTTAAACACATGTAAAATCTATTTTTAATTGTACATTAAACTTAAATTTAAACCATAGTTATCTTTGATACAAATTTAAGTTATTTTTATTCTGAAATTCATAAGTACTTTATAATATTTTCAATTTTCATAAAATTTTATATTGATACAAGTTATTTACCATTATTAATATTATTTCAAATAATATTTTCAGTCCAATTGTTTTATAATTTTATTTATTTCTCACTATTTTATTATTAAGTTGTATTTATCTTGTTTAATTTTTTTTTTAGATTTTGAACTTGTAAATTAAAAGATAAAATAAATAAGTTTAATTAATTATATAAATATTAAACTGTTTAAAAGTATAAAATAAAATTTAATGTGAATAAAATATGTGTTGGTTAAATGGACATCTTAGATGGAAAGAAAGTTCCCTAATTATATTTATGATTATGGAGGGCAAATTTTTATTTTCTATTTTAAAATTCTGCAAAACCGAATACACCAATTTCATAAAATATATCAAACTAGTGGTTTTCACTATGTCCGGGATTTGTTACAAATATACGTATTTTGATTTTGATTTTTTCAATTATGCCCCTTCTAAGAGTCTCGTGTCCATGTTTTAATATTATACTAGGAAATGAGTCAAACCTTTCAAGTTTAACTTTTATATGTTTATGTAGTGGAATTGTATTCATAAAAGTGTATATTATACATACGTATAACTTTCCATATACAAAAACTGAATTATACACAACTGGAATCTTGCTATAATAGTTATATGTATTTTATAGAATAAAAATTCTCTAAATTAAACATTATTGTGGGTTGTCAAAAAAAAAACATTATTGTGGACAATTTCAGTTAGAGTAATATCAATATTTTTTTGTGATAAAATCTCATATCAATATTCATATCACATACGTGGAAAAGAGTCGAACTCTTACATATTATGGTTTTACACATTTAACTAATACTAATATGATTCGGTTGCACCATGTGCGAGTACAAGTATTATTAAACATAATTTTTTTGAAAATAAAAAATAATCAAATTAATTTAACAACAATAATAACATTATAAAAAAAATATAAGACTATCTATAATTAAATATACATATATTATTATAATTAATAATATATTTTATAATTTATTAATTAAAATTAATAGTAATAAAATAAATTGTAGTTATATATTTTATGTATAAATAAATAAATAAATATTATCTTATTTAAAATATTTTATCATTTATATATATATATATATATATATATATATATATTTAAAATTTGTATAAATAATATGAATTTACTATATAAAATCCAAAATAATATTTATTAATATTTAAAAATATTCATAAGTATTTTCATATTTATCATCTTATTTTTTTTTTTTTTTATTGAAAGTTATGTATATCTCTAAAATAAAATTAAAAATCTTCATAAATATTTTTCATATTTATCATCTCATCTTACATTTTCATTTTTATTCAAAGTTATTTATATCTCCAAAATAAATTTTAAAAAATCTTCATAAATATTTCATATTTATCATCTCATTTTTTATCTAATGTTATGTATATCTCCATAATAAAATTAAAAATATAATAAATTAAAAATATAATAAAATTACCAATATAAATTAAGGTTAATATAGTAATTAGCTAATTTCATTAATGGTAAATTAGCAATCAGTCTAGCCGTCTTAGGAGATTCTAAGTGCGACACTTTCCATATGTGTCCTCCATGCAAAACGCCTCCGGAAGCAGCCGGCCATGGGATCTCTGCCGCCTGGAAGGGGCATCTCTCTCGACCTACACTTTGTGCAACCTGCAACTTCTCCGACCACCTCTCCTCACCGTCCGTGGAACTCAGTTCTTTATGATATCCCTGAATCAACACAACACTTCACACCAGAGATTGAGATTGTCAATGGTGTGGCAAAAACATCGATCCCAGCAGAGATACTTAAATGTTCTCTCTCTGGACAGACTATGTAATTAGTTTCTTCATCAGGGATGCACCTCACATAGGAAAAAATACATGCCACAGTCAATAGAATTTGGTCATATTTTTGTCATATTGGAGATATTCCTCTAATAGTACAGGAGTGGAACCCTAAATCAACGCATATTGGAGATACCTCTAATAGTACAGGAGTGGAACCCTAAATCAACGCATCTAAAGCCAGACTTAAAAACAATGCCAATTTGGATTGATCTTGCCGAAGTTCCGGACAACCTTTTCTCGGAAATTGGATTAAAATTTCTTGGTAATATTGTTGGGAAATATCAGAAGCTTCATCACAATACAACAAGATGCATACACTTGGATGTCGCTCAGTTGCTTGTTGTTGTCAACTTGGAGAAACCGTTACGATCTCTCTCAATGGTGACAATGAAGCAGTGATTACAGTCAAATACCCATGGCTTCTTATGAAATGCTCTGTTTGCAATAAATGGGGTCATAAGGATGATGAATGTGACCAAATGAAAAGAGGAGTAGTGGTACAAACTGTCCAGTCTAAGACGAATCAGGAACTTACTAGTACTGAGAAGATAGAAAACAGCTCGGTGACTCCTCCCAAAGAGACTCAAAAGTCTGTGAACGAAAAAGAAGCCTCCACTTCAGACCATAATGTCAGTACCCTGTTTTCGAATGGTGAAACAGAGAAGCCGTGGACCATAGTCATTAAGGGAGGGAAAAACTCGCCACAAAAACAGTCTGCAGAGGGAGCTTCACGACCTGGTACTGAGCATCAAGCTGAGACAAATCGTGAAACCACTTCTCCGTCCAGGTTTAATGTCAGAAATAACAAAAGACAAAACTGATGATAAGGAGGAAGGAGAGATAGCCAAAGAAAACACTCAGAACACGGAAGAGCTTCCTTCGGCATCCTCAGAAGAAGAAGAGAAGAATCCCTGCCAAATGTTAAGACCATCCACACCTACCAAAAGAAGAAAAACGGGCAGAAAAATCAAGTCTCCACTCGAAATAATCAGAACATGTCACATAAGAACATCGCCAAAAGATCCTCCTCATGGAGGAACTAATCATTATCACGTCCTTTTTGCGTGGAATACCCGTGGTTTCAACAAAATGCGCAAACAAAATTTGGTATGGTCATGGTTAACAAACTTTAAACCTTCAATTGGCTGTCTACTTGAAACTAGAGTGCATGAGATGAATAGTGGTAAGATATTATCTCGGTATTTCATGGATGGAAATCAGAAACTAATTATGTTTATCACAGACTTGGACAAATTTGGCTTGTATGGTCTGAGGATGTAGAGGTTACAATTCTTTTCAAGAGCCCTGAAATGATCACGGCTGGGATTGAAACAAACAAATGTGAAATGTTTTTTTCTCTTGTATTGATGCTTCTACTTTTTGACGGGATCGAGTTGTACTCTGGGATGAGCCGAGGCAGGTACAACAACTGTTTGGTAATGAGGAGATACCTTGGGTGGTTTTGGGTGATTTCAATGTTACTCTAACTTTTGATGAAAGCTCTCGAGTGCTTCATGGGCTTGGAGACCAAACGTGAATGTTAGATTTCAAACACCACTTGCTGATTGTGAGCTTCAAGATTTGGGGTACACATGTACGACATATACGTGGTGGAACCACATGGATAATGATCCAATTGGCAAGAAGTTAGATAGAGTTCTAGTTAATGCAGCATGGTCTTCCACATTTGTGGATTCTATTTCCACATTTGAGACTAACGGAATCTCAGATCATGTTAAAAGTGTGGTGAGAATATCTAACCCTGTCAGGAAAAAGAGAAAGCAAATTTTAAACTATTTGACTGTCCATCCCCTATTCTTGGAAACCGTCAAAAGCATTTGGGACAGTACGGAAGAGATGCATCACTCTAGGTTAGCACTTCATATCTTACATAAGAAACTGAAGCAGTTGAAGATATCTCTCTGAGCTCTAAATAGAGAAAGATATGGAGACATCACCAAGAGAACAAAAATTGCTTATGATATTCTCTGTCACAGGCAACAGCAAGCTCTGGAAAATCCTTGCACTGATACATTTGAGGCTGAGGCAGCTGCAGCAAGGCATTGGCATCATTATGCAGGAGTAGAGGAAAGCTTCTTCCGACAAAATTCTGAAATTACTTGGCTGCATCTTGGAGATCACAACACTACCTTTTTCCAAAGGATTGTTCCAGGGAGAAGAGGCCGAAATGCAATTAGGAGACTGACAAATGCTGAAGTTCTAACCCAGCCTCACGAAATTAAAGCTGAGGCCGTGGACTACTATGAACAGTTTCTCCAGCACAATGGCCATCTAGGTATGCAAAGTGTGGACGATCTTGACTCTTTAATTGACTACAAATGCCCTGATGATATTATGGAGTCACTGATTGCGCAAGTAACAGAGGAGGATATCAAACAGGCTCTCTAGTCTATGCCTTCCGGTAAAACCCCCAGACCAGACAATTATACCAAGGAGTTTTACACGGCTGCTTGGCAAATTGTTGGAAAAGACTTTGTTACAGCTATTCAGTCTTTTTCAGAATGGATTTATGCCTAAGGGAATTAATCCAACGGTTCTTTCTCTTACCCTTAAGAAGACTGATGCTGAGACAATGAAGGGCTACAAACCCATTGCGTGTTGTAACACCATCTACAAAGTTATTTCGAAGATTATTGCCAAGAGGCTAAAGTCGATGCTGGCAGAGGCAATGAAACCGAATCAAAGTGATTTTATTCAGGACCGACTTCTTCTAGAAAACGTCCTTCTTGCTACGGAACTAGTCAAAAATTATCATAAAGATTCAATAAGCCCAAGATTTGCTTTCAAGATTGAATTTACCAAATATTTTGATACGGTAAAGTGGGACTTCATTATAAGGCTCTTGAGAGCAATGGGATTCCCGGAACGTTTCATACATTGGATCTACGGTTGCATTTCCACAGCCTCCTTCTCGGTAAACATCAATGGTGAGCTTGAGGGGTTCTTACCAGCACTAGAGGACTTAGACAAGGTTGCTCTATGTCCCCGCTTCTGTTTGTTCTGGATTTTAATGTTCTCACCCACATACTCGATAAGGCTGCAAAAGAAGGGAGGTTTGGCTTCCACCCTAAGTGTAGAGAGGTTAACCTCACTCACTTGAGTTTTGCGGACGATATGATTATTTTCTCAGAAGGGACAACCTCCTCGCTTATGGGTGTTGTTGAAGTCTTGAAGGATTTTTCACAAGAATCAGGCCTGGCCATAAACATGAGTAAATCAACTTTTTTATGGAAAGAAGAACTCACAATGATCTCCAAGAAAAAAACTATAAATCTCGGCATCCCTATTGACCAGCTACCTATCCGATACTTGGGCCTCCCCTTAACTACTAAACGTATGACAAAGGTTGACTACGAACCCCTCATTGATAAGATTCGGAAGAAGTACCTCTTCTGGCCAAGAAAATCTCTTTCGTATGTTGGGCGACTCCAACTCATCCAATCAGTGATTGATAGTATAACTAATTTTTGGTGCTCCGCTTTTCGACTACCGCAAAAGTGTCTCAACACAATTGAAAGCATGTCTTCAGCTTTTTATGGTCTGGTTCTCCAACAGTATCCACCAAAGTGAAGGTCTCATGGGATGACATTTGTGCACCTAAGAGAGAAGGGGGTTAGGGATTCGAAAACTAAAGGACAGTTCTCTAGTTTCCTCTTTAAAATTGATTTGGCGTCTATTTAGTCACAAAGAGTCCCTATGGCTTGATTTGGTGAAGAAATATTTGCTTCGAGGTTCTTCATTTTGGGAAATAGTAGGCAACACAACCAGAGGCTCATGGATGTGGAATTTTTTTTAAGCTTCGTCTGTTGGCTGCAACGTTCTTGAAAGTAAAAGTTAAGAATGGCGAGAAATTTTTTTCTGGTATGACCACTGTCTGCATTTGGGTCCACTGATCAATATTGTTGGAGAAGTGGGAGCTCATCTCTTAGGGATTAAGAAGAATACAAAGGTGGCTGAAGTGGTAGAGAACCGGGTCTGGAAATTGAGGTGATGCAGGGGTCATCTAATCCAACAAGTATTGGATCAAATCAGGTCATGGCCGCCTCCAACACCTGACGATGGAGAGGACTATCCTGTCTGGAAACAGAATGAAGAGAAGTATGAAAGAAGATTTACAACTAAAGGAACTTGGCACCAAATCCGGACGCACAGAGAAGAGGCTCCCTGGTTCAAACTTGTTTGGTTTCCAGAAGCTGTACCTCGCCAAGCCTTCATTACTTGGTATCCTTTCGTAACACTCCTAACTAGAGAACGAGCTAGAGCATGGGGAGACGTTCAGGGATGTACTCTATGTGGCGAACCTAATGAAACAAGAGACCACTTTTTCTTTGCTTGCCCATACTCATTAACAGTGTGGAGTTTTCTCATGTCCAATATCCTTGGCACAAGAATAAATCCAGACTGGAGCATCACTGTACAACACTTGAAGAGTAATAGGCTGCCAAAGTTCGACTCTACCCTTACTCGTATGGCTTTCCAAACCACTCTCTACTGGATATGGAGAGAGAGAGAAATGGAAGACGCCATGAAAAGCCTAGCAACAGCCCTATTTATCTTGCTAGAACTATCCACAAAGAGGTTATCGGTTGATGTCACTCAATCTTGTCAACGAAGCCCATGCTGATCGATGGACATGCACATCAAGCATTCTCAGTAGCTACGACCTTTTCTCCTCTTTTGTACCACTCTTATAGCTTCTTGTTATCTCTTAGCTAGAAGAATTTCATTCCATCTCTCTCAGCTTCTTTTGTTCTCCCAAACCAAAAAATTGTAACACTTTTTTTTTTGTTGATAAATAAATTTAACATTTCAAAAAAAAATCATTCAGTCATTTTGAAAATGAATAAAAGGTCAAAAGCAATTTCCAATTAAGATAAAGATATCTTTACGTTAGCGGAATGATATCTTTAATCACATATGATTTAAGTCAATATAATCATATGATAAGAAAATATTTTCTAAAAAATAGGCAACATAAAAATGTATATATTAGTTATACAACGTAAAATAACTTTCTATATATCTAAAGAGATTGTAAATTGTAAACATAAAATGTAATTGATGGAATAAAATAAAGATGAATGATATATGAAAAAATAGAATAAATGCATTTCATTCATTTCTCATCAAAATTTATAAGAGTTATTTTTCTATGTATTTTGTTTTAAATTTTTCTGTGTCTAATTGACAGAATCACCATTCAATTCCATTTAAATAAATTGTACAAATTTTATAGAAAATATTTGAATAAGTCATTTCACATAATTTTAATTCACAAATGAATTCTATAAACTAGTCGCGATTGATATATGATATATATTAAAAGATTAAAATTCTACAAAGCTGAATATTATATGGACAGCAAAATATATTTCTGCTATAAAATTCTATAATACTAAATACTCCTGATTTTTCTGTCAAAATCTAATTTAATAATGTTAAAATAAGTTTGTGTAATCGACATACAAAGAATTATAGATCCACAAAGGGGATACTATTTAAACTAAAGAAAATATTATTTGGAGGTTTATGATTGGCTAAATAATGAGCTGGATCATTTGTCTTTCTAAAAGTGTACTGAAAAAGCATTCGTTGGATTCTGTGTTCCATTAAAGAATGTCATGGCATATGTTTAGATGGAGACGTTGTGTCCAAGAAGATTGTTGACAAGTACTTTGCAATCAATCTCCTTCAAACATTACCAAACATACACCCATGCACCAAGATCCCCAAAATAGCGTCTGACCTTCATTATTTCTTCCAACCTAACCAGCTGAAGCTGGCTTAGTTGAATTGTCGTTTGTATCAGAATTGCATTTATGAGGTTTCCAACTTACCTTTTTATTTTTTTTGGCTTTAATGTTAAGATTTATACCAAAAATAAAAAAAGTTACAATCTAAGCTACGCATTACAAATTAAAGGGGCAGGAGAACAAAATGCTTACCTGAAACTTAGCAAAACTTACCCAATATAGGAACCAAGGCAGTGACTAAAATGTAGTAATATCATATCGGATGAGAAATACAACCAAAATAAGATTCTAGGAGAGGAGGGGTCCTATCTCCTGTTGGTATAAATATCAAGCAATCACGAGCAATCTGATCCACCTTACATTTCAGAGCAGGTATCGTAGTGCAGATGCGAGCATTTCAAAAGCAACAAGTCGACTGAAGTGTCAAGCAGAGATGGGGCGGTCCACTAATCACTTTATAAGCAAATGACTGTCACAAATCATTTGAGAATATACAAGAGAAGAATAGGTGGGCGTGGGATTCATCTTCGAACAAGCAAATAGGACAAGTTTGAGGGACGTTCATTCCCCATCTTGTAAGTCTATCCCTTATCCGTAATTTCCCCAACAAACCCAGCCATAAGATGAAGAGGCTTTGGGATCGCTTCCTTAAACCAAATAATGTCATTCCATCTAACCAAGGGATATGGTACATGGAGTTGTTCTCAAGTACCTTATGAGGAGAATAGAGGAGTATAAACTCCTGCCGCATTCCTCCAAAAATATTTGTCTTGCCCTTTTGAAAATTTTGGAGGCGCCAACCATATGGCAGTTAGGAAAATTTGCAGATTCTAGATATGTTCTGATCTCACATTCAGCAGGAACCAATTACCGTCCTTTATTGCATATGCGACTTTAGCATGCAACCGAGGTCTCAGCTTTGGACTCATGTATCCAATATAACCAATAAGTGAACCAAAGTCCGTCCAATTTACTGACCAGAATGAAGCTGATTTCCCGTCTCTGATCTCGCACTTGAGGAACGTAGCAATCATAGGTTTCAGCTGCAGCATACTCCGAATAAACTTGGAGAAACAAGAGCATTCAACCGTATCTCAAAAACTCTTCTTATTGAAAATGTTCCGACTTAACCAGGCCACCCACAGAGTATCAACACCCGCAAACAGATTCCAAATCTGTTTCCAAATTACCTTGATTCTTCATTGTATGAGTAGATCTTTGGCTTACTATGCTTGAGACATCTTTATCAAGACCTGAAGTCGCGTTAATTCATTCAATAACATCTGGAATTCTAAATTCTTTAAAGGATCAACAAAAGAAGTCTTTGATATTCAGTTAAGAATTGATTCTTTCGTAAATCAAATAAGTTTTACTTGTTACTTTTCACAATAATCATGTGTCGATTGTAGTGGTTGCCAAGACACTTTGAAACAGACGCCATACTGATGAGGAAACCCAGCATGTGAAAAATGTGTGATTTATTGTCTCAAGAGCTAGACAACATCTTTGACAAATGATATCCATCCACATACCCAGTTATTGTATATTTTGTAGCAATACTGATTTCCATGTAAGCACTCACTCTCCACAAATACGTCGGATACACAATATATAATCTGATTGGTGAAACGAAAGTGGAACGGTTATATTAGCCGTTAGCGGAAGTGGTTGGCGGTTAAATAGTACAAAAGTGTAAGTAAAAACTGTTAGCAAAATCGGTAACAAAAAAATTGTGAATAATCGTTTTTAGTGTAACATTTAGTAACGTTTTCGTGATTAGTAACAAAAAGTAATAGGTCTATAAGGTTTTAACTATAGCTTTACCAAATCAAACTCATAATAGAGCAAAACAGTAGAGATCTGTTCACAAATATATTTTGAAATTTCTTACTATTTTGACTTTCTCAGTTATATAGTTTCTGACAGTCCTATGTCCAGGATACTAAGAAAGGGTCGAGCTTCTATGCTGCTTGAAGTGACAGTAAAGTTGACTTCACAAACTGAATGCTCGACAACCATTTTCTGTTTATTTTTGTAACAGCCATTTTCCATTTT
Source organism: Orychophragmus violaceus (assembly GCA_030180135.1). Lineage (NCBI taxonomy): Eukaryota > Viridiplantae > Streptophyta > Magnoliopsida > Brassicales > Brassicaceae > Orychophragmus > Orychophragmus violaceus. The sequence continues at coordinate 44,043,965 of CM058236.1, forward strand.
CTTTGTTTAAAGTCAAAAGGTCACAAAAATCATAACACTATAATTTACACTATATTTGAAGTAATTTTAACATAAGAAAAATCATCTCAAACAACAATACTAAATTTCACACAAAAAGTACACTTTTAGTATTATATTACTAAAGATTTTCTTTCTTATTTGATATTTATTTAATTTATCATTTATTAATAAAATAAGTGAATAGTGTGTAATGTTATGATTCTTATGAATATTAGCACAATAAATTTAGTATGATATTATTCATAACACTAAATTTAGTGTTACTTTTAGAGTTCCATTAGAGATGTTTCGTTCAAATTCACACTATAATTGGTGTTTTAGAGTTCCATTAGAAATTCTCTACAGGGCCAATTATACATACAAAATACAAACCATGCTATTAATATTATACCAAAAATACAAATTCTCTGCTTTATTCTCTCAGGATTTCATGGCTGCAAAAACTGATATGTCAAAGGCATTTGACCGTGTTGAATGGAGTTATCTGGAAACTATCCTCTTGTGTCTGGGTTTTCATCCAACCTGGGTCAACTTGGTGATGTTGTGTGTCTCCACGGTCACTTACACAGTACATATTAATGGACAACCGTATGGACTGATTCATCCACACCGTGGGTTACGCCAAGGGGACCCAATCTCCCCATTCTTATTTGTATTGTGCACTGAAGGCCTTACATTTCTGATGAACAAAGCAGAGAATCTTGGTCTTATTTCTGGAATCCAATTCTCAATGGATGGACCGGCTCTTCACCATCTTTTCTTTGCTGACGACAGTCTCTTCCTCTTCTGAGCAGACTTGGAGCAATGTGAGGTCTTTGCATCGATCCTAAACTTATATGGTCAGGCTACAGGACAAGAGATAAACTTCGACAAATCTTCTCTCACGTTTGGTAGTAAGGTGGACAATGCTCGGAAGCTTCAGATTCAGAACAAGCTAAAGATTCATAATGAAGGAGGGGCGGGTACCTATCTAGGCCTGCCAGAGTGTTTCACCGGTTCAAAAATTGAGATGTTGGATTATATCAAGGATAGAATGAAAGGACGTATGTCTGGTTGGTATACTAGGTTCATCAACCAAGCTGGCTAGGAGATTATCTTAAAATCTGTCGCCTTGGCAATGCCGGTTTTTGCTATGACCTGCTTTAAGCTGCCTAAAACTACCTGTGACAACCTTACTTCAGCAATGGCAAACTATTGGTGGAATTCTACTGAGGATAAAGGGAAGATTCATTGGCTTAGCTGGGAAAAACTGTGTCTTCCAAAAAATCTGGGCGGTTTGGGTTACAAGGAAATCTCAGTTTTTAATCAAGCTCTTATTAGCCAAGCAGGCCTGGATGATCCTTCAAGATGAGAATTCACTTCTTTCTAGGACCCTTAAAAGTAGATACTTCCCGGATACCTCATTCCTTCAGGCTTCCCTGGGATCACGGCCCTCTTACGCTTGGAGAAGTATCTTATATGGTAGAGATCTATTGGTTAAAGGATTGAGGAATATGGTGGGAAATGGTAATTCACTTTACATATGGACGGCCCCATGGCTTGCTGACTCTAGGATGAGAGCCCCTCTAATGAAAAACTTCAGTATTAACTTGGACATGAAAGTTTGTGAGCTAATGGTCTCTGTAACGGGAGAATGGAACTCACAGCTACTAGATGACCTCTTTTATCCAGATGATATTCGCCTTATCAAGAAGATTAAACCAGTGATATCATCCTCAGACTTTTTCTGCTGGAGTCATACAAGTTCAGGAGCTTACACGGTCAAGTCCGGTTACTGGTTAGCATATCAGGAGAAGAATGCCTCGTTACTACACGAATCATCTTCCTTGCCTTCACTAGGTGACATCAAAAGCTGCATATGGGAGATTGAAACAGAACCGAAAATCAGGACTTTCTTGTGGAAAGCTATTTCTGGTGCAATTCCAGTGGCTGATAAAATAAGATCGAGAGGGATTAACTTAGACACGAGATGCCAAATCTGTGGAAATGAAGGTGAGTCCATTAATGGGGAAGATTCTTCTTCCCAACCCCTGAAGACGGATTTGATGGAAACTCTCTCTATCAGAACTTGTACTATGTGATCTTGGTGGGGAAGAATCAGAAGTTTCCCCTGGAAATACGAAGAGCTTACCCGTGGTTACTTTGGACGCTTTGGAAGAATCGCAACAACTTCATTTTTGAAGGAATGAACTTCCAAGCAACAGATTTAGTTACTAAAATAAATGAAGAAGTCTCGCATTGGTTTCAGACTAAACAAGCGGACAGAGATGAGAGCAGAGTGTTATCGGCTGAAAACAAGAAAAGAGCTCTTGGTTGGAAACCACCGCCTGAAACATGGCTCAAATGTAACATAGGTTCTGCTTGGGACCGTTTACGCAATATCAGCGGAGCCTCTTGGGTATTGAGTGATAGCAGAGGTAAGGTGTTACTAAATGGCAGAAGATCTTTTGCAGATATTGGCTCAAAGCTTGATGCTTCTCTTGAGGCTTGGATTTGGGCGATAGAAAGCATGCGAAGCCTAAGGAAAAACTTTGTTATCTTTGCTGGGGAAGACAGTACATTAGTGGGAGCATTATCTCGTCCCAAAGCTTGGCCTTCCTTCCGGTTTTACTCAAGTAAGTTGTTAGTAGAGCTAACTGATTTTTTGGACTGGCGTTGTGATCTTGAAGAATATAAGGCGAATAAAGGAGCTCGTCTCATTGCGCTAAGTGTTATAAGAGAGGATCTTCATCAATCTTATGTGGCTATAGGTTTCCCACGTTGGCTCAGCAGCATTTTTGGTTATGATTTGAGCCAGGTTTCTCAAATGTCCTAGCCATTGGTTTGATTTAGATCGTTTTGCCTTTTGTTCAGTTTATGTCATCGATTAATGTTTGTCTTAGCTTTGGCCATCGGTTGATGTTGTATGTTTGAAATGGTGTCTCTCAGTTATATATATATTACCCAGTGTTTAAAAAAAAAAAGTCCGCAAGAAGACCGGAAGATTAACGTTTTGATAAAATTAAAGATGACTGGATAAACTCTTTCAAAAATAGAAATATGAAAAAATAGATACAACGAATCAATATAACTAGACGAAAGAAAAAATCTTTTCCTCTCTGACGACTTTATCGAGGTAGAACCTCAGATCTACATTTGGTGTTTCTCCCCGGCCGGCGTTCATGGCTGTCGCCGGGGAGGTGGTCCTTAGTTGACGTTTCCTTGTTGCCGACGACCTCTCCCCTGCTCTCTTCTGCGACGGTTAGCCGGCGCCGCCAACCGCTGGTCCTATCTGCTCCACCGTCCTTGCTGCTTCCCGCCGCTGTCAGTCTGCACTTGGCCAGTCTCCGCGATGATTCCAGATCTGCCGCGTGTTCCCCCGTGAAATCTCTATTGCGTTGGGTGTTTAAGGTCAGCGGAAGTACCTCTCCTCACAGTGACGTTTTGTCGGACCGGTTGAGCTCCTCTCGATCCGGTGTGTGCGTCTCTCGTTCCGGTATGTGCGATTCTCGATGGCTTTGATCGGGTTAGTTTGAGCGATCTCCGATGTGTGGTGTTGGTATGGGAACCGGTTTATGTGATTAGGTTTGGTTTGGTGTTGGTTCCGGTTTTTGGTTCGGGTTAGAGGGTTTAATCGGTTTATTATAAATCTGGTTACCTCTGCTAATAGGATAAATTGGTGGTCTGATGTTGGCTCTAGTTGCTCGGTTTTTATCTTTGTGGTTAACTGTGGTTTTCGTTAAGAGTGCTTTTCAATCCGTTTGTTCGGTTTTAGGTCGGATTTTTGGGTTGTTTAGACTTCGTTGGAAGTTTGGGTATTGTCTTGGGCTTCTATCTAGGTTTAATTAGACGTTTATAAGTGCGTCTTTTCCGTATCCGAAAGTTGTTTTGAAGAACTTTCTTAGGTTCTTTCTTGTCGGGTTATGAAGTCTGGTTTCTTGGTTTTGGGTTGGTGAGAGAGCGTCTCTGTGAAAGTCTCCAGGTTGTTGAGGTCATCGTTCGGTGGGCCGTGGGCTACGGCGATTTTTCATGCTCTTTTGTTATGTGCGGTTGCCACAAGTTCCAAGTTTGAGTTGTTATGGTTAATTATTGGATTTTATCGATTTATGTTTCCTGTAGCTGTAGGCTTAGTAACCCTTTATGGGCTTCTGTTTCCGGGGATATTTTGTTGTTCCGCCGGCTTAATTTCTGGAGAAGGGTATGTCTTCTGCCAACTTGTGTATCTCAAAAACGCATATCTCCCTGTTTAATAATAAAAAGTATCCCTTCACATGGAAAAAAAAAATAGATACAACATTACTTAAACTTTCTATTCATAGCTAAAAGAAAACCACCATAAACATAAATAACCAAGACAAAAAAATCTGCGAATTCTACTTAAATATAGTTATTAGACGACACATAAACCCAAAACAGGAATCTAACTCACTCATACATTTCTTAATTTTAATAAGTCTAAACTTAAAACTCTATTTCTCAATACAAAATTAGCTTTATAAAAACTATAGACAAATTACTAAATAATAAAACTAATTATTCAAATAGTTTAAAGGTGGTATAAAGAAATTAAAAACCTGATATCGAGGAGGCGGTGCAGCTATCGAAATAGTTTAAAGGAGACAAAATGACGAGGTTTCACTTTTAAGTCAAAAACTGAATTCGCCCTAAATTTCTAAAAGCTATTTGGTCTTGATATCGAGGCGGCGCGGCTACTTCCGTTTTCGTTGATTCTTATGGCTCCCTGGTTGCCGGCAGGGGCGGATCCAGAATATACTTTTGTATGGGGCACAATATTAATATTTAATATAATTTATCTATTTTAAATATTATAATTAAAACAATATTTACAATATTATCAGAATTTCAGTTTTATTTTAAAAATTAAAATTGAATTAAAGTAAAAATACATTTTTATAAATGCTAATATACATTTTAATACTATTAAGATAATATGTATATATATATACATATTAATCTTTTTTATAATATTATTTAAAATTTTATATTACACTAAAAATAAAAATGAAAACTCGTTTCAACAAATTAAAATAAAATATAGAAATTTATTAAAATTAATTAAAAGAGTGTAGCTTGAGAAATACAATTTTTAACTTTGTAAGAATCAAATATAAAAAAGGACAAAAAACTATTGAACAAATTTTTCTTGCAAAAAAAGAGAGAGAATAAAGCAGTATAAGAAGACTACAAACTTGGGAACATAAATGTAGGGAAGACAAAAAAATATTAAATTTTGAGAAGGAAATGCAATAATGTTTCTTTATAAAAAAAAAAGAATAATAAAAAAACGATGGAGGGATTTGAACTGAGGTGGGAAAAAAAATATGTAACCGGTGAGCTAAATCGAAAATAATTAATATATGTACTTACATATTTTATTTATATGGTTAGTATGTGGTAGGTGTCACACCCACTTAGAACGTGGGTCCGCCCCTGGTTGCCAGTTTTCTTTGCCGGGGGTCGGGAAAGAGGTCCCTCTTTAGTTTTCATGTCTTGCGGCGGTTGTCCTTCGTTTCATGGCTTCGTGGCCGACGGTGAGAGACTCGTCTTCCTTCGGAGACAGTTCTATCTGCGAGTTGGCAGTGTTGTTGAATCGATCAGTTGGCGTTTGTCTTTTGCGATTCCGGCTTCAGATCTAGCAGTGGTTCGCGGTTTAGTCGTCTTCTCCTCCTCTATCTTCTCTCAGGTGGGCTACGGTGGGTTATCGGCAGTTCTGATGGTGGTGGTCAGCCTTCGGTTGTTGTTAGGAGAGGGGTTCTTGTCCTCTCGGTTTTTGATCTCGTGGGTCAGAAATCGGGTTAACGGTCGACCTTTTAGTTTGGGTTGTTTGTTGGCTCGTTTTGTGTATAACGTGTTTACGGATTTATGTTGTGTTTGGGTTGTATCTAGCAGGTCAAAGCTAATGTATCAACATTAATCGATTTTTGAACTGGTTGTTTTCTCTTGGTCCTGGGGTCTGGTTTCTAGCGGGTATGTTTGCTACGGCTGGAGGGTTGGCCGGGTTTGTCAGCGGTTGATGGTTTCTCCTGGTTCCTTTGGTTGCTATGCGTCCGTTTGTTTGCTTCTGGTGGTGGAAAAGCTTGGTGTTGAGAGTGTGCCCGTCCTTCCTTTGTTTGCGACGATTAGTTCCAGCAGCTTCTCTGCTTTTCGGTTCGGGTTCTCCGGTTTAATAGTCAGGATTTGGAGCTTCGACTGTTTTCGCATCTAGTCGTCGGTTGTCATGTGGTAAAACTTTGGTCCCTCGACTTCCTCGATATGTCTGCATACGGTGTCTCGTGGCTTCAACGAGTTTGAAGCAATATAATGAATTCCGAGTGGGTAATTCCTAATAAAGTTCGGTTTTGGATGCTTCAATTATTTCCTCTCTCGAATTTGGGTGGCTCCTCATGCTAGAGTGTCTTGTTTTGGTTCAATTTTATTATGTTGATCTTAGTGGCTTTTGATCGTTACTTTTTAGTGTTTTTATTTTGTCTCCGGGGATATGGGATTATCTGTCGGCTTATGGCTCCAATATCTTTTATGATAGCCGGTTTTAAACTTATGTTTATATCCAACTTCTGTATTCGATTTTGGTAATAAAAAGTAAATCTTCCCGTGAAGAAAAAAAAGTAAGGACCAAAGTTTGTGATTATAAATGTTTCTTTTGTTTAAATAAAACTGAAACACCAAAAGGTTTATATATTAAAAGGAAAAGAGAAAGAGAAAGAGAAAAGCAACAACAATTGTTTGTACCATTTATTGAAAGGACAAGCAGATTTAAGGACCAAGAGCCAAAACAGAACAACACCATAAGAGGTTTCTATGGAAGCATGAAACACGTGAGTAAGCTCTTTCACCAAAACCAATCACGTTCCATTTCCACATCAAATTTTTTTTGCGTTGTACTCTAAAAGCTCGGATCTGTCTGCAGATTAAGAGAATTTTGTTTTTCGTTTCAGTTATTTGTTAAAAATAAATAGCATTAACATAATCGGAAAATAACACATTATGTATATATATATATACACACTGATATGATTATTTTATCACCTGATTCTCTTGTCCACTTGCAAAGGTGGGTTTCCTAGGGGGGAGTTGCTTGCGAGGCGTTCTCTGAATATTAAAAATAAAAACAAACTTACGGTTAAATAGAATTGGTACTGGTATTAAGCAAGTAGATTTAAGAACTTAGTTACCTTTAATTTGGGTCTTAAGTTTTCTATAGCCGCTATAGTTCTCTTATCTGTGCTTGCTTCTTGCTGTGTAATATTAATATTTATTAAATAAACTATGCCAAAAAGATAAAAGTAGATTGAAATATCAAAGATTTAAAGTTTGCATAAATTGATATACCTTGTGTAAAGCCCAATCTGCTGAATCAAAGAATGTACGTTTATGATCCTGCATTGTTTTTTATAAATCTTCAGTATTAACAACTCAAATAATAACATACTATATGATAAAAATGTGGGATTAATTCACCTGCGAGATAAGAGGCTTTTTCTTTGGCACAAGTCCCAGGTATTTGTTGTTTGCACTAGAGCTGGTAGACTAATGACACAACACAATTAAATATTATCAAAAATCTAGAGTCATAATGAGAGGCTAGGCAGCACGAGATAGTGACAATCTTGCCGACAAATCCTAAACCAAAGGCAATATCAACAGTGATGTTTTGGTATATACCGATAGTTTAAAAAGAGTTCTAATGTGATAATCCAAAGATGCTCACAATCGGACAGAGAATAATTAAAGAAAAAGAAAAAGACTAAAGACCAAAACGATTATCATGCGGACCACCGGATCAAATTGGCGACGAAGATCCGGTTTCAAAACAGGTGTCCGAAAACGTAACACGTGACAGTTCAAGAAACCGTTGATTTTCACAAAAAGGGTTAAGAGATGAACGATGAGTCTATCGTTTACGGCCGTCCATAATATAATCAAAATATCTCAATTTTATGAATAATTATTATTATTATTATTACAAAATGGTTGTGTTCCTAAAAGAAATATCTTCTTCCACCCAGACAAAACAACAAAAACACAATCCAATTACGGCATATTTAAATATTTAATTTTGACCAGGAAGAAAAAGTAAAACAAAAAACGTGTACGCCGTCGTTAAACTGCCGACGATTAGGTTTGGGAATATACCAATACAAATATTTTTGACTTGTTGACTCACTAATCCGACCTAATTATAACAATTCTATTGCAGTCAAAACTTTTCTTTATACTATTAAAAAAATGGATTTTACATTTCAGAAATCGTTTTTTTTTATTGCTACCCTGATTTTATATATCATTATAACTGTAAAGATCGGTTCAAAGGTGAATTATTTCTAACATAATCATGAAACTATCAATTATTGTCAATTCAATTGATTTTTTTATATATATTAATTACCTCTTGTTGTTGAGAAGACAAGACATCGTCGGTTCTGTTGTAATCCGTCGCCATTACCTCGATCCTTTTGCCTTTACAGATCCCTTCTTCGTCCTGATCGAATCAATTAAAGAAAAAACAATCAATTAAGTAAACAATCCCAAAACAAATCTGCATTCTGGAATTAATCTCCAAAACCCTAACTAAGTCTAACGAAGAAGATAATTAGGTTTAGAGACGTAGAGAGACACCTTACAGAGAGTTTCAGAGACGAGAGAAGCAGACGAAGACGGTGAGATAAGCATATGCGTTGAGCCATATTATATATACATAAGATCACACGTACACACGCGCGTAGTAGTGACGCACTTAGGCCACGCGCAGTAGACACGTGTGTGAACCTGTACATTTTTTTTATTCTTGTTGGTAAAGTGTAAAAAACGTTTTATCTTATATCACTTAATGAGATTTTGTAATAGTTTCTTGTAAGGCCACCTGGACTAATACTGATTTCTTTATCTAAATACTTGTATTCATATCCATACATTTGAGGATAGGATAGCATAAAATCTATCTTTAAAGCAAATTAATAAAATTGAGTTAATATTACGATGTCTAAATTGTTAAAAAGAAAAATTACATTAATTGTTCTATATTCATATTTTATTTAATTCAAATTATATGCCATTATTTATAAGTTAGTCAAGTACCATATCTATATATAATTACTCTCAAGTACATGGTTTAAATTTGATGAAGATGTGTATCCTAATTCTTTATGCAAATGTCACTACCCTATCACTAATCCGGTTCAAAATAACAAAATACATTGCTGATTAAAAATGTAGTAAATAATAATAATAAATTATAACGAATTGTCTATTAAGAATTTTTTTATATTAAAACGTGAATTTGACAGTTTTCCAACACCAACAGTTGTTAGATTATTTTCTTGGTGATTCATAAAGGATAATCCGAAATAAATATCTTTGAATTTTTCGGAATATTTAAATGAGAGAAATGATAATTCTTTTTACAAACTTAGATCGTGATCCACATGAGGTTCTTAAGATTAAAGAGATAAATACTATAGTATGGGAATAAGCATAATCAACAAGTTATAATACTGAGATAATACTGACAAAAATAATACTGAGATACAATATGTTTCTGCACATTCAGTAACATGAGATCATGAAGGTTGTTGGTGTTATATAGATAACTCATTAAGAGAATGATAGCTTGTAGTGGTTTTGTTCCTATCAAGGTGTAGGAGGAATAGTGATGGGTGCTAGACATAGTTTCTCCCCTTTACATATTGAGATGGAAGCGAATGAAATGTATGATTACACAACATAAAATGGTAATGAATTTTGTAATAGATTGTTCTAAGATAAAAAAAGATGTGTCTACACTTACAGAGTGAATGTTTTCTCAATCTACTTCGAAGAATTTGTGAGTAATAAAAAGATTTTTCAAATCTTTTCCTATCTCATTATTTCCACGTAAAATATAAAATGAATAAATTTGTAGGCATATTTCTTTTAGATGTTTTGAATGTAAATTACATATTATCAATTTGGATTTTTGAATCAGTTTAACTAATTTTTGTTGTTGATCAAAGAAACTACATGCTTTTTAGGGTTTTTTCATCAAAGATGCGAATAAATATTTTATTTAACTATACCATATCGGGAGGAGAGTAGGAAAAGCCATCTTCTTAATGGATTTTATTGGTAACCAATCTCTAACTGTTGCGATTAGAAGTATACCGCTTTACTTATTACCAATCATAAAAACGTTATTAAAAGTTATAGTAAAAACGGTTATTCTCAACTTTTTTTGTTAACCTTTTATAGTTTTGCATTGTTCGACAGCTTACCACTTCCGCTAACAGCTAATATATCCGTTCCGATTTTATTTACCAATCAGATCCAATACCTATGTATTAAACCCTAATTTAATCGTGTGAAATTTCTCTATCCACTTGAATCGAGAACTGGTTTGATTAAGTTTGTTAATGATCGTTATGAGGCTTCCTTTTACCTTATTAACAGATTCATTAAAAAATTAATTAAGTAGTTAAAGATAGTTGTATATAAAGGTTTGTATGAACACTTTTTACATTTGACAGATTAATGAGAGTCGGTTCATATTCAACCAACTCTTTCTCTCTCGTTTCTCTGTTCGATGTACTCTTGATTCTAAGTTTCAATATGGCATCAGAGCGAATCATTGCTTCTTCCACATTGCGAAAGATCTTGATCATGAGTTGTGCGATTCCGATTTCGTACTAATTTCTGCAACTCTTCTTTGAATTCATTGAGATGTTGATTCAAGGAATCATCAATTTCTTTTTCATTCTTTGCTTCTTTCTTTCAATTGACCTTCGTGTGTGCATATTCTATTTCCTTTCTGGATTTCATCGCCACACATTTCTGTATTTTTTTTGAGCTGAATCTTGTTTTCGCGATGGCGAATTCGTCTTCTACATCGGCGAATACAACTTTTTCATCGCAAGACCATTATGAGAATCCTTTTTATCTCGATGCGAAGGATCATGCTGGAATAGCTCTAATCTCAGATCGTCTCACGACTGCTTCAGATTTTCATTCTTGGTGACGATCTGTACGAATGTCACTGAATGTGCGTAACAAACTCGGGTTTATTGATGGTACAATTCTGAAACCTCCTATTACTGATAATTCCTATGGTGCTTGGTCGAGATGCAATGATATGGTAACAACTTGGATAATGAATTCTTTTTCAAAGAAGGTAGGCCAAAGTTTGTTGTTCATTCCTACTGCAGATGTAATTTGGAAGAACTTGTTATCTAGGTTTAAGCAGGAAAATGCACCTAGGATTTATGATTTGGAACAACGCCTGAGTAGGCTAGAACATGGATCCATGGATGTTTCTACGTATTATACTGAGTTAGTTATTCTATCAGAAGAACATAAGAACTATGTTGAAGTGCCTGTTTGTACTTGTGGTCGATGTGAATGCTCAGCTGCTGAGCTATGGGAGAAGTTACAGTAGAGGAGCCGTGTTACTAAGTTTTTGATGAGAATTAATGAGTCTTTTGAGCCGACTAGGCGTCACATTCTTATGTTGAAACCAATAACGATGATAGAAGAAGCTTTTAATATGGTCACTCAAGATGAGCGACAAAGGATGGTTAGACCAATTACAAAGATTGATGCAATTGCTTTTAATGCGAATACACAAGTTCAGAATGAGGGGCAAATGATGCATGATTATATTAACCATGAGAGTGAATTTTTTTTGCTGCTTACAATACATGGAAACCTTTTTAGAAACCCATATGCACTTTTTGTTACAAAATCGGACATACTATGATGAAATGCTTTAGGAATCATGGCTATCCTCCGGATTATAAGGGTCCTGCATCTGGTTATAAACCTTTTCAGCCTCAGATGCAACAACAACATATGTTTCCATAGACCTTTTCTCAACCAAGGATGAGAGTGCCTGGTCCACAATATCAGCTGACTGCTCAATTCTTTTCAGAATACAACTGCAATGGCAAATGTTCACTATGACAATGGATATCAACAACAGTTTGGATTTGGTAAGTTTGGTTATTCCCCCAGTGTACCGCATCTTACTAGTGGTGGTGAAAATTTGAATCTTCAAGATTTCACACCATAACAAATTCAAGGTCTTATCTCACAGTTTAATTCTCAAATGAAGTCTTCATAACCAGTTGATCCAACACCAAATACAACCTCCATCAGTGATCAAGGAGTCATGGCACAAATTTTCACTTATGGTATCATTTCTTTCCCATCTACTAGCCTTAAATATGAGAATGATACACTCAAATTTCAAAATCATGCCTTTCTTCTTTACAAAATTTCTTACCAAGTGATGCTTGGATTATAGATAGTGGAACCTCTAGCCATGTTTGCTCAGATCTAGCATTGTTTAGAGAACTAACATCAGTGTCTAGTGTTACTGTTACATTACATTACCAAATGGTGCTAAGGTTCCAATCACACATACATGCACGATACACATTTTTTGCATCATTAGTTTTATACAATGTGTTGCATGTTCCTGATTTTCATTTCAACTTGATAAGTGTTAGTTGTTTAGTTCGAAATTTATTCCGTTCTGCTCATTTCTATCCCAGATGTTGTTTAATTCAGGAACTTTCCTAGGGCTTGATGATTCGGAGGGGTAGACTTTAACACAATCTTTACATTCTCCAGAATGCGACCCACTCAACATCAGCTCCTTTTGCTTTCTTTTATGGATCGGTTTGGCTGATGGGAATCTTTGACACCAACACCTTGGGCATCCACCACCAGCAACTTTACAAAAACTTAAAAAATTTCTTTCTTTGAAAGATGTTTCTTCAGATTGTTCTTCTTGTCAAATACGTCCTTTAGCTAAACAGAAAAGATTGGCATATGTTTCTCACAATAATCTTGCTGAAAACCCTATTGATTTGGTTCATTTAGACATATGGGATCTTTTTAGTGTGGAATCTATTGAGGGTTACATATTTTTTTTTTACTGTGGTTGATGATTATACACGCATGACTTGGTTGCAGGGGCTGATGCACGTTGGTGTGTACGGATGCACGTGCCCCCGTCTAAATATGTACAATTTAGTTTTAGGCAAAGAAACAATAGCTCAAATAGCTTAAATGGCATTGAGTGCCCCCTATTACATTGGTGTACACGGTTCAAGGCCCCTCCATTTCAGTTTTGGTACTTCTTTTTAGTTGTTTTCCGTTTCTCATTTTAATCTCTTGTGGGCCCATAGTCACATCACATACGGTTTTTTTTTCATACTTTGTTATAGTTTTGTTCATTTAATAAATGTAGCATAAATTTCATCAAAAATATCATTTTCCTTTTTTATTCTCTATTCTTCAAAAAAAAAGCTTAAATATCCTCTTATCAACAAAAATGGTGATTGATTCTAAAACATCAATATAATACCTTAAAATATTTTTTGTTTGTCATTTTGTTATTATATAATTATATACAGATGTATGTTTATTATTAATATTAGTTATATATTTAAACTATATATTTATAATGTTTTGCTATATTATTTTACCCCCGACTAAATTTTTTTTCTAGATCCGCCACTGCTTGGTTGTACATGTTGAAGAACAAAGCTGACGTTTCCATCATCTTTCCAATATTTCTTAAAATGATTTCAACACAGTACAATGCAAAACTTAAAGCAATTAGAAGTGATAATACTCCAGAATTGGCCTTTACTTCATTGTTGAAAGAATGTGGGATTTTGCACTATTTTTCTTGTGCTTACACTCCTCAACAATTTTTTTTTTGTTGAGAGAAAACATCAACATTTGCTTAATGTGGCTAGATCCTTGCTATTTTAGTCAAACATACCTTTACCTTACTGGAGTGATTGTATCAATACTGCAACTTTTCTGATCAATAGATTACCTTCACCTTTGCTTGGAAATAAGTCTCCTTTTGAGTTACTTTTGCATAAGGTTCCTGATTAGAAACATTTAAAGGCATTTAAGTTGTTTATGATTTGTTTCAAATTTTATTAAAGATCGTCACAAGTTTTCACTAAGAGCAAAACCTTGTGTTTTCTTAGGATATCCAACATGTTATAAAGGTTTCAAAGTCTTAGATTTAGAATAACATTTGGTTTCTATATCTAGGAATGTAATTTTCCATGAAACTGTATTTCCCTTCAAGATTAATGACCTTCTTGGTGAATCTGTTGATATGTTTCCAAATACCATACTACATCTTCCTATTCCTCTTCATTTTGTCGATATTATGCCTTATTCATCTCCAAATGCATCTGCATCCATTCTATTCCTGCATCTCATTACACGGAACCTAGAATACCACATATAACTAACATTTCAGGAGCACAATGATTATTTGTTAGTTCTGTGTCTAATGCTAGACCTAAGCGGATTACTAAGGCTCATAGCTATCTTTCTGAGTATCACTGTAACCTGTTACCTCTCACTTCCTATACACCTTCATTATCTCATAAAACACCTTATCCTATTTCTTCTGTTCTTACATATGATAAACTTACACCATCTTACCATTCCTATATCCTTGCCAATACTCACTACAAGAAAACTGGGCCATAGCTACGGATTTTTCTGTAGTTATGGCCTAATTTCCGTAGCTAATTTCGGTTTAGCTACGGATAGCTACAAACTCAATCCCCGCCTAAACATTCATAGCTATTAAGAATCCGTAGCTATCCGTACCAACGTCTATGCGGAATAGCTACGAACGTATCCATAGCTATTGGCTACGGATAGCTAGGAATTGTGTTCATAGCTATGCTTACTACGAATAGCTGCGAAACAACCATTTAAAAAATATTAAAACACAAACAAAAAAAAATTATTATTTAAATTAATATTTATAAAATAAAATAAAATTACATTAAAAATTAATTTTTATATAAAAAATACAAAATCACAAAAAATCTACACTCATCGTCTCTCTCAGCTCGTCATCGGCTCCGGTATACTCCAGCGACCGGCTCCGGCATACTCCGGCGACCAGAGCCATCGACTCCAGTGAATCGTCATCGTCTCTCTCTCAGCTCGTCATCATCTTCTCTCTCTCACACCGTCTTCGCCTTCCCAACACCTGAAATTCATGACGGAAACCGCCAACACCACCATCTCCTCTCTCACTTTCGCCGGATCTCGTGGTGGAGAAGAGCCTTCGTACAGAGTGTTGGACGATTATCCGGCGATGGCAGAAAGAAATCCTACGACGAGGCTCCGATGGCTCATTCATCTGATATTCTTCACGTTAGGCATGACGATTCTTCTTTGTTCTTCTTCGTCATCGATTCTTCGCCATTGATTCTTCTTCGTTCTGATCTTGTGTGAGAATGAAGATGAAGAGCATAAGAGGAGGATTATTTCTCAAACAAAATGATACAACATAAAAGAAAATGAAGAAGGGCCGTGAGATGATGATACGTCGTAGGAGAGTGGGACATAAGAATTTATACAATAGAATTGAAAGTATACAAATGAATGAGGTCGAAGTAATCTAGTCGAGGTGGTTTTTTCTATTGAAGTTGGAATGCCTTGAGACGTTTTCTCTTCTCCTTTTATAGCTTCGATCCCTGATCTCTTGTTCCGATTTTCTGGTATGTTCTTGTTAGAGATGATCTCTCCCTCTCTTTTTGATTCACGGAGATCGTTTGAACAGATGACGACTCAGTCTTTGATTAAGATCGCCTCCTTTATGTTGAGGTCGATCTTTATGTGCTCGGCCTGCTTTATTCGATTTATTGATCTTCCTGGGCTTCGGATGACTCATAGCTTAACGTGCATGAACTTTGGTTGGGCTTTTCTTGTTAGTTAATGGGCCGGATTTCTTAATATGATATCCAGTACCAAAAGTGATCCTACATACAAGTGTATTCATTGTTCAACAATTATGTGGTATGGGGAACACAAAGAAAACAAAAACAGATCCAAGAAACCTATATTCACATTTTGTTGTATGCAAGGACAAGTGGTTTTGCACCTTCTAAAGAAGAAAACCGACGCTATGAAAAATTGCATGATGACATTGATCAATTAATTAAGCAGACTCTTTCAAGAGAATGTTAAACCTAATAACATGAAATTTTCTTTTACTTCTCTTGGGGGAAAATCTGATCGGTCCGTTAAAAGGGGACATGGACCTAACATTTCAAACGCAAGGAGAAAACTATCATTTATTGGATAGTTTGAAACCAAAAGTGACTATGCTAAATATGGACATCTTTATATAGTAGACACTGAAAACGAAGTAGACAATACATTTACATTACTCATGTAGTGATATATTCCTTTATATATAAATAAATTATATCGTTATAAAAACTTCTTTCTAATGTGTTATTTATTTAAATTTCAGCAAGCGTAAAGCCGGTGGACAATGGTCTAAGAAAAAAATTTGAATAAGGAGATAACTGAGAGTATTATGGCCATATTAAATGCCGTTAATCCTTATGTAAAGAACTTCAGGTCAGCTAGAGAAAGGTTTAACACAAATCCTGAACAATACTTTCATATGGAAAAACTTATAACATGCCAACAGCCAATGAAGTTGTTGCATTCAATCCTGGAGATCTTAATTCGAAAATGGATAAGCGGGATATTGTTTTGCAAAAGCATTGTGGTAAAATTCAAATTATTAGCGAGATACATCCTTCGTATATTGCACTACAATATCCACTAATATTTTCATATGGAGAAGATGGTTTCAGGCTTGAGATTAAAAAATGTGATACAATAGGGCTGATGCCTAAGAAGGATAGTATTAGTATCAGACAATGATTTGCATAACGTCTTCAAGAAAGGCATAAATAGTGTCATATTCTTCTCCACTCAAAAAGATTGTTTCAATAATTTCTTGTGTATATTTACACTATGATAGAATCTAACCGGTTGAGGTACCTTAGACTCAACCAGTCAAGCTTACGATCTGATAGCTACGACTCTATCAAACAAAATGCTAATGATGAAAAATGGATTTGAATGAACAATAATTTTTTTTTTTCTGTCAGCTTCTTTCACAGGCGGTCCTCAATACATTAAGAATAATTACTTGGATGCAATGGCGATATGTAGACATTTGGATTTCCGGACCTATTCATAACTTTTACGTGCAATCCTAAGTGGCTCAAAATAATAAGATATGTATAGGAACATAATTTAAGTCTGAACGATATGCCATACATTATATATGTGGTGTTCAAGATAAAACTTGACTCTTTGATGATGGATTTGACAGATAAGAGACTTTTAGTCTAGATCAGTTTCATGTAAGTTAGTTTTACGCTAATATATTTAATTATTTTTACATTCAGTTGTAATCTTTTTGTCTATAATTTGTTTTGAATATTTTTAATATTTGCAGCTATATACAGTATTGAATTTCAAAAAGGGGTCTACCTTATGCTCACATTCTTTTATTCATGCATTCTAACTGCACATTTCCTTCAATGGACGATATTAATAGAATCATTTATGTTGTGATCCCTGATAAACATATTGAACCAAAGCTTTATGAGGTTATTAAGGATATGATGATTCATGGACCTTGTAGGGTAGCTAATATGAATTTACCGTGCATGGAGAATGTGATATGTTCAAAACTATATCCTAAGTCTCACATGGAGAAAACTTCAGTCAATAAAGAAGGTTTTACAATTTATAGATGACGTGAAAAACCAGATCCTTTCGTCAAGAAGAATGACTTTAAATTCAACAACGAATATGTAATCCCATACAACAAGGATATATCTCTCCGTTGCCACGCTCACATTAATGTTGAATGGTGCAATCAATCAAGTTCTACCAAGTACTTATTTAAGTATCTTATATAATGCTAATCCAATCATCTTTTAAGCATCCTAACTAATGCTCGGAAGTGTGCATGTTTATATATTTGGTCACGAAACCAAGTTTTCATAATCATACATATTTATACATTGTTTTCAGTTTCGAAGTTGAAGCATGAAGCAACATGAGCATTAATGAGTTTTAAATATTCATATGAGTACATTCGGTTCATAAGGTCATGTATCTTACTTGCTTCATCTCAATGGAAGGTATGCTTTCAAATATCCATCTCTAAATTCATTTGACTTGCACAGAGTTTGGCGTGGTTGATTTGTTGTTAAGATCATACATTACTTGGGGTGGCAGGCTAGAAAGATTTCTACAATTCTAGTGTTGGAAAGAAGGCAAAAGAACGTAGAAACATGATTGTGAGGAGGTGGTGGTGTTGGGTAACATAGTCACATCTGTATGGGTATTATGATGAGCCTCAAGAGAATATAGAAGTATGTGTTTCTCATCGGTATACATTGGGTTTGTACTGCCTTTTTTACTTATGTATTTGAGGATCTTTATACGATAGGTATCTTGTATCATGGCTTCATATACAATAAAATTACTTTTTTTCTTTTAGTATGTTTGTTAATAATCCAAATAAAACAGACCTAATAAAACATGCCAAATAGGAAAGCCCCAAATAAAATAGCTCGATAAGTAGCAGAAAAGAATGCTATAGTAAATATATATATATAAAACAATCCGATAATGTTGTTATATACAAAAAATATCAAAAAGAAATTGCTATTGTATTTAAAACTAAAACATATAGAAAAGCGCTATTATATATATAGAAAATGATAGGAGTACAAAAAAACGCTATCTAAAGTTTCTGACTTATTATAACGGGTACAACACTTGTTAAAACACTATCGTGTCGTTAGATAACATTATTCATATGCTAAAAAATATCTTTTTCCTGTAGAATTAACAAGGGACAAGATTGTTTTGCTGTTGTTGTAGAGCCACCAACAAATGGTTTAACTAATCATGGTGAGTTAAACATAGATCATGTGAAGAAGAAGGAGGAAAAGGAAATAAATGACTACTTTGACTTCAGGTTAGTAAGTATTTGGATTAATAAAATTGATCTAGGTTTAGTAGCGTTAACATTATGTGTTTTTAAGTAGCACATATGTATATTAGTTTCTTATTTTGATAACGCGCATGTATGTTTCTGCTTGTAAAGTTGTATAGAGGATTTTCAAGTATCTTATAAATTATAGTTCTTTACCAGTTGAGAGACTTAATTTTCATCTTCAGGGAAAACACATGATTGTTTTCAAGGATAATAACACAATAGAAACATTTATAAATCGTAAACTAATTGAGAATCGATGATGCTTGGCTGGTTTGAGTTAAATTAGGTTAGTGCGGTTGTGAGTAAGATTACTTACGATCAAATCCAAACAAGATTTAAATGGTTTGGAAAAGAGAAGCTTTTTAAAGACAAGAAAAGAGGCTTTAGCATTGGAAGAATTAGTCATGTTCCCACAAAAATGGAGGATGCTTATTATTTAAGAGTGTTGCTAAATATCGTTAAGAGGCCAACCTGTTTTAATGATATCTTGACATACAACAATGTTCTTTATAAATCTTGCAAAAAGGCATATTATTCAATGGGATTATTAGCAGATGATAAGGAATAATTTGTCGATATAGTTAGAAGAAGCTTCTCATGTACAAAATTTTCTCTTGGACATTTTTTTGTAATCATGATCATTTCTGGTAATTTGTCTCAGCCACATAAAGTTTGGGAACATACTTGGGAGTATATCTTGGAAGAAATTGAACAAAATAGAAGTCAATATCTCAATACACCAGGTATAATTAATTTAACAATTTGCCATATTATCTATCTTTAAAAATAAGAAACCTGTCTGACTCAATCGATATATGTATTGCAGATCTTTGTTTAAGTGATGAAGTAAAACAAGAATATGATATACAAGAAATTGAGAAGATCCTTAAAAGCGACGGTTCTTCTCTATCTATGTACACCGATATGCCTCAATCATCTAGAGATAGTAATGATAATTCAAATGTTTTGGTTCTGGATGAGCTTAATTATGACCGTATTGAGGTGAAAGAAATCCATGACAGAGATTATCAAAATCTCACAGATGAGAAGATTAAAATATATGATCAGATTATTGGGGCTATTTTAAATAGAAAATACAGTGTTTTCTTTGTCTATGGATTTGGTAGGAACGGAAAAATGCTTATGTGGAATATACTATATGATGCAATTAGATATATATGAGATATTGTGTTGAGTGTTGCCTTTAGCGGGATAGCTTCTCTATTGGTACCAGGAGGCAGAACTGCATATTCAAGGTTTGGAATACCTATAAACCCATATGAGTTTTCCATGTGCTCAATCAAGCCTGGATCAGATCTTGCTACCTTAGTAGCAAGCATCGCTCATAATATGGGATGAAGCTCCCATGATGAGTAAATTGTTTTGAATCTTTGAATAGAAGTTTGGCGGATATTACGAGGAATATTGATGGAAAACCATTCGGTGGGGAAGTTGTTGTTTTTGGGGATGATTTCAGACAAGTACTTCCGACGCTCAACCTAGGCTGAAATTGTTATTCCTGTTCTGAATGCATCCAAACTTTGGTCATTAATAAGATTTTTTTTTTTTGAGTGCTACAATTATTATTCCTATAGAAAACACTTTTGTAGGTAATATGTTCATCGTTTGTTTTTGTGGCTTTCTTTCTTGTCTACAATCAAAAGCATCAAATCCTTCTTCGAACTAACCATAGATAAAGAAGCATATAGTTTCTCGCGCGAAATCATTGGTAAATACTTTGCATCATGGCATATTTATTCATTCAATACATTGCCGTCAAGATTTATTCGACAGATGAATTTCGATTAGCCATGCAAATTTTATTCCAGATATTATATGCAAGTACCAAGTTGATGACCATTAGTATGTGAATAAATTTATCTATAGAACTAAGATTATCCTTAGACCTAGCTACTTTTCTTATATCTAATATGCAATAGCTTAGTTTACTAACTTTTCCTTTTTCGATCGGCGAATATTTGTGAAACTATATATGGTTCCAATTGTTTTTTTAAAGACAGCTTTATATCTACCATATTTGTAAAGCTTCCATTATTGCATATATGTACATTATATATCACAATTGACTTTTAACTTTGTTAGATATATTTACTTTTAATAAATCATGTAAACAAAATCTCACCACAACCTTAATTATGATAAATAGTATTATAAATTTCTAAAAAATATTACTAACACGGTATATACATAATTACTGTAGTTTCATCCAATATTATGAAGTTTATATGCATGCTATATTAATAAATTGATAAGAAATATATCTAAATTATTTTGCAACAATCGATGTTAAGTAGTCTGATAAATTAATGTTACACTTTAATAAAATCGGAACTTTAATCGTAATAAATAATGACTTGACATATTTATCATTACATAACCAAAGAGGTTATTAGTATACATCTTCACTTAGCCAAAGATGCACGTGAAACAGTTATTGATTACAGTTACTCAATAACAATAACATAAATATTTAACTATATGAAAATTCAAAAGGTTGCATCGTCTATATAATAAACTTATGCGGTTGCATAAAATGTTATTAAAATATTCCATATAATTTTTGTTAAAATTCTTCAGTCCTTTTTTCCATCTTTCCTTTAACAAAATAATGATGCATTACCTTCCTAATGATTGCCTACAAAAAAATATTCTTGGCGTGCTTCAAGGTGATTAAGGTTTACGCTATTTTGTAAGCGTGAAGGCAACATGCAAGGCATTGAGAGACGTCGGAGAAATTCCTGATATCTACAAGTCCTTTGGTATCTGTTACGAAAACATCAACTTTAATATTTGGTGCTCACAACAGTTTATAATGGATTTCATCAATATATGTCTGGAATCCGGTAACCATCTTACTCTTCTCGTCTGAGGTATGTGTTGTTTTATATATTGCGACCGAATGGTTCAAAGAGAGGCTATGATCAAGAGATCGGCATATAGTCGATGGGAGACGGAGATATATGTGTACTCAATGCTCTTGCGGGTTTTTAATGGAGATGGAGAAGTTTTGAACTATGAAAATGTCATCGAACGCAAATTTGCCACACACGTATGTGTTAAGATATTCAAGTCTGTTCAATGACAAGCGAGCGAGACTAGATATCAATGGTCTCTATAGATGTAAGTGTGATCTGATAAATACGTGGAGAGCTTGGTGGGAGTATGGATTCAAAGGTACAAACATGTGTGACAGATGCTTTTGGACCATCGAGTCACTCATCAGTGATAAATTCAGAGTTTGGCCATCTTAGTCATGAAGATCCTAAATATGTACCTGGTTCTATGTGGTTTTTTTAACAAACTTTGTAATTTCTTTTGAACATGAATGTATTTGTGTTATGTAGTATATTTTGTTATAGATTAAAATGTTGGTTGGTTGATGTCAATGGATCAGTAATTATTTATTAAAAACTTATGATCGAGACAAAATTGATTATTTTTTGTGTTTATGATTCTATATTAGTCATTTGATTGAAGTAACGACAAACTCAACACATATATAAAAATAAATGTAATGTTAATAAACACAAAAATATATAACCAACCGTTGTATATTCGGAAAATAATTATCTTTGTATATCTGAAAGTTAAATAAAATATATGTTAGCTAAAAGAATAAATAAATAAAATAAATACTATAAAACCAATAAAACGATCTCGAATAAAAAACATGAACAAACAAAAAGAACAAACAAGAAAACAAACATTAAATTAAAATTTCTACGCTAAGCGCGGATCAAAATGTAGTTGTATAAATTATTAGTGACCCATGCATGTTGTAATATTTCTGGGGAAAAAAGAAGTTACAGTGTCAAAAACATTATAATCAGTTACATACAATTTTGGCATTTTAGTTTCTACATAACATTAATATTTCTTTTAGAAAACTCTAGAGTTCCTTAAACCGTTTTCCAAATTAAAGCAATTCGTAATTTTATTAAACTACTAGTATAGAAAAAAAAACCTAGAAGATAGTAAAAAAACTACTAGTAGTATTAAACTACTAGTGCCACTCTCTTGTGAAAGGCACCAGAACCCTCCATCCGCAAAGAAAATAGTAAAACTCATAAAATGAAAAACAGAGGATTTTTTTTGATGATTGTTGTCCTAATTACAATATTAAAGACTTTAAAGTTTATTTGAAGCGCAAATATATTTTAGAATATCCATGTCACCTAACAATACTTTATTTTTAACATTTGATATTTTCTTCCCCCCTTTCATTGGTAAGATTTATATCACAGAATAAGACTGCCCTTTTAAGAAAATTAAAATTTGAAGCCATCAAACAAACTACAAAATCAAACTTATGTTTTACTCATTTAGATGATGACTTAATAAAAGATAATATGGTTTCCGGCATTTTTTCATAGAATTTGTTTTCCCAAATCTATATTCATAGAACTTATAACTAGAAAAAAAAAGATTATAGTTCAAAAAAAAAACTAAAAGAAAAGATATGCATGAACTAATAGATTGTTTTTTAATGTCGATGCAAATACCGAAAAGAAATAGTTGGAAGAATGTCCAATGAAACTGTGCTACTCCCAAAGTCATGGAAGAGCCGGAGAGATCATAACTATTGCAAGTCAACAAAACATAATACATGTCAATTTACTAAGCAGCCAAACATTCGAGTCTTTAACCCTTACACAGTATTCTGGTATAATCACATTGTAAGAACCTTAGACATGTTCTCGACAAGAACATGATCAATGTAAATATTTGATTACTTAGCTTTAATTAGCATATAATCCCACCCAGAAAATACAATATAAGCATAATTCTTAATCATATTAATTGTTGACTACTGTTGTATTCTTTGCATCTTCTCATAACATACTCATAAGTAACTAAAACCAAATTAGATTTTAGTTATACCTAAAAAATTTCTAGCTTAAATTAATTTATTACAACTATTTTATTTAAAATTATACCAATGTAGATTGGTAAACAATCCAAAGAAAATAGAGAGAACTGAAAGTCTCTAACATATTCAGATATCTAATAGCAATGAATATAATAATCTAGCATGGCTAAAATCGATGGCAAAAAAGGGAAAAAACATGGCTACAATCATCAAAGCTCTAAAAGTAATGTTTTACTCCAATCTCGTTTTTGTAATGTCCGACAAAAAAATTGGAACATCAATACCATCATCAATGGGGTTAATGGACATAATTAATTAATACTCCCTCTGTTTTACCAAGAGTGTCACTTTGACACATTTCACACATATTAAGAAAATCTGTAGTTATACAAAAATGCTCTTATTTATTACATCATTAATTAGACTAAAATGACTTATCTTTAAATAAAGTGAGTTTTGGGTGAAGGATGTATTGCACCAGTTGTATCTTTTTGTTTTTTCTGGCAATATAGTATCTTTTGAAAACTTCTTGCAAATGTGTATCTTTTTGCTTCAATTGAATGTGCAGAATAAATGCAGAAGATTTGCATCAATTGGAAAATATGGTCATATGTTGTTGTTTACCATTCACCCTTTTATGCTGATCAAAATATATTAACTAAAAAGTTTGAATGAAATGCAGAACAAATACAGAAGATTTGCATTAATTCTGCAGAACGTGGTCATTTGTTTTTGTTTACTATTCACCATTTTATGTTGATCAAAATATATTAATTAAAAATTATAAAATCTACATTGCACATATTAGTTGCAGAACAAACTAAATGAAAAATAATTAGGGAAATCTTCAAAAGTACACAAATCAACCAAATCTGAAATGAGTATTATATTTTATTTGGAAATAAACTTTTTTTTATATGCATTAAATGATTTACTTTTATGTATTTGAGTTACTATTCATAGCCTTTATTAAATTTTTCTCCTCCGAAGAGAGTTTAGCTTGATTTGTCGACAGAAAAAAATACTAAACTTTTTTTTTTGAACAACACCCTAAACTTCTCTCAGCTCTAAAAATGGAAGATGGTGTATCTTTGGTTTTGGGAGTTATTGTGTTTTTTTTGTGGTTTCCTTATTTATTTGGTGCTAGTTTTCTTGCGTTGAGCCAACGAATCTCGACCTGCCAATAAAATCCCTGTCTTCAGCCTCGAAAATCTCCTCTCCGACGAAATTATGTGGGAACTCTTTGACGTTCGTACCGATAAACTTGTCAGCAATCTTACCGGTGAACTCTCTGGGTTCGTCTCCAGGTTGTCCCTGCTATCCTACTGACTATTCTGGGGCAGCTGATGCTTGTTCAGAAGCCTATTCTACAGTGTCTTCTCCTGACTATAGTATCCTGGTTCCGTAAGTCTAACCTCCTTAATACTTAGCAATATTGTTGGTTTTGAGTTAGCAATACTCGAGTGGAGTCTAGTGACTTGCTTGTTCATACCTTTTAATTTAGTGTAAACCCCTCAAAATTTCTCTCTTAAAACGGCAGTCGCCACTTAGCTATTTAAATTAAGATGTCGTTTAGTTTTCATACATAGGGAGAAGGTTGGGCCCAAGCTTTTCGTATGATTCAAGGTATATGAAAACACCTTCGAGGAAATGAATGCACAGAATTGGATGGTACAAGATTTGGTATGGAAAAGACAGTGCACTAAGGAGCATATCAAGTCATATGAAGACAAGAAGAACCTGATGGAAGTTTTGGTTGATCCTGATTCAATTCTCATATTGATATCAACCTAAACATGCATTAGATCTAGGTGTTCTTATTTAGAAACATATGATCTCACCTTTTACCTGTTTGTTTGCAGCGGAATTGATGAACAGGTCAATGATCAGGGAGATACACCGAGAGATGGATCCTCCAAAGGCTCACACACGCACACCGTCAGGAAGAAGGCTGCTAGACCACAAGAGAGGAGGCGCAGAGAGAGAGGAGGCTGGCGCAGGAGGCTGAGAAAATTAGAGAACTTTTTAGGTCAAGTTTTATTCATTAAAACTCCCTTTAGTTCTCATGGGCTTTTGGGCCCAATTCTCAGTTCTAATTAAATCCCATGGATTTAATCAGGCCCTTTAGTCTCTCTTAGTACAGTAAATGCCTAGCACTTTTACCGTACTTCTGCTAAGCCGTTCCTACACATTTTCCTGTTAGCTTAGGCGTGTGACCCATATGGGATCATACAATAAAGGCAATAAGTCCAAGACTTATAGATCATGAGCGGGCTCTAGCAAGCCATCATGACCCCCAGCATTGTATGACTTATGTCTGATCATTGACATACTCTTACTTTCTAGAGACAGTACCGAGATTACTGGACACAATTCCAACAATCTCCCACTTGTACTGGAATCTCTGTATTCATAATCCTTTTGTCACAATATCTCGATTAGTCATAAGGCAAGATTAGTGTCATCCTTATAAAGCCTAATCTTGTTCATCGGACTCTGATTCGATACTGACAATCCAAACGACTCGGGACAGTCCGTTTGAGCATGGCCATGCATTTTCCAGTATTCAAATCTCCGATTGGCCTAGAGATATTCACTCCATTTATATTGGAGGGACAAATTCCGTCTTGTTCCATCACTGTAAACTACTCATTTCATAATGTACCCAAACAAGGTCCTTATAACTATCGCAGAACGATAGCGTTAGACAATGATCAAAGTGCATCAGTCCATGTGCAGTCACATGCATGCGAACTCAGGTCTAAGGACTATACTCTATAGTCGTAGTAAGAATCTCTTATGACACAGATATAAATATCCTGAAGAGTTCTTATAAGCGGGTCTTGTCCGGTCGTATGTTCCCCAACATACACCTATGTACTGACTTTGATGCCGCGCATCTATGACACACTAAGACTTTGTCATAAGTCACGTACCAATCCAGTCTCACACGGTTGTTGGTGTTCCAATTTCAACAACCTTCGACTAGGGACAGGATGATATAAACCATCTATCAAATATAGGGTCTTATGACCAAGCTAAATGACTTTGATGACTCAAGATCAAGTCATTTACTTCGATGACCTATAAAATGGTTCATTTCATTTTGGAACGATTATTTCATCACAGTTAAAATAATCTTGAAATAATAATTTCATTAAACATCATTATATGTTTTACAAGAACATATCAATAACTAAATAAAGCCCTTTGCTTACTCCCACTGAAATTAAGACTACATCTTAATTTCACTTATTCTACAGCAACAGTCCGCGACTCGTGCTTAGGCTCAAGGAGTGGCTTCGTTAATAGATTAGCAACGTTCTCATTCGTTGAAACTTGCTGATCTACTTAACATCTCTGTCATTTATCTTACGGAATAGGTTATTCCACTAAGTGTTTGGATCTTTGATGTGCAGCTAGTCTCATCTAAGCTGGGAATCACATCAAGTTCAGTGATGAACTATTCTTTCCAAACAACCTCTTTCGCCGCTTCTTAAGCTGCGAAACATTCAGTTTAAGTCATGGAGTCAGCAACAGTGCCGTGCACCGCCAGACAAACACAAGACATATCCGGACTGTGACCGGAAATCATCTTTGTCTGTTGGAAACTTGCCTTTCAGACTCTATCGACTTGTAGCACCTCACTTTCTTCTTTACCTAAAGAACTTATCCTTAGTATTCTTCAAATACTTTAGAATATTCTTTACGGCAATCCAGTGATTCTTTGCTGGATTTGACTGGTCTTTACTTGTTTTGCTTAACATTAAAGCAATATCAATACAAGTACGTGCCATGGCATACATGATAGATCCAATTGCCGTCGCATATGAATCCTATCCATGCATTTAAGCTCAGCAGTTATCGTAGGACACTGCTTCTTGCTTAACGTATTGCCATGTGACATTGGCTTAAAAACCCTTCTTGGAGTGCTGAAAACGTGTAGGACTTTGTCAATTTAAGAATCCTGACTTTGTCCTACCAGCTCTTCTGGATCTCTATCTTTAGATCCAGAATCCAAGACTGTCGTGGCTTTACCCATGTCAATCACTAAACCAACTCCCAAGCCAGTCCTTTACCGACTACAGCATTGGGACGTTATTTCCGAGAATCAGTATGTCATCAACATACAATATGAGAAATGCAATATCGCTCCCATTTATCTATTTGTAAACGCATAGTTCCATTTCGTTCCTGTTCAAGTCAAAAACTTGACTACTTCAACAGAACGAAGATTCCTATTCCGATATACTTGCTTCCATCCATGAATGGATCGTTGAAGTCAACTTACACAAAATGTAATTTTCGGAGTCCGAGCTCACTTTCACTTCTTTGAACTTCGCAGATTCGTCGCTTTCTATGATCATCAGATCATGCGAACTTTCAATGATCATCAGGTACAACTAATGACGAGAAATCACTCTCGTATTAGTGACTGATTCTTTCATATCTGCGAACTTCAGGCTCTACAGGTGTAGATTCTACAGAAATCTGTAAATCCATTCGTTGCTCTTCCTCAACAGGTTGAGCAGCCTCCTGTATATCTCAAATTACTTCGAGTTATACTTTTACTCCCACTGTTCTTCTTGGAAAGTAACTTCCTTTCTTAGAAAACAGAATGGTCGTAAAAGTACCGAGCCTTGGTTTCCCTAAGAAAACTTCGAGTTATGCTTTTACTCCCACTGTTCTTCTTGGAAAATAACTTCCCTTCTTAGAAAACAGATTGGACGTAAAAGTAACAAGCCTTAGTTTCTCTAGGACAACCAGCGAAGTAGCACAACTACAAATACTCAGTAAAGACAAATTTGGATCGATTCCAATCCACATTTACGTGGTGTCTTTCAACCGATATTTGTGGAACTATTTTAGCGTAAACTTAGATATTTCTAGAGCGTTATTCTTAAAATATCATGGAAGACTTGTGTGACTCATCTTTAATCATTTCTAATAAGATCTGATTCTTTCTCACAGAAATACCTCAAGGTTTTCAGGAGAAATTGAGCTGTGAAACGACTTCACACTCATTCAGATGATCGCACTATCAATGACTTAAGTATTCTCACTCGTGGTCTTATCCAGAGTCTCAATACTTCTGTCACTCACATTCTATACCTCATTCTGGAACTCTTTCGACCATGTCAAAGAATTCCGACTTCTTTCGACCATGTCAAAGAATTCCGACATGTGTCTTATCAAGTGAACACAGTCTTACTCACTGAATTAATCAGTCGAGACAATGAAGTACAAGAAAAATTTTCTCTGGCATTGTTGTTCATCGGACCACATACATGAGTATGTTCAATCTCCAATAAGCCTTTGGGCCTTTCTCTAGCTTGGCTAAGATGGGCCCTTTGTCTTTTGGTCTAGTAAGCAGAATTCAAGTCTCATAAGACATTCATTCAATTGAGCCCAACAGTTCATAACTATGGGATTTTTGAATTCGACTCACTCTCTGTGACCAAGACATTTATGCCAAGAAAAATCAGGTTTAATTCATCAGATTTAAACCAATTTGGTATTTATGTTACACTTAGGCAATCTTTGGTTTAGGACATAAAACCCATTCCTTGAATAGGGTGCTACAATCAATATTTCATTAAGATCAAAAGAACAAAACCTTGTCTTTTATCAAAATAAAATCATTCAAATTCTTATAAGAAAATGAAAAACAACTCTGCTTAAAGCAGGTACATTGTAGCAATTACTTAATACAAAACCAAGCCTCGAAGGCATCTACAAGTGAAAAACCCTATGACTGAGGTAGCATCCATAGCTCCTTCCAGACATGCAATTCCACTTGACCTTCCTTCAACGTTCTACTGTTGCTTAGGCTCTGCATATTACAACAAATATCAGTGCCACAACCAGTATCCAATACCTGCAAGGTAGAACTTGAAGTAATAACATGAATACCTGAGGAAGTAGTCTCATACATTAACTTCAACTCCTCATCGTCTTCCATGAATTTTATGCAATCTCTCTTCCAATGCCCTGTCTCTTTACAGTAGCAGCACTTACCAACGTAAGAGGTATCTGACTTGGGCTCGGAAGACACACGCTTGCCATGATTCATAATCTGGACAACTTTGTCTTCACCCTTGTCAATACTAGGTTTAATAAACCTACCCTTCACGTTTGGCTCAACCGTTTTGAGCATATCATGCAGTTCAGTCAACGTCTTCGTTAAGCTTTTCTTGATATAGTTCCTTCTGAACTTATCATAGCTTGACGGCAGTGACTGCAGAATGATCTCAGTTGCCAATTCTTGGCTAACTGGATAATCCAGTTTCCTCAGGTTATCAATATAACCTATCATTTTACTGACATGAGGACTCACGGGATTATCATTTGGTAGCTTGCAGCTAGTGAGAGATTTAACCAACTGGTATCTCTCCACTCTTATCTGCTCCTGAAATTTCAATTTCAGGCTGCTGATCATCTCTATTGGCGACTCCATGTTCTCATATTGCTCCCGCAAGTCTGAGTCCATGGTAGCCAATATCAGACCACGCACATCTACCGCATCATTATAATGCTTATTCCAAGCATTATATACTGCATGGGAGGCATTGGACCCGATCCTTACGGGGAGAGCTCTCTCAAGAACATAGTCCTTTCTCTCCTGTCTGAGGACTAGCCTCAGGTTCCGCGACCAAGTCAAGAAATTTGATCCGTTCAGCTTATCCATCTCAAGGATAGATCGGATCGAGAAAGTGTTTTGATTGTTTGTGCTAGTCATAACTGAAATATAAGATAAAAGGATTTTAGTTAATATGTTCAATATGATTAATCTCGTATTAAAATTTAATATGATTAATCACGCATTATATTCAATAACATAAGTTACCCTCAATAGAATATAATGATTCCAAGATCCACATATAACTAAGATTAAAGTGGGCCACTGGCCGTCACCCAACCTTAGCTTATATCGGTAAGCCCTATATCGGCTAATTATATCCGTGATATAACTCTTGGTTGTGAATCTGGGCCCGAGGCCCAATCCACACTGATGTCTCAAGGCCCGGGACTCCCGATGGCCTAGTCAAGAAAACCGGACTATACAGTCATGTAATCATTAATGTCTGGGACTCCCAATGACATTTATGAATCACAAACCGTCTTACCCACGCAAAAACAGACATCCTCACACTGTAAGGCCATGAATGCAATTGAATGGGCTTTGACAGCTGACATAGCCTGGACAAGACATCCAACGCTTGATATTATTTGAGGTTCGTAGGTTTATTAAAATTATTCCCAAAATAGAAGATTACTATTTCGGGAAACTTTCTATTTATGGAAACCTACTATTTTTGGAAACTTTCTAAAATTGGAAACTTTCTAAAAAACGGAAACTTTCTAATTTTAGAAACTTCTTTAAAAAATCCAAAACCCGCAAATTCAGAAACTTCTAATTTTGGAAACTTTCTAATTTCGAAATTTCGGAACTTTATAAAATTTAAAATCGAATTTCATAATTTTATTTTATAAAATAAGTTTTAAATTTAAATCTGAAGAATGACTCAATTAATGGCCCAATTGTTTTAACTTCTTGGCCCGAGGCCCAAGAATTGGTCCATGTCCAAGACATGACCCAATTGTCCAATTAATTGACATAACCGGTCTGGTTCATTAAAACTGGTCTAACCAAGTTTCAATTACTACGATGACCACAATTGTCAACCGGTTATTTACTAAACCGGAATTTCTCAATTTATTTGGTCCAACCAAATCAAATTAGAAATTCCTGGTTTAGGCACAAAATCCAATTTTTCGACTTTGGATTTCTTATCCCGGTTTAACCAGACTTTAATAAAATTATTAAAATCTGTTTATTAAACCAGAACGTTGATTTTTAATTAAAATCTTAAACCGAGCCTTGAACCGAACCGAATTAGTCACGAACCAAACCGAGTTGGTCGTGACCTAATTTTCAGCCGTTCAGCCAAAACATCAGCCGGCCGCTCACCATGGACGCGATCGGGACGGATGCTCGGCTTCAACACGATCGGGACGGGTGCGACGCGATCGGGACGGGTGGGACGATCGTGACGCGACGATCGATCGCGATCGTATGAACCGATCCGATCCGACCATCGCGCGTCCGACCGGCCAGCTTTCGACCGTCCACGTTTGCCCGCCCGGTTTCTCGGCCGTGATCTCTAACCGGCCAAGCCGGTTGATCACCTTTGGCCAATCAACAAAACCCGAGTCATATAGCTCGGTTTTGTGATTCAAGTGTTTGTTCAGGGTTTTAATTCAGTTTCTTATGTGTTTTTCTTATCAGTAATGGATTCAAAACACATCTAAACAGATTAAACAACCTAAACAATGAATCTAAAACAAGAAACCTAAGAACCAATGGCTCTGATACCACTGATGGAAGTTTTGGTTGATCCTGATTCAATTCTCATATTGATATCAACCTAAACATGCATTAGATCTAGGTGTTCTTATTTAGAAACATATGATCTCACCTTTTACCTGTTTGTTTGCAGCGGAATTGATGAACAGGTCAATGATCAGGGAGATACACCGAGAGATGGATCCTCCAAAGGCTCACACACGCACACCGTCAGGAAGAAGGCTGCTAGACCACAAGAGAGGAGGCGCAGAGAGAGAGGAGGCTGGCGCAGGAGGCTGAGAAAATTAGAGAACTTTTTAGGTCAAGTTTTATTCATTAAAACTCCCTTTAGTTCTCATGGGCTTTTGGGCCCAATTCTCAGTTCTAATTAAATCCCATGGATTTAATCAGGCCCTTTAGTCTCTCTTAGTACAGTAAATGCCTAGCACTTTTACCGTACTTCTGCTAAGCCGTTCCTACACATTTTCCTGTTAGCTTAGGCGTGTGACCCATATGGGATCATACAATAAAGGCAATAAGTCCAAGACTTATAGATCATGAGCGGACTCTAGCAAGCCATCATGACCCCCAGCATTGTATGACTTATGTCTGATCATTGACATACTCTTACTTTCTAGAGACAGTACCGAGATTACTGGACACAATTCCAACAGAACCATGCGATTAATATGAAAGCGAGGCTAAACGATCTGATTCTGAAAAGACTAGCATAATCAGAAGAGCGCGAGCTGTATAAACAAGTGTATAAACAAGCTGCATGAGGATTTTCTGAGGATCAACTGGAAGTTCCGAACGTTCCTCCAAGCTCCTTAATGGCCTCGTTTTTGTATATTTTGTACTATGGAGATGATTAGGTTTGAAAAAACTTCTTAGGTAAGTGTTCGCCTTTTGGATTAATGCAGAGAGTTTTTAGGATGGTGTATGTTTTTTACATGTTTTAACATCTCACTTGACGTCAAATGAGGACGATATGTTTTGTACAATCACTTGATAAGCATCTTTGTTTTTAAACGATCAAATTTTTAATTTTGGTTCGGTTCGGTACCTTTTTGTAGATATGGTAATTAATTCTACAAAAAATTCCAATCAGGACACATCAAAAAGTAGTAAAGAGGAGTTAATGAAAGTTGGGGGGTGTCGAGACATAAATTCAGTTAGAGATATTGTTTTGTTTTTGTCCAAAGTCAGAAATTTTTCTGATACAACATCGTTTCTCTCACAAAAAAAACCTAAAGCTTCTCCTTTTTTTTTGATCGGCAATCTAAAGCTTCTTCTATTTTTTTTTTGTTTTGACAACAAACCTATAACTTTATTTGGGTTTGAATGTGCAGAATAAATGCAGAAGATTTACTTTAAATTTGGAAAATATGTCATATGTTGTTGTTTACCATTCACCCTTTTATGCTGATCAAAATATATTAATTTAAAAGTTTGAATGGAATGCAGAACAAATGCAGAAGATTTGCATTACTTCTGCAGAACATGGTCATCTGTTTTTGTTTACTATTCACCATTTTTATGTTGATTAAAATATATTAATTTAAAATTACAAAATCTGCATTGCATTGCAGAACAAACTAAATGAAAAATAATTATGGAAATCTTCAAAAGTGCACAAATCACCCAAATCTCCAAACACATATTATATTTTACTTGGAAATAATATTTTTTTTTGATATGCATAAAATGATTTACTTTTATGTATCTGATTTACCATTCATAACCTTTATTAAATTCTTCTCCTCGAAAGAGAGTTTAGCTTGATTTGTTGACAGAAAAAAATACTAATTTTTTTTTTTTTGAACAACACCCTAAACTTCTCTCAGCTCTGAAAATGGAAGATAGTGTATCTTTGGTTATTGGAGTTATTGTGTTTTTTGTG
Source organism: Orychophragmus violaceus (assembly GCA_030180135.1). Taxonomy (NCBI): domain Eukaryota; kingdom Viridiplantae; phylum Streptophyta; class Magnoliopsida; order Brassicales; family Brassicaceae; genus Orychophragmus; species Orychophragmus violaceus. The sequence goes on from CM058236.1 coordinate 44,077,974, forward strand.
GTTTCCTTCTTTATTTGGTGTTGGTTTTCTTGCGTTGAGCCAACGAATCTCGACCTGCCAATAAAATCCCCGTCTCCAGCCTCGAAAATCTCCTCTCCGACGAAATTATGTGGGAACTCTCTGACGTTCATACCGACAAACTTGCCGGCAATCTTACCGGTGAACTCTCTGGGTTCGTCTCCAGGTTGTCCATGATGTCCTACTGACCATTCTGGGGCAGCTGATGCTTGTTCAGAGGCCTATTCTACAGTGTATTCTCCTGACTATAGTATCCAAGTTCCGTATGTCTAACCTCCTTAATACTTAGAAATACTGTTGGTTTTGAGTTAGCAATACTCGAGTGAAGTCTAGTCACTTGCTTGTTCATGCCTCTTAATTTAATGGAAATCCCTCAAAATTTCTCTCTTAAAATGGCAGTCGCCACTTAGCTATTTGAATTAAGATGTCATTTAGTTTTCTTACATATGGAGAAAGTTAGGCCCAAGCTTTTCGTATGTCTCAAGGTATATGAAAACACCTTCGAAGAAATGAATGCACAGAATTGGATGGTACAAGATTTGGTATGGAAAAGACAGTGCACTAAGGAGCATATCAAGTCATATGAAGACAAGAAGAACCATGCGATTAATATAAAAGCGAGGCTAAACAATCTGATACTGAAAAGACTAGCAGAGTCAGAAGAGCTTGAGCTGTATAAACAACAGCATGAGATTTTCTGAGGATCAACTGGAAGTTCCGGACGTTCCTCCAGGCTCCTTAATGGCCTCGTTTTTGTATTTTGTACTATAGAGATGATTAGGTTTAAAAAAACTTCTTAGGTAAGTGTTCGCCTTTTGGATTAATGCAGAGAGTTTTTTAGGATGGTGTATGTTTTTTTTACATGTTTTAACATCTCACTTGACGTTTTAAGTTCAAATGAGGACGATATGTTTTGTACAATCACTTGATAAGCGTCTCTATGTTTTTAAACGATCAAATTTTTAAATTTGGTTCGGTTCGATACCTTTTTGTATATATGGTAATTAATTCTACAAAAAGTTCCAATCATGACACATCAAAAAGTAGTAAAGAGGAGTTAATGAAAGTTGGGGGTTTCGAGACATGAATTGAGTTAGAGATATTGTTTTGTTTTTGTCCAAAGTCAGAGATTTTTCTGATACAACATCGTTTCTCTCACAAAAAACCCTAAAGCTTCTCCTATTTTTTGGTCGGCAATCTAAAGCTTCTCCTCTTTTCTTTTTATTTTGACAACAAACCTATAACTTTTTTGGGTTTGAATAAAATGCATAATAAATGCAGAAGATTTGCATTAAATTTGGAAAATATGGTCATATGTTGTTGTTTACCATTCACCCTTTTATGCTGATCAAAATATATTAACTAAAAAGTTTGAATGGAATGCAGAACAAATGCAGAAGATTTGCATTAATTCTGCAGAACATGATCATCTGTTTTTGTTTACTATTCACCATTTTATGTTGATCAAAATATATTAATTAAAAATTATAAAATCTGCATTGCACATATTAATTGCAGAACAAACTAAATAGAAAATAATTATGGAAATCTTCTGAAGTACACAAATCACCCAAATCTGAAACGAATATTATATTTTATTTGGAAATAAACCTTTTTTGATATAAATTAAATGATTTACTTTTATGTATCTGAGTTATTATTCATAACCTTTATTAAATTCTTCTCCTCCGAAGAGAGTTTAGCTTGATTTGTCGACAAAAAAAAAATACTAAACTTTTTTTTTTTTGAACAACACCCTAAACTTTTCTCAGCTCTGAAAATGGAAGATGTTGTATCTTTGGTTTTTGGAGTTATTGTCTTTTTTGTGGTTTCCTTCTTTATTTCAGCCTCGAAAATCTCCTCTCCGACGAAATTATGTGGGAACTCTTTGACGTTCGTACCGATAAACTTGTCAGCAATCTTACCGGTGAACTCTCTGGGTTCGTCTCCAGGTTGTCCCTGCTATCCTACTGACTATTCTGGGGCAGCTGATGCTTGTTCAGAAGCCTATTCTACAGTGTCTTCTCCTGACTATAGTATCCTGGTTCCGTAAGTCTAACCTCCTTAATACTTAGCAATATTGTTGGTTTTGAGTTAGCAATACTCGAGTGGAGTCTAGTGACTTGCTTGTTCATACCTTTTAATTTAGTGTAAACCCCTCAAAATTTCTCTCTTAAAACGGCAGTCGCCACTTAGCTATTTAAATTAAGATGTCGTTTAGTTTTCATACATAGGGAGAAGGTTGGGCCCAAGCTTTTCGTATGATTCAAGGTATATGAAAACACCTTCGAGGAAATGAATGCACAGAATTGGATGGTACAAGATTTGGTATGGAAAAGACAGTGCACTAAGGAGCATATCAAGTCATATGAAGACAAGAAGAACCATGCGATTAATATGAAAGCGAGGCTAAACGATCTGATTCTGAAAAGACTAGCATAATCAGAAGAGCGCGAGCTGTATAAACAAGTGTATAAACAAGCTGCATGAGGATTTTCTGAGGATCAACTGGAAGTTCCGAACGTTCCTCCAAGCTCCTTAATGGCCTCGTTTTTGTATATTTTGTACTATGGAGATGATTAGGTTTGAAAAAACTTCTTAGGTAAGTGTTCGCCTTTTGGATTAATGCAGAGAGTTTTTAGGATGGTGTATGTTTTTTACATGTTTTAACATCTCACTTGACGTCAAATGAGGACGATATGTTTTGTACAATCACTTGATAAGCATCTTTGTTTTTAAACGATCAAATTTTTAATTTTGGTTCGGTTCGGTACCTTTTTGTAGATATGGTAATTAATTCTACAAAAAATTCCAATCAGGACACATCAAAAAGTAGTAAAGAGGAGTTAATGAAAGTTGGGGGGTGTCGAGACATAAATTCAGTTAGAGATATTGTTTTGTTTTTGTCCAAAGTCAGAAATTTTTCTGATACAACATCGTTTCTCTCACAAAAAAACCTAAAGCTTCTCCTTTTTTTTTGATCGGCAATCTAAAGCTTCTTCTATTTTTTTTTTTTTTGACAACAAACCTATAACTTTATTTGGGTTTGAATGTGCAGAATAAATGCAGAAGATTTACTTTAAATTTGGAAAATATGTCATATGTTGTTGTTTACCATTCACCCTTTTATGCTGATCAAAATATATTAATTTAAAAGTTTGAATGGAATGCAGAACAAATGCAGAAGATTTGCATTACTTCTGCAGAACATGGTCATCTGTTTTTGTTTACTATTCACCATTTTTATGTTGATTAAAATATATTAATTTAAAATTACAAAATCTGCATTGCATTGCAGAACAAACTAAATGAAAAATAATTATGGAAATCTTCAAAAGTGCACAAATCACCCAAATCTCCAAACACATATTATATTTTACTTGGAAATAATATTTTTTTTTGATATGCATAAAATGATTTACTTTTATGTATCTGATTTACCATTCATAACCTTTATTAAATTCTTCACCTCGAAAGAGAGTTTAGCTTGATTTGTTGACAGAAAAAAATACTTAATTTTTTTTTTTTTTTTTGAACAACACCCTAAACTTCTCTCAGCTCTGAAAATGGAAGATAGTGTATCTTTGGTTATTGGATATTGTGTTTTTTGTGGTTTCCATCTTTATTTGGTGCTGGTTTTCTTGCGTTGAGCCAACGAATCTCGACCTGCCAATAAAATCCCCGTCTCCAGCCTCGAAAATCTCCTCTCCGACGAAATTCTGTGGGAACTCTCTGACGTTCATACCGACAAACTTACCGGCAATCTTACCGGTGAACTCTCTGGGTTCGTCTCCAGGTTGTCCATGATGTCCTACTGACCATTCTGGGGCAGCTGATGCTTGTTCAGAGGCCTATTCTACAGTGTATTCTCCTGACTATAGTATCCAGGTTCCGTATGTCTAACCTCCTTAATACTTAGAAATACTGTTGGTTTTGAGTTAGCAATACTCGAGTGAAGTCTAGTCACTTGCTTGTTCATGCCTCTTAATTTAATGGAAATCCCTCAAAATTTCTCTCTTAAAATGGCAGTCGCCACTTAGCTATTTGAATTAAGATGTCATTTAGTTTTCTTACATATGGAGAAAGTTAGGCCCAAGCTTTTCGTATGTCTCAAGGTATATGAAAACACCTTCGAAGAAATGAATGCACAGAATTGGATGGTACAAGATTTGGTATGGAAAAGACAGTGCACTAAGGAGCATATCAAGTCATATGAAGACAAGAAGAACCATGCGATTAATATAAAAGCGAGGCTAAACAATCTGATACTGAAAAGACTAGCAGAGTCAGAAGAGCTTGAGCTGTATAAACAACAACATGAGATTTTTCTGAGGATCAACTGGAAGTTCCGGACGTTCCTCCAGGCTCCTTAATGGCCTCGTTTTTGTATTTTGTACTATAGAGATGATTAGGTTTAAAAAAACTTCTTAGGTAAGTGTTCGCCTTTTGGATTAATGCAGAGAGTTTTTTAGGATGGTGTATGTTTTTTTTACATGTTTTAACATCTCACTTGACGTTTTAAGTTCAAATGAGGACGATATGTTTTGTACAATCACTTGATAAGCGTCTCTATGTTTTTAAACGATCAAATTTTTAAATTTGGTTCGGTTCGATACCTTTTTGTATATATGGTAATTAATTCTACAAAAAGTTCCAATCATGACACATCAAAAAGTAGTAAAGAGGAGTTAATGAAAGTTGGGGGTTTCGAGACATGAATTGAGTTAGAGATATTGTTTTGTTTTTGTCCAAAGTCAGAGATTTTTCTGATACAACATCGTTTCTCTCACAAAAAACCCTAAAGCTTCTCCTATTTTTTGGTCGGCAATCTAAAGCTTCTCCTCTTTTCTTTTTATTTTGACAACAAACCTATAACTTTTTTGGGTTTGAATAAAATGCATAATAAATGCAGAAGATTTGCATTAAATTTGGAAAATATGGTCATATGTTGTTGTTTACCATTCACCCTTTTATGCTGATCAAAATATATTAACTAAAAAGTTTGAATGGAATGCAGAACAAATGCAGAAGATTTGCATTAATTCTGCAGAACATGATCATCTGTTTTTGTTTACTATTCACCATTTTATGTTGATCAAAATATATTAATTAAAAATTATAAAATCTGCATTGCACATATTAATTGCAGAACAAACTAAATGAAAAATAATTATGCAAATCTTCTGAAGTACACAAATCACCCAAATCTGAAACGAATATTATATTTTATTTGGAAATAAACCTTTTTTGATATAAATTAAATGATTTACTTTTATGTATCTGAGTTATTATTCATAACCTTTATTAAATTCTTCTCCTCCGAAGAGAGTTTAGCTTGATTTGTCGACAAAAAAAAAATACTAAACTTTTTTTTTTTTGAACAACACCCTAAACTTTTCTCAGCTCTGAAAATGGAAGATGTTGTATCTTTGGTTTTTGGAGTTATTGTCTTTTTTGTGGTTTCCTTCTTTATTTCAGCCTCGAAAATCTCCTCTCCGACGAAATTATGTGGGAACTCTTTGACGTTCGTACCGATAAACTTGCCAGCAATCTTACCGGTGAACTCTCTGGGTTCGTCTCCAGGTTGTCCCTGCTATCCTACTGACTATTCTGGGGCAGCTGATGCTTGTTCAGAAGCCTATTCTACAGTGTCTTCTCCTGACTATAGTATCCTGGTTCCGTAAGTCTAACCTCCTTAATACTTAGCAATAATGTTGGTTTTGAGTTAGCAATACTCGAGTGTAGTCTAGTGACTTGCTTGTTCATGCCTCCTAATTTAGTGGAAACCCCTCAAAATTTCTCTCTTAAAATGGCAGTCGCCACTTAGCTATTTAAATTAAGATGTCGTTTAGTTTTCTTACATAGGGAGAAGGTTGGGCCCAAGCTTTTCGTATGACTCAAGGTATATGAAAACACCTTCGAGTAAATGAATGCACAGAATTGGATGGTACAAGATTTGGTATGGAAAAGACAGTGCAATAAGGAGCATATCAAGTCATATGAAGACAAGAAGAACCATGCGATTAATATGAAAGCGAGGCTAAACGATCTGATACTGAAAAGACTAGTAGAATCAAAAGAGCGCGAGCTGTATAAACAAGCTGCATGAGGATTTTCTGAGGATCAACTGGAAGTTCCGAACGTTCCTCCAAGCTCCTTAATGGCCTCGTTTTGTATATTTTGTACTATGGAGATGATTAGGTTTGAAAAAACTTCTTAGGTAAGTGTTTGCCTTTTGGATTAATGCAGAGAGTTTTTAGGATGGTGTATGTTTTTTACATGTTTTAACATCTCACTTGAAGTTTTAAGTTCAAATGAGGACGATATGTTTTGTACAATCACTTGATAAGCGTCTTTATGTTTTTAAACGATCAAATTTTTAATTTTGGTTCGGTTCAGTACATTTTTGTAGATATGGTAATTAATTCTACAAAAAATTCCAATCAGGACACATCAAAAAGTAGTAAAGAGGAGTTAATGAAAGTTGGGGGTGTCGAGACATAAATTCAGTTAGAGATATTGTTTTGTTTTTGTCCAAAGTCAGAAATTTTTCTGATACAACATCGTTTCTCTCACAAAAAAAACTAAAGCTTCTCCTTTTTTTTTGATCGGCAATCTAAAGCTTCTTCTATTTTTTTTTTATTTTGACAACAAACCTATAACTTTATTTGGGTTTGAATGTGCAGAATAAATGCAGAAGATTTGCATTAAATTTGGAAAATATGTCATATGTTGTTGTTTACCATTCACCCTTTTATGCTGATCAAAATATATTAATTTAAAAGTTTGAATGGAATGCAGAACAAATGCAGAAGATTTGCATTACTTCTGCAGAACATGGTCATCTGTTTTTGTTTACTATTTACCATTTTTATGTTGATTAAAATACATTAATTTAAAATTACAAAATCTGCATTGCACATATTCATTGCAGAACAAACTAAATGAAAAATAATTATGGAAATATTCAAAAGTACAAAAATCACCCAAAACTGCAAACATATATTATAGTTTATTTGGAAATAATATTTTTTTTGATATGCATTAAATGATTTACTTTTATGTATCTGAGTTACCCATAACCTTTATTAAATTCTTCTCCTCGGAAGGGAGTTTAGCTTGATTTGTTGACATAAAAAAATACTAAACTTATTTTTTTTGAACAACACCCTAAACTTCTCTCAGCTCTGAAAATGGAAGATAGTGTATCTTTGGTTTTTGGAGTTATTGTGTTTTTTTGTGGTTTCCTTCTTTATTTGGTGCTGGTTTTCTTGAGTTTAGCCAACGAATCTCGACCTGACAATAAAATCCCCGTCTTCAGCCTCGGAAATCTCCTCTCCGACGAAATTATGTGGGAACTCTCTGACGTTCGTACCGACAAACTTGCCAGCAATCTTACCGGTGAACTCTTTGGGTTCGTCTCCAGGTTGTCCCTGCTGTCCTACTGACTATTCTGGGGCAGCTGATGCTTGTTCAGAGGCATATTCTACACTGTCTTCTCCTGACTATAGTATCCAGGTTCCGTAAGTCAAACCTCCTTAAGACTTAGCAATACTCTTGGTTTTGAGTTAGCAATACTCGAGTGGAGTCTAGTGACTTGCTTGTTTATGCCACTTAGCTATTTGAATTAAGATGTCGTTTAGTTTTCTTACGTATGGAGAAGGTTGGGCCCAAGCTTTTCGTATGTCTCAAGGTATATGAAAACACCTTCGAGGAAATGAATGCACATAATTGGATGGTACAACATTTGGTATGGAAAAGACAGTGCACTAAGGAGCATACCAAGTCATATGAACACAAGAAGAACCATACGATTAATATAAAAGCGAGGCTAAATGATCTGATATTGAAAAGACTATCAGAATCAGAAGAGCGCGAGTTGTATAAACAGGTGCATGAGATTTTTCTGAGGATCAACTGAAAGTTCTGAACGTTCCTCCAGGCTCCTTAATGGCCTCGTTTTTGTATATTTTGTACCATGGAGATGATTAGGTTTGAAAAAACTTCTTTGGTAAGTGTTCACCTTTTGGATTAATGTAGAGAGTTTTTAGGATGGTGTAAGTTTTTTACATGTTTTAACATCTCACTTGACGTTTTAATTTCAAATGAGGACGATATGTTTTGTACAATCACTTGATAAGCGTCTCTATGTTTTTAAACGATCAAATTTTTAATTTTGGTTCGGTTCGGTACCGTTTTGTATATATGGTAATTAATTCTTCAAAAAGTTCCAATCAGAACACATCAAAAAGTAGTAAAGAGGAGTTAATGAAATTTGGGGGTCTCGAGACATAAATTGAGTTAGAGATATTGTTTTGTTTTTGTCCAAAGTCAGAGATTTTTCTGATACAACATTGTTTCTCTCACAAAAAACCCTAAAGCTTCTCCTTTTTTTTGGTCGGCAATCTAAAACTTCTCCTCTTTTCTTTTTATTTTGATAACAAACCTATAACTTTCTTTGGGTTGAATAGAATGCATAATAAATGCAGAAGATTTGCATTAATTTTGGAAAATATGGTCATATGTTGTTGTTTACCATTCACCCTTTTTATGCTGATCAAAATATATTAATTAAAAGTTTGAATCGAATGCAGAACAAATGCAGAAGATTTGCATTAATTCTGCAGAACATGGTCATATTTTTTTGTTTACCATTCACCATTTTTATGCTGATCAAAATATATTAATTAAAAATTATAAAATCTACATTGCACATATTAATTGCAGAACAAACTAAAAGAAAAAAAATATTGAATTTTTTTAAAGTACACACATAACCCAAATCTGCAACGCATATTATAATTTATTTGGAAATAATATTTTTTGATATGCATTAAATGATTTATGTTTATGTATCTGAGTTACCATTCATAGCCTTTATTAAATTCTTCTCCTCGGAAGGGAGTTTTGCTTGATTTGTTGACAGAAAACAAAACAAAACTTCTCTTTTTTTTTGAACAACACCCTAAACTTCTCTCAGCTCTGAAAATTGAAGATGGTGTCTCTTTGGTTTTGGGAGTTATTGTGTTTCTTGTGGTTTGCTTCTTTATTTGGTGTTGGTTTTCTTGCGTTGAGCCAACGAATCTCGACCTGCCAATAAAATCCCCGTCTCCAGCCTCGAAAATCTCCTCTCCGACGAAATTCTGTGGGAACTCTCTGACGTTCATACTGACAAACTTGCTGGCAATCTTACCGGTGAACTCTTTGGGTTCGTCTCCAGGTTGTCCTTGCTGTCCTACTGACCATTCTGGGGCAGCTGATGCTTGTTCAAAGGCCTATTCTATAGTATCCAGGTTCCGAAAGTCTAACCTCCTTAATACTTAGCAATACTGTTGGTTTTGAGTTAGCAATACTCGAGTGAAGTCTAGTGACTTGCTTGTTCATGCCTCTTAATTTAATGGAAACCCCTCAAAATTTCTCTCTTAAAATGGCAGTCGCCACTTAGCTATTTGAATTAAGATGTCGTTTAGTTTTCTTACATATGGAGAAGGTTGGGCCCAATATTTTCGTATGTCTCAAGGTAAATGAAAACACCTTCGAGGAAATGAATGCACAAAATTGAAAAGTACAAGATTTGGTATGGAAAAGACAGTGCACTAAGGAGCATATCAAGTCATATGAAGACAAGAAGAACCATGCGATTAATATAAAAGCGAGGCTAAACGATCTGATACTGAAAAGACTAGCAGAATCAGAAGAGCTCGAGCTGTATAAACAAGTGCATGAGATTTTTCTGAGGATCGACTGGAAGTTCTGAACGCTCTTTAATGGCCTCTATTTTGTATTTTGTACTATGGAGATGATTAGGTGTGAAAAAACTTCTTAGGTAAGTGTTCACCTTTTGGATTAATGCATATAGTTTTTAGGATGGTGTATGTTTTTTTACATGTTTTAACATCTCACTTGACGTTTTAAGTTCAAATGAGGACGATATGTTTTGTACAATCACTTGATAATCGTCTCTATGTTTTTAAACGATCAAATTTTTAATTTTGGTTCGGTTCGATACCTTTTTGTATATATGGTAATTAATTTTTCAAAAAGTTCCAATCAGAACACATCAAAAAGTAGTAAAGAGGAGTTAATGAAATTTGGGGGTTTCGAGACATAAATTGAGTTAGAGATATTGTTTTGTTTTTGTCCAAAGTCAGAGATTTTTTTGATACAACATCGTTTCTCTCACAAAAAACCCTAAAGCTTCTCCTTTTTTTTGGTCGGCAATCTAAAGCTTCTCCTCTTTTCTTTTTATTTTGACAACAAACCTATAACTTTCTTTGGGTTTGAATAGAATGCATAATAAATGCAGAAGATTTGCATTAATTTTGGAAAATATGGTCATATGTTGTTGTTTACCATTCACCCTTTTTATGTTGATCAAAATATATTAATTAAAAAGTTTGAATCGAATGCAGAACAAATGCAGAAGATTTGCATTAATTCTGCAGAACATGGTCATATGTTTTTGTTTACCATTCACCATTTTTATGCTGATCAAAATATATTAATTAAAAATTATAAAATCTGCATTGCACATATTAATTGCAGAACAAACTAAAAGAAAAAAAAATATTGAAATTTTTTAAAGTACACACATAACCCAAATCCGCAACGCATATTATAATTTATTTGGAAATAATATTTTTTGATATGCATTAAATGATTTATGTTTATGCATCTGAGTTACCATTCATAGCCTTTATTAAATTCTTCTCCTCGGAAGGGAGTTTAGCTTGATTTGTTGACAGAAAACAAAACAAAACTTTTTTTTTTTTGAACAACACCCTAAACTTCTCTCAGCTCTGAAAATGGAAGATGGTGTCTCTTTGGTTTTGGGAGTTATTGTGTTTCTTGTGGTTTGCTTATTTATTTGGTGTTGGTTTTCTTGCGTTGAGCCAACGAATCTCGACTTGCCAATAAAATCCCCGTCTCCAGCCTCGAAAATCTCCTCTCCGACGAAATTATGTGGGAACTCTCTAACGTTCATACCGACAAACTTGCTGGCAATCTTACCGGTGAACTCTCTGGATTCGTCTAGAGGTTGTCCTTGTTGTCATACTGACCATTCTGGGGCAGATGATGCTTGTTCAAAGGCCTATTCTATAGTGTCTTCTCCTGACTATAGTATCCAGGTTCCGAAAGTCTAACCTCCTTAATACTTAGCAATACTGTTGGTTTTGAGTTAGCAATACTCGAGTGAAGTCTAGTCACTTGCTTGTTCATGCCTCTTAATTTAAGGGAAACCCCTCAAAATATCTCTCTTAAAATGGCAGTCACCACTTAGCTATTTGAATTAAGATGTCGTTGAGTTTTCTTACATATGGAGAAGGTTGGGCTCAAGATTTTCATATGTCTCAAGGTATATGAAAACACCTTTGAGGAAATGAATGCACATAATTGGATGGTACAAGATTTGGTATAAAAAAAGACAGTGCACTAAGGAGCATATCAATTTATATGAAGACAAGAAGAACCAAGCGATTAATATAAAAGCGAGGCTAAACGATCTGATACTGAAAAGACTAGCAGAATCAGAAGAGCTCGAACTGTATAAACAAGTGCATGAGATTTTTCTGAGGATCAACTGGAAGTTCCGAACGTTCTTCCAGGCTCTTTAATGGCCTCGTTTTTGTATTTTGTACTATGGAGATGATTAGGTTTGAAAAAACTTCTTAGGTAAGTGTTCGCCTTTTGGATTAATGCATAGAGTTTTTAGGATGGTGTATGTTTTTTTACATGTTTTAACATCTCACTTGACGTTTTAAATTAAAATGAGGACGATATGTTTTGCACAATCACTTGATAAGCGTCTCTATGATTTTAAACAATCAAATTTTTAATTTTGGTTCGGTTCGATACATTTTTGTATATATGGTAATTAATTCTTCAAAACGTTCGAACCAGAACACATCAAAAAGTAGTAAAGAGGAGTTAATGAAATTTGGGGGTCTCGAGACATAAATTGAGTAAGAGATATTGTTTTGTTTTTGTCCAAAGTCAGAGATTTTTTTGATACAACATCGTTTCTCTCACAAAAAACCCTAAAGCTTCTCCTTTTTTTTGGTCGGCAATCTAAAGCTTCTCCTCTTTTCTTTTTATTTTGACAACAAACCTATAACTTTCTTTGGGTTTGAATAGAATGCATAATAAATGCAGAAGATTTGCATTAATTTTGGAAAATATGGTCATATGTTGTTGTTTACCATTCACCCTTTTTATGTTGATCAAAATATATTAATTAAAAAGTTTGAATCGAATGCAGAACAAATGCAGAAGATTTGCATTAATTCTGCAGAACATGGTCATATGTTTTTGTTTACCATTCACCATTTTTATGCTGATCAAAATATATTAATTAAAAATTATAAAATCTGCATTGCACATATTAATTGCAGAACAAACTAAAAGAAAAAAAAATATTGAAATTTTTTAAAGTACACACATAACCCAAATCCGCAACGCATATTATAATTTATTTGGAAATAATATTTTTTGATATGCATTAAATGATTTATGTTTATGCATCTGAGTTACCATTCATAGCCTTTATTAAATTCTTCTCCTCGGAAGGGAGTTTAGCTTGATTTGTTGACAGAAAACAAAACAAAACTTTTTTTTTTTTGAACAACACCCTAAACTTCTCTCAGCTCTGAAAATGGAAGATGGTGTCTGTTTGGTTTTGGGAGTTATTGTGTTTCTTGTGGTTTGCTTATTTATTTGGTGTTGGTTTTCTTGCGTTGAGCCAACGAATCTCGACTTGCCAATAAAATCCCCGTCTCCAGCCTCGAAAATCTCCTCTCCGACGAAATTATGTGGGAACTCTCTAACGTTCATACCGACAAACTTGCTGGCAATCTTACCGGTGAACTCTCTGGATTCGTCTCGAGGTTGTCCTTGTTGTCATACTGACCATTCTGGGGCAGATGATGCTTGTTCAAAGGCCTATTCTATAGTGTCTTCTCCTGACTATAGTATCCAGGTTCCGAAAGTCTAACCTCCTTAATACTTAGCAATACTGTTGGTTTTGAGTTAGCAATACTCGAGTGAAGTCTAGTCACTTGCTTGTTCATGCCTCTTAATTTAAGGGAAACCCCTCAAAATATCTCTCTTAAAATGGCAGTCACCACTTAGCTATTTGAATTAAGATGTCGTTGAGTTTTCTTACATATGGAGAAGGTTGGGCTCAAGATTTTCATATGTCTCAAGGTATATGAAAACACCTTTGAGGAAATGAATGCACATAATTGGATGGTACAAGATTTGGTATAAAAAAAGACAGTGCACTAAGGAGCATATCAATTTATATGAAGACAAGAAGAACCATGCGATTAATATAAAAGCGAGGCTAAACGATCTGATACTGAAAAGACTAGCAGAATCAGAAGAGCTCGAACTGTATAAACAAGTGCATGAGATTTTTCTGAGGATCAACTGGAAGTTCCGAACGTTCTTCCAGGCTCTTTAATGGCCTCGTTTTTGTATTTTGTACTATGGAGATGATTAGGTTTGAAAAAACTTCTTAGGTAAGTGTTCGCCTTTTGGATTAATGCATAGAGTTTTTAGGATGGTGTATGTTTTTTTACATGTTTTAACTGTTGGAATTGTGTCCAGTAATCTCGGTACTGTCTCTAGAAAGTAAGAGTATGTCGAGATCAGACATAAGTCATATAATACTGGGGATCATGATGGCTTGCTAGAGTCCGCTCATGATCTATAAGTCTTGGACTTATTGCTTTTATTATATGATCCCATATGGGTCACACGCCTAAGCTAACAGGAAAATGTGTTGGAACGGCTTAGCAGAAGTACGACAAAAGTGCTAGGCATTTGTCGTACTAAGAGAGAAAGATTAATGGGTCTGATTAAATGGGATTTAATCAGATTGGGCCCAAAAGCCCAGAAGGGAAAGAGAAGGCTTTTAATGACTAAAAGCCAAGTCTTTTCTCCCCAACCCTAATACCTAGCCGCGGCTACTCCTCTCTCTCTGCGCCTCTGTTCCTTGTGGTCTAGCAGCCATTTCCTTGTGAAGCGTGTGTGAACCTTTGGAGGATTCATCCCTCGGTGTATCTATCTGATCTCTGACCTGTTCTAATCCTTCCGCTGCAACAAACAGGTAAAAGGTGAGATCATGTTATGATTCTAAATAAGAACACCTAGATCTGATGCATGTTTAGGTTGATATCAATATGAGAATTGAATCAGGATCAACTGAACTATCCAACTGTGGTATCAGAGCCATTGGTTCTTAGGATTTCTTGTTTTAGATTCATGTTTAGGTTGTTTAATCTGTTTAGAAGTGTTTTGAATCCATTACTGATAAGAAAAACACTTAAGAATCAGAATTAAAATCTAAACACACTAAAGAGATCACAAACCGAGCTATATGACTCGGGTTTGTTGATCGGCCGTGAGTTGGACCGGTCGGACGGATGGATCGCGGGTCGGACGGTCGGGATGGTCGGATTGGATCGGATCGTATCATACGATCGATCGTGATCGATCGTTGCGTCGCGTCCGATCGCTCGTCTCGATCGCGTCCCGGCCATGTCCCGTCCCGCTCGCGTGCTCGGCATCCCGATCGCTCGGCGATCGTGGAAGCGTCCCGTCCCGGCTGCGTATCGCCTCGATCTCGGATCGGTTGGCTCGCGGCTGAGCGGCTGGCCGATGGTTTCTTGGGAAGGAAGCTAGGTCACGACCAACTCGGTTTGGTTCGTGACCAAATCGGTTCGGTTCAAGGCTCGGTTCAAAACTTGATTAAAATCTTCGTTCTGGTTTAATAAACAGTTTTAATAATTTTATTAAATCTGGTTAAACCGGGATAAGAAATCCAATGTCGAAAGAAATATTGGATTTAGTGCCTAAACCAGGAATTTCTAATTTGATTTGGTTGGACCAAATAAATTGAGAAATTCCGGTTTAGTAAATAACCGGTTGACAATTGTGGTCATCGTAGTAATTAAAACTTGGTTAGACCAGTTTTAATGAACCAGACCGGTTATGTCAATTAATTGGACAATTGGGTCATGTCTTGGACATGGACCAATTCTTGGGCCTCGGGCCAAGAAGTTAAAACAATTGGGCCAGTTAATTGAGTCTTTCTTCAGAATAATTTAAAATCTATTTTATAAAATTATAAAGTCGTTTTTAAATTAAAGTTTCCGAAATTTTGAAATTAGAAAGTTTCTTAAAATAGAATTTTCTGAATTTGCGGGTTTTGGATTTTAAAGAAATTTCTAAAGTTAGAAAGTTTCCAATTTTAGAAAGTTTCCAAAATAGTAGGTTTCCATAAATAGAAAGTTTCCCGAAATAGTAATCTTCTATTTTGGGAATGAATTTTAATAAACCTACGAACCTCAAATAATATCAAGCGTTGGATGTCTTGTCCAGACTATGTCAGCTGTCAAAGCCCATTCAATTGCATTCATGGCCTTACAGTGTGAGGATGTCTGCTTTTGCGTGGGTAAGACGGTTTGTGATTCATAAATGTCATTGGGAGTCCCAGACATTAATGATTACATGACTGTATAGTACGGTTTTCTTGACTAGGCCATCGGGAGTCCCGGGCCTTGAGACATCAGTGTGGATTGGGCCTCGGGCCCAGATTCACAACCAAGAGTTATATCACGGATATAATTAGCCGATATAGGGCTTACCGATATAAGCTAAGGTTGGGTGACGGCCAGTGGCCCACTTTAATCTTAGTTATATGTGGATCTTGGAATCATTATATTCTATTGAGGGTAACTTAGGTTATTGAATATAATGCGTGATTAATCATATTAAATTTTAATACGAGATTAGTCATTTTGAACATAATAACTAATAACCTTTTTATTTATATATTTCAGATATGACTACTACAAGCACACAAAACACATTCTCGATCCGGTCTGTTCTCGAGAAGGAGAAGCTGACTGGAACGAACTTCCTGACATGGTCAAGGAACTTGAGGCTGGTCCTCAAGCAGGAGAAGAAGGATTATGTCCTTCGAGATCCCCTCCCCGAGAGGCCTCTTGCCAATGCTGCCAGGACTCTGCACAATGCTTGGGAAAAGCATTCGTCAGATGAAAATGATGTTTATTGCCTGATGTTGGTGACAATGACTCCTGAGCTGCAAAAACAGTTCGAAAGTGTATTGTCTCCAATCGAGATCATGGCAAGCCTGAAATCGCTTTTTCAGGAGCAGGCTAGGACCGAGAGGTTCCAGACAGTTAAGAACCTCTTGGACTGTAAGTTGGCTGCGAATGCGGCAGTGAGTCCTCATGTCTTGAAGATGATGGGTTATCTCGATCATCTTCAGAAACTCGACTGCCCAATCAGCCAGGAACTTGCCTGCGACATCATTCTGCAGTCTTTACCTGCAAGCTATGATCAGTTCATTCTGAACTTTAACATGCATGGCTTGAGTAAGACACTGCCTGAGCTTCACGGAATGCTCAAGACTGCAGAGCCCAACTTGAAGAAAACCGCCAAGGACCCCAATGTACTTATGGTACAAAAGGGCAAGGGGTTTAAGAAGTCTTCTGCTAAGGATAAGGGAAAGGCCAAGGGTGTCCAAGTCGCGGACAAGGACACGCCAAAGCCCAAGCCCAAGTCCAAGGCTGGGCCTAATGACATGTGCAGGTTCTGCAAAGAACTGGGGCATTGGAGAAGAGATTGTAAGAAATTCCAGGAAGGTCTAAAGGAATTAAAGAAGAAGACTTTCGAGACTTCTTCATCAGGTATTTTTGTTATAGAAGTTAATACAACTACTTCTGATAATACCTCATGGGTCATGGATACTGGTTGTGGGGCTCATATTTGTACTAATATGCAGGCACTCAGCAACAGTAGAAGGCTGAAGCAAGGACAAGTGGAGCTACGAGTTGGGAATGGAGCGAAAGTTTCAGCACTAGCTGTAGGCACATACTTGTTGTCTTTACCTTCGGGATTGATTTTAGAACTGAATAATTGTTATTTTGTACCTGCTATAAGCAGAAATATTATTTCAATTTCTTTGTTGGATTTGGAAGGTTATGATTTTTCAGTTAAGAATAAATTATGTTCCTTCAATCGCAACAATTTGTTCTATGGTTCTGCCCCTCTTACGAATGGGCTTTACATACTCGATCAATCCGCGCCAATTTATAACATTAATACAAAACGGTTTAAACCTAATGAGGAAAACCGAACGTTTCTATGGCATTGTCGTTTAGGGCACATCAGCGAGAAACGCATCAAGAGGCTCCATTCGAATGGACTTCTTGGCTCATTTGACTTTGAGTCATGTGAGAAATGCGAATCCTGCATGATGGGCAAGATGACACGGGCCCCCTTTAATAAACCTAACGAGAGGGCCAGTGACTTATTGGGCCTGATACACACTGATGTGTGTGGCCCAATGTCCACAAATGCAAGAGGAAACTATCAGTACTTCATTACCTTCACTGATGATTTCAGTAGGTATGGATATGTTTATTTGATGAAACATAAGTCTGAATCTTTTGAGAAGTTCAGAGAATTCCAAAATGAAGTACAGAACCAACTTGGCAAAAGCATTAAGGCTCTTCGGTCCGACCGAGGAGGAGAATACTTAAGCCAGGAATTCAGTGATCATCTGAGAGAGTGTGGGATCATATCCCAACTCACTCCTCCTGGAACACCTCAATGGAATGGTGTGTCTGAGAGGAGAAATCGAACCTTATTGGATATGGTTCGATCTATGATGAGTCACACAGACCTTCCAATATCCCTTTGGGGATATGCTCTGCTAACAGCAGTGTTCACTCTAAACAGAGCGCCATCAAAAGCAGTAGCAAAGACACCATATGAATTATGGACTGGAGTGGCTCCAGTGCTGTCTTATCTCAGAATTTGGGGTTGTGAAGCCTATGTCAAGAGATTAATCTCAGATAAGCTTACACCAAAATCTGATAAATGCTACTTCATTGGTTATCCACGGGAAACCAAGGCTTATTACTTCTATCTACGTTCCGAGAACAAGATTTTTGTTGCCCGGGATTGTAACTTTCTTGAGAGGGAGTTTCTCTCTAAGAAAGACAGTGGGAGTAAGGTACTGCTTGAAGAAATTCAAGATGAACAGGATACTACTCAACCTAATGAGGAAGAGCAGCAGGAGGATCTACAAGAAATTGTAGAGCCTGAACCTGTAGTACCTGAAGTTCGAAGATCCGGGAGGATCCGTCACGAACCCGAGAGATATCAGGGATTCCTCGTGACTGACTGTCATGATCTTTTGATCATTGATGGTGATGAACCATCGAACTTCAATCAAGCCATGATGGGCCCAGATTCCTCTAAGTGGCGCAAAGCCACTGATTCCGAAATGGACTCCATGTCGGTCAACCAAGTGTTTTCGTTGGTTGACTTACCCGCTGGTGTAAAAGCCATCGAGTGCAAATGGATCTTCAAGAAGAAGATTGACGTGGATGGAAATGTCCAGATTTATAAAGCCAGGTTGGTGGCAAAAGGTTTCAGACAAGTTCACGGTGTGGACTACGATGAAACCTATTCACCAGTGGCTATGATGAAATCTATTCGGATTCTACTAGCAACTGCAGCTTTTCATGATTATGAAATTTGGCAGATGGACGTGAAAACCGCCTTCCTGAATGGAATTCTGGAAGAGGATGTGTATATGACACAACCTGACGGTTACATAGATCCGAAGAATGCTGGGAAAGTATGCAAGCTTCATAAATCCATTTATGGATTGAAGCAAGCATCGAGGAGCTGGAATCTTCGTTTTGATGAAGCGATCAAGCAATTTGACTTCATCAGAAACGAAGAAGAACAATGCGTGTATAAGAAATCTAGTGGGAGCAAGATTGTATTTCTTATTCTGTATGTCGATGACATACTGCTTCTCGGAAACGATGTTCCAATGCTGAAGTCTGTAAAAGACTGGCTTGGAAGTTGTTTTTCCATGAAAGACATGGGTGAAGCCGCATACGTTCTTGGAATTAGGATCTATCGTGATAGACCTAAGAGGCTGATAGGCTTGTGTCAAGACTCATACATTGACAAAGTCCTACAAAGATTCAGCATGAAAGATTCCAAGAAGGGCTTCACGCCAATGGTACATGGCACAACGCTAAGCAAGAAGCAGAGCCCTACGTCGGCTGCTGAGCTTGAGCGCATGAAGAATATTCCTTATGCATCTGCAATAGGATCTGTCATGTATGCCATGATCTGTACTCGTCCTGATGTTGCTTATGCATTGAGCATGACGAGTAGATACCAGTCAAATCCAGGTGAAAACCATTGGATTGCCGTAAAGAATATCTTGAAGTATCTAAGACATACTAAGGATAAGTTCTTAGTGTACGGTGGAAGTGATGTGCTTAAAGTCAGTGGATTTACGGACGCAAGTTTCCAGACAGACACAGATGATTTCCGGTCACAGTCCGGTTATGTCTTTTGTCTGAATGGCGGTGCAGTAAGTTGGAGAAGCTCCAAACAGGACACCGTTGCTGATTCCACTACAGAAGCTGAATATATCGCCGCCTCGGAAGCAGCGAAGGAAGCTGTTTGGATACGAAAGTTCATTATGGAACTAGGTGTGATACCAGATGCGGCTGAGCCTCTGGCACTGTTTTGTGACAACAATGGTGCTATAGCTCAGGCAAAGGAACCAAGATCACACCAGAAATCCAAGCATGTTCAAAGAAGATATCACTTGATACGTGACATCATTAATAGAAAGGAAGTCAAGATCAGCCGAGTTCCGACAGATGATAATGTCGCTGATCCGTTGACAAAGCCACTCCCAAGGCCTAAGCTCGAGTTCCTGACTGAAGCTGTAGGCATTAGAAACATTGAAATGTAATCTAAATTTGAGTGGGAGTTTTGTGAGCTTTATTTTAGTTATTTGATATGTTCTTGTAAAACATTATTTATGTTTTAATGAAATTATTATTTCAAGATTATTTTAACTGTGATGAAATAATCGTTCCAAAATGATATGAACCATTTTATAGGTCATCGAAGTAAATGATTTGATCTTGAGTCATCGAAGTCATTTAGCTTGATCATGAGATCCTATATTTGATAAATGTTTTATATCATCATGTCCCTAGTCGAAGGTTGTTGAAACTGGAACACCAACAACCGTGTGAGACTGGATTGGTACGTGACTTATGACAAAGTCTCAGTGTGTCATAGATGCACGGCATCAAAGTCAGTACATAGGTGTATGTTGGGAACATACGACCGGACAAGACCCGACTATAAGAACTCTTCAGGATATTTATATCTGTGTCATAAGAGATTCTTACTACGACTATAGAGTATAGTCCTTAGACCTGAGTTCACATGCATGTGACTGCACATGGACTGATGTACTTTGATCATTGTCTAACGCTATCGTTCTGTGATAGCTATAAGGACCTTGTTTGGGTGCATTATGAAATGAGTAGTTTACAGTGATGGAACAAGACGGAATTTGTCCCTCCAATATAAGTGGAGTGAATATCTCTAGGCCAATCGGAGATTTGAATACTGGAAAACGCATGGCCATGCTCAAACGGACTTTCCCGAGTCGTTTGGATTGTCAGTATCAAATCAGAGTCCGATGAACAAGATTAGGCTTTATAAGGATGACACAAATCTTGCCTTATGACTAATCGAGATATTGAGACAAAAGGATTATGAATACAGAGATTCCAGTACAAGTGGGAGATTGTTGGAATTGTGTCCAGTAATCTCGGTACTGTCTCTAGAAAGTAAGAGTATGTCGAGATCAGACATAAGTCATATAATACTGGGGATCATGATGGCTTGCTAGAGTCCGCTCATGATCTATAAGTCTTGGACTTATTGCTTTTATTATATGATCCCATATGGGTCACACGCCTAAGCTAACAGGAAAATGTGTTGGAACGGCTTAGCAGAAGTACGACAAAAGTGCTAGGCATTTGTCGTACTAAGAGAGAAAGATTAATGGGTCTGATTAAATGGGATTTAATCAGATTGGGCCCAAAAGCCCAAAAGGGAAAGAGAAGGCTTTTAATGACTAAAAGCCAAGTCTTTTCTCCCCAACCCTAATACCTAGCCGCGGCTACTCCTCTCTCTCTGCGCCTCTGTTCCTTGTGGTCTAGCAGCCATTTCCTTGTGAAGCGTGTGTGAACCTTTGGAGGATTCATCCCTCGGTGTATCTATCTGATCTCTGACCTGTTCTAATCCTTCCGCTGCAACAAACAGGTAAAAGGTGAGATCATGTTATGATTCTAAATAAGAACACCTAGATCTGATGCATGTTTAGGTTGATATCAATATGAGAATTGAATCAGGATCAACTGAACTATCCAACTTTAACATCTCACTTGACGTTTTAAATTAAAATGAGGACGATATGTTTTGCACAATCACTTGATAAGCGTCTCTATGATTTTAAACAATCAAATTTTTAATTTTGGTTCGGTTCGATACATTTTTGTATATATGGTAATTAATTCTTCAAAACGTTCGAACCAGAACACATCAAAAAGTAGTAAAGAGGAGTTAATGAAATTTGGGGGTCTCGAGACATAAATTGAGTAAGAGATATTGTTTTGTTTTTGTCCAAAGTCAGAGATTTTTCTGATACAACATCGTTTCTCTCACAAAAAACCCTAAAGCTTCTCCTTTTTTTTGGTCGGCAATCTAAGCTTCTCCTCTTTTCTTTTTATTTTGACAACAAACCTATAACTTTCTTTGGATTTGAATATAATGCATAATAAATGCAGAAGATTTGCATTAATTTTGGAAAATATGGTCATATGTTGTTGTTTACCATTCACCCTTTTTATGCTGATCAAAATATAATAATTAAAAATTTTGAATAGAATGCAGAACAAATGCAGAAGATTTGCATTAATTCTGCAGAACATGGTCATATGTTTTTGATTACCATTCACCATTTTTATGCTGATCAAAATATATTAATTAAACATTATAAAATCTGCATTGCACATATTAATTGCAGAACAAACTAAAAGAAAACAATTATTGAAATTTTCAAAAATACACACATAACCCAAATCTGCAACGCATTTTATATTTTATTTGGAAATAATATTTTTTTATATGCATTAAATGATTTACGTTTATGTATCTGAGTTACCATTCGTAACCTTTATTAAATTCTTCTACTAGGAAGGGAGTTTAGCTTGATTTGTTGACAAAAAACAAAACAAAACTTCTCTTTTTTTTGAACAACACCCTAAACTTCTCTCGGCTCTGAAAATGGAAGATGGTGTATTGGTTTTGGGAGTTATTGTGTTTCTTGTGGTTTGTTTCTTTATTTGGTGTTGGTTTTCTTGCGTTGAGCCAACGAATCTCGACCTGCCAATAAAATCCCCGTCTCCAGCCTCGAAAATCTCCTCTCCGACGAAATTCTGTGGGAACTCTCTGACGTTCATGCCGACAAACTTGCCCGCAATCTTACCGGTGAACTCTCTGGGTTCGTCTCCAGGTTGTCCCTGCTGTCCTATTGACCATTCTGGGGCAGCTGATGCTTGTTCAGAGGCCTATTCTACAGTCGCCACTTAGCTATTTGAATTAAGATGTCGTTTAGTTTTCTTACGTAAGGAGAAGGTTGGGCCCAAGCTTTTCGTATGTCTCAAGGTATATGAAAACACCTTCGAGTAAATGAATGCACAAAATTGGATGGTACAAGATTTGGTATGGAAAAGACAGTGCACTAAGGAGCATATCAAGTCACATGAAGACAAGAAGAACCATGCGATTAATATGAAAGTGAGGCTAAAAGATTGAACACTAAAAAGACTAGTATAATCAGAAGAGCGCGAGTTGTATAAACAAGTGCATGAGGATTTTTTGAGGATCAGCTGGAAGTTCCGAACGTTCCTCCAGGCTCCTTAATGGCCTTGTTTTGTATATTTTGTACTATGGAGATGATTAGGTTTGAAAAAATTTCTTAGGTAAGTGTTCGCCTTTTAGAATAATGTAGAGAGTTTTTAGGATGGTGTATGTTTTTCACATGTTTTAACATCTCACTTGATGTTTTAAGTTCAAATGAGGACGATATGTTTTGTACAATCACTTGATAAACGTCTTTATGTTTTTAAACGCTCAAATTTTTAATTTTGGTTCGTTCGGTACCTCTTTGTAGATATGGTAATTAATTCTACAAAAAGTTCCAATCAGGACACATCAAAAAGTAGTAAATAGGAGTTAATGAAAGTTGGGGGTCTCGAGACATAAATTGAGTTAGAGATATTATTTTGTTTTTGTCCAAAGTCAGAGATTTTTCTGACACAAAAATCGTTTCTCTCACAAAAAACCCTAAAGCTTCTCCTTCTTTTGGGTCGGCAATCTAAAGCTTCTCCTCTTTTATTTTTATTTTGACAACAAGCCTCTAACTTTCTTTTTGTTTGAATGGAATGCAGAATAAATGCAGAAGATTTGCATTAAATTTGGAAAATATGGTCATATGTTGTTGTTTACCATTCACATTTTTTATGTTGATCAAACTATATTAATTAAAAGGTTTGAATGGAATGCAGAACAAATGCATAAGATTTGCATTAATTCTGCAGAACTTGGTCATCTTTTTTTGTTTACCATTCACCATTTTTATGCTGATCAAAATATATTAATTAAAAATTATAAAATCTGCATTGCACATATTAATTGGAGAACAAACTAAAAGAAAACAATTATGGAAATCTTCAAAAGTACACAAATCACCCAAATCTGCAACGCATATTATATTTTATTTAGAAATAATATTTTTTGATATGCATTAAATGATTTATTTTTATGTATCTGAGTTACCATTCATAGCCTTTACTAAATTTTTCTCCTCTAAAGGGAGTTTAGCTTTATTTGTTGACAGAAAACAAAACTAAACTTCTCTATTTTTTTGAACAACACCATAAACTTCTCTCAGCACTGAAAATTGAAGATGGTGTCTCTTTGGTTTTAGGAGTTATGGTGTTTCTTGTGGTTTGCTTCTTTATTTGGTGCTAATTTTCTTGTGTTGAGCCAACGAATCTCGACCAGCCAATAAAATCCCCGTCTTCAGCCTCGAAAATCTCCTCTCCAGCGAAATTCTGTGGGAACTCTCTGATGTTCGTACCGAAAAACTTGCGGGCAATCGTACCGGCGAACTCTCTGGGTTCGTCTCTAGGTTGTCCATGCTGTCCTACTTATTGTTCTGGGGAAATCTTGTTCGGAGGCCTATTCTACAGTATCTTCTCCTGACTATAGTATCCTGGTTCCGTAAGTCTAACCTCCTTAATACTTAGCAATACTGTTGGTTTTGAGTTAACAATACTCGAGTGGAGTCTAGTGACTTGCTTGTTCATGCCTCATAATTTAAAGGAAACCCGTCAAAATTTTTCTCTTAAAATGGTAGTCGCCACTTAGCAATTTGAATTAATATGTCGTTTAGTTTTCAAACATAGAGAGAAGGTTGGGCCCAAGCTTTTCGAATGTCTCAAGGTATATGAAAACACCTTCAAGGAAATGAATGAACAGAACTGGATGGTACAAGATTTGGTATGGAAAATACAGTGCACTAAGAAAAATATCAAGTCATATGAAGTCAAGAAGAACTATGCGATTAATATGAAAGCGAGGCTAAAAGATCTGATACTGAAAAGACTAGCAGAATTAGAAGAGCGCGAGCTGTATAAACAAGTGCATGAGGAGTTTATGAGGAGTTCCGAACGTTCCTCCAGGCTCCTTAATGGCCTCGTTTTGTATATTTTGTACTATGGAGATGATTAGGTTTGAAAAAACTTCTTAGGTAAGTGTATGCCTTTTGGATTAATGCAGAGATAGTTTTTAGGGTGGTGTATGTTTTTTACATGTTTTAACATCTTATTTGACGTTTTAAGTTCAAATGAGGACGATATGTTTTGTGCAAAATAATTGCAGAAGGTTTTCATTAAATTAGGAAAATATGGAAATATGTTGTTGTTTACCATTCTCCCTTTTTATGCTGATCAAAATATATTAATTAAATGGTTTGAATGGAATGCAGAACAAATGTCTTCTACTGACTATTCTGGGGAAGCTGAATCTTGTTCGGAGGCCTATTCTACAGTGTCTTCTCCTAACTATAATATCCTGGTTCCGGAAGTCTAACCTCCTTAATACTTAGAATATTGTCGGTTTTGAGTTAGCAATACTCGAGTGGAGACCCCTCAAAATTTCTCTCTTAAAATGGCAGTCGCCACTTAGCTATTTGAATTAAGATGTCGTTTAGTTTTCTTACATAGGGAGAAGGTTGGGCCCAAGCTTTTCGTATGTATCAAGGTATATGAAAACACCTTCGAGGAAATGAATGCACATAATTGGATGGTACAAAATTTGGTATGGAAAAGACAGTGCACTAAGGAGCGTATCAAGTCATATGAAGACAAGAAGAACCATGCGATTAATACAAAAGCGAGGCTAAAAGATCAGATACTGAAAAGACTAGCAGAATCAGCATTGCAGATTTGGGTGATTTGTGTACTTTTGAAGATTTCCATAATTTGTTTTCATTTAGTTTGTTCTGCAATTAATATGTGCAATGCAGATTTTATAATTTTTAAGTAATATATTTTGATCAGCATAAAAATGGTGAATGGTAAACAAAAACAGATGAGCATGTTCTGCAGAATTAATGCAAATCTTCTGTATTTGTTCTGCATTTCATTCAAACTTTTTAATTAATATATTTTGATCAGCATAAAAGGGTGAATGGTAAACAACAACATATGACCATATTTTCTAAATTTAATGCAAATCTTCCGCATTTATTCTGCACATTCAAACTCAAATAAAGTAATAGGTTTGTTGTCAAAATAAAAATAAAAAATAGGAGAAGCTTTAGGGTTTTTTGTGAGAGAAACGATGTTGTATCAGAAAAATCTCTGACTTTGGACAAAAACAAAACAATATCTCTAACTGAATTTATGTCTCGACACCCCCAACTTTCATTAACTCCTCTTTACTACTTTTTGATGTGTCCTGATTGGAACTTTTTGTAAGACTAAATAAGGATGGAACCCACAAAAAACCAGCACCAAATAAGGAAGGAACCCACAAAAAAACACAATAACTCCCAAAACCATAGAGAAATCATCTTCCATTTTCAGAGCTGAGAGAAGTTTAGGGTGTTGTTCAAAAAAAAAGAGAAGTTTAGTTTTTTTTTCTGTCGACAAATCAAGCTAAACTCACTTCTGAGGAAAAGAATTTAATAAAGGCTAGAATGGTAACTCAGATACATAAAAGTAAATAATTTAATGCATATCAAAAAATATTATTTCTAAATAAAATATAATATTCGTTGCAGATATGGGTGATTTGTGTACTTTTGAAAATTTCCATAATTTTTTTCATTTAGTTTGTTCTGTAATTAATATGTGCAATGCATATTTTATAGTTTTTAAGTAATATATTTTGATCAGCATAAAAATGGTGAATGGTAAACAAAAACAGATGAGCATGTTTTGCAGAATTAATGCTAATCTTCTGCATTTCATTCAAACTTTTTAATTAATATATTTTGATTAGCATAAAAGGGTGAATGGTAAACAACAACATATGACCATATTTTCCAAATTTAATGCAAATCTTCGGCATTTATTCTGCATTCCATTCAAAGCCAAATAAAGTTATAGGTTTGTGGTCAAAATAAAAAGAAAAGAGGAGAAGCTTTAGATTGCAGACCAAAAAAAAAGGAGAAGCTTTAGGTTTTTTTGTGAGAGAAACGACGTTGTATCAGAAAAATCTCTGACTTTGGACAAAAACAAAACAATATCTCTAACTCAATTTATGTCTCGACACCACCATCTTTTATTAACTCCTCTTTACTACTTTTTGATGTGTCCTGATTGGAACTTTTTGTAGAATTAATTACCATATCTACAAAAAGATATCGAACCAAACCAAAATTAAAAATTTGATCGTTTAAAAACATAAAGACGCTTATCAAGTGATTGTACAAAACATATTGTCCTCATTTGAACTTAAAACGTCAAGTGAGATGTTAAAACATGTAAAAAACATACACCGTCCTAAAAAACGATCTTTGCATTAAATCCAAAAGGCATACACTTACCTAAGAAGTTTTTTTCAAACCTAATCATCTCCATAGTACAAAATATAAAAAACGAGGCCATTAAGGAGCCTGGAGGAACGTTCGGAACTTCCAGTTTATCCTCAGAAAATCCTCATGCACTTTTTTATACAACTCGTGCTCTTCTGATTCTGCTAGTCTTTTCAGTATCAGATCTTTTAGCCTCGCTTTCATATTAATCGCATGGTTCTTCTTGTCTTCATATGACTTGATATGCTCCTTAGTGCACTGTTTTTCCATACCAAATCCTGTACCATCCAATTATGTGCATTCATTACCTCGAAGGTGATTTCCAATACTTTGAGACATACGAAAAACTTGGGCCCAACCTTCTCATTATGTAAGAAAAACTAAACGACAACTTAATTCAAATAGCTAAGTGGCGACTGCCATTTTAAGAGAGAAATTTTTAGGGTTTCCAGTAAATTAAGAGGCATGAACAAGAAAGTCACTAGACTCCACTCGAGTATTGCTAACTCAAAACCAACAGTATTTCTAAGTATTAAGGAGGTTAGACTTACGGAACCAGGATACTATAGTCAGGAGAAGACACTGTATAATAGGCCTCCGAACAAGATTCAGCTGCCCCAGAATAGTCAGTAGGACAGCAAGGACTACCTGGAGACGAACCCAGAGAGTTCACCGGTAAGATTGCCGACAAGTTTTTCGGTACGAACGTCAGAAAGTTCCCACAAAATTTCGTCGGAGAGGAGATTTTCGAGGCTGAAGACGGGAATATTATTGGCTGGTCGAGATTCGTTGGCTCAACGAAATAAAACCAGCACCAAATAAAGTAGGAAACCACAAGAAACACAATAACTCCCAAAACCAAAGAGACACCATCTTCCATTTTCAGAGCAAAGAGAAGTTTAGGGTGTTGACAAATCAAGCTAAACTCCCTTCCGAGTAGAAGAATTTAATAAAGTCTATGAATGGTAATTCAGAGACATAAAAGTAAATCATTTAATGAATATCAAAAATATTATTTTCAAATAAAATATAATATGCGTTGCAGATTTAGGTGATTTGTGTACTTTTGAAGATTTCCATAAAAAATTTTCATTTAGTTTATTCTGCAATTAATATGTGCAATGCAGATTTTATAATTTTAACTAATATATTTTCATCAGCATAAAAATGGTGAATGGTAAACAAAAACATATGACCATGTACTGCAGAATTAATGTAAATCTTCTGCATTTTTTCTGCATTCCATTCAAACCTTTTAATTAATATATTTTGATCAGCATAAAAAAGGTCAATGGTAAACAACACCTGTAACGCCCCTTTTCCATTCTCCGCTGACCGTCGAGCTGACCGGCCAACAATCAAACAAGAACATGACCGATCGAACCCGAGCAAGTCGAACAGGAAAAGTTCGCCACAAGACGAAGCCGGAGACAGATCAGCTTGAGATAAAGACTCGCACCAACCCGTCCTTGACTCCGCTATCCTCACTTCGATAGTACAAGTCGTACGCCTTGCACCACTTCTGTGAGTTGTGTCGGTTCGGACTAAACACAATATCAGGAAAGCATATTCATTTCTGAGTAATCAAACGTTCAGCACAACGTTTAATCGTCATTTTTACAAATCATTTTGTCAATCAACACAACAACAATCAAAGCTTAATACAAAATTGGCGACAAGCCGAACCGAAATAAAACATCCAAATCATCGAATCAAAACTCCGCCACAAGCAATCCCGATACTACACCGAGTTCCCCGCGTTCGTCGCTGCTACACCTGAAAAACACAAAAAAGAGTCTAATGAGCGATCTAAGATCACCCAGTGAATCGGCTCCCCACTAAGGCTTCTAATCTATCTATCATCTATAGATTCCCGCCCAAAAACCCCAAAATAACAATCAACACACAAATAGCCGATCACGCACTACCACGTCGCGTCGAACCCACACACAATCAATTGCCAAAAGAAAAGAGAAGGCGATTAGAGGAAATCGGGAGCACTGCGGCACATGTCCCCGATTGAGACTCGATCTATGTACTGCGCACTACCAACTACACCAAAGCACACACACTGGGCCCCTACGAACTTGGTAACTTCCATGGGTTCTCACTGTTACCGATATGGCAACTAACCCACGTGACTCCTAGCCGTCCACACAACGACTCGGACACCGTTCTCTGTCCATCGATACGCGGTGACTCCGGTTACCCCTAGATAACCCGAGCTTCCATGCAGTCCGACCCTAGGACGCGACCCCGTATTCTCCGGACCACACCCTACAGACGTCACTCCATAGGTTCGCACCTGCCAGAACTAACTGACCAGGTTCTCAACTCCCGAGGATCCAATCGGGATGGAAGTACCAGAACGTAATCACACACCTAGACTTGCGGGATCTAACGCACCCTAGAGTCCTAGTGCAGAAATGTAAACACGCAGACTCGCTTGGACTCTAGCAATCAATCACAATCAACCATACACTCCACTCAACTCCGTATCCCGCAAGTCTACTCACACGCACACCACCGCTCTGACTCGGCACCGTACCGAGTCAGCACCACAACTTAACCGGTCCCGTGACCGAGTTAAGCAACAACAAGGATCGCTCGGCCCAACACCGAGACGATCTAAAGGCCTGCACAAACAATTAACCACAACCACACAGCAAACACAATTACGCAATCAACAGTCTACTCGGCCCAACACCGAAGTAGACTCACAATCACACACACAGGCCTATTAGGGTTTCTAACGTCTTTTAACCAATTCACGCCCGCTACCTTGGGTTAACCGCTTGTTAACCCGTAGACAGTTCACCAATTACAACACTTCTCATTCTTAACCATTCCTAATAATCTTTTAATAACTCCTCGATCCGTCGGTTTAGAGCTAGAAGCTTACTAAACTCTCCGACGTCTCATCATTCATTAACTTAATTCATTACACTTCGGGAAACCCCGATACCGTTCCATACTCTATACGTTTGTTCAAGATTTAACTTTCGCATTTTAAATCATCTCAGTTTCCGTATATAGATTCATTTAATGCCGTGCTTTACTTACATATATATGCATATATAGTCCTACTCATGCCACGACTATATGAATGCATCACACAACGTTCTAACAACCTAACGGCACGCAATAGGTTTAATCCGTTTTAACCTAACATGCTTCTTTAACCCTAGCCGGTGTAACGTTAATCAATCAATCAATCAATTCAACTCAATTCAATTCGGGTATGCATTCCTATCTCTACGGTTTCCCATTTAACGTTCTACATGCATCTACGGTGTTTGAGCCGACTCACAGTGATTTGACGGAACGAACGGCACGGATGCGAATACGGATTCCTGAGACCCCGAACTAAACCCGAACCTCCCGAACACACGAACACGAACTCCGTAACGTCACGAACACCCGCACACGAACTGTAACTCAAGAACCGGTCGGAGTCAACGCGTTGACCGGCGTTGACCACGGCGTTGACCGACCGTTGACTTTGACCCGGTTGACCGTTGACCACTTCGAACCAACTGAACCGCCAAATCGAACCGTCTTCAATTGAACCGGTTAGGTTAAACCAGTTTTGAGTCAACCGTTGACCGGGTTGACCGGTTAACCTAAACCGACTCAAATCAAACCAAATCATCTTCTCTCTCCTCCGGATATCTCTCTCTTCCTTCTCTCTCTTCTTCCTCTCTCTTCTTTCTCTCCCCTCCGATTCTTTCTCTCTCCTATGTCTCTCTCTTGCTCTTTTCTTCTCTCTCCTCTTCTTCCCGCTTCTTCTCTCCTTCTTCTCTCCTCCTCCGGCTTCTCCTCCGGTTTTCTTCTTCTTCCCCTCTCCTCCTCCGGCTTCTCCTCCGGTCTTCTTCTTCTTCTCCTCCTCCTCCTTCTTCTTCTTCTTCTGCTTCTCCTTCTTCTTCTTCTTCTTCTTCTTCTTCTTCTTCTTCTCCTCCTCCTCTCCCTCACGCTTCTATTCCTCTTCCTCTCCTTATCTCCTTTTTCTTCTCTCTTTTTCTTTGTTGGTGTGAAGAAGAATGGAGACCCTTACCCTCCTTTTATAGTAAAAGGAGATCCATACTTATTTGACACATGTTGGGACACATGTCTATCTCCTCTCCTATCTGCTGCCACACATTGACACATGGCTCCTCCTCTCCTCCTAGCCATCCACGACACCATGCCCAAAAACCAGCATGATTCAATGTTTCCTTGGTGAGCAAGTTTCTTTTTATTCTACATTCAATTAACCAAAACTCATTCTTTGTATCCAAAAAGAAAGAGTTGGCGCCATGGTGAGGTTACACTTGTCACTTGGGGGTTAATTCTGGCCAATGACATTGCACCAAATCGTTTCTAGAAGCTTCTTATTCCCCATTCCTTCTGATGCCTCGGTTTGCTCGTTTCTCGATAATTGTTTTAGAAAATATCAAACGATTCCCATAAATCTCCAAACCTCCATAAACGGATTCTCCTTTCTTTTAGATGAATTTAGCAATTTGAATCATCTCATTTGGATTTTCCTAGCTCCCGTTATGAATTTCCGAAGTTTTCTCGGTTTAGTCCGTTTTCCAACTGATATTCCGAAAAATGCGTTTCTGCTCCGTTTCTTCGAATTCTGATCTTGTAAATGTTCTTTGTGATTTAAAAAGAGAACATTTGACCCGTCACGTCTTCCGTCTCGAACTTTGGCAAAATTACCATTTTGCCCCTAGGTTTGGCAAAATTACAATTTTGCCCCTGTTGACTTTTCTTCTGCCCGTTGACCATATTTTGTGATACGGGGTATCACATTCTTCCCCACTTATAGGAATTCGGTCCCCGAATTCTCCGTCACTATCAGACTTCGAATCGGTTCCGAACTTTGTAAGTCGCTTCATCACGTTACTTTGACGCTTCTTCTTCGAACACCGCTGCATACTACAAACCTCTTTGAACACCCTTGAATACCACTGACCTCCACATCGTTCCGAACTTGATATCTTAATCTCGCATACCTTGATCTACTCTACCCTGAATTGCCTCCATCGGTTCCGATCCTCAAACGTAATCTTGGTTAACTACTCCGCTCTGATTCCCACTTCGCGCTTCCCCACTTTGTCTCAACCTCCGCATTCTTTTCCGCTACTGTTTGTCTCCCTGAGACACCCTTCAAGAATCTGCCTTCCAACCCTGACGTTACGGTGACCCTTCCGTCTCTTACTATTCTATTTCACTGATCTCATCAACCGTTCCACTCTTTCTCATAGCCTTGTATTCCTTACTGTGCTTCACGCTCAGCTGTCTTCCTCCGTCCATCTGTCCTGACCTCGATCCTGTTCCTACTGGTTTCTCTCCCTTGATCCGCATTCCGACTTCCCTACTTCGCTTCGTCCTCCATATCTTTCACGATACTGGTCTGTCTCTCTAACATTCACATTTCCCGTACTGATAACTTCACGTGGCTTCTGACACAGCTTCATCTCCATTCATACTGATAACCCCATTCTATCACTAACACGATCTCTTCCCGCTCACACGTCTCGGTTTCTGAATCCGATTTCGCTAACTTCCCACTTCATTCACACTGACGGCTTCGCTCTAGTTTCCACACGGCTATTGCTGCTAACACATTACACTGACCGCTTCGCTCCTTCTGCTGCTTGGTATTGACACTTTCCACTAACACTCCAAACTAACCGCTTCGCTTCCCGGGTCAACTCATCCCGCGGCCTCCTTTCTAGCCCATCTCGCTTTCGGGTTCGGGTTCGGTCTCGTATTCATATCGCATCATCCATTCCGTCCTGCATTCAACACAACAATTTTCACTGGAGCGGTAAATTCAAACCAATCCATTCCCCGATACCACTTCCTCATAGAAATATAGTTAGTTAATCATGTACCCGATGGTCACCCATGATTAAGTAACGATACTCTATAATTCCGCTCTCTCGTGAATCGACAGTCGATTCCAACCATTCTCAAGTTAGCTCAACACCTTAACGAAAGGTTCTAACACTTCTATTCGCAACAAACTAACGATGCAAATAAAATTTAAGCTACTCAACCAATAGCTTACCACCACCACTCACATTCCGCATATGCTAAGCATGCCATAACACTAGCACTCTCACAGTGCTACACCACCACGAAAGACAACCCTAACTATCCAATACACCCCACAAGCATTAGATAAAACACGCAAGCAATCATCAGATCGCTCCGGATATGCTGTCAGTCTGGGTTTAGGTTATGATGAACGGTCATCAGTTCCGCTCATCATCAGACTTCACATGGTAATTCGTTTGCATCACAAAACCATCATACGCATGCAAACAATTACTATGAAAGCCATGACGATAAGTGAACAATCTGCATCACATACATACACCAAAACAACAACATACACATGTCTCGAGGTTTATAGAAATACATAGAGAAACAGAAATACAACCATACGATGTCCGTCATCAACAACCCAACCCACAAACTGCATCGCCATATCCTGGAGATGATCCCAACAACATACGAAAACCCGTCGATCTGGATACACACAAACAACATAGTCAGTGCCCATACTCACCTGGCCTAACTATCATAACCCTAACAGCCCCAGCACGACCGAAATGCCATACACAACCGGCATCGCGGCTCGTGCCGGTAACCACTGGCAGGCGCGCCGGGAGGGTGTGGTGGGTGTGCATATCTGGTCGGCGCTCCAACCTAGTGCGGCTCTGCCATCAGACATAACTGCGCTACATGACCTCTGCGACCACAAATCTCACAAACCAGAACGGACGCTGGGCGTGTCCCATGGTAACAAGCTGACGCTTGATGATCTGTCGCTCCACATAGCTGACAGGAAGAACAAACCCCGAAGAAGGCTCCTGAAAACCCTCGGCTACTCGGTGACCCTGAACTCCACATATCTGGCGGCGCTACTGGCTCGGTCGGCAGTGTAACTGACTCCAGCTGCGCATCCGATCCTGACATCGACATCGGTACTACTCCTGCGGCTGACTCTCCATCTGAATGCGGCTCGGCACCATCGAGTGAGGGATCTCCTAATCTCTGCGGCGATCCTGGCTGTTGATGCGGCCCTACCTGCTGTTCCAAGACGTCGGCTAATATCGCCATCTGCTCGTCCACTTGTGGCTCCATGTCCAGGTCAACTGTTGCGCGTAACTGGTCCACCACAAAGTCCACCACACAAGGCGAAATGAAATTTGAGGCATGCAAACTAGGTAATGGCATGTCATGCGTCTCAAGAATCGGCGGCTGAAACTCTTGGCAATACCACTGGCTCCGGTGGTGTAACCGTATACGATAACTGCATCGTCTTGTAGAGCTTGAGGTAACGGGTCAGGAAACGGTCTCCAATCTACGGCGGCTTCTCTCACCATGCGGTTTGCGAAGAGGAACTGGTGGTTGGTCGGATATCTGTGAACCTCGTGACGGCTCAGACTTCGCCCTCTAATCCTCTGGCTGCTGCTCGAACAGATCTTGATACTCTGCCGTTGTCATCCGACGACGACTCAAACTGCTCGCTGAAATTTCACACCATGCACACTCACAATCCGTCCAGGGGCACTCTGCTGCTGACTGCAAACGAAACACAAATACACATTAGTACAAATAATACAAATTTTCTACCCCATCCCAACCCGGGAGTTACGAACGCGGCTCGGTTTCCTAATGGATGCTTGGGTAAGACACAATTTTGACTCGATAAAACCACGGAAAACACTCAGAAATGAACAGCTTTGAAACCCATGCAGAACCATGCTCTGATACCACCTTTCTGTAACGCCCCTTTCCCATTCTCCGCTGACCGTCGAGCTGACCGGCCAACAATCAAACAAGAACATGACCGATCGAACCCGAGCAAGTCGAACAGGAAAAGTTCGCCACAGGACGAAGCCGGAGACAGATCAGCTTGAGATAAAGACTCGCACCAACCCGTCCTTGACTCCGCTATCCTCACTTCGATAGTACAAGTCGTACGCCTTGCACCACTTCTGTGAGTTGTGTCGGTTCGGACTAAACACAATATCAGGAAAGCATATTCATTTTTGAGTAATCAAACGTTCAGCACAACGTTTAATCGTCATTTTTACAAATCATTTTGTCAATCAACACAACAACAATCAAAGCTTAATACAAAATTGGCGACAAGCCGAACCGAAATAAAACATCCAAATCATCGAATCAAAACTCCGCCACAAGCAATCCCGATACTACACCAAGTTCCCCGCGTTCGTCGCTGCTACACCTGAAAAACACAAAAAGAGTCTAATGAGCGATCTAAGATCACCCAGTGAATCGGCTCCCCACTAAGGCTTCTAATATATCTATCATCTATAGATTCCCGCCCAAAAACCCCAAAATAACAATCAACACACAAATAGCCGATCACGCACTACCACGTCGCGTCGAGCCCACACACAATCAATTGCCAAAAGAAAAGAGAAGGCGATTAGAGGAAATCGGGAGCACTGCGGCACATGTCCCCGATTGAGACTCGATCTATCTACCGCGCACTACCAACTACACCAAAGCACACACACTGGGCCCCTACGAACTTGGTAACTTCCACGGGTTCTCACTGTTACCGATATGGCAACTAACCCACGTGACTCCTAGCCGTCCACACAACGACTCGGACACCGTTCTCTGTCCATCGATACGCGGTGACTCCGGTTACCCCTAGATAACCCGAGCTTCCATGCAGTCCGGCCCTAGGACGCGACCCCGTATTCTCCGGACCACACCCTACAGACGTCACTCCATAGGTTCGCACCTGCCAGAACTAACTGACCAGGTTCTCAACTCCCGAGGATCCAATCGGGATGGAAGTACCAGAACGTAATCACACACCTAGACTTGCGGGATCTAACGCACCCTAGAGTCCTAGTGCAGAAATGTAAACACGCAGACTCGCTTGGACTCTAGCAATCAATCACAATCAACCATACACTCCACTCAACTACGTATCCCGCAAGTCTACTCACACGCACACCACCGCTCTGAATCAGCACCGTACCGAGTCAACACCACAACTTAACCGGTCCCGTGACCGAGTTAAGCAACAACAAGGATCGCTCGGCCCAACACCGAGATGATTTTAAGGCTTGCACAAACAATTAACCACAACCACACAGCAAACACAATTACGCAATCAACAGTCTACTCGGCCCAACACCGAAGTAGACTCACAATCACACACACAGGCCTATTAGGGTTTCTAACGTCTTTCAACCAATTCACGCCCGCTACCTTGGGTTAACCGCTTGTTAACCCGTAGACGGTTCACCAATTACAACACTTCTCATTCTTAACCATTCCTAATAATCTTTTAATAACTCCTCGATCCGTCGGTTTAGATCTAGAAGCTTACTAAACTCTCCGACGTCTCATCATTCATTAACTTAATTCATTACACTTCGGGAAACCCCGATACCGTTCCATACTCTATACATTTGTTCAAGATTTAACTTTCGCATTTTAAATCGTCTCAATTTCCGTATATAGATTCATTTAATGCCGTGCTTTACTTACATATATATGTATATATAGTCCTACTCATGCCACGACTATATGAATGCATCACACAACGTTCTAACAACCTAACGGCACACAATAGGTTTAATCCGTTTTAACCTAACATGCTTCTTTAACCCTAGCCGGTGTAACGTTAATCAATCAATCAATCAATTCAACTCAATTCAATTCGGGTATGCATTCCTATCTCTACGGTTTCCCATTTAACGTTCTACATGCATCTACGGTGTTTGAGCCGACTCACAGTGATTTGACGGAACGAACGGCACGGATGCGAATACGGATTCCTGAGACCCCGAACTAAACCCGAACCTCCCGAACACACGAACACGAACTCCGTAACGTCACGAACACCCGCACACGAACTGTAACTCAAGAACCGGCCAGAGTCAACGCGTTGACCGGCGTTGACCACGGCGTTGACCGACCGTTGACTTTGACCCGGTTGACCGTTGACTTTGACCCGGTTGACCGTTGACCACTTCGAACCAACTGAACCGCCAAATCGAACCGTCTTCAATTGAACCGGTTAGGTTAAACCAGTTTTGAGTCAACCGTTGACCGGGTTGACCGGTTAACCTAAACCGACTCAAATCAAACCAAATCATCTTCTCTCTCCTCATTCCCTCCTTTTCTCTCTATCTCTCTCTCTCTCTCCTCCGGATCTCTCTCTCTTCCTTCTCTCTCTTCTTTCTCTCCCCTCCGACTCTTTCTCTCTCCTCTGTCTCTCTCTTGCTCTTTTCTTCTCTCTCCTCTTCTTCCCGCTTCTTCTCTCCTTCTTCTCTCCTCCTCCGGCTTCTCCTCCGGTTTTCTTCTTCTTCCCCTCTCCTCCTCCGGCTTCTCCTCCGGTCTTCTTCTTCTTCTCCTCCTCCTCCTTCTTCTTCTTCTTCTGCTTCTCCTTCTTCTTCTTCTTCTTCTTCTTCTTCTTCTTCTTCTTCTTCTTCTTCTTCTTCTTCTTCTTCTTCTTCTTCTTCTTCTTCTCCTCCTCTCCCTCACGCTTCTCTTCCTCTTCCTCTCCTTCTCTCCTTTTTCTTCTCTCTTTTTCTTTGTTGGTGTGAAGAAGAATGGAGACCCTTACCCTCCTTTTATAGTAAAAGGAGATCCATACTTATTTGACACATGTTGGGACACATGTCCATGCCCAAAAACCAGCATGATTCAATGTTTCCTTGGTGAGCAAGTTTCTTTTTATTCTACATTCAATTAACCAAAACTCATTCTTTGTATCCAAAAATAAAGAGTTGGAGCCATGGTGAGGTTACACTTGTCACTTGGGGGTTAATTCTGGCCAATGACATTGCACCAAATCGTTTCTAGAAGCTTCTTATTCCCCATTCCTTCTGATGCCTCGGTTTGCTCGTTTCTCGATAATTATTTTAGAAAATATCAAACGATTCCCATAAATCTCCAAACCTCCATAAACTGATTCGCCTTTCTTTTAGATGAATTTAGCAATTTGAATCATCTCATTTGGAGTTTCCTAGCTCCCGTTATGAATTTCCGAAGTTTTCTCGGTTTAGTCGGTTTTCCAACTGATATTCCGAAAAATGCGTTTCTGCTCCGTTTCTTCGAATTCTGATCTTGTAAATGTTCTTTTTGATTTAAAAAGAGAAAATTTGACCCGTCACGTCTTCCGTCTCGAACTTTGGCAAAATTACCATTTTGCCCCTAGGTTTGGCAAAATTACAATTTTGCCCCTGTTGACTTTTCTTCTGCCCGTTGACCATATTTTGTGATACGGGGTATCACAACACCATATGACCATATTTTCCAAATTTAATGCAAATCTTCTGCATTTATTCTCCATTCCATTCAAACTCAAAAAAAGTTATAGGTTTGTTGTCAAAATAAAAAGAAAAGAGGAGAAGCTTTAGATTGCCGACAACTAAAAAAGGAGAAGCTTTAGTTTTTTTTTTGTGATAGAAACGATGTTGTATCAGAAAAATCTCAGACTTTGGACAAAAACAAAACAATATCTCTAACTCAATTTATGTCTCGAGACCCCAACTTTCATTAACTCCTCTTTACTACTTTTTGATGTGTCCTAATTGGAACTTTTTGTAGAATTAATTACCATACCTACAAAAAGATACCGTACCAAACCAAAATTAAAAATTTGATCGTTTAAAAACATAAAGACGCTTATCAAGTGATTGTACAAAACATATTGTCCTCATTTGAACTTAAAACGTCAAGTGAGATGTTAAAACATGTAAAAAACATACACCGTCCTAAAAAACGATCTTTGCATTAAATCCAAAAGGGATACACTTACCTAAGAAGTTTTTTTCAAACCTAATCATCTCCATAGTACAAAATATACAAAAACGAGGCCATTAAGGAGCCTGGTGTAACTTTCGAAACTTCAAATTGATTCTCAGAAACTCCTCATGCACATGTTTATACAGCTCGCGCTGTTCTGATTCTCCTAGTCTTTTCAGTATCAGATGTTTTAACCTCGCTTTCATATTAATCGCATGGTTCTTCTTGTCTTCATATGACTTGATATGCTCCTTAGTGCACTGTCTTTTCCATTCCAAATCTTGTACCATCCAATTCTGTGCATTCATTTCCTCGAAGGTGTTTTCATATACCTTGAGACATACGAAAAGCTTGAGCCCGCCCTTCTCTCTATGTAAGAAAACTAAACGACATCTTAATTCAAATAACTAAGTGGCGATTGCCATTTTAAGAAAGAAGTTTTGAGGGGTTTCCATTAAATTAAGAGGCATGAACAAGAAAGTCACTAGACACCACTCGAGTATTGCTAACTCACAACCAACAGTATTGCTAAGTATTAAGGAGGTTAGACTTACGGAACCATGATACTAGAGTCAGGAGAAGACACTGTAGAATAGGCTTCCGAACAAGATTCAGCGGCCCCAGAATAGTCAGTAGGACAACAGGTGACAACCTGGAGATGAACCCAGAGAGGTCACCGGTACGATCGCCGGCAAGTTTGTCGGTACGATTGTCAGAGAGTTCCCCCAGAATTTCGCCGGAGAGGAGATTTTCGTGGCTGAAGACGGCGATTTTATTGGCAGATCGAGATTCGTTAGGTCAACGCAAGAAAACCAAGCACCAAATAAAGAAGCAAACCACAAGAAACACAATAACTTTCAAAACCAAAGAGACACCATCTTCCATTTTTGGAGATGAGAGAAGTTTAGGGTGTTGTTCAAAAGAAAAGAAAAAGGGTCTTGGGTCTCTGGGTATTCGATACCCATTATACTACTAGTTCACGTCTGTGCACTTGCAGTGTAGCTCTAGGGATTAAAACTCAAGCATATCAAGTTTTTGGCGCCGTTGCCGGGGACTCTTTTGAGTCTTCGATAGATTTGAATTTAGAATTTAGACTAGGTTTTTCGTTTTTGGTTTTGGTTACTAATTTTCATTTTTCTTGCGTTTCAGGTACGCCTATAATCGCGCCGCATCGATCGACATGGTCCTGAGTGTCGATCGACACAGCTTCGCGATTAGCATCGATCGACACTCTCCCTGCATCGATCAACACACTTGCGTGAACGAGACAGTTTATGCCTGATCGCGACTTGAGGAGTAATCCAGACAAAGAACTCGTGAATCTTGAGCTTAAAGAGCTTGCAAAGCTAGAGAGAAAGAACAGAAAAGCTCAGAAGCTAGTTAAGATGGTTAATCCCAATCCTGTGATCATAATACCAGATGCTGAAGGTGTTCTGAGGTATTTGCAGAACAATCCCTATAATGCTCAGGGACAGAGGATAGATGCTGAAGGAAAGGTGATTGAACAGCAGATTGTTCACCCTGAACAAGAAGCTAATGGGGGAAATCCACAACCAGAAGAACCTAGAGCACCAGAGCCTCCTACTAGGAGGACACTAGCTGATTACAACAGACCTGGTGAGTTCTATGCTAACAGGTCTGCCATTGTACATCCTGCATTCCCGCGGAATAAGTTTGAGCTTAAGACTTCCTATTACACAGTTGTGGGACAACACCTCTTTCACGGACTCCCACATGAGCATCCTATGGATCACATAGAGGATTTTGAGTCTTTATTCACCGGGATGAAGCATAATGGAGTGACCTATGACTACTTACACTGCAAGCTTTTTCCTCACTCTCTTGGAGAAGAAGCTGCTAATTGGCTGAAGCAGATTCCACCTGGGACTCTGACCACTTGGGATGCAGTGAAAAAGAAGTTTCTGAGGCACTTTTATGATGATGCTAGATCTGATCAGCTTCGACATGATCTCTTGACCTTTAAGCAGGGATCTACATAGCCTTTGAAGGCAGCTGGGGTGAGATTTAGGATGTACCAAAGAGATTGCCCTTATCATGTCTTCTCTGAGGTTCAGCTGCTGGGCATCTTCTTCAGAGGAGTTGATTTGTGGTATCAGATGGCTTTAGATGCTGCAAGCAATGGGAACTTCAATACCAAGTCTCCAGAGGAGGCTAAGGAGCTTATTGAGAACTTGATAACTAGCAATATTGTAAAGAATGCTGATATGGAGAGGCAGAAATCTGGTGGCAAAAAAGATAGCTCGCAGATAGCTGAGATGAGGAGCAAGATTGATTCTGTCCATAGCATCTTACTTGGGAAGAAGGTGGATGTTCAGGAGACTGATGACGTCAATTACATAGCTGGAGCTGGTTATCAAGGTCAGAGGTATGGAAATCAGCAAGGACAGACTTCAGGTTTCACACTAAAGTCTGCATTTCAGAGACCTTTCCAGCAGGACATATCATTTTCTAGAGATTATGGTTCCTCATCATATCAGCATGTTCCTCCTCAAAATGAGTAGAATGATAAGATGATGGGTCTATTGGAACAGCTCTTGGAAGGACAGTAGAAGAGTACAGTGGACTTCAATGGAAATATGGATGCTATGTACCTTGATTTAAATGGGAAGATTGAATCTCTGAGTACACATGTGAAGAAGCTGGATGTTCAGGTTCAGCAGACTGCTGGAGCCGCGCAAAGATAGAGTAGATCAGGAAGAGCTGAACAGAAGCAATTCGTCAATGCTGTGATTGTATGGGATAGATTTGATTTGCTGGAAGAAGAAGAGAGCATCATCACGGATTTTCTAGAAGAGTTATGTCTGTCTACGCCGAGCGTCGATCGACACACACTTAGTGTCGATCGATGCATGCCCGATACGTGTGATGAAATTGCTATGAATCGCCTTGTGTCGAGTGATGCTGACTCTGCATCGGTCGACACTGATCGCAGACAAGACCAGATACCCGAGACAGCCCCTGAACGAGTTTCTAAGCCTCAAGTTCCCTATCCTAAAGCTCCTAAGTCGCCCAAACATGACCTAGACGAAGCCAATTGCATGAAAGTGATGGAAAAGAAGCTGATTCAGATTTCATAGAAGCTTCCAGACCCAGGGGTCTTTGTGCTAGACTGTTCCATCTTTAAGGACAGCTTTAAGCGCTCTCTGTGTGATCTAGGATCTGGTGTTAATCTCATGCCATACTATGTGGCTGTGAGATTGGGGCTGATGGATTTCCAGCCCACTAGGATGTCTCTTATCTAGTTGATCGATCAAAGAGATATCCAGAAGTTCTTGAGGACATACCTATCAGAGATGGAAACTACTTGATTCCAACAGACTTTGTAGTGCTGAAGTATAATGTTGAACCAGATGATCCTATTCTGCTTGGAATATCATTCTTAGCTACTGCTGGAGCTGTGATTGATGTGACACATGGTCTGGTTGATCTCCACCTGGGAGACAAGCCTTTGCAGTTCAAGATGGATAAGCTGCAGAAATCCACCATCGATGGACAAAGTTTCAGTGTGGAAGTGGAACCAAAGATTCCTATTGGAGAAGAGAAGATGGAAGTTCATTCTGAACTTGCTCTAACATCTTCAGAGCCTGCAACTGCTCTTAAGCAGAAAGCTCCAGATCTCTTTCATCCACCAAAGCACAGGTATGAATCTTCTAAACTTAAATCTCCTAATCCATCAGTTGTGAATGCAGGAAAACGCAGTATCCCACCCACGCTTCGCTCCCACCCAGGTTCATTTCACTCATTCCTTGGGAGATCTCATGATCCGAATGCTTATACACCACCTGGGATGAGGAGCCATTCACAGAGGCACTCCAAGCCTCTGTTGAATCCCCCATAAGTCTGATCTCCCTCCCATATTCAAGCTAATGACTTAAAACAAGCGCTGAGTGGGAGGCAACCCACTAGTAGGTTCGTTTTTCTTTTCTTTTTCGTTTTGATTTTGTGTGCTTTGATTTTTCTGTTTAAGTGTGTTCATAGCGTGAGAAACTGTCGGAATTGCCCTGCATCGATCGACACGGTCCTATGTGTCGATCGAAGCAGCGGTTTTATATGGTTTGGGCTTTACCGACCCAATTGCGGTTTAGACATCGGTTATTCTCATAACCGCGAGCAATCACGATCAGCATCGATTGATGCCGTCCTGAGCATCGATTCACACATGCCGACGACATGTAAGTGATTCTGACCCTTTTCTTATTATTTTGATTCCAATTTTTATTCTCACCGAGCCTAAGCTTGACACCACTGGGGACAGTGTGTTTCAAGTGTGGGGGAGGTAGCTACTGACGCACCACTTTTTGTTTTCTTAGAGTTAGTCTAATCTGTTTTATTGAGTCAAAATTGAGTAGGAAACAAGGACTTTTTGAGGAAATCACCACACTTGCAGGAACTTAAGTGACCATTGGATGAGCTTGTAGATGATCTCTGACTATTAGAAAACTCCACACAGATCAGCCTACTGAGGACACCCATATCACTTCAGGTATTCAGAGAATCCATTACTGACTTCGAAATTAACTTGACTTAAATTTTCTCACCTATGGGCTTGGTATACTTTGAGTCAGATTCCTCTGTA
Source organism: Orychophragmus violaceus (assembly GCA_030180135.1). Taxonomy (NCBI): domain Eukaryota; kingdom Viridiplantae; phylum Streptophyta; class Magnoliopsida; order Brassicales; family Brassicaceae; genus Orychophragmus; species Orychophragmus violaceus. Next base: position 44,121,437 of record CM058236.1, read on the forward strand.
AGTTCTGGCACAGCTTGTATACCTGTCTGATTTTGGTTCCCTTCTCCCCTGCCTTGAAAGTAAAAAAGATAGATAAACTAAGGATAAGCTAGTAGCTTTGAAGTGGTCATGGGAGTGGTAGAGACCCCTATTACCTCATGTGCATCCATGGAAACATGTCCAAAGTACACCCCGAAAGGGAAGAGCACTGATAGAAAAAATAAAATGATACCCAGTGGGGAAAAATCAGTGCTAAGGAAGGAAAAAGAAAAGAAAGAAACCAAAAACAACAGTATGGTGGTCACATGCTAACATAGTAAGAATCCATGTGTTCTTTGATCGATACTCCCTAGGTGACATTGCACTTATTAGATTATAGAAGTCAGTGTGGTGAATTTGAATGCTCTAGATGTGATTGTGGAGTGTACTCAGGACAGTTGCTAAGTGTGGGGGAAGTACATGTTGGTCTTGATGTCTGCAGGTTCATCTTCAAGTGGCTTACTAAGGGAAATCTGAGTGTGGTGCTCCTATGATGAAACGAGTTTCTGAAGTTTTCAAACTTCTTCTCCTGATCTTGGTCTTCTGTTTGCTTGAGGGCAAGCAAAAGCTAAGTGTGGGGGAGTTGATATATCATGGTTTGTAGGACTTTCAACCATGGTATATATCTTTGTTATCGAGTCTTTTAGTGTGTTTTGGAGTCCTTTTATGTGTGTTTACAGGTCTAGGTATGTTTGGAGCGGATTTGGACATTATGGCGCATTCTGGACTTATTTGGAGCATATGTGCGAGAAGAAGAAGAGAGTGTCGATTCTGGATGTACGTGTCGATCGACACACTTGTGGCATCGATCGACACATATGCGAGTCATGCAATTCTCGCTGAGTTAATGAAGATCTTTGGATATTTTCACTTTGGACCAGAAGTTTCTCAAAATTACAAAGAAGCCCCAGATGTGTTTAGATCATTATATTAGGGTTTTTAAGCCATTGTTTAGGCTACGCTTTATTTTATCAGAGATTGAGAGAGTTGGGGCTGGTCTTGTACTCGAGAGAGAAGAGATTTCGAACCCCTGTTTCTTTATCTTTTTATGATATATGATTTTCTATTCATTATGATTTCTGTTTCATTGATTATGTCTGAGTAGTTTACCAGTTAGGTTTAGGGATTCTCATAAGGGATTTCATAGAATTATAGGTTAATCAATCTGTAGGGATTCATACTTTCTTGTTCTTCATATAGGATTGTTCTTAATGCTTAATCTGAATTGGCCACTTAGATTATTGATGTTAGGTTGATTTCTGCAAACAACAGTTGATTAATTAACTAGAAAGAACCTAGATGAGCAATTGAACTATTCACAAAGAAATTTAGCTTAGGGAAATTGTGAACGAAAGAACTTGAGATTAATGCATGTTTAGGATCTCTAGAACTCGCAACGAAAATTGGTTTGCTAGGTTGCTAGACATAGATAACACTCGCAACGAAAGTTGGTTTCTTATGCTTCTGTGATTCTAGTTCTAGAACAGTTTTTAATTAGATCTCGATTGATTGATTAGCCTATGTTCCTGATTTCCTGAGAACTCCCTTGACCTGACGCCTAGCATGATTGCTTACAAACCGTTTACTTACTTTCTGCTTTGATTTACTGCTTTCACTATTGCTTACCTAGCTTAATTCTATATTCTATAATCTATCGCAAGAATCTTGAGTCTGTGTGGATTCGATACCCTTTATACTACTAGTTCACGTCTGTGCACGTGCAGTGTAGCTCTAGGGATTAAAACTTGAGCAAATCAAGAAAACACTGTAGAATAGGCATCCGAACAAGATTCAGCGGCCCAAGAATAGTCAGTAGGACAACATTGATAACCTGGAGATAAACCCAGAGAGGTCACCGATAAGATCGCCGGCAAGTTTGTCGGTACGAACGTCAGAGAGTTCCCCCAGAATTTTGCCGGAGAGAAGATTTTCGAGGCTGAAGACGGAGATTTTATTGGTAGATCGAGATTCGTTGGGTCAACGCAAGAAAACCAGCACCAAATAAAGAAGCAAACCACAAGAAACACAATAACTCCCAAAACCAAAGAGAAACCATCTTCCATTTTTGGAGCTGAGAGAGGTTTAGGGTGTTGCTCAAAAAAAAGAAAAAAAGAAAAGTTTAGTATTTTTTTTGTCGACAAATCAAGCTAAACTCCCTTCCGAGGGGAAGAGTTTAATATAGGTTATGAATGACAACTCAAATATATAACGGTAAATCATTTAATGAATATCAAAAATATTATTTACAAATAAAATATAATATGCGTTGCAGATTTGGGTGATTTGTGTACTTTTGAAGTTTTCCATAATATTTGTTTCCTTTAGTTTTTTCTGCAATTAATATCTGCAATGCATATTTTATAATTTTTAATTAATATATTTTGATCAGATAAAATTGGTGAATGGCAAACAAAAACGGATGACAATATTCTGCAGAATTAATGCAAATCTTCTGCATTTGTTATGCATTCTATTCAAACTTTTTAATTAATATAATTTGATCAGTATAAAAAAGATGAATGGTAAACAAAAACATATGACCATATTCTTCAAAATTAATGCAAATATTCTGCATTTATACTGCATTCCATTCAAACCCAAAGAAATTTTTAGGTTTATTGTCAAAACAAAAAGAAAAGAGGAGAAGCTTTAGATCGCGGACATAAAAAAACAGATAATCTTTAGGGTTTTTGTGAGAGAAACGATGTTGTATCAGAAAAGTCTCTTACTTTGGATAAAAACAAAAAAATATCTCTGACTCAATTTATGTCTCAAGACCCCCAATTTCATTAAATCCTCTTTACTACTTTTTGATGTGTCATGATTGGATTTTTTGTAGAACCGAACCAAAATTAACAATTTGATCGTTTAAAAACATATCAACACGCTTATCAAGTGATTGTACAAAACATATCGTCCTCATTTGAACTTAAAACGTCAAGTGAGATGTTAAAACATGTAAAAACATACAACATCCCAAAAACTATCTCTGCACTAATCCAAAATGCATACACTTGCCTAAGATGTTTTATTAAACTTAATCATCTCCATAGTACAAAATATACAAAAAAAAAATGAGGCCATTAAAGAGCCCGAAGGAGTTTTCGGAACTTCCGGTTGATCCTCAGAAACTCCTTATGCACTTGTTTATACAGATCGCGCTCTTATGATTCTTCTAGTCCTTTCAGTATCAGATCTTTTAGCCTCACTTTTGTATTAATCGCATGGTTCTTCATCTCTTCATATGACTATATGCTCCTTAGTGCACTGTCTTTTCCATACCAAATCTTGTACCATCAAGTTCTCTGCATTCATTTACTCGAAGGTTTTTTGTATACCTTGAGACATACAAAAAGCTTGGGCCCAACCTTCTCCCTATGTAAGAAAATTAAACGACATCTTAATTCCAATAGCTAAGTGGTGATTGCCATTTTAAGAGAGAACTTTTGAGGGGATTCCATTCAATTAAGAGGTATGAACAACCAAGTCACTAGACTCCACTCGAGTATTGCTAACTCAAAACCAACAGTATTGCTAAGTATTAAGGAGGTTAGACTTATAGAACCATGATACTAGAGTCAGGAGAAGACACTGTAGAATAGGCCTCCGAACAAGATTCAGCGGCCCCAGAATAGTCAGTAGGACAACAGAGACAACCTTGAGATGAACCCAGAGAGGTCACCGGTAAGATCGCCGTCAAGTTTGTCGGTACGAACGTCAGAGAGTTCCCCCAGAATTTCGCCGGAGAGGAGATTTTCGAGTCTGAAGACGGGGATTTTATTAGCAGATCGAGATTCGTTGGGTCAACGCAAGAAAACCAGCACTAAATAAAGAAGCAAACCACAAGAAACACAATAACTCCCAAAACCAAAGAGACACCATCTTCCATTTTTTGGAGCTGAGAGAAGTTTAGGGTGTTTTTCAAACGAAAAAGGAAAAAAGAGAAGTTTAGTATTTTTTTTATGTCGACAAATCAAGCTAAACTCCCTTACGAGGAGAAGAGTTTAATATAGGTTATGAATGACAACCCAAATACATAAATGTAAATCATTTAATGCATATCAAAAATATTATTTACAAATAAAATATAATATGCGTTGCAGATTTAAGTAATTTGTGTACTTTTGAAATTTTCCATAATATTTTTTTCCTTTAGTTTGTTCTGCAATTAATATTTGCAGTGCAGATTTTATAATTTTTAATTAATATATTTTGATCAGCTAAAAATGGTGAATGGTAAACAAAAACGTATGACCATATATTCTGCAGAATTAATGCAAATCTTCTGCATTTGTTATGCATTCCATTCAACTTTTTAATTAATATATTTTGATCAGCATAAAAAGGTGAATAATAAACAAAAACATATGACCATATTCTTCAAAATTAATGCAAATATTCTGCATTTATCCTGCATTCCATTCAAACCCAAAAAAAGTTTTAGAAGTGGAGAAGCTTTAGATCGCCGACATAAAAAAAACAGAGAATCTTTAGGGTTTTTGTGAGAGAAACGATGTTGTATCAGAAAAATCACTTACTTTAGACAAAAACAAAACAATATCTCTGACTCAATTTATGTCTCAAGACCCCCAATTTTCATTAACTCCTCTTTACTATTTTTTGATGTGTCATAATTGGATTTTTTGTCGAACTGAACCAAAATTAACAATTTGATCGTTTAAAAACATATTAAGACGCTTATCAAGTGATTGTACAAAACATAAAATGATGGTACAATACAAAATTAACAATTTGATCGTCCTCATTTGAACTTAAAATGTCAAGTGAGATGTTAAAACATGTAAAAACATACAACATCCCAAAAACTATCTCTGCACTAATCCAAACGAGGCCATTAAGGAGCCTGGAGGAGTTTTCGGAATTTCCAGTTGATCCTCAGAAACTCCTCATGCATTTGTTTATACATCTCGCGGTCTTATATTTCTGCTAGTCCTTTCAGTATCAAATCTTTTAGCCTCACTTTCGTATTAATTTCATGGTCTTCCTCTCTTCATATGACTTGATATGCTCTTTAGTGCATTGTTTTTTCCAGACCAAATCTTTTACCATCAAGTTCTCTGCATTAATTTACTCGAAGGTTTTTTGTATATCATGAGGCATAGAAATAGCTTGGGCCCAACCTTCTCCCTATGTAAGAAAATTAAACGACATCTTAATTCCAATAGCTAAGTGGCGATTGCCATATTAAGAGAGAAATTTTGAGGGGATTCCATTCAATTAAGAGGCATGAACAAGCAAGTCACTAGACTCCACTCGAGTATTGCTAACTCAAAACCAACAGTATTGCTAAGTATTAAGGAGGTTGGACTTACAGAACCATGATACTAGAGTCAGGAGAAGACACTGTAGAATAGGCCTCCGAACAAGATTCAGCGGCCCCAGAATAGTCAATAGGACAACAGGGACAACCTGGAGATGAACCTAGAGAGGTCACCGATAAGATCGCCGGCAAGTTTGTGGGTACGAACATCAGAGAGTTCCCCCAGAATTTCCCCAGAGAGGAGATTTTCGAGGCTGGAGACGGGGATTTTATTGGCAGATCGAGATTCGTTGGGTCAACGCAAGAAAACCAGCACCAAATAAAGAAGCAAACCACAAGAAACACAATAACTCCCAAAATCAAAGAGACACCATCTTCCATTTTTGGAGTTGAGAGAAGTTTAGGGTGTTGTTCAAACGAAAAAGAAAAAAAGAGAAGTTTAGTATTTTTTCTGTCGACAAATCAAGCTAAACTCCCTTCCGAGGAGAAGAGTTTAATATAGATTATTAATGGCAACCCAAATACATAAAGGTAAATCATTTAATGCATATCAAAAATATTATTTACAAATAAAATATAATATGGTTGCAGATTTGGGTGATTTGTGTACTTTTGAAGTTTTCCATAATATTTATTTTCCTTTAGTTTGTTCTGCAATTAATATTTGCAGTGCAGATTTTATAATTTTTAATTAATATATTTTGATCAGATAAAAATGGTGAATGGTAAACAAAAACGTATGACCATATCCTGCAGAATTAATGCAAATTTGTTATGCATTCCATTCAACTTTTTAATTAATATATTTTGATCAGCATAAAAAGGTGAATGGTAAACAAAAACATATGACCATATTATTCAAAATTAATGCAAATATTCTGCATTTATACTGCATTTCATTCAAACTCAAAGAAAGCTTTAGGTTTGTTGTCAAAAAAAAAGAGGAGAAGCTTTAGATCGCCGACCAAAAAAAAGAGGAGAAGCTTTAGGGTTTTTTGTGTGAAAACGATGTTGTATCAGAAAAATCTCTAACTTTGGTCAAAAACAAAACAATATCTCTAGCTCAATTTATGCCTCGAGACCCCCAACTTTCATTAGCTCCTCTTTACTAATTTTTGATGTGTCATGAATGAGACTTTTTGTAAAATTAATTACCATATCTACAAAAATGTACCGAACTGAACCCAAATTAACAATTTGATCGTTTAAAAACATATTAAGACGCTTATCAAGTGATTGTACAAAACATATCATCCTCATTTGAACTTAAAATGTCAAGTGAGATGTTAAAACATGTAAAAACATAAAGCATCCCAAAAACTATCTCATCACTATCCAAAAGGTATACACTCACCTAAGAATTTTTGTCAAACCTAATCATCTCCATAGTACAAAATATACAAAAACGAGGCCATTAAGGAGCCTGGAGGAGTTTTCGGAACTTCCAGTCGATCATCGGAAACTCCTCATGCACTTGTTTATACAGCTCGCGCTCTTCTGATTCATCTAGTCTTTTCAGTATCAGATCTTTTAGCCTCACTTTCGTATTAATCGCATGGTTCTTCTTCTCTTCATTTAACTTGATATGCTCCTTAGTGCACTGTCATTTCCATGCCAAATCTTGTACCATCCAGTTCATTGTATTCAATTCCTCGAAGGCTTTTTCGTATACCTTGAGAAATAGAAAAATCTTGGGCCCAACCTTCTCCCAATGTCATAAAATTAAACGACATCTTAACTCAAATAGCTAAGTGGCGATTGCCATTTTAAGAGAGAACTTATGAGGGGTTTCTATTAAATTAAATGGCATGAACAAGCAAGTCACTGGACTCCACTCGAGTATTGCTAACTCAAAACAATTAGTATAGCAAAGTATTAAGGAGGTTAGACTTACGGAACCAGGATACTAGAGTAAGGAGAAGAAAATGTAGAATAGGCCTCCGAACTAGATTTAGTTGTCTCAGAGTAGTCAGTAGGACAGCATGAACAACTTGGAGACGAACCCAGAGAGTTCACCGGTAAGATCTCCGGCAGGTTTGTCGGTACGAACATTAGAGAGTTCCCCTAGAATTTCGCCGGAGAGGAGATTTTCGAGGCTGAATACGGGGATTTTATTGGTAGGTCGAGATTCGTTGGCTCAACGCAAGAAAACCAGCACCAAATAAAGAAGAAAACCACAAGAAACACAATAACTCCCAAAACCAAAGAGACACCATCTTCCATTTTCAGAGGTGAGAGAAGTTTAGGGTATTGTTCAAAAAAAAAAAAAAAGAAAGTTTAATATTTTTTTCGTTGGACAAATCAAGCTAAACTCCCTTCCGAGGAGAAGAGTTTAAGATAGGCTATGAATGGTAACTCAAACACATAAAAGTAAATCATTTAATGCATATCAAAAATATTATTACAAATAATATATAATATATATCAAAAAATATTATTCCAAATAAAATATAATATGCGTTAAATATTTGGGTGATTTGTGTACTTTTGAAGCTTTCCATAATTTTTTTTCTTTAGTTTGTTTTGCAATTAATATCTGCAATGCATATTTTATAATTTTTAATTTATATATTTTGATGAGCATAAAAATGGTGAATGGTAAACAAAAACAAATGACCACGTACTGCAGAATTAATGCAAATCTTCTGCATTTGCTCTGCATTCCATTCAAACCTTTTAATTAATATATTTTGATCAGCATAAAAAGGGTGAATGGTCAACAAAAACATATGACCATATTTTTCAAATTTAATGCAAATCTTCTTCATTTATTCTGCATTCCATTCAAACCCAAAGAAAGTTTTAGGTTTGTTTTCAAAATAAAAATAAAAAAGGAGAAGCTTTAGATTGCCAACAAAAAAAAAGAAGAAGCTTCAGGGTTTTTTGATAGAGAAACGATGTTGTATCAGAAAAATCTCTGACTTTGGACTAAAACAAAACAATATCTCTAAATAAATTTATGCGTCGAGACCCCCAACTTTCATTAACTCCTCTTTACTACTTTTTGATGTTTTATGATTGGAACTTTTTGTACAATTAATTACTATTTCTACAAAAGGGTATCGAACCAAACCAAAATTAAAAATTTGATCGTTTAAAAACATAAAGACGCTTATCAAGTGAATGTACAAAACATACTTAAAACGTCAAGTGAGATGTTAAAACATGTAAAAAAACATACAGCATCCCAAAAACTATATCTGCACTAATCCAAAAGGCATACACTTACCTAAGATGTTTTGTTAAACCTAGTCATCCTCATAGTACAAAATATACAAAAACGAGGCTATTAAGGAGCTTGGAGGAGTGTTCGGAACTCCCAGTTGATCCTCAGAAACTCCTCATGCACTTTATTATACAACTCGTGCTCTTATGATTATGCTAGTCCTTTCATTATCAGATCTTTTAGCCTCGCTTTCGTATTTATCGCATGGTTCTTCCTCTCTTCATATGACTAGATATGCTCCTTAGTGCACTGTTGTTTCCATACCAAATCTTGTACCATCAATTTATGTGCATTCATTTACTCGAGGGTTTTTTGTATACCTTGAGACATACGAAAAGCTTGGGTCCAACCTTCTCCCTTAGTATTTTTTCCTGACGACAAATCAAGCTAAACTCCCTTCCGAGGAGAAAAGTTTAATATAGGCTATGAATGACAACCCAAATACATAAAAGTAAATCATTTAATGCATATCAAAAACTATTATTTACAAATAAAAGATAATATGCGTCGCAGATTTGGGTGATTTGTGTACTTTTGAAGCTTTCCATAATATTTTTTTTTCTTTAGTTTGTTCTGTAGTTAATATCTGCAATGAAGATTTTATAATTTTTAATTAATATATTTTGATCAGCATAAAAATGGGGAATGTTAAACAAAAACAGATGACCATATTCTGCCGAATTAATGCAGATCTTCTGCATTTGTTCTGCATTCCATTTAAACCGAAAGAAAGTTTTAGGTTTGTTGTCAAAATAAAAAGAAAAGAGAAGAAGCTTTAGATCGCCGACCAAAAAAAAAACGGAGAAGCTTTTGAGTTTTTTTGTGAGAGAAACGATGTTGTATATGAAAAGTCTCTTACTTTGGACAAAAACAAAACAATATCTCCGACTCAATTTATGCCTCGAGATCCCCAACTTTCATTAACTCCTCTTTACTACTTTTTGATGTGTTTGAAATTTTTGTAGAACCAAACAAAAATTAACAATTTGATCGTTTAAAAACATATCAAGTCGCTTATCAAGTGATTGTACAAAATATATCGTCCTCATTTGAAATTAAAACGTCAAGTGAGATGTTAAAACATGTAAAAACATACAACATCCCAAAAACTATGTATGCACTAATCCAAAATGCATGCACTTACCTAAGATGTTTTGTCAAACCTAATCATCTCCATAGTACAAAATATACAAAAGGCCATTACTCGAGGCTGGAGGAGTGTTCAGAACTTCCAATTGATCCTCAAAAACTTCTCATACACTTGTTTATAAAGCTCGCGCTCTTCTGATTCTTCTAGTCTTTTTCAGTATCATATCTTTAGCCTCGCTTTCGTATTAGTCGCATGGTTCTTCTTCTCTTCATATGACTTGATATGCTCCTTAGTGCACTGTTTTTTCCATACCAAATCTTGTACCATCCAGTTTTGTGCATTCAATTCCTCGAAGGCTTTTTCGTATACCTTGAGACATACGAAAAGCTTGGGCTCAACATTCTCCCTATATAATAAAATTAAGTACATCTTAATTCAAATAGCTAAGTGACGATTGTCATTTTAAGAGAGAACTTTTGAGGGATTTTCTTTCAATTAAGAGGCATGAACAAGAAATCACTAGACACCACTCGAGTATTGCTAACTCAAAACCAATAGTATTGCTAAGTATTAAGGAGGTTAGACTTGCAGAACCATGATACTAGAATCAGTAGAAGACACTGTAGAATATGCCTCAAAATAAGATTCAGTAGCCCCATAATATTCAGTGGGACAGTTGGGACAACCGGGAGATGAACCCATAGAGTTCACCGGTAAGATCGCCGGCAAGTTTGTCGGTACGAACGTCAGATAGTTCCCACAGAATTTCGCCGGAGAGGAGATTTTTGAGGCTGAAGACGGGGATTTTATTGGCAGATCGAGATTCGTTGGCTCAACGCAAGAAAACCAGCACCAAATAAAGAAGAAAACACAAGAAACATAATAACTCACAAAAGCAAAGAGACACCATCTTCCATTTTCAGAGCTGAGAAAGTTTAGGGTGTTATTCAAAAGAAACAAAAAAAAAAGAAGTTTAGTATTTTTCTGTCAACAAATCAATCTAAACTCCCTTTCGAGGAGAAGAGTTTAATATAGGATATGAATGGCTACCCAAATACATAAAAGTAAATCATTTAATGCATATAAAAAATATTATCTCCAAATAAAATATAATATGCGTTGCAGATTTGGGTGATTTGTGTACTTTGGAAGCTTTCCATAATATTTTTTTTCCTTTAGTTTGTTCTGCAATTAATATCTGCAATGCAGATTTTATAATTTTTAATTATTATATTTTGATCAGCATAAAAATGGTGAATGTTAAACAAAATCAGATGACCATATTCTGCATAATTAATGCAAATCTTCTGCATAATTAATGCAAATCTTCTGCATTTGTTCTGCATTGCATTCAAACTTTTTAATTAATATATTTTTATCAGCATAAAAATGGTGAATGTTAAACAAAAACATATGACCATATTCTGCAAAATTAATGCAAATCTTCTGAATTATACTACATTCCATTCAAACTCAAAGAAAGTTTTAGGTTTGTTGTCAAAATAAGAAGAAAAGAGGAGAAGCTTTAGATCGCCGACCAAAAAAAAAAACGGAGAAGCTTTAGGGTTTTTGTGAGAGAAACGATGTTGTATCAGAAAAGTCTCTTACTTTGGACAAAAACAAAACAATATCTCTGACTCAATTTATCTCTCCAGACCCCCAACTTTCATTAACTCCTCTTTACTACTTTTTGATGTATCATGATTGGAATTTTTGTAGAACTGAACCAAAATTAACAATTTGATCGTTTAAAAACATATCAAGACGCTTATCAAGTGATTGTACAAAACATATCGTCCTCATTTGAACTTAAAACGTCAATTGAGATGTTAAAACATGTAAGAACATACAACATCCCCAAAATTATCTTTGCACTAATCCAAAAGGCATACATACACTTACCAAAGATGTTTTGTCAAACCTAATCATCTCCATAGTACAAAATATACAAAAGGCCATTAACGAGCATGGATGAGTGTGCAGAACTTCCAATTGATCCTCAGAAACTCCTCATGCACTTGTTTATACAGCTCGCGCTCTTCTGATTCTTCTCGTCTTTTTCAGTATCAGATCTTTTAGCCTCGCTTTCGTATTAATCGCATGGTTCTTCTTCTCTTCATATGACTTGATATGCTCTTTAGTGAACTGTCTTTTCCATACCAAATCTTGTACCATCAATTTCTATGCATTCATTTACTCGAAGGTTTTTTGTATACTTTGAGAAATACGAAAAAGCTTGGGCCCAACCTTCTCCTTATGTAAGAAAATTAAATGACATCTTAATTCCAATAGCTAAGTGGCGATTGCCATTTTAAAATAGAACTTTTGAGGGGATTCCATTCAATTAAGAGGCATGAACAAGCAAGTCACCAGACTCCATTCGAGTATTGCTAACTCAAAACCAACAGTATTGCTAAGTATTAAGGAGGTTAGACTTACAGAACCATAATACTAGAGTCAGGAGAAGACGCTGTAGAATAGGCCTCCGAACAAGATTCAGCGGCCCCAGAATAGTCAGTAGGACAACAGGGACAACCTGGGGACGAACCCAGAGAGTTCACCGGTAAGATCGTCGGCAAGTTTGTCGGTACGAACGTCACAGAGTTCCCCCAGAATTTCGCCGGAGAAGAGATTTTCGAGGCTGAAGACGGGGATTTTATTAGCAGGTCGAGATTCGTTGGCTCAACGCAAGAAAACCACTACCAAATACAGAAGCAAACCACAAGAAACACAATAACGTACTGACAAAACCAAAGAGACGCCATCTTCCATTTTCGGAGCTGAGAGAAGTTTAGGGTGGTGTTCAAAAGAAAAAGAAAAAAAAATAAGTTTAGTATTTTTTTTCTGTCAACTAATCAAACTAAACTCCCTTCCGAGGAGAAGAGTTTAATATAGGCTATGAATGGCAACACAAATACATAAAAGTAAATCATTTAATGCATATCAAAAAATATTATTTACAAATAAAAGAAAATATGCGTCGCAGATTTGGATGATTTGTGTACTTTGGAAGCTTTCCATAATATTTTTTTTCCTTTAGTTTGTTCTGCAATTAATACCTGCAATGTAGATTTTATAATTTTTAATTAATATATTTTGATCAGCATAAAAATGGTGAATGTTAAACAAAAACAGATAACCATATTCTGCAGAATTAATGCAAATCTTATGCATTTGTTCTGCATTCCATTCAAACCCAAAGAAAGTTTTAGGTTTGTTGTCAAAATAAAATAAAATAAGAAAAAGAAGAAGTTTTAGATCGCCAACCAAAAACAAAAACGGAGAAGCTTTAGGGTTTTCGTGAGAGATACAATGTTGTATCAGAAAAGTCTCTTACTTTGGACAAAAACAAAACAATATCTCTGACTCAATTTATGCCTCGAGATACTCAACTTTCATTAACTTCTCTTTACTCCTTTTATGTGTCATGATTGGAATTTTTGTAGAACCGAACAAAAATTAACAATTTGATCGTTTAAAAACATATCAAGACGCTTATCAAGTGATTGTACAAAACATATCGTCCTCACTTGAACTTAAAACGTCAAGTAAGATGTTAAAACATGTAAAAACATACAACATCCCAAAAACTATGTCTGCACCAATCCAAAAGGCATACATTTACCTAAGATGTTTTGTCAAACCTAATCATCTCTGTAGTACAAAATATACAAAAGGCCATTAGAGAGCCTAGAAGAGTATTCGGAACTTCCAATTGATCCTCAGAAACTTATCATGCACTTGTTTATACAGCTCGCGCTCTTCTGATTCTTCTAGTATTTTTCAGTATCAGATCTTTAGCCTCGCTTTCGTATTAATCGCATGGTTCCTCTTCTCTTCATATGATTTGATATGCTCCTTAGTGCACTGTTTTTTTCATACCAAATCTTGTACCATCCAGTTTTGTGCATACAATTCCTCGAAAGCTTTTTCGTATACCTTGAGACATACGAAAAGCTTGGGCTCAACCTTCTCCCTATGTAAGAAAATTAAAGGACATCTTAATTCAAATAGCTAAGTAGTGATTGCCATTTTAAAAGAGAACTTTTGAGGGGTTTTCATTCAATTAAAAGGCATGAACAAGCAAGTCACTAGACACCACTCGAGTATTGCTAACTCAAAACCAATAGTATTGCTAAGTATTAAGGAGGTTAGACTTACGGAACCATGATACTAGAGTCAATAGAAGACATTGTAAAATAGGTCTCAAAATAAGATTCAGTGGCCATAGAATAGTTAGTGGGACAGCAGGGACAACCGGGAGATGAACCCAGATAGTTCACCGGTAAGATCGCTGGCAATTTTGTCGGTACGGAGATTTTCGAAGCTGAAGACGGGGATTTTATTGGCAGGTCGAGATTCGTTGGCTCAACGCAAGAAAACCAGCACAAAATAAAGAAGCAATGCACAAGAAACAAAAAAAAAAAGAGAAGCTTAGAATTTTGTTTCTGTCGACAAATCAAGCTAAACTCCCTTCTGAGGAGAAGAGTTTAATATAAGTTATGAATGGTAACCCAAATACATAAAAGCATATTATTTAATGCAGATCAAAAATATTATTTAAAAATAAAATATAATCATAGCAGATTTGGGTGATTTTTGTCATTGTGAAGCTTTCCATAAATGTTTTTCTTTTAATTTGTTCTGCAATGTAGATTTTTAATTTTTAATTAATATATTTTGATTAGCATAAAAAAAGGTAAATGGTAAACAAAAACAGATGACCATATTCTGTAAAATTAATGCAAATCTTCTGCATTTGTTCTCCATTCCATTCAAACTTTTTAATTAATATATTTTGATCAGCATAAAAAAGGTGAATGATAAACAAAACATATGACCATATTCTGCAGAATTAATGCAAATCTTTTGCATTTGTTCTGCATTCCATTCAAACCCAAAGAAAGCTTTAGGTTTTTATCAAAATAAAAAGAGAAGAGGAGAAGCTTTATATCGCCGACCACAAAAAAAAAAAAGAACTTTTAGGGGTTTTTTGTGAGAGAAACGATGTTGTATCAGAAAAGTCTCTCACTTTGGACAAAAACAAAACAATATCTTTGACTCAATTTATGTCTCGAGATCCCCAACTTTCATTAACTCATTTTTACTACTTTTTGATGTGCATGATTGTGACTTTTTGTAGAAATAATTACCATATCTACAAAAAGGTATCAAACAGAACCAAAATTAACAATTTGATCGTTTAAAAACATATCAAGACGCTTATCAAATGATTGTATAAAATATATCGTCCTCATTTGAACTTAAAACGTCAAGTGAGATGTTAAAACATGTAAAAAACATACAACATCCCAAAAACTATCTCTACACTAATTCAAAAGGCATACACTTACCTAAGATTTTTTTGTGAAACGTAATCATCTCCATATTATAAAATATACAAAAACGAGGCCATTAAGGAGCCTTGAGGAGTGTTCAGAACTTCCAATTGATCCTCAGAAACTCCTCTTGCACTTGTTTATACAGCTCGCGCTTATCTGATTCTGCTAGTCCTTTCTGTATCAGATCTTTTAGCCTGGCTTTCGTATTAATCGCATGGTTCTTCTTCATATGACTTGATATGCTCCTTAGTGCACTGTCTTTTCCATACCAAATATTGTACCATCCAGTTTTGTGCATTCAATTCCTCGAAGGCTTTTTCGTATACCTTGAGACATACGAAAAGCTTGGGCTCAACCTTCTCCCTATGTAAGAAAATTAAAGGACATCTTAATTCAAATAGCTAAGTGGTGATTGCCATTTTAAGAAAGATTTTTTGAGGGGTTTTCATTCAATTAAGAGGAATGAACAAGCAAGTCACTAGACACCACTCGAGTATTGCTCATTTCTGTCGAAAAAATTGAAGAGCTAAATATCATTTAAAACTAGATACAGACAATAATAGCGTACATGTAGCTGCCGAGGAAGATCCCAGGCTTGTACGAAGCGATGAGTGGCTTCTTTTGATTGTAAAGTCGTGAAGTTATACAAATACTGATATGTTCTTAGTTGTCCGAGTGTTGCTGGTTGTACAAATAGGAACAACTAAGAACCTATTTCTATTTGTACGACGAAGAAAAAATGCGACAACTAATAACCTATATGTATTTGTACACCTAGAAATACTGGGACAACTAAGAACATATATGTATTTGTACAACCAAGAAGAAGTGGAACAACTTTGAACATTTGTGATTGTACAATTACGAACAATTGAAATAACTAAGTAACCACAGAGCTTCTGTGTTTTTTTTGTTAGCACCACAGAGCTTAATAACATGTTTCGGGTCGGTATAAACCATGCTACATAATCTTCTTGATTCACTAAAAAATCATCATCACTAAGAATCAAGAAATATAGCTCTAATGAAAGTTAACTTTTGATAGTTTAAGACACAGCAAACACAAGCTTTTGATTTACGGATTCGCACGAGACGATAAGCGACATATCGGCTTTTTGTGATGAAGCACCTCTGCGTCTTGAGGAAGATTCATCCCATCTGATTAGTTATATAAATCTCCTTTGGACAAAAAAAATCGTAAAATATACATCTCTCGTCCAATCGTCTTGAGAAAGCTAAAGCTTAATTTATTAATATATTTTGGTATAGATTCATTGCAATATTTATAGTCATTCTTCTTATTGTTAGATTGTAAATTTGAAGATGAATCATCATCATATCAAGCTCAAGTGGAGGACACTCAAGCCAAAATAAAGTATAATACTGAGATGATTAGGATTGAATTATGGCTTGAGTTTGTATTCAACTTATCGGCTTTTTGTGATGAGTTTTGCTTATAGAGTTGATAAGCTAACTAATTAGTTTTTGGAAATGTATATAAATAATTGTACGGGATGATCCATTACTTGAGAAGAAACATGAGGAAGAGAAGGTTGTAGCTTCATGCTTCATTCCCTAGTTATCTTCGTTGATGTCTCTTCTTGCTTTAAACTACTTCGATTGGTTTATCAGAGAAGGTTGTAACTTCATTTATTTTATGTTCTTAAACTCTTCTCCTTTGTTTGTGTTCCAACAACAATAGATTACAACACTCTTTAAATTTCTTCGTATTAGCTTCGATTAGAGTCATGATCTGAGGCTGGTATTCAACGACAGAGAAGGTTGTAACTTCATGCTTCATTCCCTAGTTCTCTTCGTTGATGGCTCTTCTTGCTTTAAACTATGTCAACAGGTTTATCAAAGAAAGTTTCGTAGTTGTTCTTAGTTTTAAACTCTTATCACAAATGTTAGTAGTTGTTCCACTTGTTCTTCGTTGTACAAATACAGATATGTTCTTAGTTGTCCCAGTGTTTCTGGTTGTACAAATACATATAGGTTTTTAGTTGTTCGAATTGTTCCTGGTTGTACAAACCAGGGTTAGGTTCTCATAGTAACCCACTCTTTTTATACATTCCGGTGTCACAAAACAATTTGATGCACCGATGTCAACACGACGTTTGTTTCTACACTGCCTACAATCAGTTCCGACCGTTGGTCCTCATTGGACTCGGTCATTTACATTTCGCCTTATAACTTGGTTATTTGACTATCATTGCAATATTTGGCTCCCGGTTATGCCTTGGAACACCTTCCTGTTTAACTGACAGTTCTGAATCTAGCTAAATGAGATTCATGCTTTCCTCTATAACCATAAATACTTCACCATCAACGTCAAGCCAGTTAACTTACCCAAAAGTAATCAATATTCACATTATTTTCAAATATTTCAAGTATTTTGTCCCGTTTTGAACTTGACTCCTTATTAGGAACGTTGTAATCGTAGATATTTCTATTCAATCTCATCTTCTCTCAAATTGTGTTGTTCGGCCATAAGATGTTGAGGAACTTTAGAAAATATGGTCATAACTGGAAAAAGAAAAAGGATGGAAAAACTATTAAAGAAGCTCACGAACACCTTAAAGTGATGTTTTCTTTATGTCATTGAATACTCGTTTGCAGCCCTCTGAGGAATTTTGGTAAAACAGGTTCATGCAGCTCCAGCAACACCTAGGAACTCGTACTCAAGTTCGATCACTGACCACTTATCACCAAAACATGTGCCTAAGTCTTATGTCAGTGATGCTTGTAATACAGGTGAGAAGGAGTTTCATGGTGATCTTTAGCTTTTGCGAGTCAAACTTTGGTGTATATTGGCAATTTCTTATGTACTGTCCAGAAATATGTTCGAGCTCTCTTTGTCACACTTCTTTTTATTGAAGGGTTTGAAGTGTGGAACAACATTCTGGTTTCTATAAATTATGAGATTAGCCTTCATGAGATCAACACACTTAATTGGGATGAGCTTCTAGTATCAGCAGATATTAGTAACCAGTGACCACCAACATAAGGTACTTAATGAACCTGGTGATGCTTTGCTTAATAAAGGTTATGGAAGTCATGAAAGTTTTGTAAATGGGATGAACAACTTCACAAGTGACTCTCCTGGTTCAGTGGAGGATCTTTCCATTGAATCTGTTCTTACACTTGGACAGGAATAATTTGCTCCTGTTGTATTTCATTCTCAGTCTAACAAAGCGGAGCAAGTATTCAACATTACTGATGTTTCACCTTCCTGGGCCTATTCAACAGAGAAAACGAAGGTATCTTGAATCAAACCTTTCTTTTCCAGTAAACGTTTTTTTATCATGCCATCACTGGTTGGTCCTGCCCTATAACCGAACAAAACCTTGCTTTCACGAAATATCGTTTCAGTCATGATGCGGTTAGGAAAGAAAAATATTCCAGACCGTAGACCATGGTGTGTTTGTTATTATTGAATTGATTGTGTGTCTCAGTTTACCACATGTGTGTTTGTTAAAGTCTTATGCATGCCATTAATATGTGTGCAGTATGAAATTGTGTTAATGTGATTTACAATATGAAATAGAGGTGAAACTTGGATAGGTAAAGCAAATCATCATTGAGATTGCGTCTTAAAACTAGGTTTCAAGATCTAATAAGCATTTCTTTCTGTAAAGAGCTAATCATTTGGATGTTAATGTTGCAAATTCTTGTCATTGGGTTCTTTAACGACAGCTTCCAGCATTTTGGAAGATCAAACCTCTTCTGCATTTGTGGAGAATTGTGTGTCCCCGTATAATATCTCGAAATGGGGTTTATCGTTGCTTCCTTCCCCCTCAATCTCCTGGGGTGGTGAACCTTTATCTAAGTGCCGATGGGAACAAATCGATCAGCCAATTATTCAGCTTCGAACACCGCTCAATTCCAGTTGTTCCTCGAGAGGACCAGCTATACAAGTGGGTAGAAATTGAGTTCCAGTTCAGACTTCCTCATCTTCTGTTCACTTCTTCGAACAAAATCAGCGTTTTCTCAAGCAAAATCTCACCTGATAGCCTGCTAGAGGCTAAGAAACTCGCCAGCAAAACTTCCCATCTTAAACAGTTGGGCATATTTAATGAAGTCAATCCAGGCGAATGAAGTGCCATTTTATGAAGCTAGGGATCATCACTTTGAGCTTACTCTGAAAAATAGGCTCCAGGAGTGGCTTTTAGAGAAAGTGATCGAAAACTGTTGGGAATGTCCTGAAATCTATTGTACATGCTCTAAGTGAAAGTCGTATAGTCGAGATGAGACAATCACATAACACTAGGTAGTCATAACGCTTTGCTAGAAGCCACTTATGATCAATGAGTTGAGAACTCATTGCTAGTGTTATATGATCCTACAGGGTCACACACCTAAGCAAACTGGGCGTTAAAGACGAGGTTGATCATTAATGTAATGATCCAGTAAATGCATATGTGATATGCATTCGATATCAATTTTCTGGGGAAGCATCGATCGTTGCAGAGAGTGCATCGATCGATGCACTTACGGATTAATCAGATTAATTCGGTTTAATCGTTGGTTAATTCCGTTGTGGTTTAAGCCGACATATATAAGATATATGGTCGACCTAAACTCGTCCTTAACCTAATTCACAGCCACCAGAACACAGAAACAAACCTCTCTGGAGATTAGATCTCTGTAAGGCACTAGCATCCCTGCGGTCCAGCTTGTGTGCGTGTGGATACCAGTAGAGGCGCAGCACTTGAGGCGCTTCGTGATCTCGATTATCTGCTAATCCTTCCGCTGCATATTCATCAGGTAATCTCGAGATCTGATAGATTCAATTACATGAACCTTAGATCCTAGGCTCGGAATTCAGACTAGGGTTGCTAATCCTGATTAGAACTGCTAGAAATTCCTTCAAAAACCACAACACAAAAGAGTATGACTCTAAAGGCCTTGGAGTGATCCACCTTTGTGATGTCCTTGGATACACTTGGTCGGTCCTTCTATTCTCATGAGCAAATATATCATTGGATTTCCTTGATAAGAATGGTTGGACCGCTCTTCATTGGGCAGCATACTATGGAAGGTAACATAACTTGCATCTTTTAATAATTACGCGATTCGCTAATCTTTGTTTCCGTTATATTTACTTCTTTTTCCATGTTTTGTTCTTTTAAATGTAGAAAATGGTGGCTGCACTTCTTTCTGCCGGGGCAAGGCCAAACTTGGTAACAGACCCGACTAAGGAATACCTTGGCGGCTGCACGGCGGCTGATCTGGCACAGCAGAAAGGTTATGAAGGTTTAACAGCTTTTTGCTGAGAAATGTCTTGTAGCACATTACAAGGACATGAAAATGGCGGGTAACATCAGCGGTAACCTTGAGGCCATCAAGGGAGAGACGTCAACAAACCCTGGGTACTTAAATGAAGAGGACAGAGCCTGACGGACACTCTAGCGGCATACAGAACAGCTGCAGAGGCGGCTGCACGGATATAGGAAGCGTTCAAGGAACACGAACTGAAAATTAGGTTTGCTAGCAAGGAAGAAGAGGCCAAAAACATAATAGATGTCATGAAGATTCAACACACGTTTCGAAATTATGAAACTCGTAGGAAGATTGCAGCCGCTGCTCGGATTCAATACAGGTTCCAAACTTTGAAAATGAGGCGGGAGTTTCTCAATATGTGGAATAAGGCAATTAGGATCCATATAAAAAACTCTCTATGCCCATTACTTTAGAATATGCGATATGATTTTGCTTTTGTTAATGTATGAATCTCCATGAGGAGAGTTGTGCATTCATAACTATACAAGAAAATACTCTAGGATATACTTTAAAAATATCCTAAGATCTTGTATGTTATTATCTAATATTCCCCCGTAGTCTGAGCGTGCAGAGGTCGAATGCTCAGGCTAGATCTGAAGTCGAGGAAGAGAGGTGAAGCAAGGCCCTTGGTAAAGATGTCTGCAAACTGTCGAGATGTAGGGACGTACAAGACCTTGACTTCGCCCACAACCACCTTTTCCCGAACAAATTGAATGTTAATTTCCACATGCTTAGTGTGTTGGTATTGCACCGGGCTGGAGGATAGGTAGATAGCTCTGACATTGTCGCAATAGACTACTGTTGCACGCGATAGTGGTAAGTGTAGCTCCTTGTGTAGTATATGGATCCATGTATTCTCGGACACAGCATTTGCAACTCCTCGGTACTCAGCTTCTGCACTTGATCTTGAGATAGTCTGTTGAGGCTTGGAGGACCAAGAGAGGGGATTATCGCAAAAGAGGACATAATAGCCTGAAGTAGAGCGACGCATAGAGGGACAGTCGGCCCAATCAGCATCTGAGTAGGCGATAAGAGAGGTTGTATTGGAGCGATATAGCTGGAGACCATGAGCAATGGTATCCTATGTACCGCATAAAGCATTTCAAAGAAGTAAAATGAGACTCTTGCGGATCATGCATGAACAGACAGATTTGTCATGAACAGACAGATTTGTTGGACGGCAAATGAGATGTCTGACGTGTGAACGTCAGATATTGAAAAGCTCCAGCAAGTCTGCAGTATAGAGTGGGATCGGAGAATTTTGGTCCATCAATATAGGCATCGCGTTTTTCCTTTGTATCTGCAAGAGTGAGGCATGGATTGCAGTCTGTCATGTTTGACCGATGCAAGATATCAGCTGCATAATTGCGTTGATGAAGAAAAAATCCATGTGAGTTGCGTGAAACTGATATGTCGAGGAAGTAGTGTAAGGCGCCGAGGTCTGTCATTTCAAATTCAGATCTGAGAGCCGTGATGATTCGGTGAAGAAGATGAATAGTAGAGGTTGTGAGGATGATATCATCAATGTAGAGAAGGAGATAAGCCATCTCAGGACCACGATGAAAGACAAAGAGAGATGGGTCGGACATACTTTGGCGGAAACCGATCCTGCAAGCATATATGTCAAAGCGAGTGTACCAGGCACGTGGAGCCTGTTTAAGACCGTACAAGGAGAGCTTAATAAGACAAACGTGATTGGGCTTGGATGTATCGACAAAGCCTGGTAGTTGGTGCATATAGACGGTCTCTTGAAGATCGCCGTGTAGAAACGTATTCTTGACATTGAGCTAATGAAGAGGCCAGTCACGAGATAAGGCAACACTGAGGAAGGTTCTGATGGTAGCTGGCTTCACAACCGGACTAAATGTTTCTTCACAATCGATGCCAAATTGTTGTGATTTGCCATTTGCAATGAGTCGAGCTTTGTATTGTGCTAGTGTACAATCCGCCTTGAACGTGAGCCTGAAAAGCCATAAAGATCGCACAATATTAGTAGCAACTGGCCGTGGAACCAGAATCCACATTTCATTCTTTATCAAAGCATCATGTTCCGCTTTCATGGCATTATGCCAATTATCAACCTTAGCGGCATGAATGTGAGATGAGGGCAACAGAGAGACTGTGATTGTGTGCAGACAAAGCCGAATTTGAGGTTTAACAATACCATTTTGTCTTTGGTTACCATCGAATGAGTTGGGACAACATTTTGGATTAGTGGCAAAGGAGGAGTGATGGTCAGCCGGTGAATAGAAGGTGGTGTAAAAGTTTATATGGTCGGATCAGGTGGTGAATGAGCAGGAGATTCAGAGAAAGGAAAGACTAGCTCGTCAAAAGTAACATGACGCAAAAGAATGATGTTCCGAAATGATAGTTCTAAGCATCGATATCCACTATGATTGGATGGATAGCCTAAGAAAACGCAGGGGGTAGATCTAGGTACTAGCTTATGAGGAGAAGTGATAAGAGTTTTAGGAAAACAAAGACAACCAAAAGTACGAAGATGACCGTATCTTACGGGTTTATGGAAAAGACGAGTGAAAGGAATTCGATTTTCGATGGCTGAGGAAGGAAGGATGTTGAGAAAGTGTACTACATCGTTTAGAGCTTCGACCCAGTAGGCAAGAGGTAGACTCGCTTGATAAAGAAGGGTGCGAACAATGTTGTTGATGGAGCGGAGCATTCGTTTGCATTCTGCTGCGAGGTGTAAGGACAAGAGAATCTGAGTAATGCTCCGGTGGAGGCGAGATGATCAAGAAATGTGTGATTGTTGTATTCACCACCGTTGTCGCATTCAAGGAATTTAATCTTCTTGTTAAATTTAGTCTGAACATAGGTCGAGAAATGTATGTATTTCCTAAAAATGTTGCTCTTATGCTGCGGTGGATAAACCCAAACGAAGTGAGTAAAGTGGTCAAGAAAGAGGAGATAATACTTAATACCACTGACACTAAGGACTGGAGAAGTCCAAATTTCTGAATGCACTAGCTGGAAAGGTTCTGAAACGATTTTATTAGAAGGGAAAAATGGTAAACGTAGATGCTTGCCGAGTTGACTTGCTTGACACAGTTTTGTCAAGTCAGTCTTATTACAGAGAAAAGAACGAGATGAAATAAGATGCTGCAAAGTAGAATTGCTAGGATGGCCAAGACGACGGTGCCATGTCGATTTGATAGGAGATGATGAAATGAAAGCAAGGTGTGACAGCGACAGAGGTGCGGGTGTCACGGAATAGAGAGGCCCGAGCTGTTACAGCGAAGCATTGGGATCCCGGTCTGTAAGTCCTTAACAGAAAACCCAAGAGGATCAAATTCAATCGAACATTTATTGTCAGTGACAAAATGGCGAACATATATCATATTTTTAATAATCGAAGGACATATAAGAGAATTGTTTAAATAAAGAGGACTAGAGGAAGTCAAAATGATGTCATTACCAACATTGGTGGCCGCCGAGGTTGTACCATTACCAACTGTATTAAGAGGAAGAGAGCTCGGGTTAAGAAGGAAATGCAGATTACCTGGTTGGGACGTGATGTGACTGGTGGCGCCAGAGTCCATGTACCACGTCGCGTCAACTGGGTCTTGGAAAGACATGGTGTTGAATGTGTGAGTATGGGCATTCGGTAGGTATTTCACTAATGAAGCTGATGGATAAGTTGGTGGCATAATTTTTGCAAAGTGAGCCTCATTGTTCTGTCGTTGTGGAGGTGGTCCGAGAATACCTGGATGAGGCGAATTGTGAGATAGTTGTGGAGGCTGAGACGAGTGTCCCAGGAATGACCCATAGTACATTGGCTGATTGGTGAATTGTTGTGGGTACTGTTGAGGACCATTGTACCAAGAAGGAGACGAGTTATTGTAGTTCCAGTTGTTGTGGTATCGTCATATGCCTCTGTTATTGCGTCCACCTCGACCACGGTTACGTCCATTACCTCGATTGCCCGATTGTTGTAAGCCGTTGTTATTGTTGTTGTTGATCAGCTTGAGTGTAGAGTATGTTCGGTGAAGATGAATTTTCTGAAGGACTCATAGTTGGCTTGACAAGTTTACTTAAACGATCTTCTTCCATTTGAAGCATGAGCGTGCTTCAGTGAATGAGGGAAATGATACATTGTGTTTGATGACATTGAGAATTGAATCATATTTCTCAGAGAGGCCGTTAAGCATATGAATGACCAAAGCACGTTCTGTCACCAGAGAATCGACATTAGCCATGAGCTCGGATAAAGTCTTCAGGCATTTGGTGTAATCCGCAACATTGAGGTCACCGATTGTTATTGATCGAAGCTCACTTTCATAATGCATAGCCCGAGCCTCTTTGTTGTCACGGAAAGATTCTCGATGGAGATCCAAAGATCACGAGCAGAGCATTTTGCTTTGAGAAGGTGTCAAGAACGGATTCAGATATGGTATCATCTATCCACATCTTGACAAGGCCGTCGTGTTCAAGCAATTCTTTTTCTGTTGCTGGTCGATATGGTCGCTGGAGATTACGAAAACATGGAAGGTTACAATTACACCCTTTTTAAAAAAACACCAAATCCGTGAAGGGTGTCTAGAGTTACCTCTGTCAATCCCACCATGCTGATTTTAGGATGAGTAAAACAAGCAGCTGGGATGCTAAGATGATTAAGCACATGATCTCTACATGTCACTTGCTCCACCACTACCCAACACAAGTAGATGTATGTACAAAGTGTAATAAGAGGCAGACCAAACCGAATGAAATGGAAAAAAGGGGAAACGAGTGTTTGCATAGAAAATTGATAATCAGTTTACCAGAAATTCCTTGGGCAGTGGCTGCATGAGCGAGCATCAGATTACCATTGGCATCACCGATGCAGTACAAGTGTGGAACCTATCAACCAAGAGTGACTCAATAAGGAATGGCAGTAAGGCATCATACAATGTGCATATGAAAAGAACACTAACCAGCTTTCCATTTCCATCTATAACACGCATTCGCTCATCAACTGGTATAAAACCTCTCTGCATTGCTACATTGATATGTGTGGAGAACAGAACGCCAAGGTTATTTCTCTCATAACCAAATAAACTCAGAAAACCAAAAGTGAAAACTAGATGCGGTTTATTGTCATCTCTTACATTTTCCAAGCCAAGACCATTGGTGAATGGAACTCTTCCTGTAGCAATAAGAGCAGCGTCCACCTTGCAAAAATAATATAAGGTCACACTTTCAGCGCAATAAAATAAAACCACATAAATGTGTCAGTTGTAGTTGAATTACAAGAAATGTCTGTTTCTTATTCATTTGTGGGAGAAAAAGATCAAGTTCTAGAAAACAAAAAGCCCTAGCTAACTATCCAAGTATGCATGTAACAGTTTATATACTTCTGATCATGGTAAGCCCATATGGAACAGTAAAAGCGCCACAATCTCGTAGTGAGCGCAGTGGAAACCAAAAAAGCGAGAAAAGACTTCTAGGGAACCATTAAGCACATTACTGGTAGGACGTGAGAATAAATCTCGGATATGAGTACTAAGTAGCAACACAATTATTCTCTTATGCATCATCACTAATCTTTCCCGAAAGATAGCTTTGTAAAAACGTCAGAGGTTCTTAAAAGCTCTTCTGTAGGACATGTATTTACCTCCAAAGTATCCTTTGGTTCCTTGGTTTTGGCATCAATCAGCTCAATCATCACCGCTCTTCCATCTTTTGCTGGAGTGATCTGTAAGGAAGAGTTACAAACAAATAATAAATCCGCAAATAAGACAAAAAAGCTTACTTTGCTTGCAAACACTCCAGTATGATAGTCAATCTTTCTTGGATTTATCAGAACCCTTTGAGCCAGTTTACTGATCTCAGGATCAAATCCAGGCATCAGCTGATCCAGCACCTCGATAAAAGTTACCTGCATAAAATTTTGTGCCAAGTTTGGTCACTTCCTGGAGT
This sequence comes from Orychophragmus violaceus, assembly GCA_030180135.1. Classification (NCBI taxonomy): domain Eukaryota; kingdom Viridiplantae; phylum Streptophyta; class Magnoliopsida; order Brassicales; family Brassicaceae; genus Orychophragmus; species Orychophragmus violaceus. Next base: position 44,147,593 of record CM058236.1, read on the forward strand.
TCTACTGCATCACAAACCTTAAGTAACGAAAACATAGCAAATAACTCATTTTTCAGTTCGATTACAAATAGAGAAGCATCATAAACTTACTTGAAAGAAACAAACAAACACCACGAGCTAGTACAAACTAACATGTTACCTCACTTCCAAGGGCCGTGTAAACATCACTAAACTCAAGACCAATATAACCACTTCCTACTATTGCAATCCAGTCAGGAACAGACTCCAATTTCAATGCATGGTCACTTGTGATGACAGTCTTTCCTACAGCACAAAAATATGAGGAATTTTAAGGTGCTTGCTATACTAACAAAGAAGAGATGTTTTGGGGCTCCTCTCCTAGCATAAAACACATACCATCAACTTCAATTACTTTCGGGACAAAGGGTACATATCCAGTTGCAATGATTATATCCTTGGCGGTGATAATATTGTCAGAGAAACCAACCTTTCCATATTTGACCTTTTGTGGCCCCTGAACAAGTACACAGAATACTGAAGAGTATCAGTACTGATATATCATGGTTTTTACCGGTTTTATGCCATGATATAGTTGTGTTTTTAGTGTCTTTTGTGTTCTTTTAGAGTCTTTTACAGGTATAATCAGGTTTGGAGCTAAATTGGAGATAATGGAGCATTTTGGAGATTTTTGGAGTGTTTGGCCGAGAGATAGAGTTCACTGTCCGAAACAGAGAAAGGTGTCGATCGTTGCATGCCTAGCATCGATCGATGCACCAGCGAGATGGGCCAAAACTCGGCGGTTTAGAAGAATCAAGATATTGCACTTTGATCCAGAAGTTCCTGATATTTACAAAGAAGCCCCTGGCCGAGATTATACCTATATATTTAAGTTTTAGCTGTTTTTATTAGATACGCTTTCATAATTAAGAGCAGAGGATTTTTAGAGCTTTTGGGGCTGATCTGAACCTGTGACATCATCTGTATTTGGAGAAGATTTCGAACCCCTTTAATCTTTTATCTTTTATGCAATCTATTATTTCTTTGATTATGTTTTCATCAATCATGTCTAAGTAGATTCCTTGTTAGGTTTAGGGTTTCTCACATAGGATTTCATGACCTGCTAGACTTGTTCAATTTCAGTTAAGGATTCAAACTATATCTGTTCTTCAATTTAATTGTGCTTAAAGCTAGTTCTAACCTGATCAATTAGAATCTAGATCTTAGGTTGCTAAATACGTCACGGAAGTGGGGTTTAGGAATCTGAACTAATTAAATTGGGCAATTAAACTTTGCGCAAACGGAAGTTTGGTTTAGGATAATTGCGAACATATCAAACTTGGAATTAAAGCTGGTTTAATCTGTTATTTCTCGCAAACGAAAGTTTGGTTTGCTGCACTTAGACTTAGAGAATTATCACAAAGGAATTTGGTTAATTCTATATCTGTGTTTTGAGTTCTAGAACTGTGTTTAATTAGATCCTTGCTGAATGAACTGTCTGCTTGTCTGATTTCCTGAGAACGCCCTAGACCTAGCGCTCTTAATAACTTGCTTTCACAACCAACAATCTTTGCTATCTGCTTACTTTCTTGCATTGCTTTTAATTCAATTACATTGCTTTCTTCCTAGTTAAATTCCTGTTCTTGAGCTATTGAACACCGGAGTCTCTGTGGATTTCGATACTCTATATACTACATTGATATTGTTGTGCACTTGCAGTTTAGTATAGGGATTAATTCTTGACCTATCAACTTTTTGGCGCCGTTGCCGGGGACTCTTTGAGTCTTCGATAGCTTCGAGCCTAGGGTTTTACTAGGATTTTTCTTTTTATTTTCGTTTTTGTTTTTATTTTATTTTCAGTTTTATTAATTTTCGTTTTTCTCTCTGTCGCAGGTACCGATTTCGCACTGCGTCGATCGTTGCACCCTTGCATCGTTCGTCACTAGGCGATTTGAGATTGAACCGATCGTTGCACTGATAGCATCGATCGTTGCTGGACGATTACAGACAGTTTATGCCAACGCAGAAAACTAGAAGTAATCCGAACTCGAGCTTGGTTAATCTCGATCTTGAGGAGCTTGGACGTTTAGAGAGAGCTAACAGAAGAGAAAGAAGAGAAAGAATGATGCGAGAGCGTTTGATTCTGGAACGCGATGCTGAAGGTGTCCTGAATGACCGAGATAACAACCGCTACAATGCCGACTGGCAGAGGGTTGATGCTGAAGGGAATGTCATTCCTGAGCAACAGCAACAGGAGCAGAACCAAAACCAGGGTCAGGAACGGGCCCAAGGTAGAGAGATGGTGGTTCATGAGAGGACACTAGCTGACTACAACAGACCTGATGAGTTTCATGCAACCCGAGCAGCTCTAGTGCTTCCTGCTTTTGAGAGGAATGATTTTGAGGTCAAGACCATCTACTACCAGCTGATGAGGCAGATTGCTTTTCATGGTCTTCAATCAGAGCAGCCTATGGATCACATTGACAAGTTTGAGGACATAGTCACTGGCATGAAGTATGAAGGAGTATGCCCGGACTATCTGTTCCTTAAGCTATTTCCGCACAGTCTTGCTGGAGACGCTAGTGCATGGCTGAGACAACTGGCACCTGGTCAGTATACTACTTGGGCAGCCTTAAAGAGTGAGTTCCTGCGTCACTTTTATGATGATGCGCGCTCAGATCAGTCCAGACAGGACATACTCACTTTTTCCCAAGGAGCTGTGGAGCCCTTGAAGACTGCCTGGATGAGATTTAAGCAGTATCAGCGTGACTGTCCACACCATGGATTCACAGAAGTACAGCTGATTGGTATCTTCTTCAGAGGCATAGATCTCCCTTATCAGACTGCGCTGGATAATTCCAGTAATGCTAATTTCAACACCAGGACTCCTACACAAGCTAAGCAGTTGATTGAGAACCTGATTGGCAGCAACAGTTGCAAGACAATGGATGAAAGGAGGAAGAAATCTGGTGGAACTGTAGAGAATTCTGATATAGCTAATATAAGATCCAGATTGGACACAGTTTACAATCTCCTGACAAGTAAGAAAGCTGTCCACTTTGCCCAAGATGTAGAGGTGATTCAGACTGAGGAGGACACTCAGGAAGAAGATGTGAATTTCATAGGAGGTTCTGGTTTCCAAGGTAATAGATTTAGTAATCAACAGGGGAATAGATTCTCCAATGGAGGACAGACTGGTGGTTTTCAGAAGACCTATGGACAAGGTACTCAGAGAACCTATGGATCTACATCCTATCAGACTCCTCATGCACCTACAGCCCATGAGAGCAGAATGGAGGCTATGATGGAACAACTGATGGAGAGTCAGACCAAGATTTCTGTGGACTGCAACAAGAAGTTGGACGCTGTCTATGAAGACCTCAATGGGAAGTTTGAGTCTCTGAGCACTCACATGAAGCAGTTGGACACTCAGGTGAACCAGATGTCCAGCTCACTGAAGGGAAAAGGAGTGGCAGACACTCATGTTAAGGCCTGGTCTGTGTACATTAATGATGGATCTCACCTAGGTGAAAGATTTGAGCTAAGTACAGCTGAGTTGGTGACAGAACAAGAATTTTCGGATATTTGTGAAAAACTCTCGGGTGAAATCTGCTGCAGTGCGTCGATCGATGCAACTCCTGCGACGATCGATGCACCCGTCGGGAGGACAACGATCGATACTCCCATGGTAACGATCGGTGCAGGGCGAGAACAGACATATTCTCTTAGCGATGCTGGTATTGATGCAGATTTAGATTCTGATGACTTATGCTCCAGAACCTCTGAGATTTCTCAACAGGAGATTTATGCTCAGATCCTTAAGCAACGTACCTCAATTTCTGAAGTGATTAAGCAAGAGATTGAAGAGCTGAAGAAATTAGAAGAGATTGGTGAAGAATTGGAAGAAATTCCACCTTCTGAAGATCCACCTTATCATCCTTGTGTGCAGAGGTACCTGAACAAGATGTTGCCCCTGGATGATGATCTGAAAGACTGGGTGATAATAGTTCCTCAGCATATTAGTGATGTTCTGCTAACTAAGATCCCGAAGAAGCTGCCTGATCCTGGAGTCTTTGTGCTGGATTGTTCTATCTTTGAGGATAGCTTTAGGCGTTCTCTGTGTGATTTAGGAGCTGCTGGAAGCATAATGTCTTACTCTGTGGCAGAGAAGCTGGGTATGTTGGATTTTACTCCTACTAGGACTTCTCTTGTCCTAGCTGATCAGTCCATACGAGTTCCTGAAGGGCTCCTTATGGACATTCCGGTGAGAGTTGGAAACTACTTAGTTCCAACGGACTTCCTTGTGCTGAGATATGACTGTGATCCGGATGAAGCATTATTGCTTGGGAGACCCTTTTTGGCTACAGCAGGAGCGTTGATTGATGTTAGGAACAGCTTGATAGACCTCCATCTGGGAGATGAACCACTGCACTATGAGATGGATAAGCTGCGAAAGCCACTGATAGATGGGCAGACATTCACCATAAGGGACGCAGATTTTGAGCAGCCGGATAATACTATGGTTATAGATCCTGGAGCACATTTCACTCCATCTTTTCTTGGATATGAGCATTCCGCAACAGCCTACTCACCACCTTGGATGAGGAGACTTGAACAGAGATAGAAAAAGTCTCTGTCAGGACCTCCTGGTACCTGAAAATTCTCATCCGTCCGGTCAAGCTATTGGTCTTAAACAAGCGCTGGGTGGGAGGCAACCCACCATTAGGTACTGTGTTTTTCTACTTAATTTTTGGTGTTTTTGTTAGGATTTTACATTTGTTTTTGTTTTTGGCGCAGTTATGTTTGCAGGTCTCGGACAAAATCGCAGTGCAACGATCGACTCACTTCTGTGTCGATCGTCACTACACGAAAGGAATCGCATTGCAGCGATCGTTGCGGTCCTGAGCAACGATCGATCATACACGAAAATCGCCAAGTAACGGTCGATGCACTTAGTGCAACGATCGATGCCTGAGCGACAGAGGTAACTCGACAGACATAATTTCATCTTTTCAATTTTTTTTATTTTCTTTTTACCGATCCTTCGCTGGACACTACTGGGGACAGTGTGTCTTAAGTGTGGGGGAGGTGCTACTGACTTTTGTTTTCTGTTTTCTTAAGAGTCAGTCCGTTTTTCAAAAAATTTTGTTTTATTGAGTCAAAATTGTTTAAGTAAGAAACTATGATTTTCTGAGAAGATTTACAAGACTTGCAGGAACTTAAGTAACCATTGGGATGAAGTTGCAGGATCTATCTCTGACTATTAGAAAACCCCATCACAGATCAACCTACTGGGAACACCCACATCAATTCAGGTATCAGAGGATCCTTTTACTGACTCCAATTTAATACTGACTTAGATTTCTCACCTAAGGGCTTGGTATACTTTGTGTCGGATTCCCTTGTTAGTTCTGACACAGCCTGTCAACCTATCCTATTTAGTTCCCTTCTCCCCTTCTATAAAGTAAAAAAAAAAAGATAATAAACTGAGGATGAGTTAGTAACTCCGAAGTGGTCATGGGAATGGTAGCAAACACTATTTTCTCTCATGTGATCCATGGAATGTGTCCAAAGTACACCCCATAACGGGAAGAACACTGATAAAAAAAAAAAAATGATACCCAATGGGGAGAAATCAGTTGTTAAAGAAGGGAAAGAGAAGAAAGGGACTAGAGAAAGATAGTATGGTGGTCTAGAGCTGATAAGGTAAGAATCCATGTGCCCTTTGATCGATACTCCTTAGGTGAGACCGCACTTAAATACTTGCAGAAGTCAGTAGGGAGAATTTGAATGCTTGAATGTGATTGTGGAGTTTACTTAGGACAGTTGCTAAGTGTGGGGGAAGTACATGTTGGTCTTGATATCCTGTAATTGATTCTTTCAGTGGTTTACTAAGGGGAATCTGAGTATTGTAGCTTCTAGGATGAAATGAGTTTCTGAAAGTTTTCAAACCTCTTCACCAAGCTTTAGCTCTATGTTTTGCTTGAGGGCAAGCAAAGGCTAAGTATGGGGGAGTTGATATATCATGGTTTTTACCGGTTTTATGCCATGATATAGTTGTGTTTTTAGTGTCTTTTGTGTTCTTTTAGAGTCTTTTACAGGTATAATCAGGTTTGGAGCTAAATTGGAGATAATGGAGCATTTTGGAGATTTTTGGAGTGTTTGGCCGAGAGATAGAGTTCACTGTCCGAAACAGAGAAAGGTGTCGATCGTTGCATGCCTAGCATCGATCGATGCACCAGCGAGATGGGCCAAAACTCGGCGGTTTAGAAGAATCAAGATATTGCACTTTGATCCAGAAGTTCCTGATATTTACAAAGAAGCCCCTGGCCGAGATTATACCTATATATTTAAGTTTTAGCTGTTTTTATTAGATACGCTTTCATAATTAAGAGCAGAGGATTTTTAGAGCTTTTGGGGCTGATCTGAACCTGTTACATCATCTGTATTTGGAGAAGATTTCGAACCCCTTTAATCTTTTATCTTTTATGCAATCTATTATTTCTATGATTATGTTTTCATCAATCATGTCTGAGTAGATTCCTTGTTAGGTTTAGGGTTTCTCATATAGGATTTCATGACCTGCTAGACTTGTTCAATTTCAGTTAAGGATTCAATCTATATATGTTCTTCAATTTAATTGTGCTTAAAGCTAGTTCTAACCTGATCAATTAGAATCTAGATCTTAGGTTGCTAAATACGTCACGGAAGTGGGGTTTAGGAATCTGAACTAATTAAATTGGGCAATTAAACTTTGCGCAAACGGAAGTTTGGTTTAGGATAATTGTGAACATATCAAACTTGGAATTAAAGCTGGTTTAATCTGTTAGTTCTCGCAAACGGAAGTTTGGTTTGCTGCACTTAGACTTAGAGAATTATCGCAAAGGAATTTGGTTAATTCTATATCTGTGTTTTGAGTTCTAGAACTGTGTTTAATTAGATCCTTGCTGAATGAACTGTCTGCTTGTCTGATTTCCTGAGAACGCCCTAGACCTAGCGCTCTTAATAACTTGCTTTCACAACCAACAATCTTTGCTATCTGCTTACTTTCTTGCATTGCTTTTAATTCAATTACATTGCTTTCTTCCTAGTTAAATTCCTGTTCTTGAGCTATTGAACACCGGAGTCTCTGTGGATTTCGATACCCTATATAATACATTGATATTGCTGTGCACTTGCAGTTTAGTATAGGGATTAATTCTTGACCTATCAAGTACCGCCAATTAAGAACAACATACCATACCGAGTTATCATACGAAAGACAATATCATACTGACCAGAACAGAACCAAACCATGTCAATATGTAAACACCAAGCGCCTTCACTAAATTGGTGAGGTTATTCCTAATTTTGGTAGCCATATTACTCACATGGTCATCCACGCCCTAACGGTCATAACCGGCAGCTGAAACCTGTTATCCAGGGGAGACAAGGAAGCAAAAAAATAAAGAATGAGAGCCATGTAGATAGTCTTGCTTCACAATCAATTGAAGTCAAACTTTTGAGCATCTACAATCATTTCATGAACTACTAGTTGCATAATTACACAGCAGAAAGCAAAAGAGGCAACACTAAAGCGGCATATCGTGTGCGAGACCGGTGATTTAAATATAAGCCAACATCAGTTTGTATTACCTGCAGACCAAAGGCCTTCATGTGATGTTCGTTCTGAAGTTCCCTCATCCTACCACTAACAGCTAGGAGAGCTTTGGAAGGCACACATCCTCTGTTAACGCAAGTCCCTCCCACAACATCTCCTTCAATGATGGCAGTTTTGAGTCCCTACAAAAAGTTATCTATCAGAAATACATTAATATATATTATGATTTCCAAATTGGTATATAGAAGTATGTACAACTATGCATCTTGTTCCATGTTCATAAACAAAGCATATGATTCCTATGAAGAACCATTGTAAGAAAGATTTGATTCGTGTTCTGACAAAAGTAAATGTATTCGTTATCCGTATCAATTTGAATCAGAATGTTGGGCAAAGCATATTATCATAGTTCTCCAAAATAGTTAGAATCGGAAAGAAAGAAAACTTTCTCTACTGCGTGCAACGCAGCTCCGTTATCACCAACTCCAACTCCGATTATGATCAGATCATAATCAAAAGATTTGGAAGGAGCTTCATCATTAGCAGCCTGGCAGAGGGCTTCCAACCTAAAACCAATTGGTGATAAGTGGAGTGGTCCATATCTCTTATATATTAAGTGAGATCCCTTCCAACTACCGATGTGGGACATTATATCCTAATAAAGACTTCGATCCTTCTACTATGTGTTTGAAAACGGCAAGAGTTCAACTGCTTCGACAGAGAGAAATCAAATGCCTCCCGCAGGAGTTCACAGAACTCGAGGTTCCTCGGCGTAGAAAAAGCGGCATTAGATGAATAGAGCATACGATTGGGTACATTAAGCGACGCCTGTGAGAAGGAAAGAGAGAGAGCTGATTGCATTATTAGAGAGAGAGAGAAAAAGATCTGCAGATGGGAGTGACGGAGATGACAAGCATTTACTCACTCCGGTGGGAGATAGAAAGAGACGAGCGGAGGCGGAGATATCAAAGATAGGACACGTGGTACATTTATCGTCATTAAACCGAAGATTTTAACCAGGTTTGTATCTGCTTTTATCTACCGTTTGAAATTAGTAGCATTATCTTCTCATTAGGAAAAGAGCCACGTTGGGAGGAACTGGGAACAGTTCAAAGGTCAGACTCCGACACGTGTGGAATAACAGAACACGTGTCATTGAAGTGAGAAAGCTCATTCTGTTCTGTTCCACATTCTTCTCCTTACTTGTCGTGAAGAGAGAAATATTAACAGAAGCCAAAGAAAGATAAGAAGAGAGAAGCCAAACAAAAAATGGAGAAGAGTGGAGGAAGAAAAGTGATGGATGAGATAAGAAGCTTTGAGAAGGCAAGCTTGTTCGATCTTGGTCATCCTCTTCTTAACCGCATCGCCGACTCCTTCGTCAAAGCCGCCGGGGTAAGCTTCTATATTTCATATGTGTATAAATATATAACAAGATGATATATTTGAATGGGAATAATTGTGAAGGTCGGAGCTTTACAAGCTGTGTCTAGGGAAGCTTACTTCACGGTGGTTGATGGTAAGAACTCCGGCGACTTTCTTCTTTTTCATATTCAGATGTATATGTATATAGTATATATAAGTCAAAATAAAAGTTTAATTTAATTAATGATGATCCAGGGGCAGGGTTTGACTCGAGTAGCATGGGTGCACCGTCGGATAATACCGGCAGCAAGAAACATAGGTTCCCTAATCTCAGAGGTCCGTTTATTGTGTCCATGCAATTGCAATTACAGTATGTACCGTATTTGGTTAATGAGATACATAATTCGCTTTATGTTAATTAGTAGTGTTCATAAATTATAAGTTATAGTAATTAATAATATTTGTTGTTGCATTTTCAGGGGAAAGCAGCAAATCTCTGGATGCATTAGTGAGTTTAATCACAAATGAACACTTACTTCTCTTTATTTATCTATGTCCAATATTCGTCCCCACATTATGTACGTGTATTCTGTGCATATGTCATATGTTTTGCGTGAAGCATATCTAATAGAAAGTTAGTAAGCTTTTGATTAGATCTAATTGGTCTTATATTTAATTACCGTTTGAATTGGTTGGTCTTTAATTAGGTGAAGAATACAGGGAAAGAATCTCTCCAGTGGGGTGAGTTTATACATATATTTATGTTTAATCAACCCTTGTAATTTAACCTAAAACAGCGATTTAACTATTTATAGGGTTGGGGTGTTGATTGATATGGTAATGTAGGGCTAGCAGCGGGATTATACTCGGGTATAACTTATGGTATGAAGGAGGCTCGTGGAGGAGCACATGATTGGGTGAGTCTAATCAACATTTGTCATCTTAGAAAACAAATTTTGTTACCATCATTGTTGATAATGCAATGATCTTTACTTAATTTGTGACCAACCCTCCATACATATATGTCAGAGGAACAGCGCAGTGGCTGGAGCATTGACAGGAGCCGCAATGGCTATGACAACCTCAGAGAGGACAAGCCATGAGCAAGTGGTTCAGTCTGCTCTTACCGGAGCAGCCATTTCCACCGCTGCTAATCTCCTTTCAAGCGTTTTCTAGATGATTTTCATTTCAAGGGTTTTTATTTATGTTAGTCTTAGCATAAATATCTGTCTCTGTCTTCTTTAAATATCTCGACGTGTCTGTTAAGACTTGGCTTTGTCTGGAACTGTGAAGCCAGATATCGCATTTTCTTGCGTTTGAATTGTTTTCTTTTATTTTGCTTGAACTGCGTTGGGACAACTACTAGCTCACATCTTTTGGTTCGGAAGGAAATAAACCTTATCCTATTTGAATAGAAATACGGGTTCTGTGGACCCAGACGAGAGAAAATGTCATATAATAGTTGAGACCGTGAGGTTGCGTCAGATGTATGTTTCCTATGAGATATTTGCCCATCAAATTATGGGATGTTCTTTGATTCAAATTTCCATATGCTCTTCTTCAATAATTTTTTTTCTTTCTTTTTTAAATCGACAGAAGGGGTAAAAAATTTTAAACTTATTTACAATCCAATTTGGATAAATCGAAAAGCTTGGTTCGATTTAATTTTAGTTAGGTCCGCTTTAATTTTAAATATCTAAAAATCACTGGTTAAATTCATAATTTAAACCAAAAATCAAATCGAATTCATTTATTCTGTTATCCAATTTTTTTCTCTATTTTCGATCGATTCAGTTTTCTTTTTCTTTTTCACTTTTCCAATCGTTTCAATGGGCAAAATTTTTATATGCTATTTGACTCAAAGTTAAAGTCTGACATATTCTTTCTTAATCTTTCGTACTTTCTACATTATGTAATTCCGATTTTGTCCATTCGCTCTTTTTATTAATTTCAAATTTTAAATTTTGGAGCTGGAATTTCAGATTTCAAATTTTAAATTTCGGATTTCAGATTTTTAAATTTTTTAAAAAAATCATAATGATATAACTTGGTTCAACTGAGTATAAATTCGTAATGGTACAATTTGACTCAATTGAGTATAAATTCATCTAGTACAATTTGGTTCAACTGAATACAAATTTGTAATGGTACAGCTTGTTTTAACTAAATACAAATATGTAATGATACAATTTGGTTTAACTGAGTACAAATTGATAGTTATACTAAGTTGCACAAGATATTGGTACAACTTGGCTCAACTAAATACAAATACGTAATAGTACAACTTGGTTCAATTGAGTACAAATAAATATTTATACTAAGTTGCACAAGATATTGGTACAACTAAGTAGAACTATTTAGCTATAGAACAACTTAGCATAACTGTCTAGGCGAAAGGCGAAGTTGTAACATCACCAGACAGTTATACTAAGTTATATTGAAATATTGGTATAACTTAGTATAACTATTGCGTTGTTCTCCTTCTCATTCTTCTCTTCTTTTCATCTAGATCTATAGATAACATAAAGAAAATCAAAGCAATTACAAAAAAATACAGAAATAATCGCCAGTTCTACAGATGAAAAAGAAAATAGAAGAAAATCAGCAGATTTATAGATGAAACATGTTCTTCTTTTCTGTAGATGAAACATGTTCTTCTTTTCTGTAGATGAACCAAACAAACAAAAATTTGTGGCGGTCAGATATGTAAATCGAAGAAGAAGGAGAAGAGGAAAATCGCAGAAGAACGAGAAGGAACAAATCGAGAAGGAGGAGATTTTCGCAGAGAAAGAGAGAGGAGAAAATCGCATAAAAAGAAAAAGAAGGAGAAATCACAGAGAAAGGGAGATGAAAATCGCAGAAGAAGGAGAGTCAATTGCAGAAGAAAAGAGGAAGAGAAAAATCACAGAAGAAGAAGAAGAGAAAATTGCAGATAGAATGAGGAGAAAGAAAACGCAGAGAAGAAAGAAATAAAGAAAGTGAAAAATAAGGAAAATAAATTAGGTTAAAAGAGGGAGGTGGTGACATAGAGTGTAAATACATAGATTCAATAATGTTTCAAAGGTCTTTTAACACTTTTTCGCATTAAAAATAAATAAAAATTAAATTTTTTTTATAAGGAGAGTATATAGAAATTTTACTTTAGTCAAGGAGCTCTAGAGAATTTAATCCTTGTCTCTTCCATCGATAAACAAAAAATATATGTAAGTAATTGTAATGTATAAAAAAATTCTACACTTATACTAAACATTTTTAAAATTCTAAACCAATATTGTAAAGCCAATTTTTATTTTTTAACCCATTTATAAATTTCTTAACTATCACCATCTAAAATTGTTTCTAAATTCTCAAACTAATAATATTAACTAAATTCAAAATTAAACAATTTTGAAAAAAAAGTTACTTTTAATTTTGGGAAAAAATCAAGAGAGGGGAGGAACTGACAAAGAAGAGAAAATTCTGAAGAAACTGTGTGAGAATAAGAGAATTTTCATAGTTTTACATAGTTTTATGATTGCCGCTAATTTATCTCTAACTATCAACGAATTAACAATATAACCAATGTAAATTCGACGCTAGCCAGAATTTTGACTTAAATTTTTTTACAACGTAAATTCGTCGTTGATTTAGCAATAAACTAGCGACGTAACTTTTAATTTATATTGTACATGTGGGGTTTAAAGTTTGATAACACTGTAAATATGAGGTTTCGGAGTTGACTTTACCGACGAATTAGTGCTAAATCATCGTTAATTCGTCGCTATGTTAATAATTTGTGATCACCATTTCTGTTATAAGGTGTTCGATTGAGTTTTTTGAATGTACGTTTTACCTTTGAATTTATCATTACCTTTGTATATTGTAAAAACTTTAAGCTTAATCGATCACATACACTACATAGACCTATATAGATAAAAACTTATTATGACAGTTAAGTGTTTACAACTATCATTCCGATATTTCATAATATGTATTTAAATCCATTAATATTCAATAGATGTCTAAAACTTGCAACATTATGATCTCAATCATCTCTTATGTCAACAAACACTAAATCATTTTATAATCTAGTTAAATTTAAAGTATCATATGTTCTACACATTATGACGATATTACGACGTCATATTATGCACCTTCTTCATTAAGTTATGACAAAATTACGACGATTCGACATAAAATTGTCGTAACTTTACATAAAATCTTCGTAATTTCGTCGCTATGATAATACAAATTATTTTTTGAAAATTGTTTTTTTGAATTTATTTCATAACTTGTAAATTTAAAATTTAAAAACTAGTTTTATTTGAAACAACATTTCAATACTACAAGAATTTAAAACTTACTTATTCTTCTTCTCAGTTACTAGATCCGTTATCTGATGCAAGCTCAGACTCTACATTGTCATCATATTCAATTTATTCAAACTAGCCTTCTTCTTTAGTAGCACATGGTGGATACTCAAAATGCCGATTACGAAGATCTATAAGTAAATGTCGTATTTACTTTCGTATGGTGTAGTAATACACTCACATTTATCTTGTTGCATTGACATTTCTTCCACTCGAACAATATGTCCCCTAGGTGGAACTTTAATAACTAATCAAACTGATTTCAATTTACCACTTACACGACCAACTTGTGAGAAGATGTCTAAAACATATTGAACATGATATGTTTTTCTACACCACCATTATCATATCGATGCAGCTTTCTATTGCGTGTCCGGACATTTGAAGCAAAATAGTAAAATGTGAAGTGAGAAGTTTCTTCAGTCAAGTTTCCTGCCACAATAGATCCTTCACCTTCATTAGGTTTTTCTTCTTCCCCTTCAAATGTTTTGTGAAACGTTCGAGTGGATATATCCACCGAAATTGAACAAGACCACCTAGTCCTGCTTCGTGTGGGAGATGAATAGGGATATGATCCATAACATCAAAAAGGCCGGAGGAAAGATGTTTTCCAAAATGTATAACAATATAGGAACACTGACATGTAGTTGTGTAATAATATCTTCCGATAAAGTTTGGATACTGAGATCTCGAAAAATGTTTCTATATATGCACATTAATTGTAATTATTTTACAATTTTAAAATATAAAAAAATTAGTTTAATAAAATTAGAAATTATTGTACACGTACCAGCAAGTGCATCATTCACTTTTTGGGAAGAAGTTTGGTAAAATCGAAAGGAAGTAGTCGTCGCATAAATACGTGACAATCATGGCTCTTCATTCATGAGAATATTTTCTCTTTCTCAACACATTTCAAAATATTAGAAACATACCCATCTGAAAAGCACACATCCGAGGATACTCAATTAGACAAGGTTAATTTATATTCTCTATACAACCTAAATATAGGAACTGGTGCACCCCCGCTTGCTTGAATATGCAACTCGTTTCATGAACAGATTCAAGGCAAGTTGAACCTTGACTTTGCACTATCTGTAATTCTTCTTGGCACATTCTACATTGTATCCATGATGTTGTCGAATTTTTTTTTCTCGATATGCATCACATCAAGATTGTGTCTCGACAAATGATATTTCTAGTAGGTTAATTCCCAAAAATGTTTTCTTATGTCAGTTATGATGCTAACCATATTCTTCAGACATATTAGCAGGTGTGTGCCAATTTCTTCTACGCCTCAATGTATCTTGTACACCATAATGATCAATTTTCTCGTCTATATTTTCTCTAAATTGATAAACTGACGGCAGCAGATAGAAACCTATTCTTCTTAAACAATTTATTGTTTCTCCTATACGGCTGCTAGGTAGAAACTGGCAGTGACATCAAACCAATAAGTTTTCCTATCATGCTTCAGTTGAAATGCTTATATCATATTGGTGCAATACATACAAGTTAAGTTTTTATGTGTAGTCCAACCTGATAACATGTCATATGTGGAAAAGTCGCTTATTGTCCACATAAGAACCGTCCGTATCGTAAAATTTCTTTTCCTAGAAAAATCATACGTACAAACGCCAGTAGACCACAAATGCTTTAATTCATGTATCAAAGTCTGTAGACATACATCTAGGGACCGTTTTAGATTCTTAGGACAAGGGACTAAAATCTTGAGAATAGAAATTCTCTTTGGATACATATATTTGGGGGGGGGGGGGGGGGGGGGGGGGGGGGAGATGTAAGGCGTCAATATAACTGGTCACAACGAGTATGTTCTACCATACATACCAAATGGACTAAATCCATATGTGCAAACACGAAGATATACATTTCCATTCTGTTTAGTAAATTGGAGATTATCTTGGTAAAGTGTTTTCATGCCTTAGTATAAGAGGGATGTGTGATCGCCCCATCCGTCTCTGAGTGTTCATCATGCCACCACATAGAAGAATCTGTTATAGGGAGGTACCTCATCCTTTGGTATGATACCTTGTTCCGTATTTTTTTGCGGCGTATATCTTGGTTTTCCATAGCAACGACACTTCTCCATCTTATCATAATATTTCCGAAAGATCATGCAATTGTCAACACAAATATCAATCATCTCAGAAGATAAACCAAGACTGTAAAATAATGCTTCCCATGATAACCAAATTGATCATAATTAACAGATAATTCATTTTCATGCTCAACATTGCTACTACTACTTCCCGCATCATGTCCACTACTACAACTTTCTCCACGTTGATACAAATAAAATAATTCGTCTTAAATCCTTCATTCAATAAGTGACGCCATACCTTATCACTTTGAATAAAAATTTTATTCATGCATTTCTGACAATGACAAAACATCTTACCGCTTCCATGGTTATCGATGTTTACTTGCTTGATACATAAAATTTTCCACCCTTTATGAAATTTTTTTGTAACCACTCCTTCCGCATCCTAATACGGGTACATTCAGCTTCATAATTTTATATAAACATTTAAAATGATTTTTTTTAAGTTTTTTGGGTTTTGATTTATGCTTCTCTCGTTTATATGAGGGGGTGTTTATAGGAAACATAACATAACAACTAATTAGCGACAAATTTAGCAACAAATTTACAACATAATTTTGACTAACAAAATTACATCGATTTAGTGATAAAATAACAACATTTTATTTCATAAAACATGGTCTAACCGTTGTTATTAATCATTGTTAATTCATCGTTATTGCCAATAAAATAGTTTTAATGTAATTTTGCCGTAATTTAGCAAAACAATTACGACTAATATTACCGTCCCTTATTCGACGTAAACTTATCATAAATAATGATGCTTTTACGTCGAATATTATTCGTTGTTAATTACCATCAGTTTTACGAATAATTTTATAATTGTCGTAAAACCGTCGTAAAATGGACAGTAATTTGCGACGTATGCCGCAAACGGCTAGTTTTTTTATAGTGTTTGTTGGTTCATCTTTGTGTTTTAGTTATACAAAATGATCTAGATCAATAAATTTGAAGATAAATATTTAGCAAAAGGCATTTGGATTGTTCCAAGGATGAAAGTGTCGGATTTAGAAAAAGTGTTTATCTTTGAATTTGTAATTAATGATTCGATTATTTCGGTTATTGCCTCTATTTTGTTTTGCCTCTTTGCATAAATTCTTCGGTTCGATTAAAAGGATTTGGACTTTCGACTCAACTATTATCAAATCGCTGGTAGTCACAAAGTAAAACAATTTATCATTCCAGTCCTCTTTTCATGGGTTCATTCCAAGCGATAATACTTGTGACTCCTTTTATATTTGGAGGAGTGAATTTTGGTCTTTCTCAATAAAATACAATTGTGGTTTTTTCTTTTTCCTCTTTTTCTAAAAGGATTTCGTATTTAATTTTTTGTGCTTTTTTGGAACCTATACAAACATTTTAAAATAAAGACTAAATCTAATAACAAACAAATTTTAAGTCTGGACCAAATACCCCCGCAAAATACCCCCGCTGAGATGCTGCAGATCTACCAGAGATCTAAGCACGCCACCTTAAGTAAAGGATGAGTGAATCCAAACTATAGAGTGAAGAACCAGGGCAGAAGACGAAAAATAAAGGAGCTCCTCTCGCGGCTCCGACACGAACGCCGGAAAACGGAGAGGAGGAGCCGACGGGTTGAAAGAGAATTTCTTAGTGAGAGGGGATATAAAATTAGAAAGAGAATGATTGTCTCACTTGATTGTTTTTTTTTCAGTTCATTTTGTTCACGGTTGTTTTTTTCCAATTTTTATAGTGTTGTGTTATTAAATTTGACATGTTTTTCTGTGAAATCCAATCCTCTGCTTTTAGTTGTCTTTAGTTTTTTGAGACATGTTGTCTTCTCTAGATTTTTGGCTTCACAAAATACAATTTTTAACTGACTTTCTTTACACATTTTTTGTTTTGAGAGTTCAGATTCACAGTTTGTGATAAATTAAATGTAATCATTGTGTCAATATGAAAATAATTTTTCACTACAAAACTTATGATATGCTTTTTGGATAATAATAAAGGGTAAAACTTAAAAATAGCACAAATAGAGTGTTTGACCAAAATAGCAACAAGAAGTAAAATTAACCAAATATTTATTAAAGAAGATAAATATTAAAATAAATCTAAACTCTAAAAACTAAATCCTAAATAATAAACCATAAATTCTAAATACTAAACTCTAAATCATAAATTATAAATAATAAATTTTAAACCCTTAATACTAAATTTTAAACCTTAAATAATCAATTTTTAAATAATAAACCATAAATTCTAAATACTAAATCATAATTTTAAATAATAAATTTTAAATTTTAAATTGTATTATAGTATAAAATGCTTTACAATTCAAAATAATGTTTTCTTTTGTTACTATATTTGTATTTGTGCTAATGTATATTTTGTGATATTTTATGGTTTTTTCTATAATAAAGAACCAACAAATTACTCGTGAAAACAATGTTCAGAAGAAAAAAAGAAGAAAAAAACACTCGTGAAAATGGATTCTTAAGATATCCATTTTGGTGTCAGCATAATTTCGGATGGATTTATGTCTCCTTTTGGAAATATATTTAATCGGCGTAACCATTGACATTGACGCATTTGTATTGAATCATTCAGCAGATATTTTTTTATATAAATCACAAGTCATAGAGAGAAAGAGAGAAGGCTTCTCATTCTGACACGTAAGATTTTGATGATGTGTCAATTTCTTAGTTTTTGACTTTTTTATTTTTATCCCAAAACAATCGAACAAAAAAAATTCTCTTATTCTCCCACGATCTCATCCCACCATCTCAGCTTCGACAAAGGAAAGATGAACTGCCATTTATTCTAAATTTTCATTTTAAGCAGAAACAATTGTATAAATATCCCTAATAAATAAAAGATCTTTTTCCTTCATCGTCTTCCCCCAAATTAAGTTATTGAATTCTGAGAGGCGACATCAAGAGAAGATCAAACAAGGGTGGTTCTCGGAAAAGCAAGTCTAGATCTCTGAGACAGAGCATGAGAACGAACACTAACTCTGCGGCGGGATCTTTGTCCGGTGGTTGTGGCCGACGTACCAGAACTCTGTTTGTAGAAGGGGGTATTCTCTCCAATTTTCGGCGAGATCCTATTTTTTCGACACCATCTCGAAGAGGAAGCTCTTCTGGTAGGGGATCGAAACGCGTAAACTCAGATCGTGTATGGTTATCAGATTGTAAGTTGCAACTTAAACCCGGAAGCACGACAGTAAGATTTGATTTATATGTTTACTCTCTGCGGTTTAAAACTGAGCTATGGTGTAAAACATTCAGGAACTGCGGATGATGTAGACGAACTAATTGATGTTAAGTGTATCACGATGGATGATCAAGGTAGTCATGTAATTTAACACGAGTATATATAGTGGAAGTATGTGTTTGATTCAGTCATCTTAATTCTTTTTTATTCCTGAATACGTAGTTTGGTTTCATTCACAACTTCCTTTTGTTTTTAACCAAACATAATTTTCTATTCAAATCAACCGAAGAAGAATCGCCTCTAAAAGCTATAGATTTCGGTTTATCAGACTTCATAAAACCAGGTTTGGTTTCAAAGTTTGTCTTCACATATATCTCTTCGATCTAATTGTTAGATAAACCAAATGCAGGGAAAAAGGTTCATGATATAATAGGGAGCGCGTATTACGTAGCACCTGAAGTATTGAAACGCAGGTCAGGTCCCGAATCAGACGTGTGGAGTATCGGTGTTATAAGTTACATTCTTCTTTGAGGGGAGACGGCCTTTCTGGGATAAGAATGAAGATGGTATCTTCAAAGAGGTTTGTAGTTCCCTTCAGGCTGATGAATCTTTAATTTTTCTTAAGTGACAGAATTGAAGATGTGTTTGTAAGTTTAGGTCTTGACTCTTGAATAACAAACATGATTTTAGAAGAAAACCTCGGCCAACCGTTAGCATCTGCACAGGCTCTATGTAAGCACATTTTTGCCATTATTTTGTTCTAATCTTCTGATCTTCTCATGCTGATTGTGGTTTTGTTTTTCTTGAGTTGCAGCACATCCATGGGTTAGAGGAGGAGATGCAACTGAGATTCCCATAGACATATCTATTCTCAACAATATGCGTTTGTTGTTGAAATTTAACACCCAACATAAAAGGCTTTTGTATGGGTAAAATATCTTATGTTCTCATCTCTTAGAATCAATCTTATTCTAAATATCACATTCAACAGAATGTGATTCAATATTGGACTTATTATAATAAATGTGATTTGTCTAAAAACTTTTCAGGGATGATGAGGTTGATGTTGACCTTGAAAAGTTAATGGTCATGGAAGCAATATGGCTCTCTATTCAGATAACAAATTGTGAGCTTATTTAATTGTCTAACTAAACTTGGTACCTCTTATGATTTTTTTCTGATTTTATCTGCTTTTGATCTAAGCATGACTTACTGGCAAGGATTTCAGTGGCAGACTTTGATCAGGCAGGACACGTTATGGGATGTCGTTTCAGCAGCTTCATGGTGATGCTGGAGAACAAACGTATCATTTCAAGCCAAGAATGTTCGGGAGGTAATTTTTTTCAACATGAATCCTACCAATGTTAAGCGAGTGTAAAGGTAAATAATTTACAGCCTTTTTTGGATTAATATCTACTTCCCTTCTTCGAATGTCCTCTCAGAAGACAAAACCTTGCTTGACCATAAACATTGACATTTGTTTGTTTACTCTTGTAATTAGAAGATGCTCGCTAACAGGGAATCAGCTAAGACTTTCCAGAAGAAGAAAGCAAGCACACCTGAGTGAGCTAGAGACACAAGTATGTTAATCTTGCCACATTTGTTATCTTTCTTTTTACCTTACTCAGCTCACTTATTACATTCTCTGATAGGTTTCACGGCTGCAATTAGAGAATTCCAAGCTCATGAAGGGTCTCACTGATGTAACTCAGACATTCAATGACGCAGCTGTAGAAAACAGAGTATTGAAAGCCAATATCGAGACACTATGAGCAAAAGTAAATCCATTTTTCCTCTACTCTCAGATTGAAGAGTAACTTAAAACTCACTTAGCAGATCATAATAAGACTGTTGAACCATGTTTTTCTCAGGTGAAAATGGCTGAGGAAACAGTGAATAGAATCACAATGTTCCACACTATGCCTCAGGTTTCAGTCTGAACGTTTGCCAGGTTCCTACTTCTTATGCTTTGCTTTTGTTTCTCTTCCTGGTGATATTTAAGCTGATTATCTTGGTCATATGTTGATTGGCCAGATAACAATGAAAGTCATAAGAAGCAAGAACGTCCAGAATGTGGAGAGTGATATTGCTTTCTGTTATGATGAATGGCCAGATAACAATGAAAGTCATAAGAAGCAAGAACCACCGGTTCCTTCTTTCGACTCACTCTTCCAAAGACACTAAAAGGGAATGCTGCTCTTTCTGGAAAATTATGCATTCATTGTGTCAGCAAAATAAGCATACAAACTTACATTTAAGGATATGATTCTCTCTATGAAATAAGCATACAAGGTATCCAAATCTGCAGTATATATAACAATTACCAACTGTAAAATCGGAAATACATATAAAACGTTTTCGGATGTCTGCCATATGAGCTACATTTGCAAATTTGAGTAAACCAGAAATCTTTATTTTTGTGCAGGAGGCTGCAGCTTCGCTTGGTTTCTCATCACCGCTGAAAGTAGCTCTGAAGATAGATCAAGGAGACGGTACAGGAGCAAGAGAGAACCGGTTAGTAAGTTCAGCAGATTCCAACAAAAAATATTGAGCTTTACATGAAATGATATCAGAGTAAATCTTGATTCCATAACAACACTTTACATGAAATGATATCACCACCTTCAAAACATAGCTTTTAAGTAATCATGAAGTTCTATATTACTTGAAAACAGATTCTTTAGCCACTCATTGGAGCGTCTGATCATCCCAAGGCACACCACTATGGTTGAGAACAGAGTTAACTTTAAGCTCAGATACATGTTGGCTTACACTGATGAAGAATTTGAGAGGAGAGTGAGAGACAAAGTGGAGAGAAGAGAGAGATTTGAAGCTGGTCTTGGCTCTAAGGATTCTCAGCTATTGGATGAGACTCTCTGATGAGGAGGTTGCTTTCTCCGACTCAGAGTAGAGGACATGAAAGCTGTACATAACTATGTCCATTTAACACACAATTCTACCAACTTTTATGATAACATTTTTAAATTACTCTTTACAATTTCTAAACATTTTTGTTTCGTCATTTTTTTTTTGCACTTCTAAAATTGGGTATCTATAAAACTTAGAACCAAATATAATAGTTACATTGTGTGCATTAGCATAATATCACAAATACTAACATACTAGAATTTTTACATATAAAAATATCAAACAAAATAGATCACTAACCCAAATTTTCAAAAATTTACATGTACGAAAAAATAAACGTCCTTATTACACATATTAACAAAAAAAAATTAAACAAAACATTACAAACAATAAATAAATAAAAATATAATTCTAGATAATAGTCGTCCAAAAAACAAATTCACATACGAGAAACGCAACATATATATATATATATAATATGACTATTACATAAATGGATAACAAACTTATATTCTGGTAGTTACCAAACATATTTGACATTGTGCATTTTTTTGTTATCTCTAACAACTATTTCTCATATTAAAGTTTTCTTTTCACCACGTATGTCGATATTAGCACTTCTAAATACAGCATTTGATCATACCAAGGGAAAAAAGCAAACATAACATTTGAAAATCAAGAATCATAGATATCGTATAAATTAGGTTCACCATTTACTAATTGAAATGTATTTTTTTGGGGATACAAATATGACATGCCTCTTAAGAATAAATAAACATATTTCTTTTGAACTCATTGCCTCTACAATAAAAAAAAAAAAATCTTTGCAGCAAATAAAAAATATGATACTTTTTATTATAAAAATAAATAGTATAAACTAATAATAAAATCGGCACTTCTTTATATAGCCAATAAATCAAATAATAACAACACAATATATAACATAAAATAACGTATAATTAAGCTAATTATAATTTAAAGAAATTTGAATACTAACTTCGTGTGTAATACGAGATAATTTGTATACTTAGTCATAAATCATACTTAATTAGATTAAAATTTGAATCTTTGGGCTATAAATAGACTTGAGGCAAGCTTAGCTACTTGATCAGCATCAAAATTGAGTAATCTTGGAATGAAACGAAATACGACAAAATCAAAACAAGGGAGACAAGAGATGATATCCTAGATGATTCCATAGAGATCGTAAGAATATGAGCCAGATGAGAGGGCTTTCATAACATTCTTTCGTAAAAATATTATGAGATAATGACAATGAAACTGAATAAAAATAATCAATAAAAACTGTATAAAGATGTTCGATAGAAGTTCTGGATATTACAAAGTATTTATGAAGTTCTTTACAATGACTTGATGATTTATGATTATTGTGTTTTTTCTTTTGAAACCGGTGACTTGGTGAGTCGTAGTTATATGACATTACTGACATTGTTAGTTTTACCACAAAAATAGCATTGAGCCCAATATTCTTCAATTCTGTATTTTTCTCTAAAACGGATCTAACCCAAAGTCATATTTAAAAGAGGAGACTCTTCTTAAGTAACTATGTATATTGATATATTTTCTTAAATGTATATATATATATATTATATTGTTCTAACGTCTATTTAAATCAGCATTAACATATATTTCGTTATCAAATAATAGTCGATGCCAAATTCATAAACATTAGTCAAAATTATTTTTTAGTTTCTAAAATACATTAGGTCTTGGAATCTAGATGTCTCTAGATTCATAAAAAAATCTGAGGTATAACGGAAGACTTTTGATAACAATAATATTTTTTTCTAAAGTATAGGTAAGTATGTTATAATTGATTAATATAAAATATATAATTTTAAGCTATGAGAATAGACGAATAAGAGATGAATAATAGAATGTTTTCATACGTGGATATAGAATTCAAATTAAGTTGAAAAAATGTGTTTAGAGCTAAAACATTTAATTTCTTAATCTTTCATGGATGCCTTAGAATATGTTTTTTTAATATTACTATTCTTTCATTTCTAATCTTAAGAGGATAGTGAATGTAGGATTTTTTTTTGTACGACATTAATTTTTTTATGGTTGATCGAATATGGGTTTTATTCTTTCACATCATATTACTTATGTTGCTAGGTTTTGTTATATTTTTCACAATATATGACTCTGTAACACATTATTAATGTAAACTATATAATCTAATATTTTATGGTATTATTTTCTTGATTATTCATACTATGAAATGTTATTTGAACTAAATTGATTGAAACGCAATGCCCGTGCATCGCACGGACCAGAATACTAGTTAATAATAAAACACACGCCGCATAAAACAACAACTCTGTCAAGTAGGCTTTTAAGTGGAATTTTTTTTATTAAAGTATGAGTAGTAATTAACAACATTAATTATGATAAATATATTTAAAAAGAAATATCCATAGGGAGGGGGGATCACATGGACATGGAGGAAGATATATTATAAAAATCGATTCCTCTTCCTCCACATGACTCTTTTGACGTCTCACTTCTTCCACCAATGCAACTAATCATCTTCTAATCTCTATTCTCCTTTCGTGGATTTTTATATTAGTCTTCAGATACTGTAATCGGATCGCTAACAATTTGATTTTGGGGTTCATTCTCATTTCGAGAAGCAGAGGAATTGACATGGAGTCGATTTCTCCGGTGACGACGCCGACCTCTGCTTGTGATCAATCGCGGCGTAAGCGTAAGAAGAAACCGCCTTCACCTCCGTCTCAGTCGTCGCTGCAGAAGTGGAGATCGGAGAAGCAGCAACAGATCTACTCGACAAATATCATTCAATCTCTGACGGAACTTCGTATTAGCGCCGCCGGGGATCCATCTGCCAAGCTGCCGACTCGCGGCGGAGGTAGAGCCGTACGCGACGCCGCTTATAGATCACTGGCGGTTACGGCGAGAGGTAGAACGTTGTGGAGCCGAGCTATATTATCTAATGCCGTGAAAGTGAAGCTCAAGTTCAGGAAACATAACCGGCCGAGAAATTCTAATCCTCCGACAATGGTATCGATAACCGGGACTAACCGGTTAAGGAAGAAGAGAGCAACGGTTTTGAGGCTGAAGGCGAAGGGTTTGCCAGCTGTACTGAGTAAAGTGAAACTGCTGAGCCGGTTAATTCCCGGTTGCCGGAAACAACCGTTACCGGTGGTTCTAGAAGAAACCACCGATTATATTCTCGCGATGGAGATGCAGATCCGTGCTTTGAATGCCATTATATCTGCCGTTGGATCCAGCTCGGCTTTGCCGCGATCACCGCCGGAGGCAGGTCATAATGGCGAAGAGACACACATGCTCGGTTAGCTTGGCCCAGCTGTCTTTTTGTATTTTTCCTGTCTTTTTTTTTTTTGAATATTTGTTTCTCTTATCATAATTTCTTTCTGCTATTTTAATATTATGAATTTATGATTCAACCCCTACTTCATCTAAATGTATATCCATCTTTTTCGCGAATCTTTGAAAATTGTAAGAAAGAGAAGAAAAAAATTAATGGAGTGAGTTTCTTAAGTGTAAGCGTTGATTTGTTATATAAGAAGTATTGTGAAAATTGGAGTGAAACTATGGTCTTCATTCGTAAGCTGCGAAATGGCGGAATTGCGATTAAAAACGCTATTTCGCAAAAAAAATTGTCAATCAGAAAAATTTATGGAATCCTATATATAATGAGAGAAGGGGGTTCTCTTAAGCTGCCACATCAGCCCCCTTTTGATTGGCCAATTTAAAACAAAAATTCATACATTATTATTTAAACTAAAATAAATATACTATTTAATGCTATATCATTTAACTTAAATGTAAGTAGTTAAAATTATTGAAACATAAATTCTAAATTTAAAATTACTTCACAATATCATAAATACATAAAAATTATATATTCTAAATTTTAAATACATCTTTCATTTTTAATGCAATAAATAAACAAAAATAAATAAATCACAATACAAGTGAAATATCAAACTATAAGATTAAAAGTAAAGATAACATTATTAAAAAATTTACAATAATTGAAAACTAGAAGCAAAGAGCCATATAACAAAAAATAATAATAGAAATAATAATTATTAAAAATAGAAAGAAAATATTATAAAATGAGATACAATGATCATAAAAAATATACAACATATAAGAACATAAGAAATAAAAATATTTATAAAATTTAAAGAAATCTAAAATAATAACTTAAAATACTAAAATATAGAAATAATAATTATTAAAAATAGAAAAAACGTTACAAAATGAGATAAACTGATAATAAATATATATATATAATATAAGAACATTAGAAAGAAAATAAATCAATTAAATATATATAAATTAACAAAATTTAAAATGATAACTAAATTATTAAAATATTATTTAAAAAACTAAACATTTAAGAGTTTAATGAATGAAAATGTATAAAAACAAGTATATATATTAAATAGTTTATAAAAATAAAATAAAGGATATAAAAAAGTTGAAGGAAACAAAAGTTTATAAAAAGTTCATTAAAAATCGATGGTTAAAAGCATTTATTTATAAAAATAGAATTAATAATCGTATGTTAGCTCATATTCTCTCCTACAATAAATTTGTAAATTAAGAACATAAAAATATTGATACTCAAAATAAATATTAAAATATACTAAATATCTATAAAATTAAGCAAAATCCGCGCATTTGCGCGGGTTCTCTCCTAGTAGAAATAAAAACGCAAAAACGTAAGTCTGCGTTTTCGTAGAAAAAAATACACATGAAAATCAATTCCGCAAAAAAGTGAGGTTGAATTAGATTTTCTGCAAAATTAAAATTAATATGATTGGTAACACTTGAGTAATTGCGGAATGGCGAAATTGCATTTAAACGTAATACTTGCAGAATCATTTTTTTAAATGTAATTCCGCCATTTCACGATTACGCAAGTGTTACTAATCAAAGCCAATGTAAAGATTTTTTCTTGAGTGTAAGCTTTTATTTGTTATTTATCATTTTTGGTTATGTTAGAAGCTTGTCTTATAATGTTGGACATACGGTTTTGCCTATCTTCCAAGCTGCATCTATGAAACAAACGACTGATGAAATAAGGGTTGAGACTTCGATACCGCATTGTCTGGAACTCTACGTGTCTTCTTTAAATATCTCTACGTCTGTTAAGACTTGGCTTTGTCTGGAACTCTGAAGCCAGATACCGCATTTTCTTGCGTTTGAATTGTTTTATTTTATTTTGCTTGAACTGCGTTAGGACAATTACTAGCTCACATCTTTTGGTTCAGAAGAAAATAAACCTTATCCTATTTGGATACTTCCACATACTCTTATTGTCCATCATAAGTGTTTAGCATGTGGTATAAATTATGGTAGTGTCCACGAATAATCGAACCTAATACTTTGTGTCCACGAATCACAATTATGTGATCTCTTGACCATCCTATTGTCCATCATAAGCATTTAGCATGTGATATAACCGTGGTAATGTCCACGAGTAATCGATCCAACATACTTTTGTATCTACATATCACAAATACTTGTGTACCCCATGGTAAGCATTGTTAACTATTGTCCATCATAAGCGTTTAACATCTTGTTAAACCATCTTGTTAAGCATGAGATGTGATAAGGTTTCAAATTCTTGTTGAGCATCTTGTCCACGAATAATCATATGTTAAACATTTCCCCATGGTAAACATATTTTTGGATTCATCATTCATGTGATCGTCTAACATCATATGTTAAATCATCTTGTTAAGCATCTTGTCCATCATAAGTATCCACGTGGATGGATAAACTATCCATTCGCAATTTTTTTTTAAGTCCAATTTTTTTTTTTTTTGGATTTCCGATAGATCGATCGATTCTCTCTCCATTCCGATGATCTATAAGTCCGAAAACCTCACCCAATTCATCCTATCCACAGTCAAAAAAACGTGGGGTAAAAATTAATGCATAAAGTAAGAAAGAGAGTGTAAGAGAAAAGGAAAAGAATTAAAAAAAAAAAAAATCGGATGGATAGAAGATGAACTGTGGATGGCTTAGTATAATTGACTATCTATAACTAGAAGACAAAAAACAAGGTTAAATGGTCATTAGCCACCACTAAAAGACAAAAAAAGATACACAATAGCAAAAAAAATTTAAAAGATACAAGTTTGCTATTACTTTCTAAAAAAGGTATAGTCACTGCAATTAATTCTAATAGTCGAGACCCGTGAGGTTGCGTCAGATGTGTCTCTTTTATGAAGTATTTGCTCGTTTATCTACAATATCGATTAACAAAGTGACGGTTTGTATGGGAGGTGAGATGATTCATGTCTCTTGATTAGAGAAATCCCTAACAAAACCATAAATGAACAAGTTTTGCATATAAAGCGTAATTCTAATTTTCTCTAAACAATCAAAATTCTTTAAAAGAAAACATTTGTGAATAGTAGTTAACTTAATCAGAGATCAGCGGAGACCGGAAGCGGTGTTACAAAATTGGATCCAATGACATATAATATAAAAAAATCTTCTTTTCATATTCATATGAAATCAATAATAATCATTATCATCCAAAAAAAATACCAAAACCCAAATTAAAACAAACTATTAATTTTTACACATAATTTTTCTTCGTTTCTTTCCAATAAAATCATTAACTAAACGCTTAAAATCAACACTTTTAAGCAATTCCCTTTCGAGAGACATGATAGCCAAGTCACTCAATCTCTCTTGTGACATACTAGAACGAAGATATGATTATCAACTTCAACTTTGAAAAACTTCTCTCAGCAGATGCAATTGAAACTGGAATCGTTAATAAAACTCGATAAGTTATCCATGGGTTTGGATAAAAAACTTCAACCTTCTTGAGAAAGGCTATCACTTCAATATGCCTCATAGTTACACTTGGTAAAGCTTCTCTTAGAACTTTGAGTTCACAGAAAAGATCATTACCAATAATATATGAATGCTTCCCATGAGTTAGATAACCTTCAAGTTTGATACACGATGCCATCAGACTATCCTCACTCGCTGCCTGCAACTTTTTCAGATCAAACAAAAATCCAAATATTGTTCATACTTCTCAAACTGTTCAAATCTCGTCTTAAGTGAGTAGAGAGCTTGATCCATAATCTGAATGAAGTAATCAACTCTAAAGCTCTCCTCTGGCGATAAGACATCATTTCCTTCAACTTTCTCAGATTCTTCACCATAATGTTGTTTTCTTCTAATGACTCTCTTTGCTTGGGAAATACAACCTTAATCTCCATAGAATCCGCAATTACTTTAGCTTCCAACTTTGCTTTCTCAAAACCCGAATCTATGTACTTCTGAAAATAAGCAACCAACCCCTTCAGTTGAGAGATATCAACATCAATATCCATGTCTTCTGATTGCAAAATCTTACTGACAATGTTCACAGAATAAAGAAGATTATAACAAATGACCATCGAAACCAAGAACTCAAAATTCCCAATTCCATGTGTTTTACTTGTTGCAAGACACTCAGCTTCGCTCCGCTCCAGTGGGTCACCACTATTCTCGGCAATGTAAACTAAAGCGTCCATAATTTTAGGAGCTTGAAATCGAAATGCCTTAACACTTTCAACATGACTTTCCCATCGAGTCTGAGATAAACACTTGAGTGTTAGGTCTCCTACCTTATCTTCTAATATTTGCCACTGCTTATTTGAAGCTGCGAAGAAGCAATAAAGGCGTTGGATGATTCCAAAAAATGAGATTGCCTTTGAAGAAGTGGCTGCCATATCACAAAGAGCAAGGTTAAGACTGTGACAACCACAAGGTGTATAAAATGCTCGTGGATTAATCGCAAGTAATCTTTTCTGTACTCCTTTATGTTTTCCCTTCATATTGGAGCCATTATCATAACCCTGCCCCCTCACATCATCAATTTTCAAATCAAAAGCAACCAACACGTCTTGAAGCTCACAGAAAAGTCCTTCTCCGGATGTATCATCAACTTTTAAAAATTTCAAGAAAAATTCTTCGACCTTAGTTTCAGTGGATGAAACATCTACACACCGAATGACAACAGTCATTTGCTCATGGTGGCTAATACCTGGAGTACAATCAAGAATGACAGAGAAGAACTTTGCACCTTGAATTTTCTTGATGATCGTAGCTTTAATCTCATTAGCTAACAAAGCTATCAGTTCATTCTGGATTGTGTTGCTGAGGTAATGACAATGAGTTTCGTTTTCTTTAAACCTTCTAAAATGCTCTATCATCACAGGATCAAAATCAGCAAGCATCTCGATGAAACTCATAAAGTTCCCATTGCCATCTTCTCCAATCTTTCCCTTGCTTCCACGGAACGCAAGATTTTGTTTAGCAAGTGTCTTTACCACATAAATGATTCTAAGCAAGACCTGCCTCCAATGAATCCTCTCTTTGTTCCTTTCATCTTGAGCATACTTATCAATGGTTTGATTTTTCTATAGTCTAAGTTCTAACTCCACCCATTGATTCATGCAGACAATGTGTTCCCGACCAAATTCATGCTCTCTAAGCCTTTTCAAAACATTTCTCCAATCACTGAACCCCGTAGATGTCAATTTACCATTGTCACGACGATTGAACAACTTACAACAAAAACAGAATATTTTGTTCAACGATTTTGAGTAAACTAGCCAACGCCAGTCTTGTTTCCACTACAAGAAACTGGCCGCATAGCCGCAGATTTTTTCGCGGCTATCGGCCAAATTTCGTAGCTAATACCACTGTAGCTACGACTAGCCGCAATCAAAATCCGCATCTATGGGCTCGTGGATACAACCTTTTCGTGGCTATCCGCAGCCACATAGCCACAACGTAGCCACGATGATATTCGTAGCTATTAGCCACGAATAGCGATGAAAACTGTCGTGGCTAATATATCCACGAATGGCTGCGAATAATGTCGTGGTTATAGCCATGGATTTTCCACGATAAATTTCGTGGCCTTAGCCACAGATAGCCACGAATTTTTCCGTGGCCTATTTTAAAAAAAACAACAAACAAAAATAAATATAAAAATAAAAATCACTAATTTTTTTATAAAAAAGTATAAAATATACAATATATATTTTATCCCAAAAACAAAATACAGATATATTAATACAATATATATAAAACCCCAAAAAAATATATTAAAACAACACATAAAAGAGATAAAATTACAAAAATACAAAAGAAAAAAATCGATTGCTGACTCGCCCGTCCAACTCGTTGACTCGGCCTTTCCAACTCGTCGACTCGCCCTTTCCAACTCGCCGACTCCCTCGTTCCAACTCGCTGACTCGCTGTATGTAATCGTCGTCTCCAAGCACAGATCTATTGAAACAAAGAAGAAGAAACAAGATTAGATGAGTGAAGAAGAGCTAGGTTAGTGAAGATTGATAGATTTTACAGAGAATCATTGAGACAGACATCGGACTAACCTTCGACCATCGCCGCTGGTTCCGGTGGCCCCAAAATGCTCCTCAGACCATGACTCCACCGCACCACGATGGAGTTACATCTTCTTCGCAATCCCGGTCCAAGAACAGTTCATCTTCTTCTCCCAAAGCTTCGTCTTCGTCTTCATCTTCAACCAAATCACCTGCAGAGAGAGAGAGAGAGAGAGAGAGAGAGAGAGAGAGAGAGAGAGAGAGAGAGAGAGAGAGAGAGAGAGAGAGAGAGAGAGAGAGAGAGAGAGAGAGAGAGAGAGAGAGAGAGAGAGAGAGAGAGAGAGAGAGAGAGAGAGAGAGAGAGGAGCAAATCTGAATTGATACAGATGAATTGAAGGGGAGATATTATATATGAAATCAAACCTCAGATTCGCCTTCGTCTTTAACTTAAAACGATTTGATAAAGAATCACCTTGGCCTTTTTGTTTCAGTTACTTGTCGATTGGATACAAAAAGAAGAAGAAGATGAAGGATGAGTTAACTTGGTAGATCTGGACTGTGTTTGTTACAAAAAAAATGAAGAGGAAAAGTGTTTACGGCGCTGTCGTGAGGATGAGGGAAGGAAGAAGAGAACATTTAATTAATTAGGTTAAAAGACCATGGATGGTTGAGATTAAAAATTAGATGAGATCTAACGGTTTAGAAAGTGATCCGTGTGATAAGAGTTTTAGCCAATATAAATATTTTAGTTTTAAACATTAATTTATGATTAATAATTACAGATTTATAAATTATAATTTAGGATTTGGAGTTTGAGATTATAGTTTATGATTAAGTTAATGTATTTAGTTAATGTGAAATTTAATAAGTTTATAACTTATAAACTTTTCAAAAAAAAAATCAAACTAACTAATATATAAGCAAGAAGATTTTAGTTTATAAATATAAAGT
This sequence comes from Orychophragmus violaceus, assembly GCA_030180135.1. Lineage (NCBI taxonomy): Eukaryota > Viridiplantae > Streptophyta > Magnoliopsida > Brassicales > Brassicaceae > Orychophragmus > Orychophragmus violaceus. Next base: position 44,179,366 of record CM058236.1, read on the forward strand.
TTTCAATTGAAAGTTAGAGTTTGGGATATAAGGTTTGTGAGTTATGTTTAGAGTTTAAAGTAACTAAAATATAAATTAGGGTTTGAAGGGTTAATTTTATATTTCATGATTAAAGATTTGAAGTTTAGAGCTTAATTATGGTTTAGGGTTTAAAGGTTTATAAGTGTTGAATATTAATTTTGAATATGTTATAGTATTTAAAAGGTTATTAATATAATTTTGGTTATACTTTAGAGTTTTAGGGTTTAGGGTTTAGAGTTTTAAGGTTTGATTAGGGTTTAAGGTTTATGCATTAGTTTGTTTTGTCATAGTAATTGGAATGTTATGTTTTTGTTTATATTTTAGGGGTTTGGGGTTTATTTAGAGTTAGGGTTTAGGTTTTATATATATACATGTTATTGGTATTGGATTTGAAAATAATAGTTTTATGTATATATAATTAAAGATTTGTATTTTGATGTTATATTTATGATTTAGAGTTTAAAGTTTAGAGTTTGTGGTTTTAGGGTATATTTAGGGTTAAGGGTTTGTGTTTAGGGGTTGGGGTTTAGGGTTTAGGGTTTAGTGTTTGTGTTTAGGGGTTAGGGTTTAGGATTTGGGGGTTAGGGTTAAGGGTTTGTGTTTAGGGATTAGGGTTTAGGGTTTAGGGTTTAGGGTGTAGGGTTTAGGATTTAGAGTTTAGGGGTTAGGGTTTAGGCTTTGGGGGTTAGGGTTTAGTGTTTGTGTTTAGGGGTTAGGGTTTAGGTTTATGGTTTTTACACTAAAGCTTATATTTTTAACCATAAACCCTACACCCTAACCCCCAAAACCTAAACCCTTACCCCTAAAACTTAAACCCTAACACTAAATACAAACCCTAAACACTAAATACAAATCCCCAAAGCCTATAGTTTAGAGTTTGTGGTTTCCACGACCAACAACTATTTCAGGTCGTAGCTAGATAGCTACGACAACGTTTGTGGCTCTTCGCGGATACCTATAGCTACGAAACATTCGCGACTATCCGTCGCTAAGTACCTACGAATTACTACGTTCGTTTACCGTGGCTATATAGCTACGAATAGCTGCCAAATTTCTACGGATGCCACGGCTTAATTCGTAGCTATCCGCGGCTTAAAAAACGTAGCTACGAAAATTTCTCGGCTAATCTGTGGCTACGAGACAAATTTCTTGTAGTGTTCTCTCCATCACTCATTTCTCTTGTGTAATACAAATGTGAGAAATGCCTCTTAACACTATCTCTTGGAAATTTATAATCAAGCGGTAGTTTTTTTGGCGGGCCTTGGACAACCATGAAATCTCTCCATTCATTCCATCTTTTTTTATGCTTTTCCAGTTTCCATGATCATACATATAAAAAATCCACAATTTTCCATGAGATCATCATCTTTTTCACATTCAACCTTCTTTTCATCCTCTTTTCCATCCTTTTTTTTCATTCAAGTTCTCCTCATTCACTACATCCACATTCTCTGTCTCAAAAAATGCTTCTTTTCTTTGAAACTCAGTCATATCCTCATCCACTTTATCATCTCCAACAATGGAAAGTTGTTCATCATTATTTACTACAGATTCATCAAGAGTTTCAGGTTTTTTGAAGTACCTGAATAGACCATTCTCTTGCTTTTTTGTATCTTCTTCTAGTCGCTTTTTCTTCTTTAATTTGTCTGCTCCACACGGCACTCTTTTAAGACTTTTTGGAAGCATCTTTTTGAAATTATTTTTAAAAAAAATTAATGTTACAGAATCGTTAATGAACAAATATAAAACACTAATTCATAAAAAATACCAAAATCATCATAATTCACAAAAAAGAAACATAATCGATTTGATGGATTATAATTATAGTCATTTAAGAAATCACTCTTCTTCAAACTAAACAAAGGAAGGCAACGAACCATAGAGTTTTTAGACCAGTTTTAATGGAGTAAGCACTACACAAACACAACACTGTAACTATTATAAGCAGACATATGGATTCAGCTTTAAAGAAAATAAAAAAAAAAGTTAAGTGAAAAGAGATACAATTCATGTGGTATTTATAATTTTCATGACAGAATTGAACAATTCTCACTTATGATTATGAAGTTTAGCCATATTCAATTCTATATAATAAACCTTATGTCCTTGCTTAATTCCATCAAAACCCCAAATCAAATCTCCCTCAAATTTATAAATAATGACTATAATATGAAAGAAGCTTACTTGTAATTGTTGATTACAAATTTGCAATCTAGAAACAATAAAGAAGATGAAGAAAGAAAGTGATGAATTTAGGAGCTAGTGTTTGAAAACTGAGAAGAAAATGAAAGGGTATGTATTAGTTTAACCCTATTTTTTCTAATCTCACGTGTTCTTATTTTATTTTTTTTTTTTTGTGTGTTGTAGACTAGGTTAATTAAGTGTGAAGCAACCGTGGCCTAGTGGTCAAGTGGTTAAAGCTTTACACCGGCAGGTACTGGGTTCGAATCCCCAAAGGCGCAGTTTTACATGATTAATGGAGGCAAGCTTATAAGGAAGTTTTCAGGAGCAGGTGGAGCCGTTGATCGTGACCGTTGATGGATTCTCGTAGAACGGAGGTAGTATTATCGGTAAAATTGTCCTTGTAATAGTTCTCATAATCTGTATCAACGATAAAAAAAAAAGACTAGGTTAATTAAATTAGTAAATGATAACCATATTTGGGCTTAATATAATAAACAAATATAGGGCTTTGATTTTTTCCACAAAAAGGCCATAGGCCAATGTTTCTTTAATTCCTTCATAGCCACGGGCCTGAACACAATTAGGACGTGAGCATGATAACCAGAAAGAACAAAGAAAATGATAAGCCAAGTGACTAACATAGGGATAATAGGGGATTTCAAATTTGGTTTAAAAGAAACTTGGGCTGTTTGCAAAAATGCCCCTGAAATTGAAGTCAACCCTGAAACTACCCTTCCCCTTCTCCTTCCTTCCCTTCGCTAATATATCCCCCTAATAATCTGTGTATTCACGATAATGCCATCGTCAGACTTCATATGAAGTCTGATATTTTTACCAAAAGACCAAAAAAACCCTTTAGATCTAACTTAATTACGAAACTGTCATCTTCTTCAGTTCACCCAAACACCATTAACAACCAATTTTGAGCTCCTAATGCCTCACACAACCAATTTCGACCCATCAAAACTCCATATTAGAGTTCACAACCTTCTATTCTCCTATTTTCTCTCCAATTTCATCCAAAAAACTCTTTAATTCACGTTTTACAAAATTTTAAAATTTGGATCTATTGCGATTTTGGTCATTCTTGCATAAAAATGGTTGGGTTTGTTGGGTATTGGTGTAACTAAAAGTTTTGAGTGTTTGGGGAAGGTAAAAACGAGCTCAAAATCAGATTTATGTGATTTTTCACAAGATCCCCCGATTTTCAGATCTGTTTCGCGATTTCAGACTTCCCACGAAGTCTGATGAAAAATTATGGTCAACGAGAGGGTAGTTTTGCAATTGACTTTCAATTGACAGACTTCCATAGAAGTCTGAGAAATTCCTTTGAAAACAAAAAAAAAATTTATCTGACGTCACCAAAAAGTCAAAATAAGAAGAGGGTAGTTTTGCAATTGATTCAAATTTGATTTTTAGTCAGACTTCTTATGTAGTCTGGCAAGAAATTGACCGATTTTTGACTTTTTGTCAGACGGGATCCGATGTCTGACAAAAAGGAGGGGTAGAAACTGCAATTGACCCAAATTTTCAGATGTTGACCAGAATAAGCGAAAAAATCGTCAGACTTCTAAATCTGTCTGAAAATAGGGAAAAATAACATCAGACGGCTATAGACATCTGAAATTTCAAACTCTTGTCAGACGGCTATAGACATCTAAAAAATCGAATTTTGGTCAACGCTGGATAAAAACCGAAAATGCGATGTTTTTTATCAGACTTCCCTCGCCGTCTGAAATTCTTGTCAGACAGCATAAGAAGTCTGAAAATTATCAGACTTCTTAGAGAAGTCTGACATTTCAAAATCAATTGCAAAACTACCCTCTCAGACTTCTAGGAATTATCAGACTTCTCGGAGAAGTCTGGCAATTCAAATTCAATTGCAAAACTACCCTTTTTTCTCAGACTTCATAAGCTGTCTGACAAAATTTCCAAAGCAGACAGCGTATGCTGTCTGATGGATTTCAGACTGCATCCGCTGTCTGACATTTCTATGGCAGTCTGGTTTCACTTTTATCAGACAGCTATAGCCGTCTGAAATGTTAAAAACTTTAAAAATGCATTTTATTCTATATTTGTGATTAATTTTGTTGATTTTAATTTTTATAAATATGTGTTAGTTTTATATGTTCCTTCTGCATGAGTTTTACATTCTTATATATGGTAATTATTTTTAAATCATTTTTTGAATAATATTGGCAATATAGCTAATAGCATAAGACTTCGAAAGAAGTCTGGCTTTTCCCAAAAGACCTCTAATGTGGTTTATACATGTTTTTTTATACAAATAATACAAGAAAACCGAGTTGGTGGAACGGATGTCTATGCGTAAACGTCATACTCCACATTATATATGTTGGTTGTTTATTGAATGCTTTGATATAATTGAAATGATTACACCAAAGCATATCAAAGTATCAGTGAAGAAGCAAATTAGGATTAGGATGAGCTACACAACCACATGCCGAGCGTTTACAAGCTGATTTTTTTCAATAAGATCGCTAATGTGATGATGAGAGAACGAACTTGACATTTGAACTTGTTAATTTTATAAACTTTTAGCTCATAAGAATCAGACAATAGTTGATGTCTGACGACAAATTCAGCACCACTTAAGGTTATTTTAGTTTGTCATATGTTGGTGTATGTAATCTAAAGAGTAATGTTTTCTTCCAAAGTTAAAGTGACCCATTTTCTGATATTGTATACTTTCAATAAGCAAAATTCCTTGTTGATTTGAGTAGACAAAAGTAAATTTATACAACTTTATATTTTTCTACAAGCATAGTATACAAGGAGAACTTCTTTTCTTTGGTTTGATCATCCAATAATCTTATACAATACAAGCATAGTATACTAGAATTTTGATTGCTTTGTGTTCCTTGTATCGCCATACACACCATGTGTACAATGTCAGTCCCACCATAGACATTCAAGATTGCTCTTCTTATGTTTTCTTGTTTTGTCCAAAGCACCTTCAACATCTACACTAAATCAACATATGTATTAGTTTGCATAAAGATTTATCAATCAAAAGTTCTGTTAATTAAGAGAAAGATATAAGAAACCAAATTAACCCATGTAAGGGTTTTGTTCACAAAAAGAGATATTTTTTTGTTTGGTTGTTGCATGGTATCAGACTTCATACGCAGTCTGAAATAAGACTTCGATAAGTCTAAATACTTGAACCAGACTTACCTGGTAGTCTGGTATTAGACTCTCAGACTTCGTGTTCTTCGTACTACACTCAAAATTTATGTGCCATTAGCATCATAAGAAGTCCCAACTCCAGCCTCTTTGGAGAGTCAGTTGGCTCAATCTTAAACCAAGCACCTGAAAAAGTAAAAACACATAGCTCTTGCATTAGTTAGCGAATAAATCTCAAAAAATGAATAATAAAGGATTGTTTGAGCAAATCAAATTGTATAATCAAAAGTCTATGTCAAAAGTCTCAATTATTTCAGTTAAAAAACTTTTGAAAACACTAAAAAGAACAGATTCACTTGCCTATTTCGCAGCTCAAAGAGAATCAACTATGAATCACATACATAAGAACTCATATGAGACAATAAGTTTGAGAACCTTTTTGGATGAGAAATTTGAGAGAGGTTTTACAAAAGAGAGAGAGAAAGAGAGGTTGTAAGAGAGGGAAGAATCTGAAGATTTTTTTTTTTGGTGTTATATGTGTACAAGATTAGGTTTAGATAAATAGAGAGAAATTGGAGAGAAATTTCCCCCCCAGATTTTTAATAATTAAAAGTTGTAAAATATCTGGTATCAGACTTCATATGCAGTCTGAGAAGGAACTTCTGTGAGCGGGAAAATTTCCCGCCTTTTTAAAAAGTTTTCGCGTGAAATTTTTTAAAGACTTGCAAATTTCAGACTTCATACGCAGTCCAAATACTTGAACGAGACTTACCTGGAAGTCTGAGAAACTCTCAGACTTCGGTTGTAGTCTGGTATTAGACTCTCGGACTTCGTGTTCCTCGTACTACACTCAAAATTTATGTGCCATTAGCATCATAAGAAGTCCCAACTCCAGCCTCTTTGGAGAGTCAGCTGGCTCAATCTTAAACCAAGCACTTGAAAAAGTAAAAACACATAGCTCTTGCATTAGTTAGCGAATAAGTCTCAAAAAAATGGATAATAAAGGATTGTTTGAGCAAATCAAATTGTATAATCAAAAGTAGTCTCAATTATTTCAGTTAAAAAACTTTTGAAAACACTAAAAAGAACAGATTCACTTGCCTATTTCGCAGCTCAAAGAGAATCAACTATGAATCACATACATAAGAACTCATATGAGATAATAAGCTTGAGAACCTTTTTGGATGAGAAATTTGAGAGAGGTTTTACAAAAGAGAGAGAGAGAAAGAGAGGTTGTAAGAGAGGGAAGAATCTGAAGATTTTTATTTTTTTTGGTGTTATATGTGTACAAGATTAGGTTTAGATAAGTGGAGAAAAATTGGAGGGAAATTTTCCCGCCAGATTTTTAATAATTAAAAATTGTAAAATATTTTGTATCAGACTTCATATGCAGTCTGAGAAGGAACTTCTGTGAGCGGGAAAATTTCCCGCCTTTTTAAAAAAGTTTTCGCGTGAAATTTTTTAAAAACTTTCAAATTTCAGACTTCATATGCAGTCTGAAAAAAAGACTTCATGGAAGTCTAAATACTTGAACCAGATTTATCTAGAAGTCAGAGAAACCCTAAATCTAATAATTAGTATTTAAATACCATCATTTTATATAGAAACTTATAATAAACATCAAACTCGTTAAACATAGTCACAAACTAACCACTATATGTAAATGTAACAATATGAATGAAAATTCACAAACTTTCAATCTAACCCTAAAAATAAAAACATGATATTCAACTTCATATGTGAAACATAGACCAAACTACATGGTGTTTTGAACAAAATATATCTTCAATGCTTAAATTTGATCAAAGTTTATATAATTTTAATTTATATACATAAAAATGCTTATGCTTAATTTATGTATCAAAAATTATATCAAATTATTTTTTATAACTTTTTAAATTTAAATTTTTAACTTAAATTCGTCTCAGACTTCTCGTCAGAAACCACAAAATTCAGACTTCGCAATGAAGTCTGGTAAACCCTAAATCTAATATTTATTACTTATAAGTAAAAATATTTAAACAAAACAACTAGAAAACATAAAATTTGTTAAATATATGAACATTATAACACATATGTGCAAATCTTAAATTTTAAATGTTAATTTGGTAAACCATGAATCTAACCCTAAAGTTATATGTAACTTGTATGTAAATGTTCCATTACAAAACATTTTTTGAGGTTTAGAACTTACTTTACATTACATATTGTTTAGTTTGACTCAATTTACCAAATTTTAATTTATATACTATTAAATTGTATATATTTAATTTTTGTATATAATTTTTTTGACAAAATATTTTTTTATAATTTTAAAATTTAAATTTACAAATTTATTCTGTATCAGACTTCTAAGAGAAGTCTGATAAAGTCATTTAGACTTCTATTAAAGTCTAATTAATCAGACCTCTATAGAAGTCTGACATATGCGAAGGTTATAATGGTAATTGCGGTTTCTGTTTTTTTGTTTGGTCATAAGGGCTTCGCAGTAATTTACCTTGGAAGTAAAACATGTTTTACATTTGATTCAAATTGAGGGGTACACTTTTATTTAAAACCAATTTAAGGGGCATTTTTAGCAATTTCCCCAAGAAGGGCAACTTTACAGAAATACTACTTGAAAATCAATTTTAAGAGAGAAATATGACAATGTTAATACTTAATAGGCACTTCGTCTCCAGATATTATTTTTTAATTATTAGTAAATTTAATTATCTATTTTATTTATTAATACATACATCTATACTATTAAAACAAAAGAAATTTGACGGAAAAAAATGCCTATAATTTTCGATTTAATTACAGCTACAATATAAGCCATTAATTTTTTAATAGTTTTAAATTCATTAAAATTATTGTCTATTCAATTATCAACAAGCAACTATCATTCAATTGAAATTAGATCCCTTAACTGAGATTTAGAAACCGGTTTTATTACCATTTTGTGAGAGAAATTTATATTTAATAGGTTTAAATCTAATAGGTTAAAACAAACTGGTTTTATGAAATTATCAACAAGTAACAATCTTTCGATGGAAATTTGATTCCCTAACCAATATTTACAAACCAATTTTGTTACCATTTTGTGAGGAGAAGTTTATATCTAATTTGTTTAAAATTAAACGGTTTAAATGTAAAGATTTACAGACCGGTTTTTAGCCAGCTTTAACATAAATTGTATAATGCAATGAGACAAATCGTTTGCATTGAGAGTTTTTAAGTTTCCAACAGTACATACCGGTTGTGCTTTGAAAGTTTTCTATCCATTTGTTCTACAACCAAAATGTTTAAGTTATAAATCATCTTTTTTTTGCATTATCATAAGCAATTGGTTTGACAAACCGGTATTAAAAATTGAATTTGTATCGTATATGGTATACAATAATGTCATCGATTGATAACTTGGAAATAAACACAATAATTTAATTTGAATAACACTACTAATATTCAAATTTACTAACAAGCATAAATACTTTTCTAAAATCACCACAACCAAAACTAAATAACCATAAAATCGAAAGTAAAATCTGTATTTAATGCAGAAAAATAATCATTATACTAAATTCACAGAATAAACATTCAAATATAATTTAGATTATAATATTTAGAAGATATGATGCCCCAAATTTAGTATAATTATAAAATTTAACATATGTTCAATATATCACACCAACTACCCGATATCACGTCAACCAATCATTTAGGAAATATTTAATTTTTATATATTATCATATAAAAAATGATATATTTATTCGTATAAACTTAGCAGTGTATCAAGATACAAAAAGATTTATGTTAGAAAATCCTTTCTAAGATTGTTTAACATTCCAAAACAATATATTAATAAGATTGTTTAAAATTTTCTAATATATTACCATATATGACGCCTAACAATACTTTCTAATATAATTTCCTAATATATAATCATGACTAACAAGAATTTATGATATAATCTCAGAAACAATCTTGTATATCTTCAAAATCTTACCAACCCTAAAACATTCATACTCTATAAATAACATTTTTACAGAGCTATCCTATCATACTTTCATCGCATTTCAATTCTTCCTAATCATTCACATCATTCTTTTGCAAAATTATGTCGATAGTAGCTAATAATAACACCAGTTTCACTAACCTTTCAACGTTAAGCCTTTCAAAACAGGTTGACGGATCGTGTCAAAGTGATTCACTTTTGGAAGCAATACACCGCTCAATCTGGAGAAACAGTGAAACTTATTTTAGAAACGCTAAAGTAAGTTTTCTTCACAAAAAGATCTACTTATACGATTTAGTCGATATGTATGTTAATAAAACTATTTATCTCTACATGCAACATGTACAAAGACATGTTAAGACCGTTGAAAACATGTTTTTGTTGGCGAGTGGAGAGTCATTAAAAATTTCTCACTGATTCTTATATATGGCCAATATAGAACAACTAACCATCAATACAAGATGGGATTCCTGAATAACACTTCTATTACTCGGAATAAATATAAGTTTAATGACAATTTTCTTTTCGTAACAGATTTTTAGACTATCTTTTGTGGTACTCTTAAAAACTGTTTTCTTATTGGTAAATTTTCTACTATACTATTTTAAATAAACTATATTACCGATAATTAAATATATTGATTTCAATGTTTTTTCTTTGTTTTTAAATTTTTTTGGATAGAAATTCAAACCCTTCAAGTCACTGGTAAAAGAAAAGAAAAGTTGGAATTTATGTTTTGAGATTCCCAATAAGTTATTCCTTATTTATTATTTTTTTACTAAACATTTATGGTTTTCAAAGGGAAATGGCATATTCGCGCTCGAACTATGAACCGGTATGATAGTCAACTCATGCACATTGCCTTCGTGCTAAACACTCCCACACTTTTATAAAATTTGAATTCGATTTCTGCACCAAAAAATCATCTTAAATACATGCATTGATCTAAACACTGTTAATTTAATCGTTAATGGTGATGAGTAAGCATATGACTAAGCCTGATTAAGCGTACGACATCGTTTTAGACTCTAGAAGATTAAAAAAACAAACGACGTCGTTTCATGATGTGAAGAATATAAAATTCATCGCCTTCTCCGACTAAAATCACCCAAAATCTCTCTACTTGCACTAAAAACCCGAAAATATGGCTCTGGCTCTTTCATTACGAAACTCAAATTTGGTAATTGTCATTCTGGGTTTCAATCCCTATTAGAAGTATAAGGTAAAGTATCGAAATTGGTCCTTTCTTTCATTACAAAACTCGAATTTATGGGTTTCGTTGCTTTGATGGATTTCGTTCATTCCTTTGAAATTATCTTATTTGTGGCCCCTTCCTTTGAAATCGTGTTAATTTCACTGGTTTTGTGTGTGGATTGATGATATATGCGGTAGAAATCGTGCTAACTTCACTGGTTTTTATTTTCTAATTTCAGTGACACTAATACCGTATTCCAAATATACTACGGTGAAAAATTCCAGACTCTTGAAGGTGGTATAGTAACTTACAATGGTTGTGAAGTTCATATGATGCACTCATAAGCTTCATATTTGTTTATCGGATTGATGGGCGATTTTCCCAATCTTTATATGTTCAAAAGATATGGTATAAGATGCCATATGAAGATTTAATGCAACTTAAAACCTTATGTAACAGTGGTGACAATTTCCATAAGATGTGTGAGGCTGTGTTTTAGACTAAATATGTTTCACTAGTGAATGGGAAACAAGTCACAAGACACGCACACATAATGAATTGTTCTCGGTGTAGTATGGCTGGTCATAACTTGATCGCTTGTGCTAATTATGGAGTGCCCTTAAAACCTCGGCCACCAAAAAAAGCAGAGTTCAAAATACACAAGAGTCAATGAATCTTAATGTTGTGGAGTTGCCAAGCCAACCAACGCAAACTTATGTTGCCCGTGACTAGATATTAGTTTACTTATGACATTGATTATTAAGGTTTGTTTGTTTTTGAATATTAATGTGAAAATTGTTGACTACAGGTTGTTGGTTGCAGGTTGTTGGTGTAGGTGATGTTGTTTTTTTTGGTAAAAACAGTTTATGTTCTGGTTGTAGGTTGTTGGTTGTAGGTGCTGTCGTTTCTTGCCCATGTTTTGGATTAGTAGTTTCAATCCTGTCGTTTTTTTCCCATGTTTGGGACTAGTAGTCACATTATTCTTTCATGTTAGAACTCAAATATTATTAAACATTGTTTTATCCTTGACTCACTGTTTTACGTTATAACTCAATTTCATTAAACTTCAGTCATCCTTACACGACCAAATACAAACAACAAAACACACATAGTTAAGAAACAAAGTAATAATACAGCGCAACCATTCAAATTCGACACATGATTACGTTCTTGAAGTTACGAAGTTCATCCAAGCATTCTTTCCTCCTCCCTCGCATTTGGCTAACAAATTTCAAACCTTGAATTTTTTCTCATATCCAAGAACCAAAGCTTTCAAATCGGCCGTCTCTCCTTTAAGGTCACTTATCATTGACTTTCAATCTCCTCTACTACACATTCATCAGTCCATTTGAACAAATGAAATTTTTCCTTCAAGAATTTCAAAAACTCGTCAAGTTTTGTATTATACTGTCAAAATCTACAAATAACAACATCAATACATTCACGTTTTTACTTACCCCACCAGAGCCATTTGGGAAACAATGGAAGAATCTTCTCGGTTTTTACCAGTTCCGGAAGTTCTCATCACCGACATTTTCCACATCTGCAAGTTTGTGGCATCCCTCTTTCTCCTTCACCACCATAACGTCACAAATTTCCTGCGATTTGAGGAAAAAACAAACTCGATATGAATAACTAAATTTAGAATGACTCATACGAATTAAAATACATGAGGCCGAAAAGGAGATTGGGTTGGATAAGGAAGACATTTTCTAGGGGAATTGAAACAAAACCTAATAATATTTGAGAAAATGAGCGACACAACATCGAGGAAGACGGCTTAATTAATTTATCCACAGCATGAAACGACATCTTTTATTTTTTTAATCGTCCAGAGTCTGAAACGATGTCGTACGCTTAATCAGGATTAGTCAGATGTTTAGTCATCACCGTTAACGATGAAATTAACAGCATTTAGGTCAATACAGGTATTTACAACGACTTTTTGGTGCATGAATCATTTTCAAATTTTATAAAAGTGTGGCAGTTTTTTTACACAGTGACAAAATGCATAAGTTGATTATGACATGAGTTTATCTTGCAGGCACGAATATGCCATTTCCCCAGGTTTTAAATAATGCATTCATTAACTATAGTTTTATATATTATGAGATCAACATTTGCCACTTTGTCTATGGGGTCATTTTCTAGAGCAAGTGATGACCTCTTACCTAGCAGCCAGTTGTGAGATCTGGGATTCACACTAAGAATTTGTATTCGTGGATTTGGACTTTTGGATATAGAAATAGTATAGTTTCCTATGAATCAAAGACTTTATTGAGATTGATCGTCGAGATAGAACAAACACAGTCGAAAGAGAGTACAAAGATTTATGATCGAGCTATCTAGTCGAAGTGTTCTAAGCTAGGGTTGGAATGTCCTTGAATGAATCGCCACTTCTTCCTTAAATACTCTCGACTTTGATCTTCTTGTTCCGATATTTCGGCCTCTTCATAACGATCTCCGAGATTTGCGTGGATCAGTTGAAATGACGAAGACCGGGTTGCTCTATCTCCACGTCGTCTTCTGTCGAGCTCGAGCTCGATCGCTTCCTACTTCGGCATTTCTTGGGCCTTGTCATGAAGTCAATCGTATAGGCCCAACAGAGGACAACGGTCGATCCCTCTCTGTCTTGATGTTAGGACGGGCTCATAATTATGGGCCTTTGTCTTATTTGTTAATGGGCCGGATTTCCTAGAGGGAAATCCAGTACCAACAATAGCCCCCGGCCCATTGATTTCGACAAGTCGAGGTTAATGGGCGATTGGCATTTTTGGAACGAGGCGTGTGCCTCGGGTGCAGTAAACCTAATGATTACTTCCGCCCCATCCGTAGATCTTGTTTCGATCTAACGGTCAAGAGCGGCGCGTGGGTCGAACTGGACTGCTTTTTAGCGCGTCGACAGTCTTGGCGTGCGTTTGTTTGAGAACTTCATCTTCTACCATGGATCTGGTCGGTCACCAACGGCTAAGATTCGCGGGTCGCGAAGAGTCTTTTCAGGCTCGTTCTTTTGCTGATGTGACCTAATCATCGTGCATTCATAGCCGTCGATCTTAGATCAACGGTCGGTATAGAGGGGAAGCAAGGAGTCCAAACCATCTCGATTACTACGAGTTCGAAATCGTACGGTTAAGATTTTGCATGATTCCCACTATAATTTTCTTATATTTTCCGAGGGTGGTTTCTCTCTTTCCCTCTTTCACTTCTTCTTTTTCCTTGCTCTTATTTTTATCGTCGGAGAAATTTCCTTCTAAAGCTCTTTGCTTTCTTTATTCCGATACACCGCTTCCCATGGATCTCAGAGATGCGACAGGAGCTAGCACGAGTACAGCGGCGGGATCGTTCGGTCCGCATCCGCCATCCGCCTTAACCGAGAATCATATTCGCCGGTTGAGAACGCAGTGTCGGATTTCTCCAGAAGTGGAGATAGTCGTTCCGTCTCCGGCAATCTCGCCGGAGACAATCGTGGAAGGCTACTGTTGTGCCTCCTACACATACTTCGAGAAGTGTGGGCTTTTCTTCCCCATTCCTCGCCTGGTTTCCTTGGTACTCGCCCAGCTCCAGTTGGCGTTCCATCCGATGACGCCGAACTTCGTCCGACACGTTATCGGACTCGGAGTCAGGGCCGCGTAAGAAGGAATTGAGTTCGGGCCCGAGGAATTTATGTGAGTTTGCTCGGTAAAGCAAAATACTCGCTTCCCGGGGACATACTATCTTTCTCCCCGTTTCGGTCGTGTCCTTGAAGACGTCCCGACTAAGGACGTGTGGAAAGACCGATACTTTTTCTTCAGGATAACTCATCACTCGGTCGGGGAGTTCGACTATTCAGTCATTCCTTCTCGGTGGTCTTCCAGTGTAGGTAAGGTTCAAAGTTCCGATGTTCGGTTCCTCTTATTGTTAGGTTGCTTCTTACCCTCTTTTTTTTTATCTTACAGACGCTCCCGAGTCACTTGCCACCAATCCGATCACTGAGGATTTGATAGCCAGATTGAGGGGAGGCACTGTCAATTGGGGCAGTTTTTCGGTAGAGCGCGTGCAAGCCGCTCTGCGGGTCAACCCCGAGCGGGCTCCGATGGATCGTCCGCAGGTTCTTCGCAACCCGGCGCCTTCTTCCGAACCCTCCCGGGCTCTCGTGGCTCAAGCTGCTCAGCCCCCACTCCGTATTGCCGAGCGGACAGGAGAGAGTGAGTCGTCTGGTTGTGAGTTTTTTTTATATATCGCCATTTTGGTTTGTCTGACTTTCTCCTATTTTTATATACGTAGCTCGACCTCTTCCGGGCGACGTCTCGACTGCTAACAGTCATCCTAGCGAGAGACTGTCTCGTAGAATGAGCAGTCGCCGCCACGGGAAAGATCCGGTCGATCTGTTCGACAAGATGGAGGCGGGTGACCTTAGCAATGCCCTTCTCTTTGCCTTTGGCCGGGACCCTCCTCCTCCTCCAGCCTGTCCCCCTCCTCCCGCTCGGACCTTGCTTCCTCCGGAGACGGGGCTAGAGGGAACATTTGCGGAGGCTGCGAGCTCGTCTCCTCCTTTGATCGGTCGAGAGGGGGTCGCGCCTCATCTCGAGGTGATTATCTCGCACGACCCTCGCCCGAATAGCTCCGGGGGGTCGGATCGTCGGAGTCGGGGAGGGTCCCTTCCTCCTTCGCCGAAGCGTCGTAAGATAGACGTGGGAGGGAGCCCGGGGGAGTCGGATCAGGAAGAGCGTTCGGTCCGACGACCCAGAAGGTGTTGTGTGTCTGCTGAGGCGCTTTAGGCCTGCGGGTACTCAGCTCCCGGTTGTTGGGGAAATGATTCTTGGTGGCCCGTATTCCGAGATGATGTCTTTCATCAGAAAGGTGAGACATTTTTGTTTTGGTCCCTTTTTCTCTTGATTGTTAACTTGACGTTCTTCGCAGACTGTCGAAGCTGTGAATACGTATGCGGCTCGGTCCGAGAACGAGGTGATAGAGGCTCAATCTTACGAGCTGGCGTATGCTCGGGAGGCTGCCACCCATATGAACGCTGAACTCCAGGAGGCTATGGCTAGGGAGGAGCGCTTAAAGAAAAAGGTCGCGGACCATGCTGCCGCGGAGGCTAGAATCGCGCAGCTCGAGTGGAGAGAAGAGGAGCTGTCTCGTCGGTTAGCCTCGCCGAGGCTCGGACTCGAACCATCGAAGAATCGAGCCGGGTCGAGCTCCGTAGGGCTCGAAAAGAGCTTAATGACCAGTATTTGGTGATCCTGAGAAGGCCGAGAAGAGGAAAATCGAGACTAGTGCCGAGATTCGTCTTCAGGAGACTTTGGCCAATATCGAGCTTATCGCCGAGATCGCGGCCGGGGAGGTGGACATGACCCAGGAGGTGCTTAAGCTGGTCGAGAATAAGCGGCTCGCTACGGCGGAGATGGAGGCCGCCGCGGTCTCTGATTTTAGCATTGGCAAGCTTGTTTTGCCGGCAGTTTCGGAGGGTTCTGTGACTATGGCGGATCCTCTGCCTGTTCCTCCGACTGAGACTGGTCCGGGGATGCTTACCGAGGTTGAGTCTCGGCCAAGGAGGGAGGCAGGCGACGAGGCGGAGGGCCAGGCCGGGGAGTCTTCTTTTGCTGCTTTTTAAGTAGCTTATCATTGTTGCTGCCCGAGAGGGCTTTTAATTTCTTTTTCGGACTTGCGTTGCCCAAGGGGGCTTTTGTTATTATTTGTCTTTACTGATTGCCCTTAGTGGGCTTTTGAAATATTGAGGACGTTAGGTCCTCCCCTTTTTTTATGAATTGCTTTTGAATCTTTCATGCCTTAGCATAGATCTCACTGTATAACACCTTAGTGTTGATTTGGTCGTTATGGAACCTCTTCAGAGAGGTCGAACAGATATTGCCTTAGAGTACAATCGAACCTCTAGGTCGACTGTACTTGAGCTCGAGGTCTTCGTCAAGAATTGTGCGAGGTACAACTCTTTCGTAACATTCGAGCTCGACGCTGAATCAAAGCGATAATTGCTAAGTATAAGAGTGAATCGAAGTAGGCTTACAATGATCTGTTTTGGGCGCGTGCGGAGGTCTTTTTTGCGTGAACGGCTGTCTCGACCTCGTTGTTTTTTGCTTAAAGGGGGTAGTTCTCCAATTCTTCTAATCTGTGTAAGGTTGGAAGAATTTCGTGATGTTTGATGGACCGTTTTTAGGTCGCTTGTTTTTGAGAGGGACCGTTTCAAGTTGCTTGCTTGAAAGGATAATTTCATATCACCTGGTCAGAAGGGAGAGGCCATTTTCAGGTCGCTGAGGAGGGATAATTTCATATCACTTTGTCTTTTGAAGAGATAATTTCATACCACTTGATTTTAGGAGAGGCCGTTTCAGGTCGCTAAGAAGGGATAATTTCATATCACTTGTCTTTTGAAGAGGTAATTTCATATCACTTGAAGAGATAATTTCGTATCACTTTTCGAAGAGACAATTTCATATCACTTGGTTTTGAGGAGAGGCCATTTCAGGTCGCTCGGGGAGTATAGCTTGATACCGTTTGTTTCTGAAGAGATAATTTCATATCGCTTTAATTTTTGAAGAGATAATTTCATATCACTTTGTAACGACGAAGTATTTTGCGATGACTCTGACTTTTAAGACAGAAAGAGACATTGATCGAGGGACTTATTTTGATTTCACAAAGATAAGCTAGTAAGACTTCGTTTCAAGTTGTTGAGCTCAGTAAGAGCCTTGTGTTTGGGGGGGGGGGGTGGCTGCGCTCGAAGTCGAGCTGCCTACATACCCTTTTAAGGGGATCAAGCCATTTCGTAGTTCGATTATGTTGGTGTACTTTTAGTGAAAGTACTTTTTGAGGTTGATGATGTTCCAAGATCGTAGTTCAGGCTTCTGGGTTTCTATCGATTTGAGTCGGTAGACCCCGTCCTTCACAACATATGTGACTTGGTAAGGACCTTCCCACTTTGCTCCTAACTTTCCAGCGCGTTCTTCCTTTTTATGGTCGAACACTTTCCGTAAGACGAGATCGCCTACTTGAAACCTTCGAGTTTTGATCTTGGAATCGTAGTAGCGAGCTGCAGCTTGTTGGTAGTTCTGGATTCGAGCTAGTGCGAGGTTCCTCCTTTCGTCGACGAGATCGAGCTCGTCCGTTATCATCTTGTTGTTAAGTTCCTCTTGTCATGGGCATTATTCTTTGCGGATGCTTGACACGAGGATTTCGGCTGGTACTACCGCCTCGATCCCGTAAGCCAGCGAAAAGGGAGTTTCGCCGGTGGATTTGCGAGGAGTAGTCCGGTGAGTCCAGAGTACGGCTGGGAGCTCGTCGCTCCAGCTCGTTTTGCACACATTGAGTCTTTTCTTAAGGTTGTTCATGATTGCTTTATTAGCTGCTTATGCCAGTCCGTTTCCTTGAGGATAGCGGGACGTTGAGTAGGTCAGCTTTATGTTCCAGGTTCTACAGAACTCCTTGAACACGCTTGATATGAATTGTGACCCGTTATCGGTGACAATCTCGTGGGGTAGTCCGTGTCGGCACACGATGTTTCGCCAGACGAACTCCTTAACGTGGACGTCTTTGATCTTTTGGTATGACTCTGCTTCGATCCACTTAGTGAAGTAGTCTGTCATTACCAATAGGTGTGTAGCTTTCTTTTTGTCGGATGGAACTAAAGGTCCCACGCTGTCCATTCCCCATCGCATGAATGGGTATGGTGATGAGATAGAGGAGAGTTTCACCGATGCTTGATGGATAATCGGGGCATGCTTTGGCATTTGTCACATTTGCTGGAAAAAGATTCGCATTCGGTGGCCATTTTTGGCCAGAAATAGCCTTGCCTTTTGATTCGCACAGCTAGGGCTCGTCCTCCGGAATGGCTTCCGCATGATCCATCGTGGGCCTGCGTGATCACGACTAGAGCTTGCTTTTTATCGAGGCATTTGAGGTAAGGTCCAGAGAGACTTCGCTATTTGTAATGTATCGAATGATCGGAGTTCTCCAATCTTCGTCATCATTAGGCTCGGGTCCTCGACTAGCGGATGCGGCTTGGATTGGTCCGTCGGGGACGTTCGCGACGTGCACGGCACTTCTTGGATCGAGATCATCATCAATCTCGATGATGTCGCGACTGGTGTCCTTGGGACGTTCCTTGTGTTCGACCCCGTCCTTTGTGATAGGCTCGTCCTCTTTCAAAGACAGAGCTTTCGGGGCTATGTCGATGCTTGGTTTTTCGATTCCCTCGACCGGTATGATCCTTTTGAGGTTAGGATCTGATGTCGACTCTAGAGCGGCAAGGGCATCAGCTGCGGTGTTTTCCCCTCGCGGGATCCGCGTTAGATCAAAAAAATCGATCTGTTCGGCGAGCGTGTGGACTACCCGTAGGTATGCTTCCATCCGTTCGTCTTTGGCTCGTGACCAATTGGGAATCACTGAAGGCGTCTACTTCTCGGGCTCCTATTGCTATCGCTAGTCTGAGTCCGGCTATTAACGCTTCATATTCTGCTTCGTTATTTGATGCGGCGAAGCCCAGTCTGAAAGACTGTTCCAATACTTCGCCAGTGGGGGAGACCAGTTTTACTCCGACTCCGGATCCTTGCATCTGTTGGGATTGTGTCCTGAAATCACATTGTACTTACTCTAAAGATAGTTGTATTGTCGAGATAGGACAATTCATGTGATACTGGGGAGTCGTAATGTTTTTCTAGAAACCGCTTATGACAAATGAGTTGTAACTCATTTCTAGTATCGTGTGAACCTACAGGGTCACACACCTAAGCAAGTTGGATACACTTTGTATGGGATTGATCATTGGTATATGGTCTGGTCAATTGTATTGGATGCACATTGAATTCGAGTTTTAAGAGGTGTGTCGATCAACACCATCGGGTGTGGTCCAACACAGATCGGGTTTCAAACCTTTCAAACCTGATGTCTCGGTTTGTTGACTTAAACGAATTGGATTTATCCAATGATCGGTTTTAGTCATTCCAGGTCTATATAAAGGCTTATATGGACGACCTGTAACCCTAGCCGTTGTTGAGACTTTTTCTTGACAGAAAACGCAGCCACCTCTAAAACACAGGGATTCCCAGGAGATCCGATTCCCGGCACTAGCATCCCGGCGGATTCCAGCTTGTGTGCGTGTGGACTGCAGTAGAGGCGCAGCATCTGAGGCGCTCTTGATCTCGATTACCTGATCTTTGTTCCGCTGCCAATCTCCAGGTAACCACGAGGCCAGTTCTTAGATTCAATCACCTAGACCCTTGATCCTAGGGATCCCAACAGTGGTATCAGAGCCATAGGGTTTAATCCATTGAATCAGTAGCATGGAATTCGATTAATGCAGTATTTGATTGAATTGATGTTAGTTAGTTTTCGTTTTGGTAAAAGAATCTCGGATGTGTTAGTATCAAAAACGAAGAACTATGTTTTCGCACTGTGTCGATCGACACAAGTTTGTGACGGTCGACACACCGCGAAAACGGCAAAAATTATTTTAGGGTTTTCGCACAACATCGATCGATACACTGGGTGTGTTGGTCGGTGCACCGCGAAAATGCAAAAGAACTTGTGTTTTCGCATAGTGTCGATCGACACAAGTTTGTGTCGGTCGATGCACCGCGAATTCACCTATTGAAAATTTGGTTTTCGATTTAGAAATCGCACTGTGTCGATCGACACACTGGGTGAATCGATCGACACAGGCTGTGCGAAAGGATAGATCGGTTCAATTGGATTGAACCGGTTATCTCGCATGGTTATGTCGGTTTAATTCGATTAAAAATTCCCTAATACCCTACTGTATCGATCGACACAGGTTTAATGTCGGTCGACACAGGCCTTGCGATTGGTTAATCGGTTCAATTGGATTGAACTGGTTATCATGCTTGGTTAAAAGTAGATCAGATCGGTTTAAATTGGATGAATTGATTCAATTGGATTGAATTGGTTATCTCAATTGGTATAAACTGATTTGATTGGTTAAGATCAGTTTGATTGGATAAGTCGGTTCAATTAGATTGGAGCGGTTATCGCGATTGGTTAAAACTGGTTGAATTGGATTTGACCGGTATTTCATTTGGTCAATTACCGGTTCAATTGGATTGACCGGTTATAGGGTTAGTTAAGGTTGCATATCAAGTGTCGACCAAGTGTGTCAGTCGATACATATGGTGACGATGCGAACCGTAATCGTTTGGTTTTGAACCAGATGATTGGAAAACCGAACCAAATGACCTAACCAACTTAAATAAGAACAATTAAAACTTAATTAAAATTAGAAGTTAAACGTGTTCTAAACCCATTGAATACACATTGGATGTGTATTAGATCAAAGCTTAGTTTTCAATATGGTCAAATGTCAAGACTCATTTCATTGTTGTGATAGTCTTGCCAAGAGCTTGGTGTCCACAATTACATGAGTAAGGCAGGTAGTTGTGTTGATGGTCTTGCAGTGCTTGACATCAACAATTACATGACCTAAGAGATTGATTTACTAACCTCTTAAAGTTCCGTTTCCTCAACTAAATATCAAGTAACCTTGATGTCTTGCCCAATCTTGTCTACTGTCAAGACTCATTTCATTGTTGGATAGTCTTGGAGTCCTTGGTATCTACAATTACATGAGTAAGGCAGGTGATCATTGATAGACTTGCAGTGCGACTATCAATGATCACAAGACTGAAGAGATTGGTTTACTTGACTGGGCTATCAGAAGTTCTGGGCCCAGAGACATCAGAGTGGATGAGACATTTATTGTCTTATCTGCGACCAAGAGTTGTACTGGGTACAATTAGCAATGATTTACTTACCTAGATAACTGAAGTTTGGGTGATGGCGAGTCGTCCACTCAGATTTTGGTGAAGTATGGGTCTTGGATCATTATATTCATAGAGGAAACATTGTTTGAATATAATGCGAGTTTTCTTATTAGATAAGATTTCTCATTTCCTGAACTTCATAACTAAAATTTTCTTTTCTTAGATTTCAGCCTATGTCTAAAACTACTTTCTCGTTGCGATCCGTCCTTGAGAAGGACAAGTTAAATGGATCAAATTTCCTGGATTGGTATCGTAATTTGAGATTTATTCTCAAGCAAGAGAGTAAGGACTATGTCCTTGAGAAAGCTCTCCCCGAAAGGCTTGGGACCAATGCCTCGCATGCAGTATATGATGCTTGGAATAAGCATTATATTGATGTGGTAGATGTGTGTGGTCTGATGTTGGCTACCATGAACTCGGACTTAAAGAGTCAATACGAGAACATGGAGTCGCCAATAGAGATGATCACCAGCCTGAAACTGAAGTTTCAGGATCAGGCACGAGTTGAGAGATACCAGATGGTTAAGTCTCTCATTGGGTGCAAGCTACCAAAGGATGCTCCAGTGAGTCCTCATGTCATTAAAATGATGGGTTACATTGATAACCTGGGGAAACTGGATTGTCATGTTAGCCTAGAGTTGGCTACTGAGATCATCCTGCAGTCACTGCCGTCAAGTTATGATAAGTTTAGGAAAAGCTATATCAAGAATGACTTGACGAAGACGTTGACTGAGCTGCATGGCATGCTCAAGACAGCTGAGCAAAACATCATAAAGGGTAAAAGGTTTAAGAAATCTTGTGTTGACAAGGGTAGAGGCAGGGGCGTCCAGATTTGGAATCAGGATAAGCCTGTGTCATCTTATAAGCCCAAGTCAGGCCCATCTGATGTTGGTAAGTGCTGCTACTGTGAAGAGTTTGGGCATTGGAAGAGAAATTGCATTAAATTCTTGGAAGATTCACAAGAGATGGAGAAGATGTACGGGACTTCTTCTTCAGGTATTGTGTTATTACTTCAAGTTCTACGTAGGTATTGGATACCAATTGTGGTACTGATATTTTTGAAATATGCAGGGCCTAAGCAACAGTAGAACGTTGAAGAAAGGACAAGTGGAACTGCGAGTCTGGAATGGAGCAATGGTTGCTGCATTAGCCGTAGATATCCTCCACTTGTAGGAGCCTTTCAAGCTTAGTTTTTGAATTAAGTAATTGCTGCTATGTACCTGCTTTAAGCAGAGATGTCTTTCATTTTCTTGTAAGAATTTGAATGTTTTTCATTTTGATAAAAGACAAGTTTTGCTCTTTTGATCTTGATGAAATATTCTATGGTAGCACCCCTTTTGATAATTGGGTTTTATATCTTAAACCAATGTTCGACTGTATATAACATAAATACCAAACGGTTTAAGTCTGATGACTAGAACTCGACTTTTCCTTGGCATAGTCGTTTAAACCACAGGGAGTGAAGCGAATTCAGAAGATCCATAGTTATGGGCTTTTGGGCTCATTTGATTATAAATCATATGAGATATGAATTCTGCTTACTGGGCCAAATGACTAAGGCTTCTTTAGCAGAGCTAAAGAAAAGGGCCTGAGGCTTATCGGGCCTTGCTCATACTGATGTATGTGGCCCGGTGAGCATTAGTGCCAGAGGAAAACTTCAGTACTTCATTACCCTTATTGATGACTTTAGTAAGTATGGTTGTGTTCATTTGATGAGACACAAGTCGGAATCCTTTGAAATGGTCAAAGGAGTTCCAGAATGAAGTATAGAACCGATATGACAGAAGTATTAAAGATCCTCGATTGGATCGCGGAGGTGAATACTTGAGTCAAGAATTGAGTGATCATCTAAGTGAGTGTGAAGTCGTCTCACAGCTCATTTCTCCTGGAAAACCTGAATGGTATTTCCGAGAGAAAGAATCGGACCTTATTGGATTTGCTCCGATTAATGATGAGTCACACCAATCTTCCATTATCCTTTTAGAAATACGCTCTAAAATGTCTGTGTTTACGCCAAATAGTTTTCTATCAGAATCAGTTGAAAGACACCACATTGGATGTGGACTGGAAGTTTTCCAAGTATGTTTTCCTGATTAATTGGGATTGCAAGGTCTATGCAAAGCAGTTGTCAACAGACAAGCTTGAACCCAAAATCTGATAAGTGCTACTTCGCTGGTTGTCCTAGGGAAACCGAGGCTCATTACTTTTGCAACCAAACCGAGAACAAAGTTTTGTTGTTCGGAACTCTGTTTTTCTAGATAGAAAGTTTATTTCCAAGAAAAACAGTGGGAGTAGAAGTACAACTCGAAGAAATTCGAGAAACACAGGAGGCTGCTCAACCTGTTGAGGGAGAGCAGCGGTTGGATCTACAAAGTGCTGTAGGACCTACACCTGTGGAGCCTGAATTTCGCAGATCCCAATGGATCCGTCACTAACCCGAGAGTGATTTCTCGTAACCAATTGCCGTGATCTGTTGATCATTGAAAAATGACGAGCCTGCGAAATTCAAAGGAGCGATGGTGAGCCCCAACTCCGAAAATTTGCTAGGTATGCATGTTAGCTTCACCGATCCATTTCTGGATTGAAGCAAACATCTTGGAGTTGGAATCTACGTTCTATTAAAACGGTCAAAAGTTTTGACTTGATCAGGAACGAATAGGAACCGTGCGTTTACAAGAAGATTAGTGAGAGTGTAGTTGCATTTCTCACACAATATGTGTATAACATACCTAATCTCATAAACGACGTTCCGTCGCTTAAGTCTTATCAGGACTTGGGTCGGAAGTCAATTTCAACAATGGACATGGGAGAAGCCGCGTGAGTTCTTGGAATAAGGATCTATTGAAATAGATTGGGTAGGCTTATTGGATCGTGTCAGAATCCTTATGTAGATAAGGTATTGGACAGTTCCAATATACATGATTCCAAGAATGGCTTCACACCAAAGGTCTTATGGCAATAATATTAGTAACATGAAGTGTCTTGGAAACTGGCTGAGCTAGTATGTATGAGTGTGATTCCTTATGCTTCTGCAAAAGAATCCATCAAGAATGCCATATTTTGCGCTCGTCTAGATGCAGCTTACGCATAAAGCATGACGAGAAGATACCAATACATTCCGGTAAAAGTCACTGGACAGTTGTAAGAAATATCCCAAGTGTTTGAGGAACACTAAGGATAGGTTCTTGTTCAACTGAGGAAGTGACGAATCTGTTAAAAGTAGTTAGACGGACAAAGACGACTCCCGGTTCCCACCTGGTTATGTCTCTTTGTCTGTGTAACGGTGCTATCTGTTGAAAGGGCTCCAAGCAGAGGACCGTAGAATAGTGCTTATTAATGAATGGCGGTATGGTTTGTTGGAATGGTTCCAAGCAAGAACACCACAGCCTCTCTCACAACCTAAGCACGAGTTTTATACTATTTTTGTAGGTACTAGATATCTGAAGACGTGGTCTTGATTCTAGTGGGAGTTATGTTAGTTATGATGTTCACATAGACATGCTATGGTCATGTTTATGGAAAACTGACATCAATATTATTTGATTATTGGATAATTAAATAATGGTCCCAAAGTATTTTATGTTCATTTTATAGGTCATCAAGTTGAGGACTTGATCATGAAACCCTATAAATGAAAGATGACATAAAATTATGTTTGTCCCTGGTCGTAGGTTGTTAAAGTGGGACACTAACAACCGTTAAGACTAGTATGTGAGGTGACGTATGACTAAGTTTCATGGAGTCATTGATATGAGTATCAACGTCAATCATATAGATATATGTTGGTGAACATATGATCGGACATGACCCGCTAATGAGAACTCTATAGGATAGTTATATCAGTGTCATGAGAGGTTCTCATTACAACTATAGAGTATAGTCCTTAGACCTGAGTTCATCATGCTTTCTAGCATGTGAATTGGTACGCTTTGACCTTGTTAAACATCGTTCCGTAACTGGCGGCTATAACGGCATTGCTTAGGCGTATCATGAAGTGTGTGTAGAAACAGGGATGGAACAAGAAGGGATTTGTCCCTCCTATATAACAGGAGAAAATATCTCAGGGCCCATCGAAGATTTGATACTGAGAAAAATGCATGGCCGTGCTCAAACGAGATTGTCAGTCGTTTATTTTTATCAGTATAAATCAGGAGTTCGATGAACATGATGTTGGCTATAATAAGGATGACACAGTTTCTTGCCTTATGCCATATCGAGATATAGCGACGAAGGGATTATGGGAATAAATGATTCCAGTACAAGTGGGAGATTGTTGGGATTATGTCCTGGAATCATATTGTACTGACTTTGATTGATAGTTGTATTGTCGAGATCGGACAATTCATGTGATACTAGGTAGTCATAATGTTTTGCTAGAAGCCGCTTATGACAAATGAGTTGTAATTCATTGCTAGTATTATGTGAACCTACAGGGCCACACACCTAAGCAAGCTGGATACACTTAGTATGGTATTGATCATTGGCATATGGTCTGGTCAATGTGCATTGGATACACATTGAAATCGAGTTTTAAGAGGTTTGTCGATCGACACCATTGGGTGTGTCGATCGACACAAGGCTGGTTACGAAACTGATGTTTCGGTTTGATGACTTAAACGAATTGGATTAATCCAATGATCGTTTTTAGTCATTCCAGGTCTATATAAAGGCTTATATGGACGACCTGGAACCCAAGCCATCGTTGAGACTTTTTCTTGACAGAAAACGCAGCCACCTCTAAAACACAGGGATTCCCAGGAGATCCGATTCCCGGCACTAGCATCCCGGCGGATTCCAGCTTGTGTGCGTGTGGACTGCAGTAGAGGCGCAGCATCTGAGGCGCTCTTGATCTCAATTACCTGACCCTATTCCGCTGCAAAGTTCCAGGTAAACACGAGATCATCGGTAAGGATTCAATTAACTAAACCCTAGATCCTAGGCTTCAGGAACTGGATGAAATTCTGAAACTGTTAGAATTGGTCCAAGTTCCTTCACTTATATCCATATGCTATGCGCTTTTCGAGGAATCGATCCCAGCTTTTGATGTCTTGGGGAAGAAGTCGTTTTACTTGGGACAAGTTGGGAACGGGGCTAAAATGAAACTAGTAGTGAACATGGTCATGGGAAGGTGAACATTTTTGCCTCTCTTTTACTATTGGAACTTGGCTTCATGACATCTTCTTACACAACATGATGAACGCCTTCTCTGAGGGGCTTGTATTGGCTGACAAGACTGGACTTAGCTCTGACACTCTTCTTGATATTCTGGTGAGATATAATTATTAAATTTTTCGAGTGGGATGTGAATATTAAATGGTGAATGTTGTTGGGCAGGATCTGGGTGCAATGGCTAACCCAATGTTCAAAGGGAAAGGACCTTGGATGAATAAGAGTAATTACCAACCAGCGTTTCCACTGAAACATCAGCAGAAGAACATGAGGCTAGCTCTTGCTCTTGGAGATGAGAGCGTTGTTTCCATGCCTAATGCGGCTTCGAGTGAGGTTAGTTACTCGATGGTTGATATACTCTTGATTGTTGGCATCGTTGAATCGTAAAAGACATGTTTTTTATTTCGACAAGCTTTTAAGAAGGCGAGAAGCTTGGGACTTGGAGACCTCGACTTCTCTGCTGTGATTGAGGCTGTGAAATTCGCCCGGGAATAGTTAACTTGGGGACTATATTGTAACGATTGTTGTATTCCCAAACGGAGAGTCATTACTCAATTTGGCAAAATCACATTTTAATCATTCGTCGAATGATATATCATGGTTTTTACTAGTTTTAGGCCATGATATAGATGTGTTTTAGTGTCTTTTGTCTTTGTTTAGAGTCTTTTACAGGTATAATCAGGTTGGGAGCTAAATTGGAGATTATGGAGCATTTTGAAGATTTTTGGAGTGATTGGCCGAGAGATAGAGTTCACTGTTCGAAACAGAGAAAGGTGTCGATCGTTGCACTCTAGCAACGATCGTTGCACCAGCGAGATGGGCCAAAAGTTCGGCGGTTTAGAAGAATCAAGATATTGCACTTTGATCCAGAAGTTCCTGATATTTACAAAGAAGCCCCTGGCCGAGATTGTGCCTATATAATAGAGTTTTTAGAGTTTTTATTAGATAGACTTTCATAATTAAGAGCAGAGGATTTTTAGAGCTTTTGGGGCTGATCTGAACCTAATTCATCATCTGTATTTGGAGAAGATTTCGAACCCCTTTTACTCTTATTCTTTTATGCAATTTACTTATCATATGATCATGTTTTCATTATCTATGTCTGAGTAGATTCCTAGTTAGACTTAGGGTTTCTCTCATAGGATTTCATGACTTGCTAGACTTGTTCACCTTCAGTTAAGGATTCAAACTATATCTGTTCTTCAATTTAATTGTGCTTAAAGCTAGTTCTAACCTGATCAATTAGAATCTAGATCTTAGGTTGCTAAATACGTCACGGAAGTGGGGTTTAGGAATCTGAACTAATTAAATTGGGCAATTAAACTTTGCGCAAACGAAAGTTTGGTTTAGGATAATTGTGAACATATCAAACTTGGGATTAATGCTAGTTTAATCTGTTAGTTCTCGCAAACGGAAGTTTGGTTTGCTGCACTTAGACTTAGAGAATTATCGCAAAGGAATTTGGTTAATTCTATATCTGTGTTTTGAGTTCTAGAACTGTGCTTAATTAGATCCTTGCTGAATGAACTGTCTGCTAGTCTGATTTCCTGAGAATACCCTAGGTTTGACGCTTTTAATTACTTGCTTTCACAACCAATAATCTCTGCTACTGATTTACTTTCTTGCACTATTTTCAATACAATCACATTGCTTATTTCTAGTATTCATTCCCTACGGTTTGATTCTCTTGAGACCAAGTGTCCCTGTGGATTCGATAACCCTATATACTACTTTGACATTGCTGTACACTTGCAGTTTAGTATAGGGATTAATTCTTGACCTATCAAGTTTTTGGCGCCGTTGCCGGGGACTCTTTGAGTCTTCGATAGGACCGAACTTAGGGTTTTACTAGAAATTTTTCGTTTTTTCGTTTTTGTTTTTCGTTTTTTTATTTATTTATTTATTTTGCTAACTTTTTCTCTGTTTCTCTCTGTCGCAGGTACGAATTTCGCCTTGCATCGATCGTTGCACCCTTGCATCGATCGCTGCTAAGCGATTTGAGAATTGAATCGATCGTTGCACTGATAGCATCGATCGTTGCTGGACGATTACAGACAGTTTATGCCAACGCAGAACACTCGAAGTAATCCGAACTCGAGCTTAGTTAATCTCAACCTAGAAGAACTTGGACGTCTAGAGAGGACTATCAGAAGAGAAAAGAGAGAAAGAATGGTACAAGAACGCTTGATCTTGATACCAGATGCTGATGGAGTCCTGAGGGATCCAGAGAACAATCCTTACAATGCTGCTGGGCAAAGGATTGATGCTGAGGGACGAGTGATCCCTGATGAAGTTGAGCCACAAGGTAGAGAGATGGTAGTTCATGAGAGAACACTAGCTGATTACAATAGACCTGATGAGTTTCATGCAAACCGAGCAGCTCTAGTGCTTCCTGCCTTCGAGAGGAATGATTTTGAGGTAAAAACTATCTACTACCAACTGATGAGGCAGATTGCTTTTCATGGTCTTCAATCAGAGCAGCCTATGGATCACATTGACAAGTTTGAGGACATAGTCACTGGCATGAAATATGAAGGAGTATGCCCGGACTATCTGTTCCTTAAGCTATTTCCGCACAGTCTTGCTGGAGACGCTAGTGCATGGCTGAGACAACTGGCACCTGGCCAGTACACTACTTGGACAGCCTTAAAGAGTGAGTTCCTGCGTCACTTCTACGACGCTGCGCGCTCAGATCAGTCCAGACAGGACATACTCACTTTTTCCCAAGGAGCTGTGGAGCCTTTGACAACTGCATGGATGAGATTTAAGAAATATCAGCGTGATTGTCCACACCATGGATTCACAGAAGTACAGCTGATAGGTATTTTCTTCAGAGGCATAGATCTCCCTTATCAGACTGCGCTAGATAATTCCAGTGATGCAAATTTCAGCACCAGAACTCCTACACAAGCTAAACGGTTGATAGAGAACCTGATTGGCAGCAATAGTTGCAAAACAATGGATGAAAGGAGGAAGAGATCTGGTGGAACTGTAGAGAATTCTGATATAGCTAATATTAGATCCAGATTGGACACAGTTTTCAATCTCCTGACAAATAAGAAAGCTGTCCACTTTGCCCAAGATGTAGAGGTGATTCAGACTGAGGAGGACACTCAGGAAGAAGAAGTGAATTTCATAGGAGGTTCCGGTTTCCAAGGTAATAGATTTAACAATCAACAGGGGAACAGATTCTCAAATGGAGGACAGAATGGAGGTTTTCAGAAGACCTATGGACAGGGTAATCAGAGAACCTATGGATCTACATCTTATCAGACTCCTCCTGCACCTACAGCACATGAGAGCAAAATGGAGGCTATGATGGAACAACTGATGGAAAGTCAAACCAAGCTTTCTGTAGACAACAACAAGAAGCTGGACGCTGTCTATCAGGACCTCAATGGGAAGTTTGAGACATTGAGCACTCACATGAAGCAGTTGGACACTCAGGTGAATCAGATGTCCAGCTCACTGAAAGGAAAAGGAGTTGCAGACACTCATATTAAGGCCTGGTCTGTAATGATTAATGATGGATCTTATCTAGGGGAGAAATTTGAGCTAAGTACAGCTGAGTTGGTGACTGAGGCAGAATTTTCGGATTTCTGTGAAAAACTCTCGGGTGGAAGTTGTGATGATCGCGATGCAACGATCGATACACATCTGGCATCGATCGATGCAGGTCGTGAACAAGCAGAGAATCCGTGGGATGAAAATGAGATTGATGCAGAACTAGCCCGCCTATTCCCTGGTACATCTGAAATCACTCCAGAAGATGTTTATGCACGAGCTATTTGGCACAGTCCCAAAGTGTCTGAAGTGATTAAACAAGAGATTGAAGAGCTGAAAAGGCTAGAAAAGAGTGGTGAGGACTTGGAAGAAATTCCATCATCTGATGATCCACCTTATCATCCATGTGTTCAGAAATATTTGAACAAGATGTTGCCATTAGATGAAGAGCTGAGAGAATGGGTGATAGTAGTTCCTCAGCATATTAGTGATGTTCTGTTAACTAAAGTCCCAAAGAAACTGCCTGATCCTGGAGTCTTTGTACTTGATTGTTCTATCTTTGAAGATAGTTTTAGGCGTTCTCTGTGTGATTTAGGAGCTGCTGGGAGCATAATGCCTTACTCTGTGGCAGAGAAGCTGGGTATGTTGGATTTTGCTCCTACTAGGACACGTCTTATCCTAGCTGATCAGTCCATGCGAGTTCCTGAAGGGCTCCTTATGGATATTCCGGTAAGAGTTGGAAACTACTTAGTTCCGACGGACTTCCTTGTGCTGAAATATGCCTGCGATCCGGATGAAGCTTTATTGCTTGGGAGACCATTCTTGGCTACAGCAGGAGCTGTGATTGATGTTAGACAGAGTCTAATAGACCTCCACCTGGGAGATGAGACGCTGCGATATGAGATGGAGAAGCTGCGGAAGCCACTGATAGATGGACAGACTTTCAAGATCTTGGAAGCAGATGATGAGCAGCTGAATGAGACTGTGATAATAGATCCTGGAGCGCATTTTACTCCATCTTTTCTTGGACTGAAGCATTCTGCAACAGCCTATTCTCCACCATGGATGAGGAGACTTGAACAGAGACAGAAAAAGTCTCTGTCAGGATCTTCCGGAGCCTGAAAGATCTTGCGCGTCCGGTCAAGCTATTGACCTTAAACAAGCGCTGGGTGGGAGGCAACCCACCATTAGGTACTGGTGTTTTTCTACTTAATTTTTGGTGTTTTTGTTAGGATTTTACGTTTGTTTTTGTTTCTGGTGCAGTCATGTTTGCAGGTCTCGGACAAAATCGCAGTGCAGCGATCGATGCATTTCTGCATCGATCGTCACAACACGAAATGAATCGCATTGCAGCGATCGTTGCGGTCCTGAGCAACGATCGACCATACACGAAAATCGCCAAGTAACGGTCGATGCATCTAATGCACCGATCGATGCTGTGCGACAGAGGTAACCCGACAGACATGATTTCACCTTTTCAATTTATTTTATTTTCTTTTTACCGATCCTTCGCTGGACACTACTGGGGACAGTATGTCTTAAGTGTGGGGGAGGTGCTACTGACGTTTATCTTTCTGTTTTCTTAAGAGTCAGTCCGTTTTTCAAAATTTTTTTGTTTTATTGAGTCAAAATTGTTTAAGTAAGAAACTATGATTTTCGGAGGAGATTTACAAAACTTGCAGGAACTTAAGTAACCATTGGGATGAAGTTGCAGGATCTATCCCTGACTGTTAGAAAACTCAGACACGGATCAACCTACTGGGAACACCCACATCACTTCAGGTATCAGAGGATCCTTTTACTGACTTCACCCCTAATACTGACTTAGATTTTCTCACCTAAGGGCTTGTTATACTTTATGTCGGATTCCCTGTTAGTTCTGACACAGCCTGTAAACCTGTCCTATTTAGTTCCCTTCTCCCCTTCTATAAAGTAAAAAAAACAAAAAAAAAAAAGATAATAAACTGAGGATGAGTTAGTAACTCCGAAGTGGTCATGAGAATAGTAGCAAACACTATTATCTCTCATGTGATCCATGGAATGTGTCCAAAGTACACCCCATAACGGGAAGAACACTGATAAAAAAAATAAAATGATACCCAGTGGGGAAAAATCAGTTGTTAAAGAAGGGAAAGAGAAGAAAGGGACTAGAGAAAGATAGTATGGTGGTCTAGAGCTGATTAGGTAAGAATCCATGTGCCTTTAGATCGATACTCCTTAGGTGAGACCGCACTTAAATACTTGCAGAAGTCAGTAGGGAGAATTTGAATGCTTGAATGTGATTGTGGAGTTTACCTAGGACAGTTGCTAAGTGTGGGGGAAGTACATGTTGGTCTTGATATCCTGTGATTGATTCTTTCAGTGGTTTACTAAGGGGAATCTGAGTATTGTAGCTTCTAAGATGAAATGAGTTTCTGAAGAGTTTTCAAACCTCTTCACCATGTTTTAGTTCTATGTTTTGCTTGAGGGCAAGCAAAGGCTAAGTGTGGGGGAGTTGATATATCATGGTTTTTACTAGTTTTAGGCCATGATATAGATGTGTTTTAGTGTCTTTTGTCTTTGTTTAGAGTCTTTTACAGGTATAATCAGGTTGGGAGCTAAATTGGAGATTATGGAGCATTTTGAAGATTTTTGGAGTGATTGGCCGAGAGATAGAGTTCACTGTCCGAAACAGAGAAAGGTGTCGATCGTTGCACTCTAGCAACGATCGTTGCACCAGCGAGATGGGCCAAAAGTTCGGCGGTTTAGAAGAATCAAGATATTGCACTTTGATCCAGAAGTTCCTGATATTTACAAAGAAGCCCCTGGCCGAGATTGTGCCTATATAATAGAGTTTTTAGAGTTTTTATTAGACACACTTTCATAATTAAGAGCAGAGGATTTTTAGAGCTTTTGGGGCTGATCTGAACCTAATTCATCATCTGTATTTGGAGAAGATTTCGAACCCCTTTTACTCTTATTCTTTTATGCAATTTACTTATCATATGATCATGTTTTCATTATCTATGTCTTAGTAGATTCCTAGTTAGACTTAGGGTTTCTCACATAGGATTTCATGACTTGCTAGACTTGTTCAACTTCAGTTAAGGATTCAAACTATATCTGTTCTTCAATTTAATTGTGCTTAAAGCTAGTTCTAACCTGATCAATTAGAATCTAGATCTTAGGTTGCTAAATACGTCACGGAAGTGGGGTTTAGGAATCTGAACTAATTAAATTGGGCAATTAAACTTTGCGCAAACGAAAGTTTGGTTTAGGATAATTGTGAACATATCAAACTTGGGATTAATGCTAGTTTAATCTGTTAGTTCTCGCAAACGGAAGTTTGGTTTGCTGCACTTAGACTTAGAGAATTATCGCAAAGGAATTTGGTTAATTCTATATCTGTGTTTTGAGTTCTAGAACTGTGCTTAATTAGATCCTTGCTGAATGAACTGTCTGCTAGTCTGATTTCCTGAGAATACCCTAGGTTTGACGCTTTTAATTACTTGCTTTCACAACCAATAATCTCTGCTACTGATTTACTTTCTTGCACTATTTTCAATACAATCACATTGCTTATTTCTAGTATTCATTCCCTACGGTTTGATTCTCTTGAGACCAAGTGTCCCTGTGGATTCGATAACCCTATATACTACTTTGACATTGCTGTACACTTGCAGTTTAGTATAGGGATTAATTCTTGACCTATCAGACTTCTCGCGTTGTTCTGGGAGATTTCATCTCTATAAATGTTGCGATCTGTTTGAGGTTCGCTTCGATCCCTCTTTCGGTCACTAGGTAACCAAGGAATTCTCCTGAGGGGACCCCGAATGTGCACTTTGCTGGGTTGAGTTTCATCCCGTATTTATTGAGAATGATAAAGCATTATTTTAGCTGGGGGATGTGATCCTCATACTTAGAAGATTTGACCAGCATATCGTCAATGTAGACTTCCATAGTTTTGCCCAGGAGTCCTGAAAACATCTTGTTGACGAGGCGTTGGTAAGTTGCTCCTGCGTTTTTTAGTCCGAAGGGCATGACTTTGTAGCAGTACGTGCCTCGATCAGTTATGAACGAAGTCTTTTCTTGGTCCTCGGGGTTCATCAGTATTTGATTGTACCCCGAGAAAGCGTCCATGAAGGATAGCAGCTGGTGTCCGGCGGTAGCCTCGACCTGTCGGTCGATGTGCGGGAGTGGGAAGCTGTCTTTAGGACATGCTTTGTTGAGATCTGTGAAATCTACATAGACTCTCCACTTCCCGTTCTTTTTCTTGACCACTACGGGATTCGCAAGCCAGTCGGGGTACTTGACCTCTCTGATCGATCCGATTTTTAATAACCGATCGACCTCATCGTTGACGGCTTGAGCTCGTTCCGGACCTAGTTTTCGACGCTTTTGTCTTACCGGTTTGTATGTCGGGTCGACATTCAGCTCCTGGCTGGTTACGTCGATGTTGATCCCTTTCATGTCTGCTGAAGACCAGGCAAAGGAGTCGACGTTCTGTTTAAGGAAAGAGACCAATTCGTTTTTGACTGGCTCTGATAGGTCGATTCCAATGCCAACAAGTATTTCGGGATGAGCATCGTCTATGCAAACTTGGGTCATGAGGTCCTTTGGGGGCCCTGTTTGACTTGGGTCGTTCGACCTTTTGGTCTGCATGGTGGCGAGCTCCTCCTCTTTCTGTAATTGCTACGCGAGGGATTTCTCAATCTGCTTGTATCCGTTCATGTAGCAATGGCGGGAGATCTTTTGACTTCCGTAAACGGTTTTTACTCCTTTGGGAGTTGGAAATTTCACGCAGATGGTAGGTCGATGGTACCGCTTTCATGTCGTATATCCATGGTCGACCAAGAATTGCGTTATAGGGAGCTGGCCGATCTACTATGACGAACTCTGTCATTCTTCGAACTCCCCCAGCTATTACTGGGGCGAAGACAGAGCCCATTGAGTACGTTGTTTCGCCAGCGAACCCTACCAGTGGTGTCTTTTCCTCGACGATTTCGGAGTCGTTGAACTCCATCTTTTTGAACGCATCGTAAAAGAGGACATCCACCGAACTTCCTGTGTCGATCATTATCCTTGAGAGTTCGACATCTCCCACTACTAGACAAACGAGGAGAGCGTCGTCGTGTGGTTTGTCGAGATTACTTGTCTCACTCTCATGGAAAGTGATTTCGTGGTATGGACCTAACATTGGGGTTTTCCCCCCCTTTGTCGGTTTCGACTCTTCTTTGGAGAGCCTTGATTGAATTGACCGAGTCTCGGCATAGCTTGGAGCCACCGAAGATGAAGTTGATCCGAGAACGTAAGCTCTTGACGGGAGCCGGGGGTGGAGATAACGCTGAACCTCCCGGGGTGCCGTTCAAGCTGAACTCGCCGAGAATAAACTCGACTCGCTTTCGCGACCCCTGAGGGAGTGTTTCGGGAGATTCCGGCTCCTTTGACCGTTCTCGTTTATTCTGAGAAGGCTTTTTGGTGTTCAACTCTTTGGTCTGTTTACTTTCCTTTTTGTCGGATGGAGTTTCCTCCTCGAATTATGACTCTTGTTTGCTTTCGGACTCTCGCTTTTGAGCCTCGGCTTTAGCTCGAGTATAGCAATCTTCAGTCGAGTGTCCTCTTTTGTTGTGAAAATCACAGAATTTTTCCTTCTCGAACTCGTATTTCTTCGAGCTCTTCGGGCTCTCGACCGCATTGACGTTTCCTGATTTACGGGAATCCTTTTTTGAGTTTGAGTTATGCGAGCCCGACAGGTTCTTTTCTTTTCGATGCTTTTCTCTGAGGGCCGTGGTTTCGTCCTCGAGGCGAGCGAAGGCCGATGCGCGATGAAGTGCGTCATCGAGTGTTTGAGGTTCGCGGACTGTTATTTCCTTAAATCGGTCGATGTACGAGTGAAGTGGCTCGTCGGGTTTCTGGGAGACGCTAAATAGAGCTGCCTCAGTAGTCTTTTCTTTGATAAAGACGGAATACTGTTTGAGGAAAGCCGTCATGAACTGGGTGAAGTTGTCAATGGACCTTTCCTCCAGTCCGGCAAACCATTCTAGAGCGGAGCCTGATAGGTTTTCGGCGAAGAGCCTGAAGAAAACCGGCTCTCTCTCCTCATCGGTAAGGTATACCCTCGCCATTGCCAGTCGGAACGCCCTGATATGGGCTTTTCGGGTCCGATTTCCCTCGCGAAGGCGATCCGGTCTGTGAACGGCGTTTGTCGCGTTTCTTCGATCACTCGATCGATGTCGGGCGCCGCGCTCGTTGCCATGTGAACTTTCGAGCTTAGACTGTTGAACTGGGCCTTAGCCTGTTCGATGTACTGTCTAAGCAAACCGTGTTCATCGCCCACCGTCAGGCATAAACTAGGCTTGTGCTTGATTGGACGTTTGTCCAGGGAAAACGGGGTCGAGAAGATCGATTGTTGGAAACGATCCCGTCTGGTCGACCTGTGTCGTTCGGAACTGTACCGTATTTGATCCGTTAGGATGTCCCGAGCTCGAGGCGAAAGCAGAGCCCCCTAGTTGCCTCGGCTGGATATTCGAACTATTCGGGAAAGGTGGTGGCCCGGGTAATGGTCGGTTTCCCGATCCGGTTGGATCAGTGACTATTGAATTCAAACCGAATGGAGTCGGAGTCGCGATAGGCGTCATTATAGGGTGGAAGCCGCTACCTGACGTATTGGCAAAATTCCCCGACGCTCCCGGGGGAGTTACTACCTGGGAGAAGTCCAAGCGTGTACACGGTGGAGGACTTATGGGGGTTCGTGGATCGTGTGTTGATCTACCCCCCCTGGTTTTGGCTAGCGAGCTCTTCAAGACGGGCGTTAATGCGTCTTTCCTGTTCATCGAGCTGCGCAGCCAGAGAGCGGTTCGCGATCTCTTGGGCCCGTGCGCTTGCCTCGTTGTTTCTCGTTCGGTTTACCAACAGGCTTAACATCGAACGGATTTCAGCGAGATCATCTGGGCCTTGTCGTTGTGGAGTAGAAGGCAGTGGCGAATTAGGTCTGGTTGTTCCAGATCCACCTCCTGAAGCGGGGGCGGAAATGGAATCATTCCTCATCCACACCCAGTTTCTGCTCGGATCATTAGTTCCTGACAAAACATTTGTCGGAGTCTGGCTCGTCGCGACTGTTTGAGCGACTGGGCCGGTTGGTGCCGAAGTCGTGGAGACTGAGGCAGAGCTCGTCAACACGCCGTCGGTCTGACCCATGATTCTTACCCCGGTGGTGTTCTGAGGAACGTTGTCAACCGTTTGAGGGTGGTCGACTGGTGGTGTGGCGCTGGGAGAGCCAGATTGGTCGGGATTCATCTCGATCTATCGGATCTAGGATCTGATTCTTAAGATAGGAAAAACTATAGATAGTCCCCACAGTCGGCGCCAAATGTGAGATCTGGGATTCACACTAAGAATTTGTATTCGTGGATTTGGACTTTTGGATATAGAAATGGTATAGTTTCCTATGAATCAAAGACTTTATTGAGATTGATCGTCGAGATAGAACAAACACAGTCGAAAAGAGAGTACAAAGATTTATGATCGAGCTATCTAGTCGAAGTGTTCTAAGCTAAGGTTGGAATGTCCTTGAATGAATCGCCACTTCTTCCTTAAATACTCTCGACTTTGATCTTCTTAAACCGATATTTCGGCCTCGTCATAACGATCTCCGAGATTGCGTGGATCAGTTGAACTGACGAAGACCGGGTTGCTCTATCTCCACGCCGTCTTCTGTCGAGCTCGAGCTCGATCGCTTCCTACTTCGGCATCGCTTGGGCCTTGTCATGAAGTCAATCGTATAGGCCCAACAGAGGACAACGGTCGATCCCTCTCTGTCTTGATGTTAGGACGGGCTCATAATTATGGGCCTTTGTCTTATTTGTTAATGGGCCGGATTTCCTAGAGGGAAATCCAGTACCAACACCAGTGAAGAGATGCTTATATATGTTTGATAAAATTTTCGAAAAACAATTACTACCAAGGTAATACATATCGATAATTACTATCGAGTTAATTCATTTCTATTCAAGATAAAATGCAAAACTTATCTATTTATATTCAAATTTGTTTATATGCATGAGATCTTCAAGTCACCAATGTATTTGATGCATTACATGGCTTGATAAATGTTGTTTACTTGAAGTCAATGAGTTTAAAAATGAATGTTTTATTATAATCAATATATTCAGATGTTTAGTCTTACATATACTAAAACATTTTCATTTACATTCATTGATCAGCTGCTCTCCAGGTGGACTTTCCCTAACAATCATAGAGCCTAAATATGAGAAAGAAGAATTACAAGAAAATATTCAATGGTAGTCTCAATTTCCTAAGCAAAAAATTTCAGATGTTTTGCAGCAATGAGGTAACCACCAGATTTTCAAAATACTCATTTTTTATTGCTTTAAGTATATGTAATTCCACTTGAATATAATAATATATGTAGTTCATGTTGAATGTTACATGTTGAAAAATGTAGGATCTTTTGTACCATTTATGCAATTGATATTGATTGGTCATGGTATTATTTTGAATGCAATAAAAAGTGTTCAAACCAAAAGCATAGACAACATCAAATGCTTCAAGGAGTTCTAATCATGTTTCCTGGTGTATTTTGCCGAACACATGAAAAATGTTTTACCAAAGTTAGTTTTTTTCCCACTTGGTCACTAAAATGGTATTTCCAAAAAAAAAAACGAGTCAAAGAAATCAAAGAAACTTGGTTCTCTCTTCAAACGTTTATTAATTACATAATTACCTTTCTATTTTAGGTTTAAATTTCATATTTTGGTGATGGATCACATATAGAAAACCAAGTTAATGCTTCTTGATTCAATTGCTCAAGAGCGCCTCAGTCGGCTGCTGATGTACTTGGTGGTTCGATTGAAGAAGTATTTTTTAAAAAAAAATCAATTGGCTATGCGATTTTAAACACATTATTTATTTCATTTAAAAACATAATCGGACATGAAAACCCAACTGTACTACTAGAAGCTCTAACCAATCCAACTGGAAATTTTTTTGAGTTTTTTGTTGTATTACAATGGAAATTGATGCATACAGTAATGCATATTACAAATTGAGAATTTTTGAACATGTCATGTTGTTCTTAAAATTGATGAAAACCCTGATCCGACTACTCTTACACCTACTTTAGGAACCATTGTTTCTGGAGACGAGGTAAACATAACCATTAAAGTTAGTTTTAGAATAATTTATCATTTCTTTTGTTCTAACTCAATATTTATATCCTATTTTTTTTAGATTTTAGGATTCCAATGTTTGGGCTTTAGTGAAGACTAATGAAGTTTTTACAACTTCTTCATCAAAGCGTGAAGGATAAAACCCTGTTGAAATTTGTGATTTCACACTACAAACAAAAAATCATGCACTAAGAATATTAAATTGAAAAAAACAACAAAAGATGGCCTTAAAAGAATACAACTACTGCTTGAATTTAGAAGTTTTTAGCTTTTTGGTTTAGTTTCAATTTCATACTTTTTTATTTGCTTTTGTTGCTGGGTTTTATTCGTGGGACTTTATGTCCTAATATCCCATTCTTTCAAAAAATCTCGGTTAAACTCATATGAGTTCCTTGATTGACCAAAGTAGGTCTCGAAGAGATTGGTACTCACTTGATTAAGCTACAAAACCGGTTCTTACGCTGTGGCATTTTGGTACCAGATCCATGTGACGTTCCTTGCTTCAATGGTGAGACCGAAACGAGCTGTACCTCTGACCGAAATTGAGATCACACGATAAGATCTCGCTGATCTTTAAGCTCAATTGCAGAATTTAACTGCAGCAGTGGCATCAATGATTAAACAACAATCAAACCTTCCAGAACAAAACAGAGTTGATGTTGTACAAGATGTAGAGGTCGCTAATTCAGAAGAAGAAATCGATAAAAATCCAATCACCAACCTACAAGAACATGGAAACGTTGGCCGACAACATGAAGAAGACAAAAATTGCTCTGTGGGAATTCAGGTTCAAGTGCAAAATTCCTGAATTTCGTAGGGGTCAATTGGCGGATGAATTAATTGATTGGTTCACAATAGTCGAAGAAACTCTCAAATTTAAACATGTCCCACTTGATCGATGTGTTCCGTTGATTACCATTCATATCAGAGATAGAGAAGCAGCTTAGTGGACCCAGCTGAAAACATCACATAGTAGGCTTGGAAAGCCAAAATAACAACTTGGGATAAATTGAAGCGTTCAATGCATAAAACGTTATTTCCTTATAACCACGAGAAATTGATGTTTCAATGACTACAAAACATGTGTTAAGGCAAGCGTTCTATCAAAGAACACACTACTGATTTTTTCCAGATGATTAATCGAGTAGACATCCACGATTCAGAAATCCAATTGGTAGCTCGATTTATTGGTGGTTTATGACAGAAAATTCAACACACACTTAACTTATTCCGTCCGCTGTATTTTTCCAAAGAACATCAACTAGCGCCAACTATCGAGGCTCAAACGCGAGCCACATATTCTTGGAGTTCTGCTTGCCCTGCTCGTACTATAACTACACATCAACATTAGTTGAACAAAAGACGGCACGCCCTGAATCCTCTAGTGTACCAGCTGAACAAACCCGACCCCAGACCGTAACGTTTAAATCCTACTCTTGTGGAGAAACTGGCCATAGTCAATTTGTGTGTCTTAATACGAAGCGCCGTGGATTTCTCTTGAGGAAATCAATGATGAGGCATAGCCTGTTTATGATGATGACAATCCTGAATCTATAGAATAACTGATTGCTGATTCTGGACCACTCCTTATGTTGAGACGTTCATGTCTTACCTTTCGCGCTCCGGACAAGTTCCATCAACGGAATTTGTTCCACTTAAGTTGCACTATTAACGGTATGGCCTGCACCTTTATCATATACTCCAGTATCTATGAAAATGTGATTTCTGTTGATGCCATTTCTAAGCTTGCCCTCTTCGACGAGCTTGATCATCTCTCTCCTTACAAACTTGTCTGGTTACAACAAAATAATGAGTTCTTTGTAATTCGACGTGTCTTAGTCTCTTTTTTTGGTGGGTGATTCATATAAGGAAAAAGCTTATTGTGATGTCGCACTAATGGATGCATGTCATTTGTTGTTAGGACGTCCTTGAAAATTTGACAGGAAAGTTCGACACGATGGATTCCTCAACACTTATACATTCATCTACAACAATAAAAAGTTTGTCCTCCAACCCGCCCCACCCATCAAGGCTTCATCTTCCTCAAATTCAATTATTTTGTTGCAAAAGGCACCATTTGAAGCTGATATAAGTGATTTTGGTTTAGTATTCATTATGCTAATCACTCCAAAAAATCATCATCTCCAACTGATCTGATTGCACCAGAATTTCACAGCCTTCTTGATGAGTTCACTGATGTATTTCCCGACGACTTACAACATGCCTGCCTCCCTTGTGAAACATTCAGCATCGTATTGATGTTGTACCTGATGCTTAATTACCAAACCGATCCCACTATCGAATGAGTCCAAACGAACACGAAGAATTACGACGACAAGTGGAGGACCTCGTCTCTAAGGGTTTTATCCGTGAGAGCTTAAGTTTTTGTGCAGTCCCTGCTCTACCCAATCCTAAGAAAGATGGTTCTTGGCATGTGTGTGGTTATAATAGAGCAATCAATTCAATCATAGTCCGTTATCGGTTTCCAATTCCACGGTTGGATGAACTCTTGGACCAAATTGGTTCGGCTTCCATCTTTTCTATGCTAGACTTGAAAAGTGGATATCACCAGATATGTGTCAACCTATGTGATAAGTGGAAGACAACTTAAGACCCGTGAAGGCTTATTCGAATGGATGGTTATGCCTTTTGGTCTCTCTTATGTTCCTAGTATGTATATGTGTGTTATGAATCAAGCATTACGACCATTTATAGGAAATTTTATTGTGACGATGTTATTATTTTCAGCTCATCCATAACCGACCATCTAGCTCATCTACGTGAGGTTCTTAACGTCCTACGTCGCGAAACGTTCTTTGCCACCATGAAAAAGTGTGTGTTCAGCACATCGCATGTTCACTTTCTCGGCTACATCGTCTCTGCTAAAGGACTAGTTGTTGATCCAAAGAAAGTTTCTGCTATAAAGTTTTGGCATGCTCCAAAAACGATCAACGAAACTTGAAATTTTCATGGTCATGCCTCTTTTTACCGATGATTTGTTCAAAATTCAATGCTTTAATGGCTCTGATAGCGGATTGTATTCGAGATAGACTTTTCATTTGGACTCCTAAAGCTAATCATGCGTCTTCAATCATCAAAGAAAATTTTTGTTCAGCTCTTGTCTTGGCACTTACTGACTTCACAATGGTCTTTAAGTTACATTGTGACGCTTCTAAATGTGGAATAGGCGCGTGTTGGGAATGTCCTGAAATCTACCGTACTATCTCTAGAAAGTATGATAAGTGTCGAGATCAGACATAAGTCATAAATACTGGGTGATCATGATGGCTTGCTAGAGTCCGCTCTTGATCTATAAGTTTAGGACTTATTACCAGTATTGTATGATCCCAAAGGGTCACACACCATAGCTAACGGGAAAGTTAAATGGAATTAATACGGTAAGATGCAATGGCATTTACTGTATTAGATCAGAGAATTGGGCCAGACAAAATACAGGCTTTTGCCTGATTTGTGTCTTGGGCCCAAATGATTAATGAGCCATTAGTCATTTGACTTGGGCCCATTAATGAGAGATAAAGGATTCGAAACCCTAAGAAAGAGTACACCCTTTTGCGATTTTCTTCTGGCAGCCGTGATCCATCTCTCTCTCTAACCTCTCTCTCTGATCATCCATCTCTTTGGTCTAGCAGCCACCCCTTGCTTGTAAGAGTGTGGATACTCAAGGAGGAATAGGTGATTCATCTGTTCTAGACTGATCTTGTCATTACCATCAATCCGCTGTGCAATCAATAGGTAA
Source organism: Orychophragmus violaceus (assembly GCA_030180135.1). Classification (NCBI taxonomy): domain Eukaryota; kingdom Viridiplantae; phylum Streptophyta; class Magnoliopsida; order Brassicales; family Brassicaceae; genus Orychophragmus; species Orychophragmus violaceus. The sequence goes on from CM058236.1 coordinate 44,222,276, forward strand.
TGTTACAGGTTTGGTTTTATGATTCGTTTTGCAAGAACCTAGATCTGTTAAGATTATGTGTTAGGTTGTAATACGAGAATTAAACCTTGTAAAACACTGTAATCCTTCAGTGGTATCAGAGCCTAGGTATTAGGTTTCTTGTAAAATTGGATCATAGGTTGTTTAATAGTTTTGAATCAATTGAAATTAAAATTGATTAAAGTTATTAAAAACTAATCGTATGATTTGATCTTGGCTTGTTTAATTAAACCCTAAACTGCCTCGCATGCATACTGCCGTGTGATGCGATCGATAATTTAATTATCAATGATCGATCATGTGTGTGCCGTGTGATGCCGTGTGATCGATGATCGATCGTGATGGCTGGATGGGACGGATCATGCGTTAATGGGCCATGTGAACGTGACGATCGGATCGTTGGGACGATGTTGGCTTGCGATCATCACGGCTCAAATCATCACGGTCGTGAGATCATGGCGATCGATGATCGATCGTGATGGGCCGAGTTAGATCGTGATGGGCCGAGTTGGATCGTGGGTCCATGACCCAATCATGGATCCGATCGTTTGGCCCGTTAAATTTTACGTCCCGCGAATAGTCAATCGGTTAAACCGAGCTTCGCGGTTCGTTGCCCAAAACCACACCGATTTAACCGGTCCATTTAATTGGCGGTTAATTGTGTGTTTAAAGCCTTAAACCGCAAGTTAAATCAAATTGGCTAAAACACTAGGTGTTTCTTCCCGGTTTTGGATTTAACTGAACCGATCCAATTTAATTGGTGGTTCAAGCGGTTAACCCAAATCGCGGTTTGCTGGAAATAATTTAATACATGGTATTATTTAATTCTGGTTAAACCGGATTTAAATTCATAAAATTGAATTTTAACCTAAACCGAAGGCTGGTCTAAGTTTGATTTGGTTGGACCAAATAATTTAGAGCTGGTCTGGTTTAGTAAATAACCGATGGTTTTGATAGTTAATTTGGTCTTGGACCAGAATTAATAAACCGGATCGGTTATGTCAAATTATTGGGCCAGCTGGAATTCTATGGTCTTGGGCCAAGAATTGGGCCTATAATTTGTGACCCAACCCAAAATATTTATAAAATATTAAATTAGAAATTTCTATTTTTAGTAAGTTACTAAATTTAGAAAGTTTCTAAAATAAGAAAGTTTCCCAAAATAGTAATCTTCTATTTTTGGAAATAAAAACTTAAAATTCCTCAAAAACAATATCAAGCTTGGATGTCTTTCCAATCTTGTCAACTACTTAACGCTTATTCGATTACAAATATGGCTTACAGTGTGAGGTGTCTGTTTTCGCGTAAGTAAAGTAGTATATAGTCACTAATTTCATTGGGAGTCCCAGATTTTAGTGATTATTTGGCTGTAAGAGATTGGTTTCCTTGACTGGGCTATCGGGAGTCCCGGGCCTTGAGACATCTGGTGAATTTGGGCCTCGGGTCCAATTCACAACCGAGAGTTATATGAGATATAACTAGCTGTGTGTATGCTTACCAAGTAAAGTTAATTCCGGGTGACGGCCAGTGGCCCACTTTGGATTTAGCTGAACATGGGTCTCGGAATCATTGTATTCTTATGAGGTTAAACAAAGAAATTTAGAATACAATGCGAGTTTTCTTATAAGTTGTTAAGATTGCTCTTTTATGAACTTAATAACTAAATCTCTATTGTCTCATATTTTCAGCTATGTCAAGCACAACAACACAAAACACTTTCTCGATCCGGTCTGCCCTTGAGAAGGACAAACTGAACGGATCAAACTTCCTGAACTGGTCCAGGAACCTGAGACTTGTGCTCAGGCAGGAGAAGAAGGCTTATGTCCTTGAAAGAGCTCTCTCTCCTAGACCTGCGAATAATGCCGCACAAGCTGTGAAAAATGCTTGGGATACGCATTCTTCAGATGCTAATGACGTGATTTGCCTGATGTTGGCGACAATGGCTCCCGAACTGCAGATGCAGTGGGAAGGCCTGACTTGTCCCATGGAGCTGATGGCAAATCTGAAAGCGTTATTTCAGGAGCAGGCTCGTACAGAGAGATTCCAAACTGTTAAGAATCTCTTGGACTGTAAAATGGCTAAGGATGCAGCAGTGAGTCCACATGTTCTGAAAATGATGGGTTATCTCGATCATTTGACTAGGCTCGACTGTCCTATAAGCCAAGAGCTTGCTTGTGATATCGTTCTGCAGTCTCTTACTCCTGCATATGACCAGTTCATTTTGAACTATAATATGCATGGGTTGATAAAGACGTTGCCTGAGCTACATGGTATGCTCAAGACTGCAGAACCGAATCTGAAGAAAGCCAAGGAGTCGTCTGTACTCATGGTGCAGAAGGGCAAGGGTTTTAAGAAATCCGTTGCAGACAAGGGAAAGGGCAAGGTAGTCAGCAATGAAAAGGCCAAGCCCAAGCCCGTGTCTAAAGCTGGGCCTTCTGATATCTGCCACTTTTGCAAAGAGGCAGGGCATTATCGCAGGGACTGTAAGAAATACCAGGAAAGTCTGAAGAAGAAGAAGTCCTTGGAGACTAAATCTTCAGGTATTTTTGTTATTGAAGTAAGTACTACTACTTCTGATAATACCACTTGGGTATTAGATACTGGATGTGGGGCTCATATTTGTACTAATATGCAGGCGCTCAGCAACAGTAGAAGGTTGAAGCAAGGGCAAGTAGAGTTGCGGGTTGGCAATGGAGCGAAGGTTCCAGCACTGGCCGTTGGCACTTACTTGTTGTCTTTACCTTCTGGATTGATTTTAGAACTTGAGAATTGTTATTTTGTACCTGCTATAAGCAGAAATATCATTTCAGTTTCATTGTTGGATTTGCAAGGATTTGATTTTTCTATTAAGAATAAATTGTGTTCCTTTAATCTCAATGATATGTTCTATGGTTGTGCCCCTCTTATAAATGGGCTGTACATGCTGGATCAATCTGCTCCAGTATATAACATAAATACAAAACGGTTCAAATCTAACGAAGAAAATGAAACGTTTCTCTGGCATTGTCGTTTGGGGCACATTAGTGAGAAACGCGTCAAGAGGCTCCATTCAAATGGACTCTTGGGCTCATTTGACTTTGAGTCTTGTGAGCAATGCGAATCTTGCCTAATGGGCAAAATGACACGGGCCCCTTTCAATAAACCCACAGAAAGGGCCAGTGAACTATTGGGCCTGATACATACTGACGTGTGTGGCCCAATGTCCACAAGTGCTAGAGGAAACTTTCAGTACTTCATTACATTCACTGATGATTTCAGTAGATATAGATATGTCTACTTGATGAAACATAAGTCGGAAACCTTTGAAAAGTTCAAAGAATTCCAGAATGAAGTACAGAACCAGCTTGGTAAAAGTATTAAGGCTCTTCGGTCGGACCGAGGAGGAGAATACTTGAGCCAGGAATTTCGTGATCATCTGAGTGAGTGTGGGATTATCTCCCAACTCACACCTCCTGGAACACCTCAGTGGAATGGTGTGTCTGAGAGAAGGAATCGGACATTGTTAGATATGGTCCGATCCATGATGAGTCACACAGACCTTCCTATATCCCTTTGGGGATATGCTTTGCTCACCGCAACGTTCACACTGAACAGAGTGCCATCAAAGGCAGTAGCAAAGACACCATATGAGATATGGACTGGAAAAGCTCCAGCAATGTCTTTTCTCAGAATTTGGGGTTGTGAAGCCTATGTCAAAAGATTAATCTCAGACAAGCTTACACCAAAATCTGACAAATGCTACTTCATTGGTTATCCTAGGGATACCAAGGCTTATTACTTATATCTGCGATCCGAGAACAAAATCTTTGTTGCTCGGGATTATACTTTTCTTGAAAGGGAGTTTCTCTCTAGAAAAGATAGTGGGAGTAAGGTACAACTTGATGAAATTCAAGAAGGACAGGAACCTGTTCAACCTAATGAGGAAGAACAGCAGGATGAATTACATGAAGTTGTAATAGAACCTGAACCTGCAGTACCTGAAGTTCGAAGATCCGGAAGGATCCGTCACGAACCTGATAGATATCAGGGATTTCTCGTGACTAATTGCCATGATCTTTTGATCATTGACGGTGATGAACCCTCGAACTTTGCAGAAGCCATGATGGGCCCTGACTCCTTAAAGTGGCGTGAAGCCACAGAATCCGAGATGGACTCCATGTCTGCTAACCGAGTGTTTTCACTGGTTGATTTACCTGCTGGTGCAAAAGCCATCGAGTGTAAATGGATCTTCAAGAAGAAGATTGACATGGATGGAAATGTCCAGATTTACAAGGCCAGGTTGGTGGCAAAAGGTTTCAAGCAAATTCATGGTATAGACTATGATGAAACCTATTCACCAGTGGCAATGATGAAATCAATTCGGATTCTCCTAGCGACTGCCGCTTATTATGACTATGAGATTTGGCAGATGGATGTGAAAACCGCCTTCCTGAATGGAATCTTGGAGGAGGATGTGTATATGACACAACCTGACGGTTACATTGATCCTAAGAATGCTGGGAAAGTATGCAAGCTTCACAAATCCATTTATGGATTGAAGCAAGCATCGAGGAGTTGGAATCTTCGTTTTGATGAAGCAATAAAGAACTTTGACTTCATCAGAAACCAAGAGGAACAATGTGTGTATAAGAAAACTAGTGGGAGCAAAGTGGCGTTTCTTATCCTATATGTCGATGACATATTGCTTCTTGGAAATGATATTCCAATGCTGAAGTCTGTTAAAGACTGGCTGGGAAGTTGTTTTTCCATGAAGGACATGGGTGAAGCCGCGTATGTTCTTGGAATCCGAATCTTTAGAGACAGATCTAAAAAGCTGATTGGACTTTGTCAAGATGCTTATATAGATAAAGTCCTGCATCGATTCGGAATGGATAAATCCAAGAAGGGGTTCACGCCAATGATACATGGTGCTACACTAAGCAAGGATCAGTGTCCTAAAACACCTGATGAGCTTAAGCGCATGAGTAGGATTCCTTATGCTTCGGCTATAGGATCTATCATGTATGCCATGATCTGTACTCGTCCTGATGTTGCTTATGCACTAAGCATGACGAGTAGGTACCAGTCTAATCCAGGTGAGAGTCACTGGATTGCCGTAAAGAATATCCTGAAGTATTTGAGAAATACTAAGGATAAGTTCTTGGTTTACGGAGGAAGTGAAGTGCTTGAAATCAGTGGATTCACGGATGCAAGTTTTCAGACAGATAAAGATGATTTCCGGTCACAGTCTGGTTACATCTTCTGTCTGAATGGCGGTGCAGTAAGTTGGAAGAGTTCCAAGCAGAGCACCGTGGCAGATTCCACAACTGAAGCTGAATACATCGCTGCTTCGGAAGCTGCGAAGGAAGGAGTTTGGATAAGGAACTTCTTGATTGAACTCGGTGTATTCCCAAATTCCACTGAGCCTCTAGCACTGTATTGTGACAACAATGGTGCAATTGCTCAAGCCAAGGAACCGAGACATCATCAGAAATCCAAACACATTATGAGAAGGTATCACCTGATTCGTGATATAGTGAATAGAGGTGAAGTGATGGTCAGCAGAGTTCCCACTGATGAGAACGTGGCTGACCCGTTGACAAAGCCACTCCCGAGACCTAAGCACGAGTTGCATACTGCTGCTGTAGGAATTAGAGATATTCAAATGTAATCTCTTTTTGAGTGGGAGTTGTGAGGGCTTTTGTTTTAGTTATTTTGATTGGTTCATGTAAACATTTTAAATGTTAATGAAATTTTATTTCTGGATTATTTTTAACTGTGATATAAAATAATCGTTCCAAAATGATTCATGTCATTATATATGGGCCATCGAAGTACATGAGTAGACTTGATCCTGAAACCCCATATTTAACGAAATGACATAAATCATAGTGTCCATAGTCGAAGGTTGTTGAAATTGGAACACCAACAACCTGTTGAGACTAGATTGTGTTGAGACTTATGACCAAGTTTCGAGGGGTCATAGATGCGCGGCATCAAAGTCGACACATAGGTATATGTAGGGGAACATATGACCGGACATGGCCCGCTGATGAGAACTCTACAAGATATTAATATCTGTGTCATAAGAGGTTCTCATATACGACTATAGAGTATAGTCCTTAGACCTGAGTTCGCATGCATGTGGCTGCACATGGAGTAATACGCTTTGATCATTGTCTAACGCTGTTTCGTAACTGGGAGCTATACGGACCTTGGTTGGGTGTATTATGAATTGTGTAGTTCATAGTGATGGAACAAGATGGGATTTGTCCCTGCCGTTTAACGGAGGTAATATCTCTAGGCCAATCGGACACGTGATAGCTGGTAAGAGAATGGCCATTCCCAAACGGACTTGCCCAAGTCGTTTGCATTGTCAGTATCAAATCTGGTCCGATGAACATGGTCTGGCTATAAAAGGATGACACGCATCTTGCCTTATGCCAGATCGAGATATTGAGACAAAAGGATTAGGGAATGTAGGATTCTAGTACAATCGGGAGATTGTTGGGAATGTCCTGTGTAGGATTCCAGTACAAGTGGGAGATTGTTGGGAATGTCCTGAAATCTACCGTACTATCTCTAGAAAGTATGATAAGTGTCGAGATCAGACATAAGTCATAAATACTGGGTGATCATGATGGCTTGCTAGAGTCCGCTCTTGATCTATAAGTTTAGGACTTATTACCAGTATTGTATGATCCCAAAGGGTCACACACCATAGCTAACGGGAAAGTTAAATGGAATTAATACGGTAAGATGCAATGGCATTTACTGTATTAGATCAGAGAATTGGGCCAGACAAAATACAGGCTTTTGCCTGATTTGTGTCTTGGGCCCAAATGATTAATGAGCCATTAGTCATTTGACTTGGGCCCATTAATGAGAGATAAAGGATTCGAAACCCTAAGAAAGAGTACACCCTTTTGCGATTTTCTTCTGGCAGCCGTGATCCATCTCTCTCTCTAACCTCTCTCTCTGATCATCCATCTCTTTGGTCTAGCAGCCATCCCTTGCTTGTAAGAGTGTGGATACTCAAGGAGGAATAGGTGATTCATCTGTTCTAGACTGATCTTGTCATTACCATCAATCCGCTGTGCAATCAATAGGTAATGTTACAGGTTTGGTTTTATGATTCGTTTTGCAAGAACCTAGATCTGTTAAGATTATGTGTTAGGTTGTAATACGAGAATTAAACCTTGTAAAACACTGTAATCCTTCAGCGCGGTCCTAAGTAAATGTGGTAAACTGTTCGCTTTCTTTAGTGAAAAATATCAGGTGCCCGTCTCAGGTACTCTAAGTTTGATGTCGAGTTTTATGCGATGTACAAGCAATCAAGCATTAGCGTCACTACTTATTTCATAAGGAGTTTGTACTTTATAAGGATCATGACTTACTAAAGCATCTTCATACACAAGGAAAATTATCCTCTCGACATGCTTCTTGGATTGCGTTTTTGTAACAATTCACATTCGCCATCAAGCATACATCCGGTACTTCGAACATAGTAGCTGATGCGTTAAGTTGGAGTCATTCTCTTCTCATGGTGTTTATCACTTCTGTTAAAGGCTTTGACACATTTGTTGACCTTTATCAGAATGACCCATTCTTTAGTCAGATTTATGAGGCTGTGATTGCTAGCCTTTCATCTGAATATACAATTCTAGTTGACTTTTTGTTTTGGGGATCTCGGTTGTGCATTCCCGAATGTAGCCTTCATCTGCAGATTATTTCAGAGCTTCATCGCGAGGGACATGTGGTCGGGATAGAACGTTGCAGCTTGTATCTGCTTTTTTCTTTTGGCCTTCCTTGCGGCGAGACGTGGAGCGATTTTTGGAACGTTGTTTTGCTGGTCAAAGGTCTAAGGATCATGGCACTAATGCCGGTTTATACTTTCCACTACCAATTCTGACGCTACTGTGGACTGACATTAGCATGGATTTCGTGCTGGGATTTCCTCACACACAAAAGGGAGTCAATTCGATCTTCGTTGTATTCGATCATTTTTCAAAAATGACGCATATTCATACCATGTAAGAAGATGACAGACGTTGTACAAGTCGCAATCTTGTTCTTCCGTGAAATATATCGTCTACACAGACTTCCTTCATCAATCGTCTCTGATTGTGACACTCGTTTTCTAAGCCATTTTGTCGTTCTATTTGGAAGCTTCTCGATACAAGTCTTGACATGAGTTCAGCATATTACCCTCAAACAGACGGACAAACCAAGGTAACAAATCGTTCTTTGGAAAATCTCTTGGATTGTTTGGTTGGCACAACTATCAACTCATGGGATGCACGTCTTCCACAAGCCGAGTTTTCCTATAATCATGTCGTCAATCGCAGCTTTAGATTTAGTCCTTTTCAGGTCATCTGTGAAATGGTCCCACGAGATCATGTTTATCTTTCTACCCTTCTTGAACATTCACGCATTCATGGAGTAGCAGCAACTTTTTATTCATTAGCAACCATTCAGGATCAAACTACAACAAATCTCGAGTCATTTGCAACAAAGTACAAAGCCGCTACTGATTCCCATAGATGTTGGCTTGATTTTAACGTCTGTGATTTGGTTTGGGTTCTTATAACGTGAGATCGTATGCCCGCACATGCCTATAAAGAACTCAGAGCAAAGAAGATTGGTCCACTGAAGGTTCTTGAACGGATAAATGATAATGCATATCATCTTGAGCTGCCATCGGATATCAGTACGTCAGATGTCTTCAATGCCTGTTACCTGTCACGTTATCTTCATGCCGATCTTGTTCTTGATTCGATGGCAAATCTTTCGGACCCGGGAGGACCTGATGCAGCAGCATACGCGGGAAAGCAACACTGGCCTCTTAATTTTTTTAGGTTTTCTATTTTTCTTAGGATTTAGATTAATTCTCTTAAAGATAAATTAAACTAGTAATTAATTATCCTATTTTTAATTGAGCCGGCACTAAAAATTAAGGTTCTGTATAAACAAGTCTCCAAAGCTTCAATGTATTACGCAAATTTTAAGTTCTAAAACAGAGAGCTTTCTCTTAATTCCTTATTTGATTTGATTCTCTCATCAAACACAAGAAGTTGGTCTGAAGAAACTCATACGAGTTCCTTGATTGAGCAAAGTAGGTCTCAAGAGATTGTTAATCACATGATTGAGCTACAAAACCAGTTCTTACGCTGCTCCACCCTTCATCCCAATCCAGCCACCGGTGGTTCGGAGATGAACACAATGATTCATGATGCCTAAAGATGTGCCAATGCTGTGGTCTATCAGATAGGCGTAGCCAAGTGACTCGCTCTGTAAACAACATGACCATCAACAAATGACAATTTGTAGACTGGTCCTGGGGCTGGGCTCTCGGGTTAGTTGCTGGTTATATCAACTTAAATATGAAATTGTATTAACTGCTTAGTTCAACTTAAATACATGCGTCTTCAATCATCAAAGAAAATCTTTGTTCAGCTCTTGTCTTGGCACTTACTGACTTCACAATGGTCTTTGAGTTACATTGTGACGCTTCTAAATGTGTGGAATAGGCGCGGTTCTAAGTAAGTGTGGTAAACTGTTCGCTTTCTTTAGTGAAAAATATCAGGTGCCCGTCGCAGGTACTCTAAGTTTGATGTCGAGTTTTATGCGATGTACAAGCAGTCAAGCATTAGCGTCACTGCTTATTTCATAAGGAGTTTGTACTTTATAAGGATCATGACTTACTAAAGCATCTTCATACACAAGGAAAAGTATCCTCTCGACATGCTTCTTGGATTGCGTTTTTGTAACAATTCACATTCGTCATCAAGCATACATCCGGTACTTCGAACATAGTAGCTGATGCGTTAAGTTGGAGTCATTATCTTCTCATGGTGTTTATCACTTCTGTTAAAGGCTTTGACACATTTGTTGACCTTTATCAGAATGACCCATTCTTTAGTCAGATTTATGAGGCTGTGATTGCTAGCCTTTCATCTGAATATACAATTCTAGTTGACTTTTTGTTTTGGGGATCTCGGTTGTGCATTCCCGAATGTAGCCTTCATCTGCAGATTATTTCAGAGCTTCATCGCGAGGGATATGTGGTCGGGATAGAACGTTGCAGCTTGTATCTGCTTTTTTCTTTTGGCCTTCCTTGCGGCGAGACGTGGAGCGATTTTTGGAACGTTGTTTTACTTGTCAAAAGTCTAAGGATCATGGCACTAATGCCGGTTTATACTTTCCACTACCAATTCTGACGCTATTGTGGACTGACATTAGCATGGATTTTGTGTTGGGATTTCCTCACACACAAAAGGGAGTCAATTCGATCTTCGTTGTATTCGATCATTTTTCAAAAATGACGCATATTCATACCATGTAAGAAGATGACAGACGTTTTACAAGTCGCAATCTTGTTCTTCCGTGAAATATATCGTCTACACAGACTTCCTTCTTCAATCGTCTCAGATTGTGACTCTCGTTTTCTAAGCCATTTTGTCGTTCTCTTTGGAAGCTTCTCGATACAAGTCTTGACATGAGTTCAGCATATCACCCTCAAACAGACGGACAAACCAAGGTAACAAATCGTTCTTTGGAAAATCTCTTGGATTGTTTGGTTGGCACAACTATCAACTCATGGGATGCGCGTCTTCCACAAGCCGAGTTTTCCTATAATCATGTCGTCAATCGCAGCTCTAGATTCAGTCCTTTTCAGGTCATCTGTGAAATGGTCCCACGAGATCATGTTTATCTTTCTACCCTTCTTGAACATTCACGCATTCATGGAATAGCAGCAACTTTTTATTCATTAGCAACAATTCACGATCAAACTACAACAAATCTCGAGTCATTTGCAACAAAGTACAAAGCCGCTACTGATTCCCATAGATGTTGGCTTGATTTTAACGTCTGTGATTTGGTTTGGGTTGTTATAACGTGAGATCGTATGCCCGCACATGCCTATAAAGAACTCAGAGCAAAGAAGATTGGTCCACTGAATGTTCTTGAACGGATAAATGATAATGCATATCACTTGAGCTGCCATCGGATATCAGTACGTCAGATGTCTTCAATGTCTGTTACCTGTCACGTTATCTTCATGCCGATCTTGTTCTTGATTCGATGGCAAATCTTTCGGACCCGGGAGGACCTGATGCAGCAGCATACGCGGGAAAGCAACACTGACCTCTTAATTTTTTTAGGTTTTCTATTTTTCTTAGGATTTAGATTAATTCTCTTAAAGATAAATTAAACTAGTAATTAATTATCCTATTTTTAATTGAGCTGACACTAAAAATTAAGGTTCTGTATAAACAAGTCTCCAAGGCTTCAATGTATTACGCAAATTTTAAGTTATAAAACAGAGAGCTTTCTCTTAATTCCTTATTTGATTTGATTCTCTCATCAAACACAAGAAGTTGGTCTGAAGAAACTCATACGAGTTTCTTGATTGAGCAAAGTAGGTCTCAAGAGATTGTTAATCACTTGATTGAGCTACAAGACCAGTTCTTACGCTGCTCCACCTTTCATCCCAATCCAGCCACCGGTGGTTCGGAGATGAACACAATGATTCATGCTGCCTAAAGATGTGCCAATGCTGTGGTCTATCAGATAGGCGTAGCCAAGTGACTCGCTCTGTAAACAACATGACCATCAACAAATGACAATTTGTAGACTGGTCTCGGGGCTGGGCTCTCGGGTTAGTTGCTGGTTATATCAACTTAAATATGAAATTGTTTTAACTGTTTAGTTCAGCTTTGATAATAAGGTGGGAGAAAATAAGGGATGATAAACCAGTGTCAAATTAAAACGTTTTTTGACTTGATGCCCTTTGCTTTGGAACATATAACATAGCCTGTTGAAAAATGTTACTGTAACTGCTTAAAAGGCCTTTTAGGATTTATATGAAAATAAGTTATAAGAAAACGAAGGTGTTCTTGTGACATCCGACTCATACCAGTTCCGAATCCGCCAAAAAAGGAATAAAAGAGGTCAGCGAGCAGGAGGAGAAGAGAAGAAGATGACAAGGAAGTAGACAAGAAAACCTGCAATAAGTATTCCTCCGTATACCAGCGTTTGATAAGACTTTACTCCAACTGTGTATTTGTACTCTATCTTACAGCATCTCATGTTCTCCCTTTCTGTTTCTAGTACATGTTCTACGTACCTGAAACCCAGTGTTTATATTTATTTATTTTGTTTGTTTTACAGAAAAAGGAAAATGTTTTAGGACATATAAGAAACTTACTGTTGTGTAAATATGGTGGTCTGAAGAATCTCTGAGCTGTTGAGATGAGCATCGTATAGTTTGTGGTCGTATAGCAAAGAAGATAGATCCACCAGTTGCTCCTCTACAGTCTGTTGTAACAGAAACAGAACAAAAAACAAAAAAAAGAGTGCAAGTAAACAATCCATCTGGTAGAAAAATTGAAATCGTAGAGAAGTCACAAAAGGTTACGTCTAGATATTTCTCTAATCTTTCGACCAACTCGTGTGGGAATGGCTCAGGCAATGTGGTTGTCTTTTTGTAGAATTTCTCCACCCATAGCTCCGTTCTGGTTTTGTTCTTTTTGTCTTTCACTGGCTCTCCAAGTGGTGTCTTGAGGTATTCAGATGCAAAGTTTTGCACTGCCTGTTCACATAATAACAACAACAGCAATTGGTGATTTCTCTGTGGAGCAAACTAAAAGACTTCTTTCTTTACAAGTTACAGTTTGCTTACCTCTGATGTTTCACGGATTTTGCGTAGAGCAGAATCAACCCGTGCATATATAGTATTCCTCTGCGGTTTAAAGAAACCATAACTCAATAAATTCAGAATGATTTCAACGGTATTTTACTTTCAGAAATCAGAATGACTGGACTCACCAGTGCAACATCTTGAAGCATTTGACTCATCTGAGAGACGTTTGAGAACGGTCCGAACGGGTGACAACCAGCTGCCCAAAGCCAATTGGTGACGGGCCTTTCATGCGCATGAGAGGTCTTTTCATATGGTGCACTTACACCTCCTAAAGCAGATGCTATACCTGCAAGTATATGCCGCTGTACTTGTGATGGAACAGCGTGCTGTCTCTCCGTTTCAGAAACATAACTGAACAAACATGAAATCAGAACCGATTTGACGACCAGAGTAGCAAGCTTCTCATTGTTTTTTTACGTTATTGTTGATGCGTTTTGCTCACCTCAAAGGTATTTTCTCGTTTAGATGCTGAAGCACAATGACTACATCACTGCTCGCCCACACGAGGCTCTCGTCTTCCATCATGAGCATTGGGTCCACATCAGCTAATGAGAGTATAAACCTATATACATATTTAGATCAGTTTCTGGTTTGGTTCAGAGTGTAATTTATACACTTCAATCATTGGATCTTGCTTGGCCAGTGTAATGAATAGTCCGATCAGTTGGTTTGTGTTAATCAACTCACACTGGAATAACTCTTGTTCCGTAAGTCCGGTAGAGATCGCCTTTTTTCTTAACAGCCTTCTTTTTCTTTCCCTTCTGAAGTTTCGAGCTATAAGATGACCAGAGAGGCTTGTGCTTTACTATGGAATCACTCGATCCTTCAGATTCATCTGCCCAGCTCTGAGTACAAACATATGGAATCTCTTCCATGAAAGAAACGAAACTTGCGAAACAATTATGCATAAGAATTCATGAGATTTACCTGGCGGAGGAAATATTTATTAGAAAGCCCAGGGTCAGACACATCGAGTAAACCAGCAGCTAGAACATCAGTAGACCTTTCCATCTCCTGCAATGGCCAATAAGAATCACGAGACTTCACTGGTTGGAATAGTAACAGCAGGTTAAGAATTAATATTTTTCTCTGGTACCCAACATTTCCTAGCTTAATCTATATCCGAACCACAGTTGCCAACTACTGAAACTCACTTCTTTGAGGATAGCACCATCTAGGAATGTTTTGGTATGCACATGGAATCTTCCGTCCTTCTTAGTTTCCTGAAGGGAATGCCCCCGCATGGCTTTTGAGACAGCTATAGCTAACTTCTCATGGCGATGTAATGGATGAGCCCCTCCAACGATCACTACTTCTTGCCCCTCATGAATCATTTTCTTTACCTGCAAAGACTCGGGTTCAGTTAGCATGTGAGAACCTACAGAGTCAAATCCTTGTACGTACTTTGTAGAACAGTACGGGTGTTAACTTTCTGATAGCAGTAAGAACTTGCCTAACATGTCTTCTAACTAATCATAATGACTCATAGGGATACAAACACCATTCAGCGAACAAAAGAAAGTATAAGAACCACCATTATATCACGCACATCATTCAATTAACGCATGAAGTCTTACCTCAGATTCTATCTCTTCAATATTTATGCTGTAATTCTGTCCTCTTTCCATGATATTATATCGATTGTGATTTTGGAGCACAATGATAGGCACCAGCACTCTAGTTGCTAGATCAACTGTCTCAAACCTGGATACACTCAGAATGAATCATCTAAGCGTAATTTCCATGACTAGAAGTACGAAAGTCTCAGGTATCAAACTACCTGACATCTGGGGCTATGACATGCTCAATAGTAGTAGCTACTAACGAAGCTAACTGACCAGAAAAGATATCGTGGGTAGACTGATGACCAACACTGGTAACATCTCCAGGAAGCACAATGTTTCGTATCCTTGGCAATGTTCTGGGACTAACACTTCCTTCTTCAGTTTCAATCTTCCCATATGTACAAGGCCCCGCAGACAAATCTATGACAACATATCTACCACGAAGAAAAACACATCAGAAATAAAGCATAGAACAATTAGGCTAACAACATCTTTAATATTTATTTAGAACAATTAAACCGATTACTAGGATAAATTATGATTACCAAAGTGAAATGAAGTAATAATAAGTGCCTATCTTCTTGGTAATCCTCTAAAGTTTTTCCTTTTCTTTCTGGATATCTAAAATCAACAACAGGGCAAAAATATCATACATCTTTTCTTATGCATAATTTGATGATACCTAGATAGATCATATATGTAATGCTTTCGGAATAGGGTGGTAAATTTGTCTGGATCACATCTATGGCACAATCATATCACTCATACGGATAACAAAGAGATACCAAGAAAGAACCCACTGAATACTTAATCCATATTTTACCGCAAGTGAGGAAAGAAGAAAAGTAAAGATGAGTTTACCTGCCTGATCCAAGCCAAACTTGGGACGCTCCTCCACCATTGTATCTATATCGATAAATATAATCTGCCTCTTGTTTCTCCCTGTCTGCATCACTAAGCTCTGGTAGCTTCGAAAACATCAAGCTGTCTAGATCAATCTCTGTATTTCGAGGATCCATCCTTACCTGAATAATGAGTAAAGAAAATAAAAGGGGAAGTTAAAGAAGAACCCAACAGGATATAATCAATTACCGAATGAATGCAAACATGACATGAAAAAAGCATCTTCAAGAACAATGAGAGAGAAGAGGGTTATAAACCTAAGAAGACATCAAACTCTTCCAAAGAAAATATATAAAACAAGAACAGGTAATGCATTTAGACATTGTGCATACCATATGCGAGATTCAAAAAGTTAGAAGAGCACTGCAAGCCATACCTTATCAAAATTCACTACAAATATGGCACTTGGTATGGGTTTATCCGCTGTTCCTGCTGATCCAGCTCCCACGTCCATATCAAATATATAAGAGTATAGCCGGTTAAATGCGGATTCAACTTTTGTTGCCTCTACGTCGTAGGCCGGTAAGAGTCTTCCAAAGTCAGCCTAAATGAAAAATAAAATAAAATTCAGCTCAGTGTCATATACATCAAGATGTAGGTTTCACAGCAAAGCTATATACATTTCATCAACATATTTATATGTGTACATGTGTGTGTTTGTGAAATTGTTATGAGAGAGTGAAATTTGAGATGAGAAGATCACGGAAACCTCTAATGCAGTCCCAGCAGACACCATGGCTTCTTTCACTGCCTTCTCCAGAGCTACTAATTCAGGTTGCCCAACCTAAAAAAACAAAAAAAATTAATGATGAATATTTGAGTAGTGGATCAATGGGGACACGGTGAATATCTTGCCATCAGAAGTCACTAAGACTTCTAATTGAGGACAAACAGCTACATGCAAAGTATTAATCTGAATCAAGAAGCAAAACGCCAGACAGCTCAATCAAGAACGAGATTCCAGAACTTGCATAGCTTAGTTTGATAACAATCCAAAACGAGAGGAAAAAAAAAGTTATCTAACACATAAGATTCTCAATCCTGAAAAGGAAAAAAACAAGAAACAAAACAAAATCGTGAAGATTGGCTTAAGATAAATAAATACTCACAGGAAACACATTGTAAACCAGTCGATGTTCGATATCAAGTGGCTCTCCCGTCTCTTGGCATGAGGGCCTATGGGTCGAGAAGCAAACTTTTAAGAACTCCTCCAATTTGTGAGGATCCACAGCATATCTGTATCCTCCATCCCCATTCATACCTACAAGGACTATATTCACTTCCAGGGGAATTTGAAATGGTACCTGCAAACGAAAAAGTAGAGGAGCATAACTAAAATCCAAGTTTCATAATGTGAAATCCAAATAATCAACAAAGATGCAGATAATTTGAGTGTAAAAATTCATAGCCACAAGCAGGAACAAAGTTATGATCATACGCGTGAAGCCAGAATAACGAGATCATTACGAACTTAACGCTTTTAATTGCACTTGAGTGACTCCACAAAGCCAATTATACGACGATTTATTCTTCTATCTTATCCAGACTCACCGATGATGATGATTTACATTACTTAAGGTGGAAATTACCTCGGCACGGGAGTGAAGCATGCGGCGGACATCAGATCGCACGCTCTCTCGTACGTCGAGGAATGCGCTGTGATGCCAGTGTGGGTGACCCGGCTCGCGGCGGAAAGGTTGCTGAGCCGACTCAGTCCGGGAAACGAGTCCAGTTAAAACAGTGAGAAACGCAACGAATAGGAGAGAATAAAGTGAAGTCGATTGTAAATCCGATCTGAGCTCCATGACTGAAAAACAACCGGGGAGATTTCAGTCACCTCCGATTTGGACTGGAGTTGAGAGAGACGATACTAGAAGAGAGAATTGGAGAATGAAAGCTAATTACTAAAAGACCCTCAATTTTTGCTGACGAATATATTAGAAGCAACAAGCAACTTGTTACTTCTCATGTCGTCGCTTTCCCCAAGAAATATCAAACGCCATGTCTTTTATCAGTCCCTTTAAACAAGTTCGTAACAGCTTTCTCCTCTTGTCCCAAAGTCCCTCCTTCCTTACCTCTTGGAAGCAAAAAAGGAATGGATCGCGTGATCTTCTTCCTCCTCGTAGCAGCTGCTTTATTGGTCGCCATCTCCGGTGAGGTGGACGACAGTTTCGATAATCCGATCAGGCAAGTCGTCCCGGAGGAGAACGATGAACAACTCCTCAACGCAGAACACCACTTCTCTCTATTCAAATCCAAGTACGAGAAGACTTATGCGACTCAGGTGGAGCACGATCACCGGTTCCGTGTCTTCAAGGCTAATTTACTGAGAGCCAGGCGTCACCAGATACTGGATCCGTCAGCCGTCCACGGCGTCACGCAATTCTTAGATCTTACTCGGAAGGAATTCAGCCGTAAGTATCTAGGGCTGAAACGGCGGTTCCGTCTTCCCAGTGACATTCAGAAGGCGCCGATCCTTCCTACTAGCGATCTCCCGACGGACTTCGATTGGCGTGAACAAGGAGCCGTCACTCCCGTTAAAAACCAGGTATGTGAAAAGACCTCAGTGTAAATCAAGAGTTTCCAGAAATAGAGACTGAATGATCAACTATTTAGTGTGTTTTAAGTTTGAAAAGGGTACGTGCGGATCATGCTGGTCGTTTAGCGCCACAGGAGCTCTTGAAGGAGCTCATTTTCTGGCGACTAAAGAGCTTGTTAGCCTCAGTGAGCAGCAGCTCTTGGATTGCGATCATGAGGTTTGTTTTGTCTATCCCTTTCCATCATCCATTGTTTGGTAACTAATTTTGGCATTGAAATCTTCCTTTTACTGCAGTGTGATCCAGACCAAGCCAATTCATGTGACTCTGGATGCAGTGGAGGAGAAATGAACAACGCTTTTGAGTACACTCTCAAAGCTGGTGGCCTTATGAAGGAAGCAGACTATCCTTATACAGGACGTGACCATTCCGTCTGCAAGTTCCACAAGAGCATGATCGCCGCGACAGTGTCTAACTTCAGCGTTGTCTCTGCGGATGAAGACCAAATCGCTGCAAATCTAGTCGAACACGGTCCTCTTGCTAGTAAGTTCTTTATTAAAAAACACACCCACAATTGTTAGAATTTCAGAGTATGAAAGAATAATTAAGTGAGAATGGAAGATTAGAAGAGTTTTGAGAGAGCAAGAACAAGAGAGATTAAGCTTTAGGGAAGAATAAAATCCCAAAGTTAAAGTATCATAAGTGTTTACAAGAGTATATATATGTTATACAACTAGGGCAACAAAGAGAATCCATGTCGCCGACACCATCAGTGACACATGAAGTTCAGAATGTTCAGAATCTTCTTTTGACAGAAACCATGTCGCCGACACCATCGGTAACACATGAAGTTCAGAATCTTCTTCAGCGTCTATGTCGCCGACACCGTCGGTGACACATCAAGTTCAGACTCAATATTTATCTCATGATCAATACTCCCCCTCAAGCTTAGACTTTGGAATCACCCTAAAATGCTAAGCTTGGAATGATCATGGCAACACCTCATTAAAAACCTTGATGTGAAAAACCACGTGGGACAAAACCACATCAAGGGAAAAGGAGTATGCTGCACATGAATCATGAGAGTTCTAATCATGGATGGATACAAGTCCTAGTTTGGGAAAGATGTGATCACAAACCTTGAGACTTGCAGCCTTGGTGAAGATATCTGCTAATTGATCTTTACTTCTTGTATAGCAGGGTAGGACAGTTCCATCTTCAATCTTCTCCCTGACCTTGTGACAATCAATTTCTATGTGTTTAGTCCTTTCATGAAACACAGAATTTGAGGCTATATGGATTGCAGCCTGATTGTCACAGTGGAAGGTAATGGGACTTGATTGCTCAATGCCAAAGTCCTTAAGGAGAGCCTTCAGCCATGTCAACTCGCTTGTGAGCTTCCTCATTGCTCTATACTCGGCTTCAGCACTCGAACATGAGACAACCTTCTGCTTCTTTGTCTTCCAAGTTACCAAATTTCCTCCAATGAAAGTGCAATAACCGGTAGTAGATTTCCTATCATTTTTATCACCAGCCCAATCTGCATCACAATATCCAACAATCTCAGTGTTATCATTCTTACCCATCCAAATGCCTTGTCCTTGGGAGCCCTTGAGATATCTGAGGATCCTTTCTATCATGCTCCAATGGTAAACAGTAGGTGTTTGCATGTGTTGGCTTACTTGATTCACAGCAAAGCAAAGATCTGGTCTAGTGAGAGTAAGGTAGATGAGCTTCCCAACCATTCTTCTGTATAAAGACACATCCCTGAACTTATCATTATCCGATTTCTCCCCCTTTCTTTTGACTTGGTAGCCATCTTCAAGAGGAGTCTTAGCTATCTTGCTATCTTGCATTCTTGTTTCTGTCAACAAGTCCTTCACATACTTTCTTTGAGATAGAAACAGCCCATCCTGAAATCTGCAAACTTCAATTCCCAAGAAGTATTTCAACTCACCAAGATCCTTGATGTCAAATGAACTCTTGAGGAAGGCTTTGGTGGATTTAATTCCTTCTTTATCACTTCCAGTAATGATAAGATCATCCACATATATCAGTACCACAACCACGCCTAAAGAGCTTTGAAGAGTGAACAAGGTATGGTCAGATTGAGATTTCCTGAACCATGATCCATAAGAGTGTGGCTTAGCTTGTGATACCAAGCTCTTGGTGACTGCTTCAGACCATAGATCGCTCTTCTCAGCCTCAGAGCTTCACCTGGTTTGCAAAGATGTTCAAGACCTGGTGGTGGTGTCATGTACACTTCTTCTTCAAGTTCTCCTTGTAAGAAAGCATTTTTGACATCCATCTGCCATAGATCCCATGAAAGGTTGGTAGCCAAGGAGAGAGTGACTCTCACAGTGTGAAGCTTAGCTACTGGTGCAAAGGTATCAGTGTAGTCTTCTCCATAAGTTTGAGTGAATCCTCTCGCAACCAGCCTTGCCTTATACCTCTCTATATCCCCATTGCTCTTATACTTGATTGTGAATACCCACTTGGAGCTAACAGCTTTCTTTCCCTTTGGTAATGACTCCACATTCCAAGTGTGATTCCTATCCATAGCATTTTTCTCATCAATCACAGCATCCATCCACACCTTGATGTCTTTAGCCTCTTCATATGTCTTAGGGACCCAATCAGCATCAAGAACTCCCATGAAGACTTTATGTTCTGTTGGAAAGTAAGCAAGAGTGCATGTTGCTTGGATTGGATGTGCAACAGCCTGACTGTTATAGTAGATGAAATCCTTCTTTCTCCATTCAGATGGGTCCTTCTTAACCCTCGTACTTCTCCTAAAGGTTTCAACCGGTTGATCAGCCTCTCTTTCCTCATGATCAGACTCCATTTGAACTGGTTGATCAGCCTCTCTTTCCTCATGATCAGACTCCAATTCTTGTTCCACTTCTCCTCCTTGATCATGAATGGCAGAATTATCTTGTTGAGATTGTGATTCTTCATTGTCCCCCTCATGATCAAGGTGGGTATCATCAGCAACAACTAAAGGTTCCTCCGGAGTGTTTGCCTTCTGATCTTGCTGTTTCTGCCTTGGTTGACTGATCAAATCACAGGTTGGTTGACTGATTCCAAGGTTTTCCAAAATGATCCTCAAGTTTGTGGCACGATCAGATGGATTATTGGATAGATCCTTCAGATTATCCCAACTCTTCTCAACATAATAGCCTTTTGATTCCACAAACTTAACATCCCTGGATACCAAGACCTTCCTGGTTTCAGGTACATAACACTTGTAGCCTTTCTGAGTTGTAGAGTAACCAATGAACATTGCCTTTGTGCTTTTTGCATCGAGCTTGTCCCTTTGTTCTCCTGGTACCAAAACAAAACACATACACCCAAACACCCGTAAGTGATTAATTGAGGGTTTGGTTTTGTTTAATACCTGA
Source organism: Orychophragmus violaceus (assembly GCA_030180135.1). Classification (NCBI taxonomy): domain Eukaryota; kingdom Viridiplantae; phylum Streptophyta; class Magnoliopsida; order Brassicales; family Brassicaceae; genus Orychophragmus; species Orychophragmus violaceus. Next base: position 44,243,385 of record CM058236.1, read on the forward strand.
AATGGTGATTGATCATGCAGAACTTTGGTAGGTGTTCTGTTGATCAGATAGCAAGCTGTCATAACAGCATCTCCCCAAAACCTTTTTGGAACATTTGTGTAGAACATCATAGACCTTGCTATCTCCATTAAGTGCTTATTCTTCCTTTCAGCAACTCCATTTTGTTGGGGAGTGTAAGGACAACTGGTTTGATGAATGATTCCATGCTTGGCTAGATGATGTTTGAAGGCGTGGCTAGTATATTCTCCACCGTTGTTTGTCACATAGTTCTGAAAGTTGGTGAATGCTTCCAACACCCTATCCTTGGTTTGGATCAATGTTAACCAAGTATACTTGGATTTCTCATCAATAAAGGTCACAAAGTACTTATGACTATCTCTAGACACGCAAGGAGCAGTCCATACATCAGAATGAACAAGATCAAAGCACTTCTCATAAATGGTTGAAGACTTAGGAAACACAGACTTGCAATGTTTTCCAAGGATGCAAGCTTCACAATCATCATTTGCAAATGAGACTTTAGGCAATAACAAACTTAAAGCTCTTGAATGAGGGTGTCCAAGTCTAGCATGCCAAATAACATTATCAGCAGTAGCAAGGAATGAGTTAGAAGCCTCAGAACAGAGATCAGACGACGGCTTAATGCTATCTAGAACATAAAGGCCATCTTTACTTACTCCTTTCCCAAGTACCTTGCTAGTCTCAATATCCTGAAATTGAACATCATCAGGACTGAATATGACATTGCAGTTTAAATCGGTGGTTGCCTTTTTCACAGATAGCAAGTTCGATGTAAAGCTAGGCATATAGAAGGCTTTTGATTTCTTGTCAAACAACCAAAGATTCCCTACACCTTTTACTGGTATTCTATCTCCATTTGCTATCACTACATTCCCTAAAGCCGGTTCAACATTAGTGATCAGGTTTGAGTCACTAATCATGTGATGAGATGCTCCAGAGTCTATAATCAATGGCTTGGAGATAGTAGGTGCATGGAGAGGTTTACCAGACACATTACCAGAATCTTTAGATGCTTTCAAGGCATCAATGAGGGCATATATATCTGACTTCCTCAGAAAATCATGTTGAGAAGACACCAAAGCATTTCCTTGTTCCTCAATGAACCGCACATGATAACTCTTTATGGCTGAGACCGTTAATAGCCTACTGAGATTTGAAATATTTCCAAATACCTTCTGAAGAGTAGTCCACAACTCTCTTGCAGTTTCACAATATGAATAAGCTTCCAATATTGAAGCTTCAAGTGAAGTTTGGAGAATGAACAGAACCTTCTGGTCTTCTCGAATCCACTTCTCCACATCTTGGACCAGCTGGGTTGGAGCTTCATCACTGACATACTTCCATAACCCACATCCACCAAGGGCAGATTTCACCATTCTTGCCCATAACAAGTAATTTACCCCCTTTAGGGTCACTGGAATGAATATATGCTCTGAGTTCTCCATGGTTAAACTTAGTTAGTACCTTAGGAGGGAATATCAGGCACAAAAACAACTCAAAGAGAGGGGAAAAAAAAATCGAACAGATTTGAAGGAACAAATCTTTCAAGAACAGAGATTTTGAAAGGTAAAAAGATGAAGGATTTGCGGAAAGAAATTAAGTTTAGGAGCTTAATAGCTTTGGGAATTTCGTCGAACACTTGGTGGGCGTTTTAAGAAATGGTGAGAAATTGAAAGTTTTGGAGAATTTTGAAAGAGAGACAAGAGAGAATCAAAAGAGTATATTAGAATCAAGATCGAAGCTCTGATACCATGTTAGAATTTCAGAGTATGAAAGAATAATTAAGTGAGAATGGAAGATTAGAAGAGTTTTGAGAGAGCAAGAACAAGAGAGATTAAGCTTTAGGGAAGAATAAAATCCCAAAGTTAAAGTATCATAAGTGTTTACAAGAGTATATATATGCTATACAACTAGGGCAACAAAGAGAATCCATGTCGCCGACACCATCAGTGACACATGAAGTTCAGAATGTTCAGAATCTTCTTTTGACAGAAACCATGTCGCCGACACCATCGGTAACACATGAAGTTCAGAATCTTCTTCAGCGTCTATGTCGCCGACATCGTCGGTGACACATCAAATTCAGACTCAATATTTATCTCATGATCAATAACAATTCCTTTTACAAATTCAAGAAATTTAACACATTTGTCTTTGCTTCTCAACAGTTGCTATCAATGCAATGTGGATGCAAACTTACATGGGAGGAGTCTCGTGCCCTTACGTATGTTCAAAGAGCCAAGACCATGGAGTGCTCTTGGTTGGGTTTGGTTCATCGGGTTATTCACCAATCCGTCGTAAGGAGATGCCTTATTGGATCATAAAGAACTCATGGGGATCAATGTGGGGTGACAATGGTTACTACAAAATATGCAGGGGAAGTCATAATATTTGTGGTATGGACACGATGGTATCTACTATTGCTGCTGTTCAGACCTCAACTCAGTAGAATTATTAGGACACTACTGGGTTTTACTTGGACTGTTTTTATATTTTCAAAAAGCTTGTTATTAAAAATCTCAATCGAATTCAGGCGATAATACAAAACCTAAACGTATAAATGGAAAGAAATCAGAAAGCCTGAGAAAGTCCCCAGAAAATATTTTCTGATCTGATTATATGTGGGAAAAGAAATTTACCTTGGGCAGGTAGCTTCGAAGAACGTGTGGCGAACATGGAACGTTGAAACTATGTTTGGTCATGAATTTTGAAAATTGTGGCTTCTTGGGAATTCTAAGAAAGGTATCTCGGCTGGACCGGTAAACCAAAAAAATTGAGACTTGCAAAATACTGGTTAGAGCATCTCCAATTTGTTATTGCATTTTTCATCCCAAAATACAATAAAATTTCACTCCAATATATTATTTCATATTTAATTTCAAATAAAATCTTTTAAATATATACTTTTCTATTTTATTATTAATTTAAAATTATATACATTTTTCAAAATTTACAAACTGATCTTTCATTTATTTTCTTTCAAAACTTTAATAATTTATTATACTTTAAATTTAATTATTATAATATATAAAAACACATTACACTATGTTGGGTCAAAATCACTCTCGACGAAATCAATAGTCGAAAATGAATTAAATGATCGGACATAACTATGTTTTGTATAAATAACATTTCGCATGAATAACATTTCGTATAAAACGTATGAAACCATTTAGCTAAACTTCCGAGCAACCAAATTGTTCGGATGGATCACTTAGACATGCATACCACGTATTATAATTGGTTCTCTCTCTCTCAAGTTTTCAAATTTTGAATCTCTCAAACATCTTTCATCGTAATTCATACGTAATGAGGATGCAGATCTAGATCCAAGAGCAGTTATGGAACAGAGAAATCTGATTTTTCTCCATGGATTATGATAACCTTCAACCTCCGATGCTTTCTGATTTTTCTTCAATGGCTATGCTCCGGGAAGCTGATGATTTCAGCTCTTCGTTTCCATTAATTTCGGCTTTGTGACCCGTTGTTGTCAAGAACTTTCTTAGCATCTCGTCTCCGATGCGGATCTAAAGGCGGTAGTGCTCGTGCTTCCTCTCAACACGCTCCACACAACAAATCCCTCAGATCTGTTGACAGTACTCCTAATCCTTCAGATCTGGACCAGACCTCCTCTGCCGTTGCTCGAAAGTCCTCTCGGCCCTGTAACGAACGCCCCTCTCGGCGGATTAATTTCTAATCCAGCTTGAACACGAGCTTCAATCCACCTCACAGTTCCATCGCCGTAAACAGTGAACTAACAAATTGAAGCCTCTTCCGCTTTTACAGCGAGATATCTTATAATTGGCTGTTTCCAAAAGTGGTTCACGCTTTTGTTTTAAATCTCTGGAAGATCTAAAATGTGGCTTTGTTTCCACCATTTCCAATTCAAATCTTCTACCTTTGTGCTAAAGAAATCATGCCTTCTACAGATCCACGCTCCTTAATTAGTTGGATCCACGTTCCTTACACTTTGCTCAGTAAAACAAAGGGGAAAAGAGTGAAGTTTGTGACTTGTGTGAAGAAGAAAATATATATATATATTTTTTTTTTGAATCGAATGTAAAATTATATTCAAACTCAAAAAGACTTTTTTACATGGCCTGCAACATTTTTGATAGAACTTAATGCTGAACCTTTTACATCACGATCAATTTTTCCTATGTTGTCTGAGTAGTAAACTCAAACCATAGCTTCAGTCCATCCTTATAAGTCTCGACTCCCATTTGGCTCAGAGATGTAAGTCGGTTCCGAACGTTCTTGTCGACAATTTTGATCAACGCCACTGCTTGAATTGGAGTTTCCTGGTGTTTGCGATTATTCCTCTCACGCCATATATGATATAGCACTGATTGGAATGTGTACCGCAGGAGAAAGAGCTTAACTTTGCCGTAACTGGTATTGAGTAGCAGTTGAAGAATATTATCCCAGACCATTGTGTAGTCCTGGCCTAGCATCTTAAACGTCAGCGTCTTCCATATTTGTTCTGAATAGCTGCACGAGAAGAATATGTGATCTCGAGTTTCAACTCTGGCTCCACAGAAACTGCACTCTGTTTTATGTCCAACACTCCAACTTTGAATTCTATCTCCTGTTGCCAATCGATTCAAACATGCTAATCAGGAAATGAACTGATGTTTAGGTGTCGCATACGAATACCAAATCCCCTTGTGCCAATCTTTCTTCGAGTGGACTTGTATCAGAAGCATCCAAGTGTTCTTTGAGTTGAAACGTTTAGTTTATTTGTCTGCTGCACTTTTCCAGAGAATAGCATCTTCCCTCTCCTTATGCAGCTGGACTTTGTTTAGCTCTCGTTCAATTGCAGTCAAAGCTTCTGTTCGGTGAGTGCGTCTTCTTGGCCTTTCCAGAGCCATGTCGATTGTGGCATTAAAGGGTATACCCATATCGATGTAACCCCTTGTGCCAGTGATGTCAATGATCCTTCCCAAAGGTGACCAATGATCAAACCAAAACGAGCATCTCTTCCCATTACCAATCTGAACACGGCTGAGATCTTTTGCTATATCTCTGAATTTTATCAATTTCCTCCACATCCAAGATCCTTTGGAGGCAGTTTCTTTGACAGTCCAAAAGGTGTCTCTCTTAAGATAAGTCTGGGTTATCTATTTTACCCACAGGGAGTCACCCGATAGAATTCTCCAAATCAGTTTGAGGCAGCTGGTTTGGTTCGCTTCTCTGATGGATTTCAGGCCTAATCCTCCCTCATTTTTTTAACTTACAAACATCACTCCATGCCTCCTTTGCCTTTCTTCCATTTAAATCTGGTCCTGACCACAGAAATGCACCACACAACTTCTCTATTTCCTTCACACATTTACTCGGTAGTCTATAAGCTGCAATCCAGAAATTCACTGTACTCATAATGACTGAATTAAGGAGTTGGAGTCTCCCAGCAAAAGAGAGAAACCGTCCTTTCAATGAGCTTATTCTATGTCTTATCTTCTCGATCAGGGGCGCATAGTCGGAGCTGCTTATACGTTTTGTTAGGAGTGGTAGTCCCAAATACCGGACAGGGAGTTGACCAGTAGCAAAAGGAAATGTTGAGATGATATCTTCCTTGGTTTGGTCTGTTATGCCCGCCAAGTAAAGGGTAGATTTCTCCACACTGATTTTGAGACCCGACTTCTCTGCAAAATCGTTGAAAATTCCAATGATCCCTTCGACTGAACTTCTCTTTCCATCCACAAAGACCATGAGATCATCTGTGAAACAGAGATGAGTAAGTTGGATTTGCTTACATTGAGGATGGAAACTGATTTTTTCCTCCACCGCTGCTTTATCAATCATCCTCGATAATACATTCATACAAATCACAAAGAGGTATGGTGATAAGGCACACCCCTGTCTTAGACCTCTTTCGCTTCTAAAGAAACCTGCCAATTATCCATTTACTTGAACCGAGAAAGATGCTGTAGTAATGCATAGCTTGATCCAGTTGATGAAGCCAGAAGGGAAATTTAGAGCCTCCAAAGTGTTTAACAGAAAACTCCATTTTACAGAGTCGGATGCCTTTGAAATATCAATTTTCATCGCGCATCGTGGAGTGATATCTTCCTTATGATAGTCTTTTACCAGCTCTGTTGCCATTAGTACATTTTCCATTAGCAATCTTTCCTTTACGAAAGCAGATTGACTATGAGAAATGAACTTAGGCAGTATGTTCTTAAGTCTGTTCGCCAGAATCTTTGAGATCACCTTGTAAAGAACATTGCACAACGAGATCGGCCGATAATCCTTCATTTCCATTGCTTGATCCTTCTTTGGTATTAATGCAAGAATCGTCGTATTTAAACCTTTTGGTGAAAAAAGAGTGAATTGATGCAGTGAAGTCAGGCCCTATAATTGGCCACGCTTGTTTTAAAAACTCACTCGTGTACCCATCCGGACAGAGATTTATCATTTGGCATACTGAACAGAGTCTTCTTGATCTCTTCGTCCGTGACTGTTTTCATCAACTGATCAATTTCACTATCTGAGCATCTGAAGTCCATTAGATTCTTAAGTTCCTCCAATGTTGTGCCCACAAACTCCTCTGGTTTAGCTGTAAGAAACTCTTGGAAAAAACGAGCAGCTTCCTCCTTTATTTCTTCTTTGTCCTTTATAACCTCCCCTCACTGTTTTCTAATTTACCTTATTGAGTTTTTTGCTCTTCTTGCCTGAATTGTTCGATAGTAGAACTTGTTACTTCTGTCGCCTACTTTCAGCCAATGACAAAGTATGGACAAAATTTTTTGGAAATCAGTTTCCAAAACCAGTCCTTTCTAGTCAAATATTGGATTGTTTAACTCTCCCTTATTTGAGGTCTGAACTACGATTTGAAGTCAAAAGATATTTCATTTTCAAGTAACATGTCGTTAATGTGTGGCCTTTTTCTAGCTTATTGCTAAGATTTGTTTTTCTTTAATCAGTAGGTTATTTGCTGGGGGAAAAAACTTATCATTATTATGAGAATTATTGCATGGAACTACCAAGGGGCGGGAGCGGATCTGACCACCAGTCGACTGGAAGAGATGTGTAAAATGTACTCGCCAGGTTTTATGTTTTTATCAGAGACGAAGAATGATCACTCTTTTCTGCAAGATTTTCAAGTTTATTTGGGTTTTGATAATCTCCATACTGTGAATCCGAAATGATATAGTGGAGATCTTGCCCTTTTTCTTCTAAAGACTTCTCGGTTAAGATTTTATGTTTGGATGATCGTTTAATTGACATTGAGGCTTTTATTGATGGGAATCGTGACTTTATGTCTTTTGTTTATGGTGATCCGATTGTTAGATATCGTGCATATGTTTGAAAAAACTAACTCGAATAGGCATTTCTCGATCAAGTCCATGGTTTATCATTGGTAATTTTAATGAAATCATAGGTAACCATGAGAAAGGGGAGGGGGGGTGAAGAAAAGATCTGAAGCTTCTTTTCTTCCCTTTAGAGCTATGATAGACTGTTGTGGATTCTTGGAATTTTCGTACCAAAGTGACTTTTTCTCTTGGAATGGAAGAAGGAGGAAAGGCTTTAAGTGTCGATTGGACAGGGCACTAGGAAATGAGGAATGACACAATATATTCTCCCACACCAATGTGGATTATCTTAAGATGTGGGGATCGGATCATAGACCCCTTCTTGCCTCTATTATTAACAAGCCAGAGAAGAAGAGAAGGGGATTCTTGTTTGACAAAAGATGGATTGGTAAACCAGGCCTTAAGGAAGCTGTTGAGAACGGATGGAGACATGATATGACTTTAAGGCCATGTTATTTGTCAAACTGCATACAAAATGTCGCAAATCGATTTCTGTTTGGAAGAGAAGCGTACAAACGAATTCTGAAATTCTCATTAAGGCATTACAAGATCAGATTGATCTAGCTCAAAATGATGATTCTCTCTATAGAAGACATCCTTACTTTGAAGGTCAACTTTTGATGGCCTATAAAGAAGAAGAAGCGTTTTGGGAACAAAAGAGCAGAACTACTTGGTTAAGGTTTAGTGATAATTTTACCAAATTTTTTTCAAGCTATCACAAAGCAGAGAAGAGCAAGGAATAAGATTTTAGGACTCTTTGACTCCGATAATGTTTGGGTTGATAATAAGGATGGCATTGATAAGATCGCGGTGGAGTACTTTGAGAAACTTTTTACATCCTCAATACAAGGAGACCCAAATAACCTACTCCATGAAATCCCAAAGTCGTCACTGATGAGATGAATTCAGAATTAACTAGAAATCCCTCAACTGAGGAGATACGAAAATCACTTTTCTCTCTCAATCCGGAAAAAAAAATATGGGACCTGATTGGATGACAGTCCTTTTTTATCAAAAGTTTTGGGATTTGGTGGGACCTTAATTAGTCTCTACTATCAAATATTTCTTTAAAGTTGGGTGTTTCGATGGGAAGCTAAATGAGACTAATATTTTCTTGATTCCTAAAGGAGATAAACTTAGAGACATGACAGGCTTTCACCCTATTAGTCTCTGTAACATAAGTTATAAAGTAGTATCAAAAGTCCTGAGTCTTCGACTTAAGAGATTCCTTCCGGAGCTAATCTCTGAGAATCAATCTGCCTTTGTAGCATGAAGGTTAATTACTGATAATATCCTTATTGAACAAGAGCATTTCCATCCTCTTCGGTCTCATTCCTTGTGTCGCAAGAAATTTATGGCTATCAAGACAGACATGGGTAAAACTTATGATAGAGTTGAGTGGTCATATCTATCATCTGTTATGCGTAGATTGGGTTTTGATCCAAAATGGATAGGATGGAACATGCATTGTGTGTCTTCAGTCTCCTATAGCATTCTTGTTAATGGTCACCATGCGGCCATATTAGACCTACTCGAGGTATCCGTCAAGGAGATCCGCTTTCTCCCTTCTTATTCGTCTTATGTACAAAAAGGTTTATTTCTCTTATTCGCAAAGAAGAAGAAAATGGGAAGATCCAGGGGTTATAGGTGGCACGTGCGAGTCCTCCAACCTCTCTTCTGCTCTTTGTCGACGATAGTCTATTCTTCTGTAAAGAAGATATACGGGAGAGTAAGGAACTTATTGATATTATTAAAACGTATGGGGAAGCCTCTGGTCAACAAATCAATTTCTCTAAGGCATCCATCATGTTTGGTAATGATGTCCTGGCTGAGATAAAGGGAGAAATTAAAAGCATTATTGGCATTTCACAAGAAGGAGGAATGGGGTCATATCTTGGTCTCCCAGAGCAGATAAATGGATCGAAAGCACAAGTTTTTTCCTTTGTTCGAGATAAGGTGCATAAGAGAGCAAATTCTTGGACCTCTAAATTTCTCTCTCGAGAAGGCAAGGAAATTCTTATCAAATCTCAAGCTTAAGTTGTTCTGACTTACACAATGTCATGTTATCTTCTCCCTAAAGCAGTCTGTTCAAAACTGAGGGGTGTTATCTCTAACTTTTGGTGGAGTTCTAATGCTAATAGTCGAGGTATTCATTGGGTGACATGGGACAAGCTATGCTCCAAAACATCAGAGAGCGATTTAGGATTCAGAGCATTGGAAGAACAAAATCTTGCACTTCTCGCAAAGCAGTTATGGAGAATCCTTAAATTTCTAGATTCACTTCTGAGTCGCATCCTGAAAGGGTGATACTTTAAGTATTCAAGCCGCTTAGAGATCCAAGTCTTGAATAAACCTTCCTATGGATGGAGGAGCTTAATGGTAGCCAAACCATTGCTACTCTCTGGTCTGAGAAAGACAATTGGATCTGGATTTGGTACAAGGGTCTGGGATGAACCTTGGATTCCTGACTTCCCAACAAGAACTCCTAGATTCTTATCTAATGAAATGGATCCAAACCTTTATGTGAACTCTCTCATTGATTTTTAGAGGAAACAATGGAAGTTTAATCGTCTCCGTGAACTTTTACCTCCGGAAGATATTTCTCTCATTCTAGGATTACGTCCGAGCAAGTTAGTCTCGAAAGATAGCTACAGTTGGATCCACACCAAATCTGGGAATTATACTGTTAAATCTGAATACTGAGCCGCGAGAGCTCTATCTCGCCCAGCTTGTGAACCCCCTTCTCAGGGTCCAAGTTCTACGGTACTCAAGGCACAAGTATGGAAGTTAAAAACTACGCAGAAAATTAAACATTTCGTGTGGCAACGTCTGTCGGGCTTCTTTCCCACTTGTGCTTATCTCTCCTACCGCCACATTGGTAAAGACTCAACCTGCTCTAGACGCAGTGCGGAGATGGAGACTATTAACCATGGTATCTTCGAATGCCCTCTGGATCGACAAGTATGGACACTTTCGTGAATTCCCTCTGCCCCTCACATCTTCCCATCCTCTTTGGTCTATAGCAATATTGATTTCCTCTTCTGGAGAGCAAATGAATGGTTGAATGGGGATGAGGCTTTAAAGATCTTACCATGGATTATGTGGTTTATTTGGAAGGCGCGTAATAAGAAAGTCTTGGCGGAAGGCCAATGAGTGTAACGATGAAAAGCAAATTGTGAATTCTTCCCAAGTTGAGCTCTCGCCTCTCTCAACTCCATCCGGTGGTCTCTCGTGCTTCATTGACGGGTCTTGGCAAGATTTGGATTCAGTAAGTGGTCATGGGTGGGTAGTCTTGCAAAACAATGAGATTGTGCAGTTGGGTCTAAGAGGTGCTAGGAAAAGCCTTTCCCCCCCCTCGTTCACGATGAGTTTGATTCTCTTTTATGGGCCATGAGATGTCTTCGAGATCTGCAACTGACGAGTTCCAGTTTCTTCTCGGATTGTTCGGACCTAATTGCTATGCTCAAAGACCCTTTGGAGTGGCCTTCTTTTGCTTCGGAGTTGGAAGAGTTCCATTCTCTTAAGATTTCTTTCCCTATTTTTGTATTAAGCACATTAATAGGAAGTTTAACTTTCGTGCGGATTGTCTGGCTAAGAAAGCTAGGACCCGCAGTCTTTTATTTACCCATGTAAGTTCGTCGGTTCCGGTTTGGCTCTCCCTTGAGGAAAGTCGTGCACCGCAATCTTAATATTATGGAGTTTTTGATGCCAAAAAAAGAGAGGTCGTAAGAGAAGGAAGAATGTGAAGATTTTTTTGCTGTTATATGTGTGTACAAGATTATGTTTAGATAGGTGGAGAGAAATTGGAGGGAAATTTTTCCGGGTCCGGACTTTTAACAATTGAAAATTGTAAAATATATGGTATCGGACTTCATATGCAGTCTGATAAGAAACTTCTGAATCGAGCGGAAATTCTGAAATTTTTAGGCGGAAATTTCCCGCCTTTTAGAAGTTTTCGTGTGAAATTTTTTAAAAACTTTTAAATTCCAGACTTCATATGCAGTCTGACATAAGACTTCATGAGAAGTCTAAATACTTGAACCAGATTTACCTAAAAGTGTGAGAAACCCTAAATATAATAATGGAAATTTGGCCAGAAAAATCCTCAAACTTTGCACGAATGGCCAAAACAGACACAAACTTTCGGGCTAACAAAAAAAACACTAAACTTTTTTTACTTTCAGATAAAATAACAAAGTTTCTATTGACTTGCCAAATAAGTACGCCGTTAGCAGATTTAACAGATAATATTAACACCATTAACTCCACGTTAACAGAAAGAACGAAAACCCGATACAACATCGTTATGAAAAAAAAAACTCAAAAATGTGTTTAAGTGGATTTGAAATCGGGTGATAGGGATAATAGAAGGGTATTCTGCTACTGAGCTAGCGAACACTTTTGATTGAATATAGAATAGACTTTGTTATATTGTATTCAATTATGTATATGTCACTATTGATGTCCAACGCTTCATGAGTTTCATGTGCTTGTTCATCTTCATCTTCCTTTTCTTCTTCACACAATCAGTGTAAATCAAAAATTCCTTCTCATCCGTGAAAGACAATGTATCATTTAGACCCGAAACATGAACCATTGCCGGGTTAAATCCGTATTTAACCGCAGAGCTTCATCGGGCTTAATCCAGGAGACGGTAATCACGGGATTAGTAAGAGAAACTGGATAGAATCCTACAGATACATACTCGATTTGGGAGTGAGCTTTGGAATTGCTGTTAAACAGGATTGGTTCCCAAATCGATTTGGGGACTCTGGGAAATTAGGGTTCCTGGCAAAAATATACACTCGTTAGCAGTTAATATAAATAAATAATTTCGAAAAACTCTTGAATATGTCTTTGCTTAATGGCAATAAGCCCCCATTGAAACTACCAGTTCTTGAGTTCGAACCCTGTGAAATACATGTTTATATATAAAAAAAACAATAAAACTCGTTAGTAGTTAATAAAAACAAATAATTTCAACTTTTTTTCAAAAATGCCATTGGTTTAGTGGCAATAGATCTCCCATTAAAATGCAACAGTTCATGAGTTCAAACAAGATAAAATGCAATTTTTTTTTAAAAAATAACATATTCAAAATGACGCCGTTTTATCTACAGTAACATCGAGTTTAATAAGTAACGTCGTGTTAACGGAGTAATATTCTGTTAAAAAAAGATAACGGTGTGCTTTATTGGCAAGTCAACGACAATTTGTGAATAAATTCTAAAAGTCAAGAAAGGTAGTGTTTTTTTTTGTCAGATCAAAGTTTGTGTTTGTTTTGGCCATTCATGCAAAGTTGAGGATTTTTCTGGCCGAATTCCCTGATAATAATTACTATTTAAATATCATTATATTATATAGAAAACTTATAAAAAAACTTCAAACTCGTTTAACATAGTCGCAAACTAACCAGTTTATGTAAATATAACATTATGAATAAAAATTTCACAAATTTTCAATCTAACCCTACATACAAATATATGATATCCAACTTCATATGTCAAACATAGATCAAACTACATGGTGTTTAGAACCAAATTTACCTTTAATGGTTAAATTTGACTAAAGTTTATGTAATTTTTAATTTATATACGTCAAAAATGCTTATGTGTAATTTATGTATTAAAAATTTGTATCAAATTATTTTTTTATAATTTTTGTAATTTAAATTTTTAACTTAAATACGTCTCAGACTTCTCTTAGAAGTTTGATCAACCCCAAAATTCGAAGTCTGAGAAACCCGAAATCTAATATTTATCACTTATAAGTAAAAATATTTAAACAAAATACCTAGAAAACATCAAATTCGTTAAATATATGCATATTATAACATATATATGTAAATTTAAAATTTCAAAAGAAAATTTGGTAAACCATGAATCTTACTCTAAAGCTATATATAAGTTATATGTTAATGTTCCATTACAAAATATGTTTTGAAGGTTAGAACTTACTCTATCTTAATATTGTTTAATTTGACTTAATTTTACCAAATTTTTATTTTTATATTATTAAATTGTCTATAATTAATTTCTGTATATAAAAGTTTTGACAAAATATTTTTTATAATTTTAAATTTTAAATTTACTAATTTATTCTGTATTAAATTTCTATTAGAAATCTGATAGAAGAAAATCATTTAAACTTTTATTAGAGTCTAACGCATCAGACACATTGCGAAAATTATAATGGTAATTGCGGTTTTTATTTTTTATTTAGTCAATAATTTTCCTAGTGCTAGAAGGTAGTTTTGCATTTCTTTCAATGTGGAAAGTAAAATTTTTAGAATCAATTTTGAAGACATAAACAACAATTGCCCCAAATAATAATCATTATTTCAAATGTGAGAAATTTGATGTACACGTAGTCAGTTTTCTTTCATTGTAGTCTTTTTTATCTATCCATGGATGGTTTTTTCTCATGCATTTTATATATTTTCTATTCCATTTAAATATAGTTTTGATCAAGAAGATAATTAAGTAGGAAAAATCAATATCATATGAAAATTCAGAACAATGTATCCTACTCCTACTAAAATTTGAAGTTAAATGCATTTTAAGGTGTTCATATAGGATTAAAAAGCTCAATTTCATTGGTCCACCTCATATTTCAAAATTGAAAAAGTTTACAAATTTTAATATTTATGTATAATTGTTTTTTTGAATTATGGAAAATTCTAATAACATATAGAAAAATAAGGTTATAAAATAACTATGAAAGATGTCCATATAGATTTAAAAATTCAATTTTATTGATATACTTCATCATTCAAAATTAAGTAAATTTACAGATCTGAATATTTATGTACGAATTTTGTTTTTAAAATTATGAAACATTCTACTAACTTATGGAAAATAATATAGTATGATAATTATGATAATTATGTTATATTAAAATTTTGAAACTAAAAGAAATTAAATTTTTTTTTATAAAAATAGCAATTATGGAAAATTAGGTTATAAACAATTGTGAAATTAGGAAAGGTTACAAATGTTTCAAAATTTTCAAATAATTCACATCATTTTAGAAAATTAAGGGGATTTTACAAAAAAAAGTAAAAATTGAGTTCTTTTAGAATTATCGAAAACTTTTTTAACTTATGGAAGAATAATATAACAAGATAATTATGGAAAATTCTTTTAACACTAAAATTGTAAAATTAAGAAAATTTACAAAATTTTAAAATAATATAAAATTTAAAATAATTTAAAATAAATATATATTGATAAATATTAAACTTAAAAATTTAAGTCATTTTTAAAGTTACATAAATTGGACTATATGGCAATAATGATTTACATATTTATTTTTATTTACTTTTAATAAAAATCAATTGGGTGACATGAAAATAACGAAATAAATCAATTTACATCATAATAAAAAATTTACCAAAAAATACAAACATGTTACAATATGTTTACAAATTTTAAAAAATTTCGTTAATAAAGTATAAAAGATATAGAAATTATGTAAAACAAATGATTAACACTAAAATTAATATTAATTTACAAAATATAAGAAAGAAAAATTTAACAAAAGATTAAGGGGGTTTTATAAAAAAACACTTTAAAAATGAAGTTTTTTAGAAGTATCAAAATTTTTATTAACTTTGGAAAAATAAGATAATTATGAAAATTTATTTTAATACTAAATTTTTAAAATTAAGAAAGTTTACAAAATTTTAAATTCATATAACATTTAAAATTATTTATAATTAATCAATATATATATATTGATAAATATTAAAATTACAAATTTAAGTCATTTTTAAAAAGGTACTTAAATTGAACGATATAAATAATGATTACATATTGATTATTTTATTTTTATTTTAATAAAAATTAATTGAATGACATGACAATAATGAAATAAATAAATTTACAATGTAGTAAAACAAATAAAATATTTTTTTCAAAAAATGTAATAACAAATTTATCAAAAATAAAAATATGTAACTATATGTTTACAAATTTTAAGATTTTTCTTTAATAAAGTATAAAGATATATAAATTATGTAAAAAAATTCATTAACAATAAAATTAATATTAATTTGAAAAAGTTAAGAAATAAAAATATAACAAAAGATTACATTTAGTAGAAATTTTTAAAAGTAATAAAAATGTAATTTCGGCTAAGTAATTGTATGAATTTAAAACTATCTTAAAAATAATATAGTTACAAAAGAGTATAAATAATAAAAAGAAAGAAAATAGCTACATCCTTGTCCTTTACGTAAATTAATTATTATATTTTAGAAATTTATTTTTATTTTATGAAAATAGCAAAAATTTCGGTCTTAACAAATATGATTAAATATATATCATGTTTTTAATATGTTTTAGTAAAAATTAATACCTACAATTTATTTTTGTTATGATAAATTTATTTTATAATTTTAATAATAAATTATAAATATGTATATGCATGTAGCGCGGATGAATAACCTAATAACAAATAGAATAACTCAAAACAATTAACAAAGATCCTACATGATCTACGACAATCTCAAGCTGAATATAAAAAATACAATTTACTCTATTCTCTTTGTATTCACTAAATTAATAACTCAATTAGTCAATATAAAAATGCAATTTACGACAATCTTTTTGTATTCGCTAAATTATTAACTCAATTAGTCAATATTTTGATTTGGCTTCAAAAAAGTAATAAAATATTAATATTATAACATTATTAATTTATAAAAAAAATTATTTTATCTATTCCCTGCCATCGTATGCTTTTTTGGGTACATGTGAAAGAAATTTAATGATAATATATATATTACAATTATTGGTAAATTAAAACTGTATGTAGATGTTTTAGAATCAAGTAACTTTTACAAGAAAGTAACATACATATCTTTCAAGATATCAAATTATACAGAACAATGGTCTGTCCCTATAATTATAATGATGCAATTATTGTAGTTTCAACAATTTATAGAAAACTAGAACAAACTTCCGTTATCTTTTCTTGACATCTAAATACTTTTTCTATATATAGAAACCTTTATTTAAATTAAAAATTAGTTTAAAATGTTATAATTATTTACCTCATTAGTTTCTTGCGAAAAAATATCATGAAGTTCAGATGACTTGTTGATTTATCATTTCACTATCTTTATTCTTTTTACTTTGTCAAAAACTAATCGTAAATCTAACACAATATAATTATTATTTCATATTAGTAATAAATTATTAGATAATTTATGGATATATTTAATAAATAAATGAGATTTACTTTTCTGTAAAATTTTTAGTTTATTTATGTTGTCTTGAAAATAATTTTTTTAAGCCGAAGTAATATTGTGATACATATAATCTTAGGAAAAAAAGAATTTTTAATATTGTAACATAACATTTTGCTAACAAAATTTAAATAACTAAGAAATATAAAACCTGAACAATGTTTTGGATTGACATTTGTTATTATAATAATTTCTTTTTTTGGTATTTGTCCAATAAATCTATTTTATAATGTGAAATTTGTTTTTCCCAAATTATTAGACAAATTTTACTCCTACTGTATTAGTGAACACATGCTGTGAACTTTTGTTCTGTAATCCAACAATAATGTTTTTATAATGTGTAAAAACTGATTCATAAGAGTAAAAAACAAATATGAGAATTCAATATATTTACCTTTCAATTATAATATCTATTAGTAAATTTGAATTAAAAGACTGATATATTTTTATAGATTACCATTAAATTTGAAGATTTTTATTTGCTAATTGACGAAAATGATTGTAATTAAGATTTGTGTCTAAAAAAATAGATGATTGATATCTTAGACGATAATTGGGCTTTCAAAAGAGGAACACATGGAAAACCAAAAAACTTATGTTAAAATTTTGATGAGTGATGTTTAAACAATATATAGGATTTGAAAATTGTGAATAAAAATAAAACTAAAATAAATGACCGTAGAATGAAAATATAATTTTTTGATAAAAATAGAAATTATATACGAAAAGGTTCTAAGAAGTTAATCTAGAAAAGACATAAACATTCTTCAGTATTTTTTAGACCGTTATTTGTGATTAAGTTTTTGTGTCTATGTGGGTGTGATATCTGATTTTTAGTTAGGATATGATTGTCGGAAAAAAACAAAAGAGTAAACGAAAAGAGGAAAAGAAGAAAAAACAAGTTAGGTGAATAAAATAAAAAATTTAAAGAATTGTGTCTCAAAATAGAAAATGATGTACTAAAAATAAATATTCTTTCAGGCGATGTTAATAAAGAACATAACTAAAAGATGTGACATTCTAATAAAAACATGTACCTTTGATGAAAGTAGAAGTTATATACGAAAAATACCAATATATTAATCTGTAAGACTTTAAAACTATGTACTTTAGATTAATGTTGTAGTTAAATTCTTTGTGTTTTTGTGGATGTGAAATCTGGTTTTAAATTAGAATATGTTTGTTAGTAAGAACAAAAGAGTAAGTTATGTCGAGGAAAAGAAAAAGAAAAATGATGTGTTTAAATGAATATAGTAGAAAACTTAAAAAAATATTTGTCTAAAAAAATAGATAGTTAAAATTTTAAATAGTAACTGTGATTTTAAAGGAGTAACAAATGTAAAACTCAAAAATTTGTGATAAAATAAATAAATAATATTTGTAACTATATATAGAAATTAAAATGTTGTGATTAAAAGATACAATCAAACGACGTGATCGTAGAATGAAAAGACATCTTTTGACGAAATAAAAATTATATATAAAACGGTACGAATAAATAATTCCAAAAAATACAACCGATCATTAGTATTTTTTAAATTATTATTATTAATAGATTATTATCTCTTTCTAGCATCGCATGCTGAATAAAGATGATATTATTATCAAATTACTGAAAGATGGAATAGTAGAAGTTTTATATTTTGTGTTGACCAAAAAAAAAAAGAAGTTTTATATTTTGTTTGACGCTCCTGAGCCATATAGAACACGAACGCACACATTTTTGAGATTAATTGCACTGAGTGTATCTTTTTTAAATAATAATAGCAAAGTTGTATCTTTTGTGAATAGTGTGTGCTTTTACTTTTATTTTTTGTCTTCTAGTAATGTACAAATACAGAAACACCCTTATGACAAAATGACTCTTTTTGATTGATGGTAGGTTCCACAATGATTTATATATATATATATATATATATATATATATATATATATATATATATATATTTTTTTTTAAATCCCATGCATGAACAGTGCACGCGGATGAATAGTGTCCCTAACATGTTGTTTTCTTGATGGATAGTGGAAACATCAAACTTTTGTATCCATATATCACAATAATGTGAACTTGTGGATTAACAGTGTTCATAAAATGTTGCTTTTTCGATGGACAGTTGAACCAACATACTTTTTGTGTCCACGGATCACAATAATGTTTTTTGAAAAAACAGTGTCCATAAAATGTTGCTTTTTTCGATGGACAGTGGAACCAACATAGTTTTGTGTCCACAGATCACAATAATGTGAATTTTTGGATAAACATTGACCATAAAATGTTGCTTTTTCGATAGACAGTGGAACCAACATACTTTTTGTGTCCACAAATTACAATAATGTGAGCTTTTTGGATAAAGATTGTCCATAAAATGTTTCTTTTTCGATGGACAGTGGAACCAACATACTTTTGTGTCCATGAATCACAATAATGTGAACTCTTGACCACTTATTTGTCCATCAGAAGCGTTTATTATGTAATATAACCATGGTAGTGTGCACGAATAATCGCCATCGTCCACCTAAGCCTCGACATCGTCCACCTAAGCTTTTAAAATTGTGTTTACCACTACATTTCACGATTATGTAAACTCTTGGCCACCTTATGTCCATTAGACCCGTCTAGTATGCGAGAAGATCATGGCAGTGTCTATGAATAGTCGATATTGTCCGTCATATCCATAGAAAGCATTTAACACACGATGTTTATTTGTGTGGTTAGGAATCATAAAAAACTTTGTTTCTAGTGGACAACGTACTTGGTTCAATAGTTCACATGATTGTGAATCTGTGCACACAAGGGTTTATTGCGCCCACCATCCACCCAAAAGAAATATTTCCCTTGGCCGCTTTTTATCCTCAAGAAGTGCATGGATGGATAGTCTAGACTAGCTGTCCACGTGGATGGGATATTGTGGACAGCTAATCTAGACTATCCATTCGAAACTTCTGTATTAACTACGTTTTTTTGTTTTTGAATTCCGGTATATTGACCAATTATATCTTCATTCCGGTGGTTTATATTGTCGGAAATCTCACATCCGCAATGCTATCCACCGTCAAAAAAATAAAGGGGTAAAAAGAAAGATTAAGAAAGAGAAGAAAGGAAAAATAAAGAAAAGAAAAAAACAAAATAAAAAATAAATGGATGTGATGGATAGAGTTATTTTGGTTTTTTTAACTTTGAAATTGAAGGAAAAAGATACAAAATTGCAAAGACTTTTGAAAAGATACAAAAAAGTGTAAAAAAAAAAAATACACAGTATGAAATACACCCCACATTTTTGGTTAATATATTTGTCAATACAAGGACGACTTATTGTGCCAATAATAACAAAGATCAAACTGCTTAGTTACATCGTAAAACCTACAAGGTCCGGCTGGGTTTATCTTCCACGAACACTTTTGGTACCAGTTATCGCCGGAACTAACTTGGTAGTCTGTATATATGTCGAGCGAATACCTTCCATTTGGCAACACAAAAGCACAGAAAAACAAAGTCCTTCCAAAGAATTGACGCCGAAAACTAAACGACCACGACTCACCCGGTTCGGTTGCAAACTCCGGTTACCAAAATCATCGTCTTTTGATTTACAATTATACAGCAAAGTTAGCGTACTACCGAGATCGTTGATGATTTCTTGAGTTCCTTTCCGAAAGAAACATAATTTGTTGATGATGGACGTTGGGTTTTAATGTACTTCATAATTGGTCTCAAAGGATGAGCATTTGGTTCGGTTTGGGTTATAGGATTTTTATTGAAAGTACTTATTTTCTATCAATTTTTAGTTTATCAATGACACCAAAATAGTAAAAGAAAAAACAGAATCTGACTTATGATGATCCAGCAGCCCAGGTATATATCTAGGTAAGATAATGGGACAGTATATTACTTACGATGGACAGATATTATCTATAACTTGGAAGAAGGTTTCTTGGATCCACGTCCAGCTATGAACTCCTGCATCTTCTTAAACTGTTCCTTTGTCATCCCACTATAGTACGCGTGAGCTCGCTTCTGCAAGTTTAGTACTGTTTTAGATTGTCTCTCAATATGGTGTTAGAAAAAGCAAAAAGTTTTACCTTTTCGAGTGTGAGAGCATGGCCAAGATCAAGCTTCAATCCATCATTGATGACGGATTTAATCCGAAGAACCATGCCTTGTTCATTCTTGATGATAGCCTCTGCGATTTCTCTAGCTTTCTTCAAGGCTTCTCCTTGTTCAACCACATGGTTTACAAACCCTAACTTCTCAGCCACGTCAGCTGTCAATGGCATTGATGTTAAAGAAACTTCCCGAGCTTTATTTGCTCCAATGATCCTCGACAACTTCTGAGACAGACCCCAAGAAGGGAATATCCCAAACCTTCAAAAAAAAAAAAAAAAAAAGACAGGAAAACACGTTGCTTCCAAATTCATATAATCACAAAAGATTCAGATACATAGAAGCTTGACTATTGAATGAGCAAGAGCTTCAGAACATGGACAACATAATTAAGCTAAATCTGTTAAAACAATTTGACCTAATTATCAGATTCAGTTCTCATGATCCTCCCAAAAGAGATGCCCAGTTTTTCTACAAATCGGAAAATGAATCTGAGAACATTGAAACGACGTCGAAAGAGTATAAAGAAACCTGGCGTGAGTATCTATGAACTTAGCTCCTCTGGAGGCGACGAGGATATCACAGGCTAAGGATAGCTCGAAACCGGCGGTGATGGCAAAACCGTTAATTGCTCCGATGATCGGTTTTCTTAACCGCTCCATCTGAACTACCGGGTCGGTCTCCGGATCCTTCACGTCTCCCTTGAAAACTGACTCCGCCGCAGTCAAATCAACACCGGAGCAAAAAGATCGACCCGCTCCAGTAAAAATCACGACCTGCACCGATTCGTCGGTGTCCATCTCCTTGAATGCCTTCGCGAGATCCACAATCATTGCTCTCGTAAGCGAATTGAGAGATTTCGGACGATTGATTGTGATGATGCCGATCCCGCCTGATTCCTTCTCCACTTGGATAAGATCTTCGCAAACTTTGTGATCCATATTCGACAATTTCGATCAGTAAGAACGAATTTCAAGTTTCGAAGTTATTTAGAGATCAGCGAGAATTAGTCAATCAATAACCTGGGTTAGTCACTGTGCCATTGTTTTGTCGTTGGTAAACTGCGTCCCGTTTCTGCTTAAGTTGACGCTGCGTACTTCTTTTAGGTAATATGAAAACGGCAAGTGAATAAAGTCAACTTTTACAAAACAAAATATAGTCAACCGGCGGGAACACAACAACGAACCCAGTAAACCGAATTGAAGCGGTCCTCATTGTGTTCATCGGCTAAAACATGATTTTTTTCCTCTTGGTTTTGGATTTCTTGCTGCTGACTAACTTTGAGTATTTTCTTTTAGTGATTAGATGTTTAAAATTTTTTTGAGTAATGTTTAAAGAATTTACAATGCAGAGTTTAAGGTCTACGAGTGCAATCTTCAATATGAGTGGCCTATAAACTTGGATATCTGTTCGGGTTTCAGTTTGATTTTTTTTTGAGTTTTAGATAATTCATATATGTTTTTTTAGAACCCATTCCGATATGTTTTTTGGGTCTGTTGATGTGACACCCATCTCCTCTCTTCATACAACATACTACTAACTCTAACATATAATTCAAGTCGTCTAATAAACTTTAATAATGCATTAACCAAAAATAAACAAAATAATCCAACAATGCATGAATAAAAAAAAACCAAAATGCAATCGTAAAACAATGTTTGAAATCCAAAACGAAAAACAATAAACTTCCAAAGCATCCAGCTAAGAATCCATCTATTTGACAGATTTACCAGAAAAATGAGGAAAAAGAGAAGGAGTGAGTAACAAGGGAGTCACTCAGTGAGGTATTGGATGCTAGAGCGCAAGTCCACAGACTCAGTCGAAGCACTTCGAATATAGCAGCCTAGTTTAAATATGAACAAACACGTCACCTAAAGCACCCAAGCAACAATCAATGGTCTTAGCTTTTTGATGGAAGTCGTGTCCCACCGCACCACCCATGGGATGCTTTATCATTCTCTTAAGACACAAGCAATAGATCGACTCAGATTTTCTCATGCCCCCGCACACAACACATACCTAGTACAGAACTCCGTCTAGGTACCCCACACAATACGCCTACTCATACCACTATACATCTCTCTATATGTATTTATATAAGTATAACATGCAATTTAACAATTAAGCGACTACACAAGTAATGAACTATAATCATATCTCCAATTTAACAAACAACCTAATTCGACTTAGAATACAGACAAATCATATTTAGTATTAAACGAACCATATTAGGAGGTTCACACAATAAGTACGAAAGTTGTGAAATTACCCTCACTTTAGCAAAAAGTAAAAGTGTAATTTGGAGACTCCCGTTCCATTTAAATATTGTAGATCAATCCAATTCACTTATTTAATTCTGTGAGCCAAAAGTGGAAAAAAAAATTCCCAAGCAACGTATTAATCTTCAACCTTAATATCTTTGACTGAAAAATTTGCGAATGTGTACACACATAAAGGGGCTTGTAAGGCGAATTTTCTTTTTTTTCCGAGTTTCACTGAGTTTTCAAGCTTGGATATAAATCAGATCCCGACAAGGAGGCTCCTCCTCCATCGTCTGCAGTTTTTAAAGCTTCGCAACAAGGAAGCCAATGCTCCGATAGATTTTCCAAGCAACTTAGTTTTCAGAATGACTGGATTCATTTGTAAGAAAAGGAATGACTAGGTATGTGTTGTGTGCAGGGGCATCAGAATCACAATGTTGTAATGGCTGTCCGAGTGGTTAAAGGCCTTAATTGCACTAATCAGACGCAGGTTCGAATCTGTTTTGGGCCAATTCGTTTTTTTCAGTTTAATGAAGGGCAAATCTGTCACTTTGACTTTGTCTTCTTCTTCTTGAAAGACGAGTTTGCAACCTAGATCTCGAGGGCAGCCATATTTTCACCTTTTTTCATAGTTATTTCTTGATTTCAAATCGAATTCTACTTAATTTGTGTACATCCAACACTAATATTCGATTCTACACCGATTTCTAGCTTCAAAAAGAAGAAAAACAGATTTTTTTTTCTTTCAGAAAAACCGATTTATAACATTGTGGCCTTAATTTATTATTATTTAATATGTGACCTCAAACCAATCTTTTACATGTTTTAAGGGAGGGATGGCACTGTTGTGAAGAAATGGGTGACTGAAGGTGGTTTTGAATTTGGTTGTGTGATAGAAACTAGAGCAAAGGAAGGGAAGGTACAAAGAATAGGAAACAAAATCTTCAAAGATCGGTCATTGTTAACAAACTGAATACAACACTTTTGGACGTATTTGGGTTAGTTTGGAGTAATAATATCAGGCTAACTCTTTTTTCAAAAGTGGTCATTTAATAACCTACTCAATTAAGTCTGAAAGAAGATATGAAGAAGTATTCTGCTCCTTCATCTACGCTGCCAGTACAATGGAGGAGTGTCTTCATCTATGTGATGATCTACAGGTGCAATCAATTTTTACAATAATAAGTAACAAACCATGGATGCTAATCGGTGATTTTAACGAAACTCTGGAATGGAAGCACTTAAGTTTCCTACCCTCGTCAACTTTAACAACCGAAATGCGGGATTTCCAATCAATGGTAAACTACTGCTCCCTTGGTGATATGGATTCCATGGTCTGTTATATATAGCCTGTTATATATATGGTGTAACAGAATATAAAATGACTTGATCTTAAGAAGTTGGATCGGGTGCTCAAAAATTACGAGTGTGCACAACAATTCCCACAAGTTTATTCAGTATTCGATTCAGGGGTTGTTTAGACCACTTAAGAGCGAGAATCCATTTCAGACAAGTAAGCACTCGAAAACAACTCAAGTTTGTAAATGTGGTTGCATAACCTAAGGATTACACACCTACAATAGAGAGTTATTAGAACGATATGAACCCTTATTCCTCTCTACATCGTCACTCTTTCGTTTTTCAAAGAAGTTGAAGGTTCTGAAACCGGTGCTAAGAAAACTTGCTAAAGAAAGAATGGGAAACTTGGTGAAGAAAACAAAAAAGGCATATGAAGTGTTGTGCGAGAAGCAAGAGAGTAACTTGAAAACCCCTTCAACAAATACAATGGATGAGGAAAACGAAGCTTATCAAAGATGGGATACAATTTATGAGTTAAAGTTTCTTAAGCAGAAATCAAAGTTTCACTGGCTTAAGTGTGGAGATCTTAATAACAAGGCTTTTCACTGGGTTATGGCTATGAGAGAAGGGAGAAGCACAATCTGCGAGGTGATTAGTCAAGACGGTTTGGTTAAAAGTACTGAGGAAGGTTTTCAAGAAGAGGCATACAACTTTTTCCGCAAGTTCCTCCAACATGTACTGGGTAATTATAAAGGTACTACGGAAGTAGGATTGGAGAATTTGCTTCTTTATTGATGCTCTTGTAACGACTCATCTACTGGGCAATTATAAAGGTACTACGGAAGTAGGATTGGAGAATTTGCTTCTTTATCGATGCTCTTGTAACGACTCATCATTGTTGGTACATGAGGTATCAAATCAAGAAATAAATGAGGTTTTGTTTGCAATGCCAAATGATAAGTTTGCAGGTCCAGACGAGTACACATCAGAGTTCTATAAAGCTGCATAGAATATTGTTGGAAATGAGTTCACGAGAGCTATCCAATCTTTCTTTGTGAATTTTTTTTTACTCAAGGCAGTCAACTCAACGATCATGTCACTTATAGCAAAAAATATAGAGGCAAAAGAAATGAAGAACTATCGACCAATATCATATTGCAACGTGCTGTATAAGGTGATTTCGAAGGTAATAGCTAATCGATTAAAAAATTATTACCCAATTTCAATGCAGCGAATCAATAAGTCTTTTTGAAGGAGTGTCTAATGTAGGGTGCTGAAATTCGGAAGCAAAAACTGTTTGATAAAACCGATGTAAAGCGATTGAGGAAAACGATTTAGCGGAGGCGAGATGATCTCTTTCCTTAATTCAAAATATCTCCAGCAGTGTAACGGTTTGATGAGATAATGAATCCCAGGATACAACCGCTATGAGACTAAGATCGTGACACTCGATCAAAGAATCTGCGAACTTGAATTCTACGAATACTCTCAGACTTACGATAAGAAAGAAGACGAGAGAGATTGCTGGGTTTGAGCGTTAATTTTCCCCAAAAAATGCGGAGATCTCGCGAAGTTAATTTTCCCCAAAAAATATACGCGCGGGAGCCTCTAAAGAGGCAGGCTCATTCCACGAACCACGAACCACGAGCCGAGCCAGCCGGACGGCGGCGGCGTGTGTGTGTTCCCTTCTCTCTCTCTATAGCCATGTAAACAATTGTATGACCATGTCTATATATATACTACTCCAAAACCTCTCTTGCTTTCAATGTGGGACAAATTAAGTTCCCACTTAAGTTTAGAGAGCAAAAGGCTTGACCAATTTTATTGGCCCATACCCATTTCTTTTCAACTCATATAATATTTTATAAACCAAAATGTTCATTAAAATATTAGGTCCAACAATCCCCCACATGAATAGAAATGACTCTAAACATAGGACGACTAGACTGACTGGACAGACTCGACTAGACTAGACATGACTCGACTAGACTAGACAGACTTCCGAGAGCATAAGCGAAAAATCACTGTGTTTGAGATAGTAGCATGTTTCAGCTTTGAACCACTCATTGTTACTATCTGTCGGGATTACTTGACCAGGAGGTGAACATGATGTCTTGAACCACCCGGATTTTTATGTAAACCGAGACAACAAGTATAACCCATTTTCATTTTCTTGTAGAACTAAGTTCTCTATTGTGTTCATTTTGGCCTTGAACATTCCTGGTTAGTCATGAGTGAACTTGTAGAATTTAGCCTGTTGTTCATTCTCCTCGAAACGGCCCAATTTCACACTCACTAGGTGATTTGCCAGTAGTCTTTGTTTTAAGAAGTATCTTTAATACTCCACTGATATATGAAAGTTATGGACTTATCATTAAAAGCTACGCTTATCCTTTTTACACATACAAATCTTATGTATGTTAGCACTGTTATCATCTTGGGAACTGAGTATAGACTTGAAGTCTTTCAGTGCTTGATAAGATTATGGTCAATTTAGTTTTTCCTTTGAACCTTACATCTTGGGACCTCCAGTCACATAGGTGGGGTTTCCATCAAACATCCTCTTGAGTTTAGGCTTTAAACCCATTCCCTTCGATGATTTTACAACTTGATCTCGTGACAAACCTTTAGTAAATGGATCCGCTAGGTTGTCAGCTGATTTGATAAAATCTATTGTGATTACACCACTTGAGATCAGATGTCTAATGGTTTTATGTCGTCTTCTTATGTGACGTGATTTACCATTATAGAGATTATTAAGTGCTCGAGCTATAGCTGATTGGCTATAGCAGTGTACACGTAATGCCGGGACTGGTTTCTCCCACAATGGAATATCTTCCAGGAAATTCTGAAGCCATTCAGCCTCTTCAGCAACTTTGTCTAGTGCTATGAATTCAGACTCCATGGTTGATCTAGCCAGTAGAGTTTGTTTGGAAGATTTCCATGATACTGCTCCACCTCCAAGGGTAAAGACATATCCACTTGTAGATTTCAAATTTTTGGAATCAAATATCCAGTTTGCATCACTGTATCCTTCCAAAATTGCGGGTTCTCTACCATAGTGGAGACCATAACTTTTTGTATATCTTAAGTAATTTAATACTCTTGTTATGACTTTCCAGTGTTTGTGACCTGGATTACTTGTGTAGCGACTTAGTACGTTTACCGCATATGCCAAATCCGGTCTAGTACAATTGGTTAAGTATATAAGACTCCCGATAACGCGTGCATACTCTACTTGTGACACAGCTTCACCTGAATTTTTGGTCAAGTGAAGTTGAGAATCAACTGGAGTTTTTGCCGTGCCATTTGAGTAGTTTTTGAATCGCTCAAGTATCTTTTCAGCATAGTGATCTTGAGACAGAATGATTCCGTCTGAAGTTCTTGTGATTTTTATTTCTAGAATGACGTCTGCAAGACCCATGTCTTTCATGTCAAACTTTCCACTAAGCATGTTCTTAGTTTGTTGGATCATGTCTTTATTGCTGCCAATAATCAACATGTCATCTACATATAAGCACAATAAAATATACCCGCTTGGTGTATTCTTTATGTAGATGCATTTATCACATTCATTTATGTTGAATCCTTTTTATGGTTTTACCGAGTTGATTTTCAACTTCGAGTTTATATTCTTTGAATTTCTCCAAGACTTCATCTTTACTACGCAACAAGTATACGTAGCAGTATTTTGTACAATCATCTATGAATGTAACGAAATACTTTTTACCTCCTCTAGTTTGTACAACCTTTAAGTCGCACAAATCTGTGTGTATTAAGCATAGAGGTTCGGTTGTTCTTTCAACACGAGGGGATGGTGTTTTGTGAGTTTTGCTTGTACACATGTCTCACATTTTTCTTTGTATTTTGCATTTTTGGATTAGATTCGAATTCATCAATCTTTGGACAGATTTATAATTCACATGTCCTAATCTTTCATGCCAAATATTAAAAGACTCAACCAAGTAAGAAACTGGATTCTTATTAATTGCATTGAAAGTGGTTACATCATTTTTGAGAACTGTCATTACATACATTTTGACAAGCCCATCCTTAACAAACCCCTTCCCAATAAACACCCCATTCTTCCTTATTATCAGCTGGTCAGACTCAAAGTTGATGGCGAATCCATGCTTGTTGAGCAGAGTTCCAAAGATCAAGTTCTTCCTCATGTCTGGCACATGCTTCACGTTGGTTAGAGTGACATCCTTTCCCGAAGTCATCTTCAAGACCACCTTGCTAGTGCCTTCAATCTTGGAGTGTGACACATTTTCCATCAGCAGGTGAGCTTCAGTCTTGCTCTTCTGGTAAGTGGAAAATATGACCCTGTCAATGCAGATGTGAGTAGTGGCACCGGTGTCATACCACCACGTTTTGGGATTATCCGCATTCTCTTCAGCCATGTTTGCTTCAGTAACCACCGCATATAGGTCTTCTTCAGTCAAGTTGAATTGAGCTTTGAGATCCTTAGCTTTGCGGTCCCTTTTTGTTTCAGTAGGTGCATTTCCCAACAAACTTTCCTGAGGGACCTTCCTTCTTAAAAGAAGTGGATGACTGAGGAGCTATCTTGTTAGGTGCACCTTTGGTCAGAATGATTTTCCCTTTGCTTTTTCCTTTGTACTCAGCCATGTTGGCGTTGTGAGAAGGAGACATCTCAGTATTGGCGGACATTTCTTGCTTGCCCTTGCGCTTCAAGGACTCATTTTGCATCCTGGAAATTAGATTTGCCAAAGTCAGCGATTTCTGCTTATGATGAAGATAGTTTTTGAAGTCTTTCCAATTGGGGGGAAGCTTCTCGACGAAACAATTCACTGTGAATGTTTCACAGATCTTCATTACTTCATCCGCTATCTCTTGGCAAAGCATCTGAAGTTCATTCACTTGCTCCATGATGGGCTTTGAATCCACCATGTTGAATCGGAGAAATTTTGCAGTAGGAAATTTTCCAGAGCATACATTGTACGATTTGTACTTCTTTTCCAAAGTTTCCCAGAGATCCTTTGAAGTTTTGATCTCGTTGTAGACCTTGTACAGATCGTTCATCAGGCGGCTTTGTATGTAGCCTTTGCACAGGAAATCCCCATGGATCCACGCCTCAACGCTTAGGAGAGCACGCTTATCAGTGTTATCAGCCGGCAACAC
Source organism: Orychophragmus violaceus (assembly GCA_030180135.1). Taxonomy (NCBI): domain Eukaryota; kingdom Viridiplantae; phylum Streptophyta; class Magnoliopsida; order Brassicales; family Brassicaceae; genus Orychophragmus; species Orychophragmus violaceus. The sequence goes on from CM058236.1 coordinate 44,272,773, forward strand.
TGGTTTGATCTCTGTGAGATATCTATCCAGATTCATGGTGCTCAGGAAGAAATGCATCCTTGATTGCCATTGTTTGAAGTCGGAACCATCAAACTTGTCTGGAGCGATCAGTGCGGTAGGCACCGTTGGCGTTGAGACAACGAGTGGTAGACCATTCCCATGTGTGTTGGGTGTCGACTCACTGGACGCATCATTCTCTTGGTTACCAGGTGGGATCACGTTGTTTTCACCGGTAAGAGACATCTGTTCACAAAAAACAGAAGAATAAAGTCAGTTTTTGTAACAGATTTGTAATAGCGATTGATCGCTTGTTGATCGTTTTAGATCGTATGATATAACGTTCCGCAAAATCGCCAAAAGGCTTTCGCGGAAATCGTTTATCGAATCTGTGAAAAATCGTTTTATTGAACAAACGATCAGCGGAATCGCGTATAGCGTTCGCCGAACACTGTTTGAAAACGTTTTGTAGAATCGTATGAAAAATGTTTTTCTACAGTTTCTGAATCCGATTCAAGCGATAAGAATGAAGCGGATTATTTTGTATTTAGACTCTAAGGTGCTGAAATTCGGAAACAAAAACTGTTTGATAAAACCGATGTAAAACGATTGAGGAAAACTATTTAGCAGAGGCAAGATGATCTCTTTCTTTAATTCAAAATATCTCGCGCAGTGTAACGGTTTGATGAGATAATGAATCCCAGGATACAACCGCAATGAGAATAAGATCGTGACACTCGATCAAAGAATCTGCGAACTTGAATTCTACGAATACTTTCAGACTTACGATAAGAAAAAAGACGAGAGAGATTGCTTGGTTTGAGCGTTAAGAAGATTTGAGAAAGTTGTTTTTCTGAGAAGAGATGAGTTTCGAATATATAGAAGAATGAGGAGAATGGTTCGGTCAAACTTGCGCAGAAAGAATCTCGCAAAACGTTATGGAAATCACGTAACTAAATGCGGAGATCTCGCGAAGTTAATGCTCGTATGTTACAAATATTCAAAATTAATTTTCGAATAATTTATTTAATGGTTCAAAAATTCTTATGAATTTTCCCCAAAAAATATACGCGCATTCCACAAGCCACGAGCCGAGCTGGCCAGACGGCGGCGGCGGCGCGTGTGTGTGTTCCCTTCTCTTTCTCCATAGCCATGTAAACAATTGTATGACCATGTATATATATATACTACTCCAAAACTTCTCTTACTTCCAATGTGGGACAAATTAAGTTCCCACTTAAGTTTGGAGAGCAAAAGGCTTAACCAATTTTATTGGCCCATACCCATTTCTTTTCAACTCATATAATATTTTATAAACCAAAATGTTCATTAAAATATTAGGCCCAACATCTAATGCTAGAGAATCTCATACTAGCAACATAGCTAGTTAAGGATTACAATAAGAAAACGCACTAAAAAAACAACGTTTTTGCGACTGCACTATTAGTCGCAAAATAGTAGTTAAATGAGGTTTTACGACTAAATAACGACTAAATCTGATAGTTGTAAATCCTTAGTCGTTAAATTGCGTTGTCATAAAAATAGTCGCCGGTTTACGACCATTTTAACGACTAACATGAGTAGTCGCAGGATAGTCGTAGCGTAGTCGTAACATTTAGTGACTAATTTACGACTATTAAGCGACTAAAGATTAGGTCCAAATGCCGTCGAACAAATGTAGTCACCAAATAGTCGTAAAATTTGGTGATTATTTAGTGACTATAAAAATACAATTAAAAATTAAAAAGAGTTAAAATAAATTTAATTTGATATAATCTTTTATTAAAAAATAAATTACAATATATACCTAAATAAAAAAATAAATTACAAAATATAATTAAAACTGATTAGCTTGGAGGGTTCTCAGGTCTTTCATATTACCAGCTGAAAGAGTTAAAACAAGATTTCAACGGAGGTGAATCCAGCGGATTTGACATCCTTGAGCATAGATGATAACCAGTCCAAGCCTTCATAAAGCCCATCCCCACGAAGAGTCCAAGTTCTCTCGGTGACATGGCTCTTCTCTAATATTCAGCATGGATTACAAACGAAGTCATAGATCATTCGAGACTAAAGCTCGATTTACCATGTCTGTTTGTTTGCAAACACCAGAATGATATTGTTGAGAATGAATGGGTCCTTTATGATCTCTTGAGGAAATAAGATAGCTGGTTAAGAAACTATCGAGAGTTAACGTAATGTCTTATGAAAACTCTTAAGTAAAAGAAAACATGAAATTCATGCTTCGCTTTCCCAATCCTCTCTCCGTCCAAAGAGTCTACCACGTATATCTGCAAGCGCATGTTAGAGTACACTTTATACCATGATCAATTTAAGATATACAAAGATCTTAAGGTTGGGTCATGCAGTATACAGGGCTGGCCCAGAGGACAAGCCAGCTAAGCCATTGTTTAGGAACACCATTTTTTTTTTATTTTTTAGGGCCACATTTTTTTTTTTTGCTATATGTAATAGGTTAATGGATCTACTATTATATCACAAATGTTAAACAATGCCAAATCCAAAATTTTATTTAGTGTGTTTATGATTCAATAAAACATGTTTTGTTATTGAATATATTAAAAGTTTATGACTCTCATGTCATGGATTTGGTTTTATACATACATACATATATATATATATAGGGGCCACAATTTTTCGCTTCGCTTTAGGTCACCAAATTAGTTGGTTCGGCCCTGACAGTATATTATAATGTAAATATCCTCCTGGCCACCGGGGTTTTCACATGGGCTCTCCGGACCAAAGATTAGTTGGCTAAACCGTGTAATCTTTAAAAAAAAAGATTTTACCAAAAACAAATATCACCAACAAGTACGACAATATCATATGCCAAACATGGCGATTGGCAAAATTATCTGATACAGTCAAGACGATACAACCACCAGTCCTGTACCAATACGCCCTCAAGAAGAAGAAGGCCCATCAAAAGGAAGAGAGTATTATTGCTGAGCAGGATAACGTGGAAAGCAACAACTAGATGTTGGGAGGGAATAAAGTACTACGGATCTACGCAACAAACCTCACGTGGGATGTTTTATGGTTGTTGGACGATTGTTCCCTTAGTATAAATAGAGAGGTAGTGCTGATTGTAAAAGGCATCGAATCATTCATCAAAGTTTATTAGGGAGAAGACTCCATTACTTTCTTGTAAGCTTGGTGATTTGATCAATAAAATTACTTATTCTCTCTTTTGATTCAGTGTTTACAAATTTCCTAATCAATATTCGTAACATTTGGTATCAGAGCGCAGACCGACTACTGTGGCCATGGCTTCAACTACTAAGAAAAGCGAGAAGGATGTGGAGGCAGCGTTGGAAAGCTTACGTGAAGATGTCTCTCAGATCACCATATTGGAGAAGGATGTAAGCGACTTTAAAAGGCAACTAGCCTATGTCGAAGAAATCTGAGGGAAGATGACGATCCTCGATCGTCTGGCTCAGAAAATGAATGAAGAAGAGGAGGCAATACAGAAGGAGAAGTTAACGGGTCCTCAACCGGATGGTCATCCTGTAGGAATTTCTAGCAGTTCTAATCAGATTAACAACCCTAGTCTGAATTCCGAAGCCTAGGATCTAGGGTTCATGTTATATTGAATCTACAGATCTCGAAGTTACCTGGTGATTAGCAACGGAAGAGTTTTGCAAGTACTCGAGATTCTCAGCGCCTCAATTGCTGCGCCTCTACTGGTATCCACACGCACACGAACTGAATAGCAGGGATGCTAGTGCCTTCAGAGATCAGATCTCTCGAGAGGTTTCCGGTTTCTTTTGGTGGCTGTGAATCAAGTCTAATTAGTGGTAAAAGTCGACCATATATCTTATGTATGTTGACTTAAATCACGACCCGAATAACCAACGATTAAACCGAAGTTAATCTGGCCATTCGCGATCTGTGTCGATCGATGCACGTACTGTGTCGATCGACACTGCCTCAGAAACTCGATATTGAATGCATATCAAATATGCATTTATCAGATCATTACCTTAATGATCAACCTCACATTCTATGTTCAGTTTGCTTAGGTGTGTGACCCTGTAGGATCATATAACACTAGCAATGGGTTCTAAACTCATTGATCATAAGTGGCTTCTAGCAAAGCATTATGATTACCTAGTATTATATGACTGTCTCATCTCGACAATACAACTCTCACTTAGAGTAAGTACAATAGATTTCAGGGCATTTCCAACAATCTCCCACTTGTACTGGAATCATCTATTCCCATAATCCCTCTGTATCTATATCTCGATCTGGCATAAGGCAAGAACTGTGTCATCCTTATTAAGCTAGATCATGTTTATCGAATTCCGATTCATACTGATAAGACAAACGACTGACATTCACCTCGTTTGAGCGCGGCCACGCATTTCCAGTATCAAATCTTCGACAGGCCCTGAGATATTTATCTCCTGTTATATAGGAGGTACAAATCCCATCTTGTTCCATCCATGTTCATTTCACATTTCATGATACGCCCAATCAGTGTCTTTATAGTCACCAGTTACGGCTGACGTTTGAAAAAGTCAAGACGGACCAATCCACATGCCAGAAATCATGATGAACTCAGGTCTAAGGACTATACTCTATAGTCGTAATGAGAAACTCTTATGACACTCATATAACCATCTTGCAGAGTTATCATCAATGGGTCAAGTCCGATCCTGTGTTCTCTAACACATATCTATGTGATTGACTCTAATACTCTTATTAATGAATCCATGAAACTTAGTCATCAATCACCTCACATACTAGTCTCACGTGGTTGTTAACGTCCCATTTTAACAACCTCGACCAGAGACAATTATAATTTATGTCATTTATTACTTATAGGGTTTCATGATCAAGTCACATAGGTCCTGTTCTTTTATTAGTCGCCGCGTCTGCTACAGCGACGGAGCAAAACGGCGATAACAATAACTAATAATAATATAAAACGCTGATGGAAGAGTTGTTTCTGGAGAAGAGAAGAATTACTACGGTGATCTGCGACTGTCACTACTGGATTTAAACCAATATAATGATCGTTATAAATTACAGCGATTAGCATATCTCTGTTGATGAGTTGCCGGCGATTCTCCAAACTCACGTTTTTCTATCTGTGGCTGACGTGTCCTTTGAATTTTCTTGGTCGCTGCTACAGGTATAGCGATAGCTAAAAGAACAGGACCATACTTGATGACCTATAAAATGTCATAAATTACTTTTGGATACTTATTTAATAACACAATTGAATAATACTGAAACAATTTCATTAAAATAACATAACCAAATTATGTTTTGTGAACATCATGTCATAACTAAAAACCAAATACAACTCCCACTGAAATTAAGATCATATCTTAAGAAATCTAATGCCTATAGCTGCAGTGTGACACTCATGCTTAGGCCTTGGGAGAGGCTTGGTCAGAGGATCAGCAACATTGCCATCCGTAGGGACTCTGCTGATCTTCACATCTCCTCTGTTTACGATATCACGGATAAGGTGATACCTCCTCTCTATGTGTTTGGACTTCTGGTGTGATCTAGGTTCCTTTGCTTGCGCAATGGCTCCATTGTTGTCACAATACAAAGACTCTGGCTCAGAAATACTAGGAACCACACCAAGTTCAGTGATGAACTTCCTGATCCAAACAACCTCCTTTGCCACTTCAGAAGCAGCGAGGTACTCAGCTTCAGTTGTGGAATCTGCTATAGTGTCTTGCTTGGAACTCTTCCAACTAACTGCACCACCGTTCAGACAAAAGACGTAACCAGATTGTGATCGGAAATCGTCTTTGTCCGTCTGAAAACTTGCGTCTGTGTAACCACTTACTACCAGCTCATCACTTCCTCCATACACCAAGAATTTATCCTTAGTATTTCTCAAATACTTCAGAATGTTCTTGACAGCTGTCCAGTGACATTCACCTGGATCAGATTGGTATCTACTCGTCATGCTTAAGGCACAAGCAACATCTGGACGAGTACAAAGCATGGCATACATGATGGATCCCAAAGCCGAAGCATAAGGGATCCGACCCATGCGTTCTCGCTCAGCAGGTGTCGCAGGACACTGCTTCTTGCTAAGACTTATGCCATAAGACATTGGTATGAAGCCCTTCTTGGAATCATGCATACTGAATATGTGCAAGACCTTATCGATATAAGTATAGATTCTTATTCCAAGAATGTACGCGGCTTCTCCCATATCTTTCATTGAAAAACAACTTCCGAGCCAAGTCTTGATAGACTGTAACAACGAAACGTCATTTCCGAGAAGAAGTATGTCATCTACATACAATACGAGAAATGCAACTGCACTCCCACTAGTATTCTTGTAAACACATGGTTCTTCTTCGTTTCTGATGAAATCAAACTTTTTGATTGCTTCATCAAAATGAAGATTCCAACTCCGTGATGCTTGCTTCAACCCATAAATGGATCGATGAAGCTTGCATACCTTCCTAGCAACATTAGGATCAATGAAACCTTCGGGTTGTGTCATGTACAAATCCTCTTCCAGAATTACATTAAGGAAAGCTGTTTTCACATCCATCTGCCAGATCTCATAGTCATAATGAGCGGCTGTTGCTAGGAGAATCCGAATGGACTTAAGCATAGCGACAGGGGAATAGGTTTCATCATAGTCAATACCATGAATTTGTTTGAAACCTTTTGCCACCAACCTTGCTTTATATATCTGAATATTTCCATCCACATCAATTTTCTTCTTGAAAATCCATTTACACTCAATTGCTTTTGCACCATTGGGTAAATCGACCAAAGTCCATACTTTGTTCTGTGACATGGATCCCATTTCGGATTCAGCGGCTTTCAGCCACTTTTCGGAGTCAGGGCTCATCATTGCTTCTTCAAAATTCGCGGGCTCGTCACTGTCAATGATCAACAAGTCATGACAATTGGTTACGAGAAATCCATATCTCTCAGGCTCGTGACGGATCCTTTCGGATCTGCGAATTTCAGGCTCCACAGGCGTTGGTTCTACAACTCTTTGTAGATTCAACTGTTGCTCCTCCTCAACGGGCTGAGCGGTTTCCTGTGGTTCTCGAACTTTTTCGAGTTGTACTTTACTCCCACTGTTTCTCTTGGAAAGAAACTCTCTCTCAAGAAAAACGCAGTTCCGAGCAACAAACACTTTGTTCTCGGTCTGGTTGTAAAAGTAGCAATCCTTGGTTTCCTTAGGATAACCAACGAAGTAGCATTTATCTGATTTGGGTTCGAGCTTATCTGTAATTAACCGCTTAACATAAGCTTCACAACCCCAAATCTTCAGGAAAGACAGACTCGGAACATTTCCAGTCCACATCTCATGTGGTGTCTTTGCAACTGATTTTGACGGAACCCTATTAAGTGTAAACGCAGACGTTTCTAGAGCGTATCCCCAAAAGGATAATGGAAGAGAAGAGTGACTCATCATTGATCGAACCATATCTAATAAGGTCCGATTCCTCCTCTCGGACACTCCATTCCATTGGGGTGTTCCAGGAGGAGTGAGTTGTGAAACAATTCCACAATCTCTTAGATGATCACTGAATTCTTGGCTTAAGTATTCTCCTCCACGATCTGATCGAAGGGCCTTAATACTTTTGCCAAGTTGGTTCTGTACTTCATTTTGGAATTCTTTGAACCTTTCAAAAGATTCCGACTTGTGTCTCATCAAATAGACATAGCCATACCTGCTGAAATCATCAGTAAAGGTGATGAAGTATCAAAAATTTCCTCTGGCACTTGTGCTCATTGGGCCACACACATCGGTATGTATAAGGCCCAATAGGTCACTGGCCCTTTCATTTTGTTTGTTGAAAGGGGCCTTAGCCATTTTGCCCATTAAACAAGATTCACATTTCTCACATGATTCATAATCAAATGAGCCCAGAAGTCCATCCCTATGGAGCTTCTGTATCCGTTTCTCATTTATATGGCCCAAACGACAATGCCATAGAAAGGTTTGATTCGTGTCATTTGACTTGAATCTCTTGGTGTTAATGTTATAGACTGGTGTGCTTTGGTTTAGAACATAAAGCCCATTCTCTAATGGGCTGCTACCATAAAATATATCATTGTAATCAAAAGAACAAAATTTATTCTTAATTGAAAACTGATATCCTTCTATATCCAAAACAGGAATATAAATAATATTTCTGCTAATATCAGGTACATAGTAGCAGTTATTAAGTTATAAAACCAAACCAGAAGCTAAAGACAAATTAAATGTTCCTACGGCTAATGCAGCAACTCTTGCTCCATTCCCCATGCGCAGGTCCACTTGTCCTTTCTCCAACGTCCTACTGTTGCTTAGCCCCTGCATATTTGTACAAATATGAGCACCGCAACCGGTATCTAATACCCAAGAAGTAGAACCTGAAGTAGTAACATTTACTTCTATAACATAAATACCTGAAGACGAAGTCTCGAAAGTCTTCTTCTTCTTCTTCTTCTCTTCCAGGAATTTGTTGCAATTTCTCTTCCAATGCCCAAGCTCATTACAGTAATGGCACTTATCAGTCTCAGATGGGCCGGTACTTAACCGTCCTTTGGTAGCTTGCATTCTTTGAGAGACTTAACCGTCTGGTACCTCTCAGTTCGTGCCTGCTCCTAAAACATACTTTTCAGGCTAGTGATCATCTCCATGGGCGACTCCACGTTCTCGTATTGCTTCTGCAAGTCCGAGTTCATGGTAGCTAACATGAGACAAGTCACATCGACCACATCATTAGAATGCTTATCCCAAGCACTCCTTTCTGCATGTGGAGCATTGGCTCTTGGTTTTTCAGGGAGAACATTTTCCAGGACATAGTCCCTCTTCTCCTACTTGAGAACAATTCTCAAGTTCCGATACCATTCGAGAAAATTCGATCCATTTAACTTGTCCTTCTCAAGGACGGATCGCAGGGAGAAAGTGTTGTGATGAGTGTTAGTCATAGCTGAGATCAAAGAAAGGAAAAGATTTAGTTATAATGTTCAAGAAATGAGAAATCTAAACTATTAAGAAAACTCGCATTATATTCAAACAATGTTTCCTCAAATGAATATAATGATCCAAGATCCATATTTCACTAAATTCGAGTGAGCCACTGGCTATCACTCAACTTTACCTATCTAGGTAAGCAACTAATTTGCTAGTTATATCCAATACAACTCTTGGTTGTGGATTGACATCTCATGTCCAATCCACCTGATGTCTATGAGCCCAAAACGATTTTGATGGCCCATTCAAGTAAACCAATCTTTTGAGTCATGTAATTGTCGATGTCTTGCACTGCAAGTCCATCAACACGATTACTTCCCATCTTGCACTGCAAGTCTATCGCACAATGAAACAAGTCTTGACAGTTGACAAGATTGGGAAGACATCAAGTGTTACTTGATATTTGGTTGAGGAACGGAACCTTTAAAACGTTCAGTTATTATGTTTTAATTCTTCTAATTAAAGTTGATTTATCCTGGTTTGGTTCTGTGATTTCAGGTTCAAAAACCTAGATCATCGAATCTTGTGTCGACCGACACTACTTTAGTGTCGATCGATACAAATTAGCCAAAACCAATTTGCGATAGCCGATCAATCCAATTGATCCGGTTTTGTGATAACCGGTCTGCGTCGATCGACACTACATTAGTGTCGGTCGATGCTAACCTTATCAACTCAATCGCAATAAATCAATTTAGCGGTTTAACCAAGTTAGCTAACCGGTCAAATCCAATTGAACCGATCAACCTGACCGAAAAGTCTGTGTCGACCGACACAACCCTTGTGTCAATCGTCACAGCTAAGTTAAACCCAATTTTGTTCGAGTTATCCTTATGTGTCCGGTGTCGAACGACACACGGCGATAAACCCTAATCGTTTTTCAGCAAATAACCTAAACTAGATTATCATGTTCAAAACGAGTTTTAGCATGCTTGTATCAACTATACAGTGATCTAGATTCAACTAATCTAATCAACATGCTCCTGATTCAATAAAACCCTTAGGATCTGATACCACTGTAGGAATTTCTAGCAGTTCTAATCAGATTAGCAATCCTAGTCTGAATTCCGAAGCCTAGGATCTAGGGTTCATGTTATATTGAATCTACAGATCTCGAAGTTACCTGGTGATTAGCAGCGGAAGGGTTTTGCAAGTACTCGAGATTCTCAGCGCCTCAATTGCTGCGCCTCTACTAGTATCCACACGCACACGAACTGAACAGCAGGGATGCTAGTGCCTTCAGAGATCAGATCTCTCGAGAGGTTTCCAGTTTCTTTTGGTGGCTGTGAATCAGGTCTAATTAGTGGTAAAAGTCGACCATATATCTTATATATGTTGACTTAAATCACGACCCGAATAACCAACGATTAAACCGAAGTTAATCTGGCCATTCGCGATCTGTGTCGATCGATGCACATACTGTGTCGATCGACACTGCCTCAAAAACTCGGTATTGAATGCATATCAAATATGCATTTATCAGATCATTACCTTAATGATCAACCTCACATTCTATGTTCAGTTTGCGTAGGTGTGTGACCCTGTAGGATCATATAACACTAGCAATGGGTTCTAAACTCATTGATCATAAGTGGCTTCTAGCAAAGCATTATGATTACCTAGTATTATATGACTGTCTCATCTCGACAATACAACTCTCACTTAGAGTAAGTACAATAGATTTCAGGACATTCCCATCACATCCCGGCTCTCCCCAACCGACGATGACATCGATACCTCGCAGGATGTGCGTCACAACTTCCGACTGCAAATCGCACATGGGAAGCAGATCGATACAGGGGGAACCGGAAACAACCCATTTAGTAAAGGAGAACGAACACGACAATGGCAGATAGACATGAGTGGTTCTGGTTGGCGATTGAGGGAGGAGACTGATCGTGAGCACGGCAATCACTCATACCAGTTTCCGCTGTGGAGAAACCAGGGGGAGCTTGCGGTGTTCGACGGTGAACGTGCCGATAGCTGGGTGCTCCGGGTTGAATAGTTCTTGGAGACCGTAAACTATTCCGATGAAGAGAAGTTAAGAGCAGCCATGGTCTGTTTCGACGACGAGGCACTAATGTGGTACCGGTGGGAAGGAGACCGACATCCGTTCCGGAGTTGGGAGCAAATGAAATTACGGATCCACGAGCAGTTTTCGGAAAACCCATAATCATCAGCTGGTGAGCGTTTGTTAAATCTATGTCAGGATGAAACGGTACGTATCTATTGTAAAGATTTCATCGCGCTCGCGACGAACACACCCGAGTTTTTGGACTTGATTTGGAGCTCGCATTTCTCATTGGCCTGAAGCCTAGGATCCGAGCAGGGGTAAAAATGTTTAAACCCCGCTCACAGAGGGAGACGATGAATACAGTGAAGATGGTTGAGGAGTGTTCTGAAGTGTCAGAGCTGACGAGAGGAGGGTCGGCGACGAAGGCGAGGTCAAGTGATGGGCGATTTTCAGCTTCGAATAAAACTTGGGCCAACAGTAGTGGGCCTAACAACAATAAGCCCAAAACCCAAAACGCCCACATGACGGCGTCTCAAAACACGGGTACTAACAATCACGGTCGATTGAAAGCCCTTTTCCGGAGTTTGACCCCGGTGGAGATCGCGTAATGGAAGGAGGAACGACTGTGTTTCAAGTGCGATGAGCTGTTTACGGTGAATCATGTGTGTCAAAGAAAGGAGTTGCGGGTGATGATGTTAATGGATAACAGAACAAAAGTGGAAATGGTAGATCAAATGGAAGAAGAAGAGCACGAAAAGGTACCCAAATACCCGTAACTAGCAGTGTTGTCGATGCAGTCCGTCGTGGGTATTTCGACACCACGCACGATTACGCTCCGGGGACCCATCGATGACGAAGGGGTGGTTGTCCTAATTGACAGTGGCGCATCGCATAATTCCATGCCGACGGAAGTGGTGAAATGGTTGGGAGTACAGGCGGTGAACACTGAAGGTTATGGGGTTTTGACAGGTACGGGAACAACAGTGAGAGGATATGGTATATGTCACAACGTGAAGCTGACGATTTAAGGTTACTCGGTGGTGACAAGCTTCCTTCCATTGCAGCTGGGTAATGTCGACGTGATTCTAGGGGTTC